>CM038682.1:62991861-63730249 GCA_021605205.1 Aegilops longissima | reverse complement strand
AATATCATATTGCTCCTTTGATCTCCATCTTCGGGCTCCATGATCATCATTGTCACCGGCATGACACCATGATCTCCATCATCATGATCTCCATCATCGTGTCTTCATGAAGTTGTCTCGCCAACTATTACTTCTACTACTATGGCTACCGGTTAGCAATAAAGTAAAGCAATTACATGGCGTTGTTCAATGACACACAGGTCATACAATAAATAAAGACAACTCCTATGGCTCCTGCCGGTTGTCATATTCATCGACATGCAAGTCGTGAATCCTATTACAAGAACATGATCAATCTCATACATCACATATCATTCATCACATTCTTCTTGGCCATATCACATCACATAGCATACCCTGCAAAAACAAGTTAGACGTCCTCTAATTGTTGTTTGCATGTTTTACGTGGCTGCTATGGGTTTCTAGCAAGAACGTTTCTTACCTACGCAAAACCACAACGTGATATGCCAATTGCTATTTACCCTTCATAAGGACCCTTTTCATCGAATCCGCTCCGACTAAAGTGGGAGGCGGCACCGCTAGCCACCTTATGCACCAAGTGCATGTCGACCGGTGGAACCTGTCTCACGAAGAGTACGTAAGGTCGGTCGGGCCGCTTCATCCCACAATACCGTCAAACAAGATTGGACTAGTAACGGTAAGCATATTGAACATCATCAACGCCCACAACTACTTTGTGTCCTACTCTGCAAAGAATCTACGCAATAGACCTAGCTCATGATGCCCTCGCTGGGGAACGAGCAGAAATTCAAAATTTTCCACGTGTCACCAAGATCTATCTATGGAGAAACTAGCAACGAGGGAAGGAGAGTGCATCTACATACCCTTGTAGATCGCTAAGCGGAAGCATTCAAGAGAACGGGTTGAAGGAGTCGTGCTGTCGTGATCCAAATCACCGGAGATCCTAGTGCGAACGGACGGCACCTCGCGCTCAACACACGTACAGCCCGGTGACGTCTCCCATGCCTTGATCCAGCAAGGAGAGAGGGAGAGGTTGAGGAAGACTCCATCCAGCAGCAGCACAACGGCATGGTGGTGATGGAGGAGCGTGGCAATCCCGCAGGGCTTCGCCAAGCACCAAGGGAGAGGAGGAGGAGGAGAGGCAGGGCTGCACCAAGAGGGAGATCGAATCGCGTGTTATGGGCAGCCCCTAGGCCTCATATATATAGGGGAAGGGGTGGAGGGTGCGCCCCCTCTAGGGTTCCCACCCCTAGAGGGGCGGCAGCCCTAGATGGGTTCCAAGGGGGCGGCCAAGAGGGGAGGGAGAGGGAGGCGCCCACTAGATGGGCCTTAGGGCCCATCTGCCCTAGGGTTTGCCCCCTCCCACTCTCCCATGCGCCTTGGGCCCCTTGTGGGGGGCGCACCAGCCCCTTTGGGGCTGGTTCCCTCCCACACTTGGCCCACGCAACCTTCTGGGGCACGTGGCCCCACTTGGTGGACCTCGACCCTCCCGTGGTCCCAGACATTACCGATATCGCCCAAACTTTTCCGGTGACCAAAACAGGACTTCCCATATATAAATCTTTACCTCGGACCATTCCGGAACTCCTCGTGACGTCTGGGATCTCATCCGGACTCCAACAACATTCGTAACCACATACAAACTTCCTTTATAACCCTAGCGCCATCGAACCTTAAGTGTGTAGACCCTACGGGTTCGGGAACCATCTGAGACATGACCGAGACGTTCTCCGGTCAATAACCAACAGCGGATCTGGATACCCATGTTGGCTCCTACATGTTCCACGATGATCTCATCGGATGAACCACGATGTCAAGGACTCAATCGATCCCGTATACAATTCCCTTTGTCTAGCGGTATTGCACTTGCCCGAGATTCGATCGTCGGTATCCCGATACCTTGTTCAATCTCGTTACGCAAGTCTCTTTACTCGCTCCATAATACATCATCCGTGATCAACCCCTTGGTCACATTGTGCACATTATGATGATGTCCTACCGAGTGGGCCCAGAGATACCTCTCCGTCACACGGAGTGACAAATCCCAGCCTCGATTCGTGCCAACCCAATGACACTTTCGGAGATACCGTAATGCACCTTTATAGCCACCCGCCACGTTGTGACGTTTGGTACACCCAAAGCATTCCTACGGTATCCGGAGTTGCACAATCTCATGGTCTAAGGAAATGATACTTGACATTAGAAAAGCTTTAGCATACGAACTACGATCTTTGTGCTAGGCTTAGGATTGGGTCTTGTCCATCACATCATTCTCCTAATGATGTGATCCCGTTATCAATGACATCCAATGTCCATGGTCAGGAAACCGTAACCATCTATTGATTAACGAGCTAGTCATCTAGAGGCTTACTAGGGACTTGGTGTTGTCTATGTATCCACACATGTATTTGAGTTTCCTATCAATACAATTATAGCATGGATAATAAACGATTATCATGAACAAGGAAATATAATAATAACTAATTTATTATTGCCTCTAGGGCATATTTCCAACATATATACCCATGCATATGTAGTGTAGCTCCTTGCTTGCGAGTACTTTGGATGGGTACTCACGGTTGCTTTTCTCCCCCTTCCCCCTTCCCTTCTACCTGGTTGTCGCAAACAGATGTCGGAGCCCAGGAGCCAGACGCCACCGTCGATGATGACTCCTACTACACTGGAGGTGCCTACTACTACGTGCGGCCCGCTGACGATGACCAGGAGTAGTTTAGGAGGATCCCAAGCAGGAGGCCTGTGCCTCTTTCGATTGTATCCCAGTTTGTGCTAGCCATCTTATGGCAAACTTGTTTAACTTATGTCTATACTCAGATATTGTTGATTCCGCTGACTCGTCTATGATCGAGCACTTGTATTCGATCCCTCGAGGCCCCTGGCTTGTATTATGATGCTTGTATGACTTATTTATGTTTTAGAGTTGTGTTGTTATATCTTCCCGTGAGTCCCTGATCTTGATCGTACACGTTTGCGTGCATGATTAGTGTACGATTGAATCGGGGACGTCACCATTTTCCTCTCTTTTCTTTGGGGGTCGATAGGAGAAGACCATGATTAAATTGTTGAAGTGGCTCTTATATGCATTATTGTTGATTTAACCAAGAGCCCATATTGCCCTCTCTTCTCCTACTTATTGAATGCTCGCAGATTCCAGCTTAGTCCAATGCACGTGCACTCTTATTATTATCCACATCGTTCGGTCGTGCAAGTGAAAGGAAATAATGATGATATATGATGAATTGATTGGGATAAACGAAGCTGGTATGAACTCTACCTCTCTTGTTTTTGTAAATATGATGAGTTCATCGTTCCTGATTTAGCTTATTATGAATAAACATTTTTGCAATGACAATTAGATATCATAGTTCCTCGTGCCATGCTTGATTAGCTATGAGTTATAATGGTTTACCTTGCGTGCCAACATGCTATTAAAATGGTTGTAATGTGGTATGATGGGGTGGTATCCTCCTTTGAATGATTTAAGTGACTTGACTTGGCACATGTTCACACATGTAGTTGAAACAAATCAACATAGCCTTCACGATATTTATGTTCATGGTGGATTATATCCTATTCATGCTTGCATCCAATGTTTATTAATTTTAGTGCATGTTCATGACTGTTGTCGCTCTCTAGTTGGTCGCTTCCCAGTCTTTTGCTAGCCCTCACTTGTACTAAGCGGGAATATTGCTTGTACATCCAATCCCTTAAACCAAAAGTTATTCCATATGAGTCCACTATACCTTCCTATATGCGGTATCTACCTGCCGTTCCAAGTAAATTTGTATGTGCCAAAGTCTAAACCTTCAAATAATCATTTTGTTTTGTATGCTCGAATAGCTCATGTATCAACTAGGGCTGCCCTTATCTTCCATGTTAGGCGGGTTATTCTCAAGAGGAGTGGACTCCGCTCCTCACTCACGAGAAAATGGCTGGTCACCGGGATGCCCAGTCCCATGCTTTATGCAAACTAAATCAAAATAATTGCAAACAAAACTCCCCCTGGGACCTGATGTTTGTTGGAGGCACTCGTTGTTTCGAGCAAGCCATGGATTGATGCTTGTTGGTGGAGGGGGAGTATAAACTTTACCATTCTGTTTGGGAACCGCCTATAATGTGTGTAGCATGGAAGATATCGCCATCTCTTAGTTGTTATGTTGACAATGAAAGTATGCCGCTCAAAATATTATTTATGTCTATTTCAAAACCAAGCTCTGGCACCTCTACAAATCCCTGCTTCCCTCTGCGAAGGGCCTATCTATTTACTTTCATGTTGAGTCATCACCCTCTTATTAAAAATGCACTAGCTGGAGAGTGCAGCTGTCATTTGCATCCATTACTATTAATTTATATTGGGTATGACTATGATTGGATCTCTTTTACCATGAATTACAATGTCTAGTCAGTCCTTGATCTTTAAAGGTGCTCTGCATTTATGTTTTGCGGTCTCGGAAAGGGCTAGCGAGATACCATCTTGTTATATCATATCATGATTATTTTGAGAAAGTGTTGTCATCCGAGATTTATTATTATGACTCACTAGTTGATTATGCCATTGATATGAGTAAACATGAGACCTGAGAATTATTGCAAATATGGTTAGTTATAATCTTTGCTGAAAACCTGAATGCTGACTTTACATATTTACAACAACAAGAGCAAACAGAGTTTGTAAAGTTTTCTTTTCTCTTTCAGTTTGTCAACTGAATTGCTTGAGGACAAGCAAGGGTTTAAGCTTGGGGAGTTGATCGTCTCCGTCAGTATCTACTTTTCCAAACACTTTTGCCCTTGTTTTGGACTCTAACTTACATGATTTGAATGGAACCAACCGGACGGACGCTGTTTTCAGCAGAATTGCCATGATGTTGTTTTATGTGCAGACAACAAAAGTTCTCGTAATGACCTGAAACTCCACGGAACATCTTATAAAACATAATAAAAATCCTCGCTAAAGATGAAGACCAGGGGCCCACACTGTCCACGAGGGTGGGGGCGCCCCTAGGCGCGCCTCTACCTCGTGGGCCCCTCGAGACCTTCCGACGCCAACTCCAACTCTATATATTTGCGTTCGGAGAGAAAAAAATCAGAGAGAAGAAATCACCGCGTTTTACGATACGGAGCCGCCGCCATGCCCTAAAACCTCTCGGGAGGGCTGATCTGGAGTCCGTTCAGGGCTCCGAAGAGGGGGATTCATCGCCGTCGTCATCATCAACCAACCTCCATCACCAATTTCATGATGCTCACCGCCGTGCGTGAGTAATTCCACTGTACGCTTGCTGGACAGTGATGGGTTGGATGAGATCTATCATTTAATCGAGTTAGTTTTGTTAGGGTTTGATCCCTAGTATCCACTATGTTCTGAGATTGATGTTGCTATGACTTTCCTATGCTTAATGCTTGTAACTAGGGCCCGAGTGCCATGATTTCAGATCTGAACCTATTATGTTTTCATGAATATATGTGAGTTCTTGATCCTATCTTGCAATTCTATAGTCACCTATTATGTGTTATGATCCGACAACCCCGAAGTGACAATAATCGGGATACATCTCGGTGATGACCATAGTTTGAGGAGTTCATGTATTCACTATGTGCTAATGCTTTGTTCTGGTTCTTTATTAAAAGGAGGCCTTAATATCCCTTAGTTTCCATTAGGACCCCGCTGCCACGGGAGGGTAGGACAAAAGATGTCATGCAAGTTCTTTTCCATAAGCACGTATGACTATATTCGGAATACATGCCTACATTACATTGATGAATTGGAGCTAGTTCTGTGTCACCCTATGTTATGACTGTTACATGATGAACCGCATCCAGCATAATTATCCATCACCATCCAATGCCTACGAGCTTTCCATATACTGGTTTACGCTTATTTACTTTCCCGTTGCTATTGTTACATTCATTACAAAACACCAAAAATATTACTTTTTCTTTCATTACTCTTTTGTTACTGTTACCACTACTATCATACTACTTTGCTACTAAATACTTTGCTGCAAATATTAAGTTATCCAGGTGTGGCTGAATTGACAACTCAGTTGCTAATACTTGAGAATATTCTTTGGCTCCCCTTGTGTCGAATCAATAAATTTGAGTTGAATACTCTACCCTCGAAAGCTGTTGTGATCCCCTACACTTGTGGGTTATCAGAAATCAAGAAGGAGCATCAAGTGTTGATGGTCAACAAGACCACCAGTTTCAATAAAAAGGGTAAAGGGAAGAAGGGGAACTTCAAGAAGAATGGCAAGCAAGTTGCTGCTCAAGTGAAGAAGCCCAAGTCTGGACCTAAGCCTGAGACTGAGTGCTTCTACTGCAAAGGGACTGGTCACTGGAAGCGGAACCGCCCCAAGTATTTGGCGGATAAGAAGGATGGCAAGGTGAACAAAGGTATATGTGATATACATGTTATTGATGTGTACCTTACTAATGCTCGCAGTAGTGCTTGGGTATTTGATACTGGTTCTGTTGCTAATATTTGCAACTCGAAACAGGGACTACGGATTAAGCGAAGATTGGCGAAGGACGAGGTGACAATGCGCGTGGGAAATGGTTCCAAAGTCGATGTGATCACCGTCGGCACGCTACCTCTACATCTACCTTCGGGATTAGTTTTAGACCTGAATAATTGTTATTTGGTGCCAGCGTTAAGCATGAACATTATATCTGCATCTTGTTTGATGCGAGACGGTTATTCATTTAAATCCGAGAATAATGGTTGTTCTATTTATATGAGGAATATCTTTTATGGTCATGCACCCTTGAAGAATGGTCTATTTTTGTTGAATCTCGATAGTAGTGACACACATATTTATAATATTGAAGCCAAAAGATGTAGAGTTGATAATGATAGTGCAAATTATTTGTGGCACTACCATTTGGGTCATATTGGTGTAAAGCGCATGAAGAAACTCCATTATGATAGACTTTTGGAATCACTTGATTATGAATCACTTGGTACTTGCGAAACATTGCCTCATGGGCAAGATGACTAAAACTCCATTCTCCGGAACAATGGAGCGATCAACAAATTTATTGGAAATCATACATACTGATGTATGTGGTCCGATGAATATTGAGGCTCGCCGCAGGTATAGTTATTTTCTGAATTTCACATATGATTTGAGCAGATATGGGTATATCTACTTGATGAAACATAAGTCTGAAACATTTGAAAAGTTCAAATAATTTCAGAGTGAAGTGGAAAATCATCATAACAAGAAAATAAAGTTTTGCGATCTGATCGTGGAGGAGATTATTTGAGTTACGAGTTTGGTCTTCATTTGAAACAATGCAGAATAGTTTCGCAACTCACGCCACCCGGAACACCACAACGTAATGGTGTGCCCGAAGATCGTAACCGCATTTTATTAGATATGGTGCGATCTATGATGTCTCTTACTGATTTACCGCTATCGTTTTGGGGTTATGCTTTAGAGACGGCTGAATTCACGTTAAATGGGGCACCATCTAAATCCGTTGAGACGACACCTTATGAACTGTGGTTTGGCAAGAAACCCAAGTTGTCATTTCTTAAAGTTTGGGGCTGCGATGCTTATGTGAAAAAGCTTCAACCTCATAAGCTCGAACCAAATCGGAGAAATGTGTCTTCATAGGATACCCAAAGGAGACTGTTGGGTACACCTTCTATCATAGATCCGAAGGCAAGACATTCTTTGCAAAGAATGGATCCTTTCTAGAGAAGGAGTTTCTCTCGAAAGAAGTGAGTGGGAGGAAAGTAGAACTTGATGAGGTAACTGTACCTGCTACCTTATTGGAAAGTAGTTCATCACAGAAATTAGTTCCTGTGACTCCTACACCAATTAGTGAGGAAGCTAATGATGGTGATCATGTAACATCAGATCAAGTTACTACCGAACCTCGTAGGTCAACCAGAGTAAGATCCGTACCAGAGTGGTATGGTAATCCTGTTCTGGAGGTCATGTTACTTGACCATGACGAACCTACGAACTATGAGGAAGCGATGATGAGCCCAGATTCCGCAAAATGGCAGGAGGCCATGAAATCTGAGATGGGATCCATGTATGAGAACAAAGTGTGGACTTTGGTTGACTTGCCCGATGATCGGCAAGCCATCGAGAATAAATGGATCTTCAAGAAGAAGAATGACGACGCTGACGGTAATGTTACTGTCTACAAAGCTCGACTTGTTGCAAAAGGTTTTTGACAAGTTCAAGGAGTTGACTACGATGAGACCTTCTCACCCGTAGCGATGCTTAAGTCCGTCTGAATCATGTTAGCAATTGCTGCATTTTATGATTATGAAATTTGGCAAATGGATGTAAAGACTGCACTCATGAATGGATTTCTGGAAGAAGAGTTGTATATGATGCAACCCGAAGGTTTTATCAATCCAAAGGATGCTAACAAAGTGTGCAAGCTCCAGCGATCCATTTATGGACTGGTGCAAGCATCTCAGAGTTGGAATAAATGTTTTGATAGTGTGATCCAAGCATATGGTTTTATACAAACTTTTGGAGAAGCCTGTATTTACAAGAAAGTGAGTGGAAGCTCTGTAGCATTTCTAATATTATATGTGGATGACATATTGTTGATTGGAAATGATATAGAATTTCTGGATAGCATAAAAGGATACTTGAATAAGAGTTTTTCAATGAAAGACCTCGGTGAAGCTGCTTATATATTGGGCTAAAGATCTATAGAGATAGATCAAGATGCTTAATTGGACTTTCACAAAGCACATACCTTGATAAAGTTTTGAAGAAATTCAAAATGGATCAAACAAAGAAAGGGTTCTTGCCTGTGTTACAAGGTGTTAAGTTGAGTCAGACTCAATGCCCGACCACTGCAGAAGATAGAGAGAAAATGAAAGTCATTTCCTATGCTTCAGCCATAGGTTCTATCATGTATGCAATGATGTGTACCAGACCTGATGTGTTCCTTGCTATTAGTTTAGCAAGGAGGTACCAAAGTAATCCAGGAGTCGATCACTCGACAGCGGTCAAGAACATCCTGAAATACCTGAAAAGGACTAAGGACATGTTTCTCGTTTATGGAGGTGAGAAAGAACTCGTCGTAAATGGTTACGTCCATGCAAGCTTTAACACTGATCCGGATGACTCTAAGTCACAAACCGGATACGTATTTATATTGAACGGTGGAGCTGTAAGTTGGTGCAGTTCTAAGCAAAGCGTCGTGGCGGTATCTACGTGTGAAGCGGGGTACATAGCTGCTTCGAAAGCAGCAAATGAAGGAGTCTGGATGAAGGAGTTCATATACGATCTAGGTGGCATACCTAGTGCATCGGGTCCAATGAAAATCTTTTGTGACAATACTGGTGCAATTGCCTTGGCAAAGGAATCCAGATTTCACAAGAGAACTAAGCACATCAAGAGATGCTTCAATTCCATCCGCGATCAAGTCAAGGAGGGAGACATAGAGATTCACAAGATACATACGGATCTGAATGTTGCAGACCCGTTGACTAAGCATCTCTCACGAGCAAAACATGATCAACACCAAGACTCCATGGGTGTTAGAATCACTAATGTGTAATCTAGATTACTGACTCTAATGCAAGTGGGAGACTAAAGGAAATATGGCCTAGAGAAAATAATAAAGTTGTTATTTATATTTCCTTATATCATGATAAATGTTTATTATTCATGCTAGAATTGTATTAACCGGAAACTTAGTACATGTGTAAGTCCATAGATAAACAAAGTGTCACTAGTATGCCTCTACTTGACTAGCTCGTTGAATCAAAGATGGTTAAGTTTCCTAGCCATAGACATGAGTTGTAACTTAATTAACAGGATCACATCATTAGAGAATGATATGATTGACTTGACCCATTCCATTAGATTAGCACTTGATCGTTTAGTTTGTTGCTATTGCTTTCTTCATGACTTATACATGTTCCTATGACTATGAGATTATGCAACTCCCGAATACCAAAGGAACACTTAGTGTGCTATCAAACGTCACAAATTAACTGGGTGATTATAAATATGCTCTACAGGTGTCTCCGATGGTGTTTGTTGAGTTGGCATAGATCGAGATTAGGATTTGTCACTCCGATTTTCGGAGAGGTATCTCTGGGCCCTCTCGGTAATGCACATCACTATAAGCCTTGCAAGCAATGTAACTAATGAGTTAGTTGCGTGATGATGCATTACGGAACAAGTAAAGAGACTTGCCGGTAACGAGATTGAACTAGGTATTGAGATACCGACGAACGAATCTCGGGCAAGTAACATACCGATGAAAAAGGGAACAATGTATGTTGTTATGCGGTTTGACCGATAAATATCTTCGTAGAATATGTAGGAACCAATATGAGCATCCAGGTTCCGCTATTGGTTATTGACCATAGATGAGTCTCGGTCATGTCTACATAGTTCTCGAACCCGTAGGGTCCGCATGCTTAACGTTCGATGACGATCAGTATTATGAGTTTATGTATTTTGATGTACCGAAGGTAGTTCGGAGTCCCGGATGTGATCACGGACATGAAGAGGAGTCTCAAAATGGTCGAGACATAAAGATTGATATATTGGACGGATATGTTCGGACACCGGAAGTGTTCCGGAGAAGCATTGGATAAAACCGGAGTGCCGGTGGGTTATCAGAAACCCCGGGGGAACTAATGGGCCTCATTGGGCCTTAGTGGAGAGAGAGAGGGGCGGCCAGGGCAGGCTGCGCGCCCCCTCCCCCTTGAGTCCGAATTGGACTAGGAAGAGGGCGGCGCCCTTTTCCTTTCCCCTCTCCCTCTCCTTCCTTCCCCCTCTCTCCCTTTTGGTGGAAACCTACTAGGACTTGGAGTCCTAGTAGGATTCCGCTCTTGGGGGCGCGCCAAGGAGGGCAGGCCGGCCTCCCCCTCCCTCCTTTACATACATGGGGAAGGGGGCACCCTAGAACACACAAGTTGACAGATGTCTTATCCGTGTGCAGTGCCCCCCTCCACAGATTTCCACCTCGGTCATATCGTTGTAGTGCTTAGGCGAAGCCCTGCATCGGTAACTTCATCATCACAGTCATCACGCCGTCGAGCTAACGAAACTATCCCTTGACCTCAGCTGGATCTAGAGTTCGTGGGACGTCACCGAGCTGAACGTGTGCAGATCGCGTAGGTGTCGTACTTTCGGTACTAGGATCGGTCGGATCGTGAAGACGTACAACTACATCAACTGCGTTGTCATAACGCTTCCGCTTTCGGTCTACGAGGGTACGTGGACAACACTCTCCCCTCTCGTTGCTATGCATCACCTAGATGGATCTTGCATGTGTGTAGGAAAAATTATGAAATTACTGCGTTCCCCAACATCATTCTCCTCTAAGGTTCGGTCCTCCAAAAAAGGTATACGAGTCAAGATGGTAAACAAAATTACTTTGACAATAACGCATGGGAAACACATGGAATACTTAATGCACCAATAATGCTCTGTGCATGGGTTCTTTTACGCAAATTCCTTGACCTGAGCCAGAAATAACTACAACACAAGCTATCCTCGATACATGGGTTCTCCCACAATAATTCTATGACATGGGGCATAAATTTCTAAAATGTTTGATTCTTATGTTTTACTCAGCGCATTTCTTCTCTATGAATTCCATGACATGAGCCATAAAATATTTAAATCACAAATTATGCTCTACGCATGACTTCTTTTTATATGTATTCAATGACCTGGTCAATAAAATATTTAAAATACAAATTATGTTTTGCGCATGGATTCTTTTATGTGAATTCCATGACATAAGCAATAAATGTTACAATCACAAGTTACGATTTGTGCATGGGTTCTTTTGTATGAATTCTATGAAATGACCCATAAAATACTTACAATATAAATTATGCTATGTGCATGGATTCCTATATATTAACTCCATGATATGAGACATAAAATACTTAAAATGCAAATGATGCTCTGTGCATGGATTCTTATATATTAATTCTATGATATGAGACATGAAATACTTCAAATACAAATTATGCTTGGAGCATGGGTTTTACATGAACGTCGTGACATGAGCCATAATACACTTAAAAATATAAGTCGTCCTCTCGGTATGCATGGGTTTCTTTCTAATCACGACATGAGTCACAAATTTCACAAAAGATATATCATCAAAGTATGGGTTTCCACAAGAATATAAGATTATGTCATAAAGCTTTACTTTTTTATGCTAAACATGGGCATTATGTTGGGGTTACACGGTGTTTGTCATATATAACATACAAGTGTGGCAGAACCTAATGATAAAATGTTCGATGTCCACGCGCCACTTGGTAAGTGAAGCAGGAACCACAAAGACGAAGGCACATATCGTGAAGGCGACCTCCAAGGCAACAAGTGAGGTGTTTCCCCATAACCTCCGGTGTGTCCAGAGAGCTATTGGACCGTCCCGGGGTCTGCTCAGAACCTCTAGGCCAATGTCCAGGCGCGTACAGAGAGTTGCTAGATAGCCCGAAACCTGAACCAGAATTTCCGAGCCGAGGTCATAAATCCTCTGAATCGGTCAAAACCTGGCGGGAGGAGCCTTGGAACCTCGAGACCGTGCCTAAACACACCAAAATAGGCTAGGCCCACATATCTATTCCTGTTGAGGCAACGAACCTGACGGTGAGTACTAGGGGTATGAACTAAGGGCAAAGCCTAGCTACGGTGCAAGTGTATGACTCAGATTTAGAGAGTTCAGGCCCCTCTCAGAGAGGTAACAACCCTACGTCTCATGCTCGAAGTTTAATTTTTTCTCTCGGAGAGGTAACAACCCTAGATTGATTTTTCTTGCAATGGGATAGGTGTTTTGTGATTGTTCCATCTCCAGAGAGACGCCACTCATTATGCCGGAGGAACGCCAGTGTGGGCCATATCCGAGTCCAAGTTTATGGGGCTCGCACCGTAGAGCCTAGAAAAAGGGCCAAGTCAACCCGCAGAGGGGCATCGAGCTCATCCCATCACAGTCCTGAAGATGACTTCAGTCGAGTGTTTTATGTTTCCGAGTGCACGGTCACCCTTGAGGGGTGGTGGGTCGGGCCGACGAATGTCCATTTGGGAAAGGGACAAAGGGCAGTCAATCAGATTGATTTGCTGCTAAAATCTCGGCATTTGAAATCATGCATGGGAGCGTGGAAGCAGTTACACCGTGGCTAGTGGAGAAAGTGGCGCATGACGCCTCGAACGCCGCGCCAAAAAACAGCCACGTGCCCTCTTTTATCTGTGTGTGCAACCGCCACGTACGTTGTCTGATCCAGGAATCTTTGGCTGTGATCTCGAGAAGCGGTTTTTACCTGTGGTATAAAGGGCTGGTAGGCTAGGGTAATTCACAGATCCCCTTTCTCCCTCGCCCACTCCGCACCCCATCTCCTCCGCTTCATCAACCAACGCACGCGAGCACTCGAGCTGAATGGGAAGGACTCGACATCAAGATAGAGAAGACGAAGAAGGCGGGAGGGTTGCGCGCCGAGCTCCAGTTCACGGCGAAGCTGTGCGTGGGGATTGATTCCTCACTCATCACGATGAAACGACCGAGGAGCTTGTTGAGGAGGGGCTCATTCCAAAGGGACGGATGGAGGTGGTGGAGGCGGCGAGGTCGATTCGGCGTCGAGGGGACGAGCGTGTCCTCCTCGCCACTCATATGGAATGAGGTTTTTGATGCCTCCCATCCTTTCTTCCACGCATTTCTGGATTATTTAAATGCAGTTTCATCATCTTCCCCCAATGCAATCATCTACTTGTCGTCCTTCATTTTCCACTGCAAAAACTTCATCGGCTGCTGAAGGAAATATGCCCGAGAGGCCATAATAAAGTTATTATTTATTTCCTTATATCATGATAAATGTTTATTATTCATGCTAGAATTGTATTAACCGGAAACATGATACATGTGTGAATACATAGACAAACAGAGTGTCACTAGTATGCCTCTACTTGACTAGCTCGTTGATCAAAGATGGTTATGTTTCTAGCCATAGACAAAGAGTTGTTATTTGATTAACGGGATCACATCATTAGGAGAATGATGTGATTGACTTGACCCATTCCGTTAGCTTAGCACTTGATTGTTTAGTATGTTGCTATTGCTTTCTTCATGACTTATACATGTTCCTATGACTATGAGATTATGCAACTCCTGCTTATCGGAGGAACACTTTGTGTGCTACCAAACATCACAACGAATCGGGTGATTATAAAGGTGCTCTACAGGTGTCTCCGAAGGTACTTGTTGGGTTGGCGATTTTGAGATTAGGATTTGTTACTCGATTGTCGGAGAGGTATCTCTGGGCTCACTCGGTAATGTACATCACTATAAGCCTTGCAAGCATTGCAACTAATGAGTTAGTTATGGATGATGTATTACGGAACGAGTAAAGAGACTTGCCGATAATGAGATTGAACTAGGTATTGAGATACCGACGATCGAATCTCGGTAAGTAACATACCGATGACAAAGGGAACAACGATGTTGTTATGCGGTTTGACCGATAAAGATCTTCAGAGAATATGTCGGAGCCAATGTGAGCATCCAGGTTCCGCTTATTGGTTATTGACCGAGACGGTCTCGGTCATGTTCACATAGTTCTCGAACCCGTAGGGTCCGCACGCTTAAAGTTCGATGACGGTTATATTGTGAGTTTATGTGTTTTGATGTACCGAAGGTAGTTCGGAGTCCCGGATGTGATCATGGACATGACGAGGAGTCTCGAAATGGTCGAGACGAAAAGATCGATATATTAGACGACTATATTTGGATACCGGAATGGTTCCGGGTGAGATCGGGATAATACCGGAGCACCGGGAGGTTATCGGAACCCTCCGGGAGGTATATGGGCCTGAATGGGCTTTAGTGGATCGGTACTTGATCGGTCGGATCGTGAAGACATACGACTACATCAACCGCGTTGTGCTAACGCTTCCACTTTCGGTCTACGAGGGTACGTGGACACACTCTCCCCTCTCGTTGCTATGCATCACCATGATCCTGTGTGTGCGTAGAAATTTTTTGCAATTACTACATTCCCCAACAGTGGTATCGGAGCCAGGTTTTGTGCGTCGATGTTATATGCACGAGTAGAACACAAGTGAGTTGTGGGCGATACAAGTCATACTGCTTACCAGTGTGTCATACTTTGGTTCGGAGGTATTGTTGGATGAAGCGGCCCGGACCAACATTACGCGTACCCTTACGCGAGACTGGTTCTACCAACTTGCTTTGCACACAGGTGGCTGGCTGGTGTCAGTTTCTCCAACTTTAGTTGAACCGAGTGTGGCTACGACCGGTCCTTGAGAAGGTTAAAACAGCACTAACTTGACGAACTGTCGTTGTGGTTTTGATGCGTAGGTAAGAACGGTTCTTCCTAAGCCCGTAGCAGCCACGTAAAACTTGCAACAACAAAGTAGAGGACGTCTAACTTGTTTTTGCAGGGCATGTTGTGATGTGATGTGGTCAAGGCATGATGCTAAATTTTATTGTATGAGATGATCATGTTTTGTAACCGAGTTATCGGCAACTGGCAGGAGCCATATCGTTGTCGCTTTATTGTATGCAATGAAATTGCCCTGTAATGCTTTACTTTATCACTAAGCGGTAGCGATAGTCGTAGAAGCATAAGTTGGCTTAGACGACAACGATGCTACGATGGAGATCAAGGTGTCGCGCCGATGACGGTGGTGATCATGACGGTGCTTCGGAGATGGAGATCACAAGCACAAGATGATGATGGCCATATCATATCACTTATATTGATTGCATGTGATGTTTATCTTTTATGCATCTTATCTTGCTTTGATTGACGGCAGCATTATAAGATGATCTCTCACCAAATTTCAAGATAAAAGTGTTCTCCCTGAGTATGCACCGTTGCGAAAGTTCTTCGTGCTGAGACACCACGTGATGATCGGGTGTGTTAGGCTCTACATTCAAATACAACGGGTGCAAAACAGTTGCACACGCGGAATACTCAGGTTAAACTTGACGAGCCTAGCAGATGCAGATATGGCCTCGGAACACTGAGACCGAAAGGTCGAGCGTGAATCATATAGTAGATATGATCAACATAGTGATGTTCACCATTGAAACTACTCCATCTCACGTGATGATCGAACATGGTTTAGTTGATTTGGATCACGTGATCACTTAGATGATTAGAGGGATGTCTATCTAAGTGGGAGTTCTTAAGTAATATGATTAATTGAACTTAAATTTATCATGAAATTAGTACCTGCTAGTATTTTGCATGTCTATGTTTGTTGTAGATAGATGGATCGTGCTGTTGTTCCGTTGAATTTTAATGCGTTCCTTCAGAAAGCAAAGTTGAAAGATGATGGTAGCAATTACATGGACTGGGTCCGTAACTTGAGGATTATCCTCATTGCTGCACAGAAGAATTACATCCTGGAAGCACCGCTAGGTGCCAAACCTGCTGCAGGAGCAACACCAGATGTTATGAACGTCTGGCAGAGCAAAGCTAATGACTAGTCGATAGTTCAATGTGCCATGCTTTACGTCTTAGAACTGGGACTTCAACGACGTTTTGAACGTCATGGAGCATATGAGATGTTCCAGGAGTTGAAGTTAATATTTCAAGCAAATGCCCGGATTGAGAGATATGAAGTCTCCAATAAGTTCTACAGCTGCAAGATGGAGGAGAATAGTTCTGTCGGTGAGCATATACTCAGAATGTCTGGGTATAACAATCACTTGATTCAACTAGGAGTTAATCTTCCGGATGATAGCGTCATTGACAAAATTCTTCAATCATTGCCTACCAAGCTACAAGAGCTTCATATGAACTATAACATGCAAGGATGGATAAGACGATTCCCAAGCTCTTCGCAATGCTAAAGGTCATGGAGGTAGAAATCAAGAAGGAGCATCAAGTGTTGATGGTCAATAAGACCACCAGCCAAGAAAAGGGCAAAGGAAGAAGAAGGGAACTTCAAGAAGAACAGCAAACAAGTTGTTGCTCAATGAAGAAACCCAAGTCTGGACCTAAGCTCGAGACCGAGTGCTTCTACTGCAAGAAAACTGGTCATCGGAAGCGGAACTGCCCCAAGTATTTGGCGGATAAGAAGGATGGCAAGGTGAACAAAGGTATATGTGATATACATGTTATTGATGTGTACCTTACTAATGCTTGAGTAGAACTCTGGTATTTGATATCGGTTCTGCTAATATTTGCAACTCAAACAGGACTACGGATTGCTTAAGATTAGCTATGGTCGAGGTGACAATGCGCGTGGGAAATGGTTCCAAAGTCGATGTGATCGTGGTCGGCACGCTACCTCTACATCTACCTTCGGGATTAGTTTTAGACCCAAATAATTGTTATTTGGTGCCGCAATACATGAACATTATATCTAGATCTTGTTTGATGCAAGACGGTTATTCATTTAAATCAGAGAATAATGGTTGTTCTATTTATATGAGTAATATCTTTTATGGTCATGCACCCTTGAGGAGTGGTCTATTTATATTAAATCTCGATAGTAGTGATACACATATTCATAATATTGAGGCCAAAGATGCAGAGTTGATAATGATAGTGCAATTTATTTGTGGCACTGCCGTTTAGGTTATATCGGTGTAAAGCGCATGAAGAAACTCCATACTGATGGACTTCTGGAGCCACTTGATTATGAATCACTTGGTACTTGCGAACCGTGCCTCATGGGCAAGATGACTAAAACGCTGTTCTCCGGAACTATGGAGCGAGCAACAGATTTGTTGGAAATCATAGATACAGTATGTATGTGGTCCAATGAATGTTGAGGTCACATGGTATCGTATTTTTCACCTTCACAGATGATTTAAGCAGATATGGGTATATCTACTTAATGTAACATAAGTCCGAACATTTGAAATGTTCAAAGAATTTCAGAGTGAAGTGGAAAATCATCGTAACAAGAAAATAAAGTTTCTATGATCTGATCGTGGAGGAGAATATTTGAGTTACGAGTTTGGTCTACATTTGAAACAATGCGAATAGTTTCAAGAATCGACGCCACCCGAACACCACAGCAGAATGGTGTGTCCGAACGTCAGAATCGCATTTACTAGATATGGTGCGATCTATGATTTCTCTTACCGATTTACCGCTATCGCTTTGGGGTTATGCTTTAGAGACGGTTGCATTCACTAAATATGGCACCATCGAACTGCTGAGACAACGCCTTATGAACTGTGGTTTGGCAAGAAACCAAAGTTGTCGCTTTCTTAAAGTTTAGGGCCATATGCTTATGTGAAAACCTTCAACCTGATAAGCTCGAACCCAAATCGAGAAATGTGTCTTCATAGGATACCCAAAGGAACTGTTGGGTACAACTTCTATCACAGATCCGAAGGCAAGACTTTTGTTGTTAATTTGGATCCTTTCTAGAGAAGGATTTTCTCAAAGAAGTGAGTGGGAGGAAAGTAGAAGTTGATGAGGTAACAGTACATGCTCCCTTATTGAAAATAGTTCATCACGTAAACCAGTTCCCGTGACGCCTACACCATTAGTGAGGAAGTTAATTAAAGAGGGGAGGGAGAGGAGGCGCCACCAGATGGGCCTTAGGCCCATCCTAGGGTTTGCCCCCTCCCCACCTCCCATGCGCCTTGGGCCCTTGGGCGCACCAGCCCCTTGGGGCTGGTTCCTCCCACACTTGGCCCACGCAACTTTCGGGGCACGTGGCCCCACTTGGACCCCGACCCTCCCGTGGTCCCATATCGATATCGCCCAAACCCCTGACCAAAACGACTCCATATATAAATCTTTACCTCCCACCATTCCGAACTCCTCGTGACGCCCTGGGATCTCATCCGACTCAACAACATTCGCAACCACATACAAACTTCCTTTATAACCCTAAGGCCATCGAACCTTATGTAGACTTACGGTCGGGAACCATGCGCACATGACCGAGACGCTCTCCTACCAATAACCACAGCGGATCTGGATACCCATGTTGGCCCTACATGTTCCACGATGATCTCATCGATGAACCACGATGTCAAGGACTCAATCGATCCCAGATACACCCTTTGTCTAGCGGTATTGTGACTTGCCCGAGATTCGATCGCTGATCCCGATACCTTGTTCAATCTCACACGCAAGTCTCTTTACTGCTCCAAATACATCATCCCGTGATCAACCCCTGGTCACATTGTGCACATTATGATGATGTCCTACCGAAAGGGCCCAGATACCTCTCCGCCACACGGAGTGACAAATCCCAATTTCGATCTCGTACAACCCAATGCATAATTTTGAGATACCGTAATGCACCTTTATAGCCACCCTACGCCAGACGCTTGGTACACCCAAAGCATTCCTACGGTATCCGGAGTTGCAATCTCATGGTCTAAGGAAATGATACTTGACATTAGAAAAGCTTTAGCATACCTAACTACGATCTTGTGCTAGGCTTAGATTGTCTTGTCCATCACATCATTCTCCTAATGATGATCCCGCTATCAATGACATCCAATGTCCATGGTCAGAAACCGTAACCATCTATTGATTAACGAGCCAGTCATCTAGAGGCTTACTAGGGACTTGGTGTTGTCTACATCCACACATGTATTTGAGTTTCCTATCAATACAATTATAGCATGGATAAACTATTATCGAACAAGGAAATATAATAATAACTAATTATTATTGCCTCTAGGCATATTTCCAACATATACCCATGCATATGTAGTGTAGCTCCTTGCTTCTGTACTTTGGATGGGTACCACTGTTGCTTTTCTCCCTTCCCCTCTACCCGGTTGTCGCCAAATGTCTAGCCTGTGAGCCAGATCATGCCGATGATGACTCCATTACACCGGAGGTGCCTACTACTACGCGCGTGCCCGTCACGGATGACCAGGAGTAGTTTAGAGGATCCTAGCAGGAGGCCCTGTGCTTCTTCGATTGTATCCTAGTTTGTGCTAGCCATCTTATGGCAAACTTGTTTAACTTATGTCTATACTCAGATATTGTTGATTCCATTGATCGCCTAGGATCGTTAATTTGTACGATCCTCGAGCCCCCGGCTTGTATTATGATGCTTGTATGACTTATTTATGTTTTAGAGTTGTGTTGTGATATCTTCCCGTGAGTCCCTGATCTTGATCATTAACGCATATGCATGATTAGTGTACGATTGAATCGGGACGCCACCATTTTCTTTGGGGGCGATAGGAGAAGATTCATGATTAAATTGTTGAAGTGGCTCTTATATGCATTATTGTTGATTTAACCAAGAGCCCATATTGCCCCTGCCTTCTCCTACTTATTGAATGCCTGCAGATTCCAGCTAGTCCAATGCACGGCACTCATTATTATCCATCGCTCGTCGCAAGTGAAAGGAAATAATGATGATATATGATGAATTGATTGGGATAAACGGTTGGTATGAACTCACCTCTTGTTTTGTAAATATGATGAGTTCATCGCTCCTGATTTAGCTTATTATGAATAAACATTTTGCAATGACAATTAGATATCATAGTTCCTCATATGCTTGATTAGCTATGAGTTATAATGGTTTACCTTATACAACATGCTATTAAAATGGTTGTAATGTGGTATGATGGGGTGGTATCCTCCCTTGAATGATTTATGACTTGACTTGGCACATGTTCACATGTAGTTGAAACAAATCAACATAGCCTTCACGATATTTATGTTCATGGTGGATTATATCCTATTCATGCTTGCATCCAATGTTTATTAATTTTAGTGCATGTTCATGACTGCTGTCGCCTCAGTTGGTCGCCTCGCCCTACAGCCCTCACTTGTACTAAGCGGAATATTGCTTGTACATCCAATCCCTTAAACCAAAAGTTATTCCATATGAGTCCACTATACCTTCCTATATGCATCTACCGCCGCTCCAAGTAAATTTGTATGTGCCAAAGTCTAAACCTTCAAATAATCATTTTGTTTTGTATGCTCTAATAGCTCATGTATCAACTAGGGCTGCCTTATCTTCCATGTTAGGCGGTTATTCTCAAGAGGAGGACCTTCCCTCACCACGAGAAAATGGCTGGTCACCGATGGGATCCCATGCTTTATGCAAACTAAATCAAAATAATTGCAAACAAACTCCCCCGACCTGATGTTTGTTGAGGCACTGTTTCGAGCAAGCCATGGATTGATGCTTGTTGGTGGAGGGGAGTATAAACTTACCATTCTGTTTGGGAACCGCTTATGTGTGTGTAGTATGGAAGATATCGCCATCTCTTAGTTGTTATGTTGACAATGAAAGTATGCCGCCAAAATATTATTTATGTCTATTTCAAAACCAAGCTCCGCACCTCTACAAATCCTCGCTCTCTAAGGGCCTATATCTATTTATTTCATGTTGAGTCATCACCTTTATTAAAAATGCACTAACCGGAGAGCGAGCTGTCATTTGCATCCATTACTATTAATTTATATTGGGTATGACTATGATTGGATCTTTACCATGAATTACAATGTCTAGTCACCCTGATCTTTTGGTGCTCATGATTATGTTTTAAGTGTCCGTAAAGGCTAGCGAGATACCATCTTGTTATATCATATCATGATTATTTTGAGAAAGTGTTGTCATCCGAGATTTATTATTATGACTCACTAGTTGATTATGCCATTGATATGAGTAAACATGAGACCTGAGAATTATTGCAAATATGGTTAGTTATAATCTTGCTGAAAACCTGAATGCTGACTTTACATATTTACAACAACAAGAGCAAACAGTTTGTAAAGTTTTTCTTTTCTTCAGTTTGTCAACTGAATTGCTTGAGGACAAGCAAGGGTTTAAGCTTGGGGAGTTGATACGCCGATCTACTTTTCCAAACACTTTTGCCCTTGTTTTGACTCTAACTCACATGATTTGAATGGAACCAACCCGACGACGCTGTTTTCAGCAGAATTGCCATGATGTTGTTTTATGTGCGCATAACAAAAGTTCTCGTAATGACCAAACCCACGGAACATCTTATAAAAACATAATAAAATCTCGCTAAAGATGAAACCAGGGGGCCCACTGCCCACGAGGGTGCTAGGGCGCTGCTCTCACTCGTGGCCCCTGAGACCTTCCGACGCCAACTCCAACTCTATATATTTGCTTCTTTCGAGAAAAAATCGAGAGAAGAAATCACCGCTTACGATACGGAGCCGGCCATGCCCTAAAACCTCCTGAGGCTGATCCGAGTCCGCTCAGGTATTCAAGAGGGGATTCATCGTCGCCATCATCAACCAACCTCCATCACCACTTATGATGCTCACCAGGCGTGAGTAATTCCACCGCACGCCTGGACAGTGATGGGTTGATGAGATCTATCATTTAATCGAAGAAGTTTTGTTAGGTTTGATCCCTAGTATCCACTATGTTCCGAGATTGATGTTGCTATGACTTTCCTATGCTTAATGCTTGTAACTAGGGCCCGGAGCCATGATTTCAGATCTGAACCTATTATGTTTTCATGAATATATGTGAGTTCTTGATCCTATCTTGCAATTCTATAGTCACCTATTATGTGTTATGATCCCACAACCCCGTGACAATAATCGGGACATCTCGGTGATGACCATAGTTTGAGGAGTCATGTATTCACTATGTGCCAAATGCTTATTCTGCCTTTTAGATGATTGATAGGGATCCATTATGGATGTGATGATTGAATCATACTGAATTAGCCCCTGGCCCCTGCCCAATCAAATTTGAGCCGAAATTACCTCACCAAAGCCGCTGTGATCCCTGCACACTAAAATTAATAAATACCGGCATTGACATCAAGTGCCGATGGACGGAATACGACTCACCTTGTGTCCATCAAAAAGGAAAAGGAAGAAGGGCCCACCTTAAGAATGGCAAGCAAGTTGTTGCTCAAGAAGAAGTTTCAAGTCTGACCTAAGCCCGAGACTGAGTGCTTCTACCGCAAAGGGACCGTCACTCGAAGCGGAACCGCCCCAAGTATTTGGCGGATAAGAAGGATGGCAAGGTGAACAAAGGTATGTGATATACATGTTATTGATGTGTACCTTACTAATGCTCGCAGAGTGCTTGGGTATTTGATACGGGTTCTGCTAATATTTGCAACTCAAACAGGACTACGGATTAAGCCGATTGGCGGCGACGAGGTGACAATGCTGGGAAATGGTTCCAAAGTCGATGTGATCACCGCCGCACGCTACTCTACATCTACTTCGGGATTAGTTTTAGACCTGAATAATTGTTATTTGGTGCCAAGCTACATGAACATTATATCTGCATCTTGTTTGATGCAGACGTTATTCATTTAAACTCAGAATAATGGTTGTTCTATTTATATGAGGAATATCTTTATGGTCATGCACCCTTGAAGAATGGTCTATTTTTGTTGAATTTATAGTAGTGACACACATATTTATAATATTGAAGCCAAAATATGTAGAGTTGATAATGATAGTGCAAATTATTTGTGGCACTACCATTTGGGTCATTGGTGTAAAGCATGAAGAAACTCCATTATGATAGACTTTTGGAATCACTTGATTATGAATCACTTGGTACTTAATAAACATTGCCTCATGGGCAAGATGACTAAAACTCCATTCCTAACAATGGAGCGATCAACAAATTTATTGAAATCATACATGATGTATGTGGTCCGATGAATATTGAGGCTCGCAGTATAGTTATTTTCGAATTTCACATATGATTTGAGCAGATATGGGTATATCTACTTGATGAAATATAAGTCCAAACATTTGAAAAGTTCAAATAATTTCAGAGTGAAGTGGAAAATCATCATAACAAGAAAATAAAGTTTTGCGATCTGATCGTGGAGGAGATTATTTGAGTTACGAGTTTGGTCTTCATTTGAAACAATGCAGAATAGTTTCAAGAACTCACGCCACCCGAACACCACAACGAATGGTGTGCCCCAAGATCGAACCGCATTTTATTAGATATGGCGCATCTATGATGTCTCTTATCGATTTACCGCCATCGCTTTGGGGTTATGCTTAGAGACGGCTGAATTTAATGCTAAATGGGGCACCATCTAAATCCGAGACGACACCTTTATGAACTGTGGTTTGGCAAGAACCCAAGTTGTCATTTCTTAAAGTTTGGGGCTGCGATGTTTATGTGAAAAAGCTTCAACCTCATAAGCCCTAAACCCAAATCGGAGAAATGTGTCTTCATAGGATACCCAAAGGAGACTGTTGGGTACACCTTCTATCATAGATCCGGCAAGACATTCTTTAAACAATGGATCCTTTCTAGAGAAGGAGTTTCCTCGAAAGAAGTGAGTGGGAGGAAAGTAGAACTTGATGAGGTAATCGCATGCACCTTATTGAAAGTAGTTCACAGAAATTAGTTCCTGTGACTCTAACACCATTAGTGAGGAAGCTAATGATGGTGACTGTAACATCGATCAAGTTACTACCAAACCTGAGGTCAACCAGAGTAAGATCCGCACTGCAGTGGTATGGTAATCCTGTTCGAGGTCATGTTACTTTGACCATGACGAACCTACGAACTATGAGGAAGCGATGATGAGCCCAGATTCCGCAAAATGGCAGGAGGCCATGAAATCTGAGATGGGATCCATGTATGAGAACAAAGTGTGGACTTTGTTGACTTGTCACGATCGGCAAGCCATCGAGAATAAATGGATCTTCAAGAAGAAGAATGACGACGACGACGGTAATGTTACTGTTTACAAAGCTCGACTTGTTGCAAAAGGTTTGACAAGTTCAAGGAGTTGACTACGAGACCCTTCTCACCAGAAGCGATGCTTAAGTCCGCCTCAATCATGTTAGCAATTGCTGCATTTTATGATTATGAAATTTGGCAAATGGATGTAAAGACCGCACTCATGAATGGATTTCTGAAGAAGAGTTGTATATGATGCAACCCGAAGGTTTTATCAATCCAAAGGATGCTAACAAAGTGCAAGCTCATCCATTTATGGACTGGTGCAAGCATCTCGTAGTTGGAATAAAATGTTTTGATAGTGTGATCCATATGGTTTTATACAAACTTTGGAGAAGCCTCGATTAAGAAAGTGAGTGGAAGCTCCGAGCATTTCTAATATTATATGTGGATGATATTGTTGATTGGAAATGATATAGAATTTCTGATAGCATAAAAGGATACTTGAATAAGAGTTTTTCAATGAAAGACCTTTATGAAGCTGCTTATATATTGGGCCAAAGATCTATAGAGATAGATCAAGATGCTTAATTGACTTTCACAAAGCACATACCTTTGATAAAGTTTTGAAGAAATTCAAATGGATCAAACAAAGAAAGGGTTCTTGCCCTGTGTTACAAGGTGTTGTTGAGTCGACTCAATGCCCGACCATCAGAAGATAGAGAGAAAATGAAAGTCATTTCCTATGCTTCAGCCAGGTTCTATCATGTATGCAATGATGTGTACCAGATCTGATGTGTTCCTTGCTATTAGTTTAGCAAGGAGGTACCAAAGTAATCCAGGAGTCGATCACTGACAAATGTCAAGAACATCCCGAAATACCTGAAAAGGACTAAGGACATGTTTCTCGCTTATGGAGGTGAGAAAGGACTGGCGTGAAATGGTTACGCCCATGCAAGTTTTGACACTGATCCGATGACCTAAGTCACAAACCGGATAACGATTTATATTGAACGGTGGAGCTGTAAGTGGTGCAGTTCCAAAGCGCCGTGGCGGATCTACGGTGAAGGGTACATTGCTTCCAAAGCAGCAAATGAAGGAGTCTGGATGAAGGAGTTCATATACGATCTAGGTATACCTAGTGCATCGGGTCCAATGAAAATCTTTTGTGACAATACTGCAATTGCCTTGGCAAAGGAATCCAGATTTCACAAGAGAACTAAGCACATCAAGAGATGCTTCAATTCCATCCGCATCAAGTCAAGGAGGGAGACATAGAGATTCATTAAGATACAATGGATCTGAATGTTGCGCACTGCTGACTAAGCATCTCTCACGAGCAAAACATGATCAACACCAAGACTCCATGGGTGTTAGAATCACTAATGTGTAATCTAGATTACTCGACTCTAATGCAAGTGGGAGACTAAAGGAAATATGGCCTAGAGAAAATAAAGTTGTTATTTATATTTCCTTATATCATGATAAATGTTTATTATTCATGCTAGAATTGTATTAACCGAAACTTAGTACATGTAAGTACATAGACAAACAAAGTGTCACTAGTATGCCTCTACTTGACTAGCTCGTTGAATCAAAGATGGTTAAGCTCTAGCCATAGACATGAGTTGTAACTTAATTAACAGTGATCACATCATTAGAGAATGATATGATTGACTTGACCCATTCCATTAGATTAGCACTTGATCGCTTAGTTTGTTGCTATTGCTTTCTTCATGACTTATACATGTTCCTATGATTATGAGATTATGCAACTCCTAATACCAAAGGAACACTTAGTGTGCTATCAAACGTCACAAATTAATCGGGTGATTATAAATATGCCTATGTGTCTCCGATGGTGTTTGTTGAGTTGGCATAGATCGAGATTAGGATTTGTCACTCCGATTCGGAGAGGTATTCGGTTTTTCTGTAATGCATCACTATAAGCTTTTGCAAGCAATGTAATTAATGAGTTAGAAGGCGTGATGATGCATTATTGAACAAGTAAAGAGACTTGCCGCAACGAGATTGAACTAGGTATTGAGATACCGACGAACAATCTCGGGCAAGTAACATACCGCGGAAAAGGGAACAATGTATGTTGTTATGCGGTTTGACCGATAAATATCTTCAGAGAATATGTAGGAACCAATATGAGCATCCAGGTTCCGCTATTGTTGACCACAGATGAGTCTCGTCATGTCTACATAGTTCTCGAACCCGTAGGGTCCGTGATGCTTAACGCTCGATGACGATCAAGACATGAGTTTATTTTTGATGCAGTTCGAGTCCCTTGATGATCACGACATGAAGAGGAGTCTCAAATGGTCGAGACATAAAGATTGATATATGGACGGATATGTTCGACACCGGAAGTGTTCCGAGAAGCATTGGATAAAACCGAGGGTTATCGAAACCCCGGGGAACTAATGGGCCTCATTGCCTTAGTGGAGAGAGAGAGGGCGCTGTAGCAGCCGCGCCTCCCCTTGAGTCCTAATTGACTAGAAGAGGGGCGCCTTTCCTTTCTCCCTCTCCTTCCTCTCTCCCTTTTAGGAAACCCTAGGACTTGGAGTCCCAGTAGGATTCCGCCCTGGGCGCCAAGAGGGCAGGCCTCCCTCCTCCTTACATACATGGGCACCCTAGAACACACAAGTTGACAGATGTCTTGCAGTGCCCCTCCACAGATTTCCACCCGGTCATATCGCTAGTGCTTAGGCGAAGCCCTCATCGGTAACTTCATCATCACCGCCATCACGCCGAGCTAAACAAATCCCTTGACCCCACGATCTAGAGTCGTGGGACGCCACCAGCTGAACGTGCAGATCGCGTAGGTGTCGATTTCGTACTAGGATCGTCGGATCGTGAAGACGCATAACTACATCATAACGCCCGGCCGTCCACGAGGGTACATGGACAACACTCTCCTCTCGCTATATGCATCACCCAGATGGATCTTGCATGTGTAGGAAAATTATGAAATTCTGCTACATCATTCTCCTCTAAGGTTCGTCCTCCAAAAAGGTATACGTCAAGATGGTAAACAAAATTACTTTTGACAATAACATGGGAAACACATGGAATACTTAATGCACCAATAATGCCCGCATGGGTTTTTACGCAAATTCCTCACCCTGAGCTTAAATAAATACAACACAAGCTATCCTATACATTTCCCATAATTCATGACAAGCAAATTTCTAAAATGTTTGATTCTTATGTTTTACTCAGCATTTCTTTCTATGAATTCCATGACATGAGCCATAAAATATTTAAATCACAAATTATGCTCTACGATGACTTCTTTATATGTATTCAATGACCTGGTCAATAAAATATTTAAAATACAAATTATGTTTTATGATGGATTCTTTTTATGTGAATTCCATGACATAAGCAATAAATGTTACAATCACAAGTTACGATTTGCATGGGTTCTTTGTATGAATTCTATGAAATGACCCATAAAATACTTACAATATAAATTATGCATGGATTCCTATATATTAACTCCATGATATGAGACATAAAATACTTAAATGCAAATGATGCTCGTGTATTCTTATATATTAATTCTATGATATGAGACATGAAATACTTAAATACAAATTATGCTCGAGCATGGGTTTTTACATGAACGCCGTGACATGAGCCATAATACACTTAAAAATATAAGTCATTCATGGGTTTCTTTCTAATCACCCACATGGCTCCACAAAGAATATAAGATTGTCAAAGCTTTACTTTTTATGCTAAACATGGGCATTATGTTGGGGTTACACGTTTGTCATATATACATAGTGTGGCAGAACCTAATGATAAATGTTCGATGTCCAGGCCCACTTGGTAAGTGAAGCAGGAACCACAAAGACGAAGGCACATATCGTGAAGGGCGAATTCCAACCAAGAGTTCCAGAGCTGACCGCCCCGGGTCTGCTCGTAACCTCAGGCCAATGTCCAGCGACAGAGAGTTGCTAGATAGCCCCAAACCTGAACCAGAATTTCCGAGCCGAGGTCATAAATCCTCAATCGCCAAACTCAGGGGAGGAGCCTTGAACCTCGAGACTGCCTAAACACACCAAAATAGGCTAGGCCCACATATCTATTCCTGTTGAGGCAACGAACCTGACGTGAGTACTAGGGTATGAACTCAAAGCCTGCACTAAGTGTATGACCTCATTTAGAGAGTTCTCCCTCTGAGAGGTAACAAACCCTCAAGTTTAATTTTTTCTCTGAGAGGTAAAACCCTAGATTGATTTTCTTCAATGGGATAGGTGTTTTGTGACCATCCCACGCCACTCATTATGCCGGAGGAAAGGGCCATATCCCAGTCCAAGTTTATGGGCTCGCACTGAGAGCCCAGAAAAGGGCCAAGTCAACCAGAGGGGCATCCATCACACTGAAGATGAGTGTTTTATGTTTCGGAGTACCGGTCACCCTTGAGGGGTGGGTGGGTCACGAATGTCCATTTGGAAAAGGGATAGAGGGCACCAATCGATTGATTTTGCTAAAAGCATTTGAAATCATGCATTTGGAGCGGAGAAAGATGACGCCGTAAGGCCAAAAAACAGCCACGCTCTTTATCTGTGTGTGCACGCTGTCTCGATCCAGAATCTTTGGCTGTGATCTTTGAAGCTTACCACCATAAAGGGCTGGTAGGCTAGGTAATTCACAGATCCCTTTCTCCGCCCACTCCGCACCCCATCTCCTCCGCTTCATCAACCAACGACGCGAGCACTCGAGCTGAATGGGAAGGACTCGACATCAAGATAGAGAAGACGAAGAAGGCGGGAGGGTTGCGCCGAGCTCCAGCCCACCGAAGCGAAGGTGCCGGGGATTGGATTCCTCACTCATCACGATGAAACGACTGGAGGAGCTTGTTGAGGAGGGGCTCATTCCAAAGGACGGATGGAGGTGGCTGGAGGCGCGAGGTCGATTCGGCCAGAGGGGACGAGCGTGTCCTCCTCGCTACCATATGGAATGAGGTTTTCGATGACTCCTCTTCCACGATTTTGGATTATTTAGCCGCATCATCTTCCCAAATGCAATCATCTACTTGTCGCCCTTCATTTTCCACGCTAAAACTTCATCCATGCTGAAGGAAATATGCCCTAGAGGCCATAATAAAGTTATTATTTATTTCTTATATCATGATAAATGTTTATTATTCATGCTAGAATTGTATTAACCGAAACATGATACATGTGTGAATACAAAGACAAACAGAGTGTCACTAGTATGCCTCTACTTGACTAGCTCGTTGATCAAAGATGGTTATGTTTCTAGCCATAGACAAAGAGTTGTTATTTGATTAACGGATCACATCATTAGGAGAATGATGTGATTGACTTGACCCATTCCGCTAGCTTAGCACTTGATTGTTTAGTATGTTGCTATTGCTTTCTTCATGACTTATACATGTTCCTATGACTATGAGATTATGCACCCTGCTTACTCAGGAACACTTTGTGTGCTACCAAACATCACAACGTAAATCGGGTGATTATAAAGGTGCTCTAGGTGTCTCCGAAGGTACTTTGGGTTGGAAGATTTATAGGATACTCGATTGCCTGAGAGGTATCTCCGGCTCACCAATGTACATCACTTTTGAAGTACATTGCAACTAATGAGTTAGTTATGGATGATGTACTTGAACGGTAAAGAGACTTTATAATGAGATTGAACTAGGTATTGAGATACCCACGATCTAATCTGTAAGTAACATACCGATGACAAAGGGAACAACGATGTTGTTTGCGGTTCGACCGATAAAGATCTTCGAGAATATGTCGGAGCCAATGTGAGCATCCAGGTCCCCATTGATTAGGCTGACCGAGACGTTCCGGTCATGTCTACATAGTTCTAACCCGTAGGGTCCCACTTAAAGTTCGATGACGTTATATTATGAGTTTATGTGTTTTGATGTACCAAGGTAGTCTCGAGTCTCGGATGATCATGGACATGACGAGGAGTCTCGAAATGGTCGAGACGAAAGATCGATATATTAGACGACTATATTTGATACCGGAATGGTTCCGGTGAGATCGATAATACCGAGCACCGGAGGTTATCGGAATTCTCCGGGAGTATATGGGCCTTAATGGGCTTTTAGGAAAGGAGGGAAATGAGAAGGGAGGCGCCCAGCCCAATCCGACTGGGAGGGCCCCTTCCTCCTCCTTGCCTCCTTCCTCTCCTCTCCAAATAGGAAGGAGGAGTCCTACTCCCCGTGAGTAGGACTCTTGCCGCTCTCCTCCCTGGTCGGCCCCTCTCCCTTTATATATGGAGAGAGGCACCCCATAGACACAATAATTGATCTCTTGGATCTTTTAGCTGTGTGCGCCCTTCCACCATAGTCCACCGATAACATCATAGCGGTGCTTAGGCTAAGCCCTGCCGGTAGAACATCATCATCGCCACCATGCCGGCCATGTTAATCGGAACTCTCCCTCAAAGCTCGACCGATCGGAGTTCGAGGGACGCCATTGAGTTGAACTTGTGCAGAACTGGAGGTGCTATGCTGGTACTTGATCGGTCGGATCGTGAAGACGACGACTACATCAACCGCGCAGCTAACGCCCACTTTCGGTCTATGAGGGTACGACACACTCTCCCTCCTCGCTGCTACACCATGATCCTGCAAAAGGAAATTTTTGCACACATTCCCCAACAAAGGGTATCGAGCCAGGTGGGCCGATGTTATATGCACGGTAGAACACAAGTGAGTTGTGGCTACATGTCATACCGCTACCAAGTGTCACTTGTTCGGGCGGTATTGTGGATGAAGCTGCCCGACCAACATTACACGTACTTACGCGAGACTGTTCTACCAACTGCTTTGCACACAGGCTGGCTGGTGCCGCCCAACTTTAGTTGAACCGGTGTGGCTACGACCGTCCTTAGAAGGTTAAACAGCACTAACTTGACGAACTGCTGTGGTTTTGATGCGAGGTAAGAACGGTTCTTCCTGCCCGTGAGCAGCCATTTAAAAACTTGCAACAACAAAGTAGAGGACGCCTAACTTGTTTTTGCGCATGTTGTGATGTGATGGTCAAGGCATGATGCTAAATTTTATTGTATGAGATGATCATGTTTTGTAACCGAAGTTATCGGCAATCGGCAGGAGCCATATCGTTGTCGCTTATTGTATGCAATGAAATCGCCGTAATGCTTTACTTTATCACTAAGCTGTAGCGATAGTCGAGAAGCATAAGTTGGCCAGACGCAACGATGCCGGAGATCAAGGTGTCGCACCGATGACGGTGGTGATCATGACGGGTTTCGAGATGGAGATCAAGCAAGATGATGATGATCATATCACTTATATTGATTGCATGTGATGTTTATCTTTATGCATCTTATCTTGCTTTGATTGACGGCATTATAAGATGATCTCTCACCAAATTTCAAGATAAAAGTGTTCTTGTATGCACCGCTATAAAGTTCTTCGTGAGACACCACGTGATGATCGGGTGTGTTAGGCCTCATCTCAATACAACGGTGCAAAACAGTTGCACACGCGAATACTCAGGTTAAACTTGACGAGCCTAGCAGATGCAGATATACCGGAACACCGAGACCGAAAGGTCGAGCGTGAATCATATAGTAGATATGATCAACATAGTGATGTTCACCATTGAAACTACTCCATCTCACGTGATGATCGAACATGGTTTAGTTGATTTGACGTGATCACTTAGATGATTAGAGGGATGTCTATCTAAGTGGAGTTCTAAGCAATATGATTAATTGAACTTAAATTTATCATGAAATTAGTACCGCTAGTATTTTGCATGTCTATGTTTGTTGTAGATAGATGGATCGTCGTTGTTCCGCTGAATTTTAATGCGCCTTCGAAAGCAAAGTTGAAAGATGATGGTAGCAATTACATGGACGGGTCCGAATTTGAGGATTATCTCATTGTTTACGTAAGAATTACATCCTCGAAGCACCGCTTAGGTGCCAAACTCAACAGGAGCAACACCGTTATGAACGTCCGCGTAGCAAAGCTAATGACTAGTCGATAGTTCAATGTGCCATGCTTTACGCTTAGAACTGGGACTTCAACGACGTTTTGAACAAGCATATGAGATGTTCCAGAGTTGAAGTTAATTTTGCCCGGATTGAGAGATATGAAGTTCCAATAAGTCTCTACAAACAAGATGGAGGAGAATAGTTCGCAGCATATACTCTAATGTCCGTATAACAATCACTTGATTCAACTAGGAGTTAATCTTCCATAGCCATTGACAAAATTTCAATCATTGCCTACCAAGCTGCTTCATGAACTATAACATGCAAGGGATGGATAAGACGATTCCCAAGCTCTTCAATGCTAAAGGCCATGGAGGTAGAAATCAAGAAGGAGCATCAATGATGATAAGACCACCAGTTTCAAGAAAAGGCAAAGAAGAAGGGAACTTCAAGAAGAACAAAGAAAGTTGTTGCTCAACAAGAAACCCAAGTCTGACCTAAGCCTGAGACCGAGTGCTTCACTGCAAGAAAACTGGTCATGGAAGCGAACTGCCCCAAGTATTTGGCGATAAGAAGGATGGCAAGGTGAACAAAGGTATATGATATACATGTTATTGATGTGTACCTTACTAATGCTCGGAGAGAACTCTGGTATTTGATACGGTTCTGCTAATATTTGCAACCTCAAACAGACTATGATTGCTTAAGATTAGCTATGGTCGAGGTGATACGCGCTGCGGGAAATGGTTCCAAAGTCGATGTGATCGTGGTCACACGCTACCTCTACATCTACCGGGATTAGTTTTAGACCCAAATAATTGTTATTTGTGCCAGTTAGCATGAACATTATATCTAGATCTTGTTTGATGCAAGACGGTTATTCATTTAAATCAGAGAATAATGGTTGTTCTATTTATATGAGTAATATCTTTTATGGTCATGCACCCTTGAGGAGTGGTCTATTTATATTAAATCTCGATAGTAGTGATACACATATTCAAAGATGAGTTGATAATGATAGTGCACTTATTTGTGGCACCGCCGCTTAGGTTATATCGTGTAAAGCGATGAAGAAACTCCATATCGATGGATCTCGAGCCACTTGATTATGAATCACTACTTACAACCGTGGCCTCATGGGCAAGATGACTAAAACGCTGTTCTGAACTATGGAGCGCAAATGATTTGTTGGAAATCATAAATACAGTATGTATGTGGTCCAATGAATGTTGAGGTCACAAGTATCAAGTATTTTCACCTTCACATGATTTAAGCGATATATCTACTTAATGTAACATAAGTCCTGAACATTTGAAATGTTCAAAGAATTTCAGAGTGAAGTGGAAAATCATCGAATAAGAAAATAAAGTTTCTATGATCTGATCGGAGGAGAATATTTGAGTTACGAGTTTGGCTACATTTGAAACAATGCGAATAGTTTCGAATACCGCCATCTTAATCTGATGATATCCGAATATGCATCCAAAAACTCAACGCTCACAACCCGCCGTAGCATCAATAATCTGATCAATACGGGAGGGCGAAGGATCTCTTGGACAAGCCTTGTTAAGATCTATATAATCCACGCACATGCGCCAAGTGCCATTCTTCTTAAGGACCAACACCGGATTAGCAAGCCACTCGATGGAAAACTTCAACGATAAACCCTGCCGCTAAGAGCCCGCAACCTCCTCTCCAATGGCCTTGCGCTTTTCCTCGTTAAACCGCGAAGAAACTGCTTTACCGGTCTGTACTTGGGATCAACATTAAGAGTGTGCTCAGCGAGTTCCTCGGTACACCGCATGTCGGAAGGTTTCCATGCGAAAATGTCCCGATTCTCACGGATGAACTCGATGAGCGCTTTCCTATTTAGGATCCAAGTTAGCAGCGATGGTGAACTGCTTGGACGAATCGCCGGGCACAAAATCAACAAGTTTAGTCTCAGCCGCCGACTTAAACTTCAAATCCGGATCGTGCTCAGTAGTTGGCTTCTTCAACGGGTCATATCTGCCGGATCAACATTGTCTTTATAGTACTTTAACTCTTCGTGGCACAAACCGACTCTGATAAGCCGCATCACCTTCCTCGCATTCCAACGCAATCCGCGGCTCCGTGAACCGTTATCGCCCCTTTGTGACCCGGCATTGTCAGCTGCAAATAAACATAACAAGGTCGTGCCATAAACTTAGCATAAGCCGCCGCCCAAACAGGCGTGGTAAGGGCTTTGGATCTTCACCACCTCAAACGTCAACGCTTCCGATCCGAGTCATGTTCATCTCCAAAGGCTACCTCGAGCTATCTTACCGGCTGTGGTATGCTGACTTGCCGTGCACCACGCCGTGAAACACTGTATTGGACGGCCTGAGATGCTTATCCGTCAACCCCATACGCCGGAAGGTCTCGTAGTACAGGATGTTGATGTTGCTCCCTCCATCCATGAGTACTTTGGTAAACTTGTATCCTCCCACGAGGTGCCACCACTAGGGCTAGCTGACCGGATTGTAAACCCGGGAGGATGATCCTCTGCTCCATACAATAGGCTGCTCGACCAGCGCAGGTAATGCGGTGCGGCGGTTCAACAACACCGACCGCCCGCTCAAGTTTGCGGTCTCGTCTGTCCAAGCTGGTGGTAAAGACATGGTATCATCCACCGTTCAACTGCTTTGGATTACTTTGGTAACCCGATCGCTGCTGTTATTGATTGTAACCCCTTGGTTCTGATTGTTACGATTGTTTTGATTGTTACGATTGCCTTGCCGCCCGGATTATCACCGAACCTCGGGCCGAATTTCTCCATCAGAAACGGGCGGACCACGAACCGCCGCCGGCCCTTGATCATACCGGAAAGCATTAGAATTTTGAACTCCTGCATAATATAACAATCCTTCCGAGGTGGTTTGCCGACGCCTCCTTCGTCCCATGCTTTGGACAAGGTTGATTCAATAGGTAATTCAAACGATCCGGATTGTGACCTTGTGCACCGCCTCGGTTTGATTGCTTACCTTTGCGCCGCTGACCCTTGTCCTGTAGCGTTGGTGTTGGCTACGAAGCCCATGTTACCGTTAGCCTTACGCTTGTTCCCCCATTGCTCGCGAATGATGTCTGCTGGACTCTGGAGTTGCTATTCTGTTTTCCTTCCCTACTTCGTCATTCTCGGACTGGGATCCTTGGTACTATCAGAATCAGCATACTTTACCAAAACGCCCATGAGTGTGCCCATGTCATTGCAAAACGCTTCATGCGACTCCAGCTTCAACTTCAACGGTTCGAACGGCAGTTGGCTTCTAGGGTTAAGATAAGCGGAATCAGGGTTGATCCGGCCCGACGAATGTAAAACCTCCAAAGCGCGCACCCAATGTGTTGTAGATTCTCCTCTGCTGGACACAAGCCGCCAAATCCACCACGGACATGGGTTGTTTACAGTGTCTTTGAAATTTTGAATGAACCGGTCCGTGAATCGGGTCCACGAACTAACTGAGTTGGGTGGCAAATTTTTCAACCAAGCACGGGCCGTACCTTCCAACATCATGGTGAAATACTTCGCACACGCAGCTTCCGTCCACATCCAGCATCTCCATGGCCATCTCATAGCTTTCTATCCACGCTTCGAGCCAAATCGGCGGTATAATTGGGCACCTTGCGTGGCCCTTTGAAGTCCTTGGGCAACGCACATTGCGTAAAGCGGGACGAGGCAAGGCACCCCAATGAGCGACGTGACCCCGGTTCAAGGCGGTCGGACGAACCGCGCGGCTGACGGTCCTCATGTTGTGCTGCTAACTCGGCCTCCACGTGTTCTGCCCGTCCACCACCACTTGAGCGTCTTGAAGCCACCGCCGGGTTGTTGCCACGAGGCGGACCGCGCATGCTGCTTGCTTGATACGGCCGGTTCATCTACGCGCGGCTATAACTCCGGTTTGGGCGGGGTGGAGTGGATCGATCCCGATCGTATGAATATGCTTCTCTTTGAGCGTGGCCGTCTGAGGAGCTCCTTGACCCGGCGTGTTTCTACCGCCTGTGGTGAATCGCCCTCGATCGGAATCGCCTCCAATCGTGCCGCAGCCGCAACAAGGTTATCCATTGGGTTGGAGTAGTGACCCGGAGGTGTCTGCACAGTACGGGGCGCGCCGGTATGATGGCGAGGCAGATCTATCACACGGGCTGAACCGGCGCGGCCGTCCCAGGTGCTTCCGGCGGTTTACCACCGGCGGCAGACATGGTCCTCGCCCGGGTATTGAAGAGCTCTCTTCCTCGAAACCGAAGGCAAACGGGATCTGTACTTTCTTTTCATGACTTCATGTGATGCACTCTGATCCAGATGAGCCTATAAGCCTGTGCATCCAAAGCGGCCCGTTCCGCCGCCATCCTCACGTCCGCGGCTGCCAGATCCGCTTTAGCTTTAGCGATCTGTTCCTTCACCTTTGCAATCTCTGCATTGTGCAGGTCCTGATCCGCCGGATTAGCCTCTGCCACGAGCGCAGCCAATGCGTCGAATAGCTCTGATAAAACTTGAGCCGGTGGGCGCACAGGGCCTCCTTCCTCGGCTGCCATCACCGCTGTTGAACCGGCGACCATGGGCGCCATGGTCGAAGAGTGAAGCGCCGCCAGTACCGCCATGAAGATTCCAACCGGTTGGGTAGATCAAAGGGTCCGAATACTCTCCCGTCGGAACAGCCCCGATCTGGCCATCCTGCAGGTGGTACAGAGACTCGGTTTCTCCGTGCCGACGACTCGTCGCCGGAGTAGACAACGGTTTCGCCGCCCGATGCTGATCCGCCCTCATAGTCTCCGTGGGACGACTCCCACGAAAGCACGCTTGGCAGCCGGTTTAGCGTGGCAGGACTCTTCTTCGCCCACGAGCCGTCTCGACGAGGTCGGTGCAGATGTCCGCCCAGCCCTGGCTCGCCGATCTTGCCGATGAACACGTGTATGCCACCAAAGGGACCCGGTACCAGACTCGATCGAGCCGGCCTCGGGCCCCGATCCGCATCGTCGATGTAGAGTTTGCCGTGGCGACTCTTAGTCATCCGCCCACAAGATAACCTCGAGTCCTTCGAACTTGCCCTCTAAGATCATCAAACCATCGTGCGATAGCCCCACGGTGGGCGCCAACTGTCGTGGAATTGTCACGGCAGATGTCCTCGTGAAAGGACTTAGTCGCAGGGCCATCGTACGGGTTAACTTAGAGGGGTTAAAGCGGACACAAAGACACGGGAGTTATACTAGTTCGGCCCCTTCGATGAAGGAAAAGCCTACGTCTAGTTGTGATGGGATTGATGTGATTTCGGCGACTAGGGAGCAATAGCTTCGCCTAAGCCTCGAATTGTCTGTCCCCAACCCGCCGCCGGGTCATCCCCTTATATACACGGGTTGGCCTTGGCCGGTCTCTGAGAGTCCCGATCCGGCTCATACAAGTGTCCGGCTCGGTCTCTTCTCTCTTATCTTACAGCTCAAGTTACAAGATTAAGGCGGTTTACATGAATGGACCCTAATCCGCCTCTAGGCTTTGGGCCTCCTCCGTGGGCCCTGATCATGGACGAGGGTAACCCGGCCCCTTCAGGGCGGTTTACACTCGGTAGTTATATCCCCAACAGTTCATATATGAACATGTTGTTTACCTTCTCTTTGTCAAATCACATGGCTTATTTTATCACTGCTATAATAGCCATGTTTTATCTACTATTTCTGTTAATAAAATCATTCGGTAAATTGCTCATATTTCCAACAATCCAAAAACCTTATTATAGGAAATTTACCCCGAGTGGTTTTGCTGCTTCCATGAGACCTCCTATGTTTGAGGGTATCCACTATAAGAGGTGGCGCGTGAGAGCAGTCTTATGGTTTCAGACCATGAGTTGTTATGACGCCATTCTTGGCAAACCTGAAGGAGAGAAAGATGCCCAACAGGCACAAGCTTTTCAGAAAATGGATACCTTGTTTAAGGCTGCTCTCTTGAGTGTTCTTGGTGAGAACATAGTTGATGCTTATGCGTCAATTGATAATGGAAAAGATATGTGGGACGCACTCGAGGCCAAGTTTGGGGTCTCGGATGCCGGCACTGAGCTGTACATCATGGAGCAATTCTATGATTACAGGATAACTGAAGAGCGCTCCGTGGTTGAGCAGGCTCATGAGATACAGTCATTTGCTAGAGAACTTGAGCACTTCAATTGCATGCTAGGGACAAGTTTGTTGCCGGGGGTATCATCACTAAGCTTCCTCCTTCATGGAGGAACTTTGCTACCTTACTGAAGCATAAGAGACAGGAGTTTTCCGTTTCGGATCTCATTGGTACTCTTGATGTGGAAGAAAAGGCGAGAGCAAAGGACACACGTGCTCGAGGTATTGAGGAGGATCTAGTGCCAATGTGGTATGTAAGTAACTTCCAGCCCCACAAGTTCAAGAACAAGGGCAAGTTTGATGGTAAAGCAAAGTTTGATGGAAAGAACAAGGCTGTGCAACACACGAACTTCAAGAAGAAGAATGGCAAGAAGAAAGGTGCTTGTCATGTGTGTGGAGATCCTGATCATTGGGCTCCTAGTTGCCCTAATCGCTATGACAAGCGTCATCCTGGGAAAGGCGGCAAGACCGCTAATGTTGTCATTGGAGACACTGACATGAAGGATGATGGGTATGATATATTTCCCACTATTCTTTCAGTATGTCATTCTCCTGACTGGTTGATTGACACGGGTGCTAATGTGCATGTATGCGGTGATATTTCCATGTTTTCGTCTTATCAAACCACAGGGACTTCAACCGTGTTGATGGGCAACGGTTCAAGTACTTCTGTTCGTGGTGTTGGCACGGTCGATCTAAAGTTTACTTCGGGGAAGATCGTGCGGCTGAAGAATGTACATTATGTCCCCTCCGTCAATAAAAATCTTGTTAGCGGATCTCTTCTGTGTAGAGATGGCTACAAGCTTGTCTTTGAGTCGAATAAATTTGTAATATCCAAGTATGGAACCTTTGTTGGTAAAGGCTATGAGTCAGGAGGCCTGTTTCGTTTATCCTCATCAGACGTTTGCAATAAAGTTGTTAATCATATTTACAACAATAGTGAATCAAATGTGTGGCATTCACGTCTTTGTCATGTTAACTTTGGTTTGCATGTCGCGACTAGCGAAGTTGAACTTAATCCCTAGTTTCACCACTGTCAAGGGATCTAAGTGTCAAGTGTGTGTGCAAGCTAAGCAACCTCGTAAGTCTCACACGATCATGGAGACGAGAAATCTTGCACCACTAGAACTTATACATTCAGATCTATGTGAAATGAATGGTGTTTTGACAAAAGGTGAAAAGAAATATTTCATGACGTTAATTGACGACTCCACTAGATATCTTGCCGTGTGTATCTTCTGAAATCTAAGGATGAGGCTTTGAACTTTTCAAGATCTATAAAGCTGAAGTGGAAAACCAACTTGGTCGAAAAATCAAGAGGCTTAGGTCCGACCGTGGTGGAGAGTATTTTTCCAATGAATTTGATGCTTTTTGTGCGGAACATGGTATAATCCATGAGAGGACGCCTCCCTACTCACCTCAGTCAAATGGGGTGGCCGAAAGAAAGAACCGTACTCTAAATGATTTGGTTAACGCCATGTTAGACACATCGGGTCTCTCCAAGGCATGGTGGGGGAAGGCGATATTGACAGCATGTTATGTCCTAAATCGAGTTCCCACAAAGAACAAAGAGATAACTCCATTCGAGGAATGGGAGAAGAAAAGGTTAAAACTCTCTTATCTGCGAACATGGGGTTGTTTGGCAAAAGTCAATGTTCCAATTCCAAAGAAGCGGAAGCTTGGACCAAAGACTGTGGATTGTGTTTTCCTGGGATATGCTTTTCACAGCGTTGGCTATAGATTCTTGGTTGTAAAATCTGAGGTACCTGACATGCATGTCGGTACGATCATGGAGTCGAATGATGCGAATTTCTTTGAAGATATCTTTCCCATGAAGGATATTGCTACCTCATCTAATTAGGAGATGCCTAGTTCATCGAATCAGGAACCAGTTACAATTATTGAACCTGCCATTTCGATGGAACACTTTGAAAGTCCTGTGGAGGCGAACAATGAAGTTCCTACTAGGAGCAAGAGACAGAGGACGGCAAAGTCCTTTGGTGATGATTTTCTTGTGTATCTCATAGATGACACTCCCAGTTCTATTTCGAGGCCTATGCATCGAAGATGCGACTCTTGGAAGGAAGCAGTTCAGAAGCGAGATGGATTCCATCTTGGCTAATGAAACTTGGGAGATAACTAATCGTCCTTATGGGTGCAAACCTATAGGATGCAAATGGGTATTCAAGAAGAAGCTTAGGCCTGATGGTACTATTGAAAAGTACAAGGCTCGGCTCGTGGCAAAGGGTTATACCCAAAAGGAAGGTGAAGACTTCTTTGATACTTACTCACCGTGGCTCGATCGACCACTATTCGAGTTCTACTTTCACTAGCTGCCTCACATGGTCTTCTGCTCATCAAATGGATGTTAAGACTGCTTTCCTAAATGGAGAGTTGGATGAGGAAATTTATATGGAACAACCAGATGGGTTTGTAATAGATGGTCAATAAGGGAAAGTGTGCAAGTTGCTGAAGTCTTTGTATGGACTCAAGCAAGCACCCAAACAGTGGCTTGAGAAGTTCGAAAGAACTTTAACAGCTGCAGGCTTTGTTGTGAACGAAGCTGACAAATGTGTGTACTATCGCCATGGTGGGGGCGAGGGAGTTATGCTTTGCTTGTATGTTGATGACATACTGATTTTCGGAACAAATCTGAATGTTATTAAGGAGGTCAAGGATTTTCTATCTCGCTGTTTTGAGATGAAGGATTTAGGAGTGGCTGATGTCATTCTAAACATCAAGTTGTTGAGAGATGATGATGGTGGGATTACATTGCTTCAATCTCACTATGTGGAAAAGATCTTGAGTCGCTTTGGCTATAGTGACTGCAAGCCCTCTCCAACACCATATGATGCTAGCGTGCTGCTTCGAAAGAATCGAAGAATTGCTAGAGACCAATTGAAATATTCACAGATTATTGGCTCACTTATGTACTTAGCCAGTGCTACAAGATCTGACATCTCTTTTGCTGTTAGCAAACTGAGTCGGTTTGTCTCAAAACCAGGAGATGTGCATTGGAAAGCTCTAGAGAGAGTTTTGCGTTATTTGAAAGGCACTGCAAATTATGGAATTCACTACACTAGGCATCCAAAGGTGCTTGAAGGGTATAGTGACTCAAACTGGATCTCAGATGCTGATGAGATAAAGGCCACGAGCGGTTATGTATTCACTCATGGAGGTGGCGCTGTTTCTTGGAAGTCTTGCAAGCAGACCATCTTAACGAGGTCAACAATGGAAGCAGAACTCACAGCACTAGATACAGCTATGGTTGAAGCAGATTGGCTTCGCCGGCTCTTGAATGACTTGCCGGTTGTTGAGAAACCTGTACCGGGTGTCCTTATGAACTGCGACAATCAAACTGTGATCACGAAAGTGAGCAGCTCAAAGGATAACATGAAGTCATCAAGACATGTTCAGAGAAGGTTAAAATCTGTCAGGAAAATGAAAAACTTCGGAGTTATTGCGTTGGATTATATCCAAACGTCTAAAAATCTGGCAGATCCTTTTACTAAGGGTCTATCGCGTAATGTGATAGATAATGCATCGAGGGAGATGGGTATGAGACCCACAATATGAGTTGTTCACAGTGGTAACCTATTCTTTGTGATCGGAGATCCCGTGAATTAGATGTGGAAGACAAGCTGTTGGTCAATTGAGAAGAGAGTATCCCTACTATTCTCAATACCACTCCATGAAGATGCAATACTCTCCTAATCTGCATGGCAGGTTGATGTATATCTTAATGTGTTCTAAGTGGCTTATTTAAGCAGAGATGTTATCCTGCAGAACATCTTTTGAAGAACACACATATATGAGTCTGATTGTCAAACGTCGCAATCTATGAGAGTAGGGTTCTCTCTAGTAAACTCATGAAAGGTCACGGAGTATGACGCATAAGCTCCACCCGCGGGGAAGACCCACGGTAGCCACGTATCGGTCAAGGCTTTATGTGAAGCTAGATTCGCACAAAACATGCAGTTCAAGGCCCAGTCCACTGTTCAAGTTGCTTACTAGTGTAGCATAGAGTTCTAGGTGGAAGTTCAACTTAACAGTCTCCACTGCAGTACCGGTATATAAAACAGTGTTTTGGAACCAAAGGCAAATTTGTGTGCTCTCGGGATCTGGTGGGGATTGCTGGAATTTAGTCTATATTGGGGCAGCCCAATAACTATTTCAGAAATTCCTAATAAATTCTAGAGGCCCACTTAGCCCATTTGTGCAAGGCAAGGGATACTACTAAAGTTTAGTCCCACATGCTAGTTGAGTGGGAATTGGACCTCCTTATAAGGGAGGTTCTTTCCCCACTTGTATGAGCACAAGAACAAGAGGGACATCCACGCGCGCTCCTCCTCCGCCGCCCGCCTCGTCACGACGCGCCGCGGGTTGCGGGAATGAGCCGAGCCGATGTCTAATTTTTGCCACGCACTACGGGTATAAGAAAGGGCACGTGGAAGCTGAAACGTTTTGCTGTAGTGGAGATTGAATACGAACGGCGCACCTTGCTGCCTGTTCGTTTCGTCTCCCTCGTTCTCTTCAACTCCCAGCGCAACCTCTCGCCTCCTTCTCTTGCGCCTATAAAAGGGAGGTCGCTCCTCCCAGAGAGACGCACCAGAATCTCTTCCTCCTCTCGCCACAAGTTCCTGAGCACTGCGCTGCTGTTACGTTCTTCCTCATCCCGGCTTGCGGCGTGCATCGCTGGTCGGGACAGTAGGCCTCCAGAACCGCACCCTTTGAGTCCTGTACGGGAGAAGGGTGATAAGGTTTTTGGGGGAGCGCCAGCGACTCATCGGCTGCTTCATCACGGACGATCCGGTCGCCGACGACTACTTCCCCGACGACGACTTCGTCCCCGATGTCCACGACCTCCTCGACGACATGGCAGGCGAGGACACCGACCCCAAGTCCAGCGCTCCTGCCGCTGCTGTGCCGTACGTGTTCTTCTCCTTTCTATTAGAAGTCCTACTACAGTTCTTGACTCTAGTTTCTGCCCTACGTATGTTAGACTTGACTTCATATGTGCAACCTGCTATACTGTCTGCTCTAGATATGTTTAGTTACGGTTCATATATGAACATGTTGTTTACCTTCTCTTTGTCAAATCACATGGCTTATTTTATCACTGCTATAATAGCCATGTTTTATCTACTATTTCTGTTAATAAAATCATTCGGTAAATTGCTCATATTTCCAACAAATTTTTCCGACCAGTCGCTACACCTTTTCCGAAACCTATCCATGATTGGTTGGAATTGCTCATCTTTCATCCTCCCTTCCGGAGTAGGCAGGCCTAAATACTTGCTCTCAAAAGTGTCTGATGTCACTCCAAGGATGTTTTTAATTGCTTCCCTTGTAACCAAAGGGCATACCTCACTGAAGAGAATAGAGCACTTGTTGGCGCTTAGGAGTTGTCCCGTGCACTTCTGAAATGTTGTTAGGACTCTATTTATAGCTTCGGCTTGCTCTGGGACGGCCTTGAAGAAGATTAGGCTGTCATCCGCAAACAGCAGGTTGGAGATGCACGGGCTATTTCTTGCAATTTTGATAGGTGTCAACTTCTTTTCTAACCCCTCTTTCCGCAAGAGATAGACCAGAACATCCGCAATAAACAGGAACAGGTATGGGCTTAGAGGGTCCCCCTCCCGCAGTCCACGAGATGGAATGAAAGGTTCAAGTAATTCGCCATTGCATCTAACTGAGTACCTCACTGATTTGACACACTTCATGACCCAACCTGTCCACTTCTCGCACAATCCTGTTTTTCGTAATACCCCTTCCAAGCATTTCCAATCAACTCTATCATAGGCCTTTGCCAGGTCTAATTTGTACGCACAGTAGTTGTCTCTTGCATTCTTGCAGCGTTGAATCTTGTGGAAGCATTCAAACGCGATGACGGCGTTGTCCGTGATCAATCTTCCGGGAATAAACGCACTTTGCGTTTCAGAAATGATTTCATCCAACATGGGTCAAAGGCGGTTTACCAAACACTTAGAAATCACTTTGTAAATGACGTTGCAGAGGCTTATCGGTCTGTAGTCCTTAAGGGACTGTGGGTCATTTCCTTTAGGAATGAGGACTATCACCGTGTCGTTAATTCCTTCCGGAATAGCGCCCTTATCAAAAAACTCCCGGACTGCTTTCACTATATCCTCTTTCATAACCTCCCAGTTTTTTTGAAAAAACCGTGTTGGGAAACCATCAGGGCCTGGCGCTTTTAGCGGGCCAATTTGGAACAAAGCGTCGCTTATTTCCTCCACTGAGAATTGTTTGGTCAGCGCCTCATTCATGTTGTTGTCAACTCGCTCGGTGACTAGGTTCAGGATATCTCTGGGGTCTACTTCCTCGTCCCTTTCGTACAGTTTCTTGAAAAAATTGTTGGTCATATCCTGAACCTTGCTGCCATCCTCAACCCAGGCCCCCTTTTCATCTTTCAGCTTCACAATTGTGTTTTTCTTCTTCCTCCAAGTTGCCCTCTGTTGAAACCATTTTCTATTTTTGTCCCCTTCTTTGATGTAGGTTGCACGGGATCGTTGTCTCCACATAAGTTCCTCTCTCAGCAGCATCTCGTCAAGTTCCATCAAGAGCCTACACTCCTCCTGGCTCGACCGTACAGTGACAGGTTGGGTCCATAACCTGTTTAATCTTTTGCGTATCTCTGCTGTCTTTTTTATAACTGATCCGAAATCTCGGGCAGCCCAGTTCCGCAGCTCTGCTTGCATCTGCTTCAGCTTTGCGCCTACATCCTGAAGATTTACAGCAGGGCCGTCCTTACACCATGTTGCATCAATGGTTTCTTTCAAGGACTCCACTCTCTCCCACATCTGTTCATATCTAAAGATGCTTTTCCTTTCCTGGGCCTCCACTCTTTCCTGCTCCCCAAACGAAGAAGAATGGGAAGGTGGTCTGATCTTGAGGAACAAATATGTTCAACTGAGGCATTTCTATAGTGTTCCGACCACTCCGGCGAAGCCACAAATCTGTCCAGCCGTGCACGAACATTCTTCCTTCCACTTTGTTTGTTGCTGTATGTCCAGCCCGGCCCTCTGAATCCCAAATCAAAGAGGTTACAATCAGAGAGGACGTTGCGAAAGTTTTCCATGTTCTTTTCTGACCTTTTAGTTACTGAAAAGTGTTCTTTTTGCCACATAGTCTCATTAAAATCTCCCATCATCAACCACGGGAGGCTGCTTGTATCTTTTATTCTTCTTAGCAAAGTCCACAAGTTGTGCCTTTCATGAGCTTTCGGTTCCCCATACACAAAGGTTCCCCGCCATTGGAAGCCATTGGGATTCATCCTAACCAACACATCGATGTATCTCGCCCCTGCGGCCAACTTCTTTATTTCCACACTTTCATCATAAAAGAGTGCAATGCCAGCACCTTTTCCAGTGCCGGGTTGCGTGATACAATGACGAAGGCCTGGCCTCCACTTGAGATCCTTGACATATTTGTTATTCTGCCGCGTTTCAGGTATGGATTAATTGGACACTCGATCAAGGCGTATTTCATGGATGGTAAGAAAACAGACAGTAAAACAAATTTATTAGCATGAGATGAAGAAACTAGGAGACTCGGCCTGCGTCACTCATTCACTCTATCCTTCCTCTATCTCTATGTATCCAGTTAACTCAACATATATATCTCCAACTAAAACTATTCAAAACTTCCATGGCACATCATGGCCACGATCTAATCCCACGTGTGAACAATAGTTTGTAAAGGTTGTGGTTACGCTACAAACATGAAACATGTACCAGCACGTGCAGATCCATCTCACACGGCAACAGTCCGCTTCGGAGGAGGATGCCGATGTGCCGCGAGCCTCAAGGCCATTCTCCTCCTCAAGAGAAGGTAGAGGGCCAGCAGGAAGAACAGGGCCAGGAGATACAGCCAGAGGTAAGCTTCCCGGAGGAGGAACGGCTTGTTGCTGGCACCGTCGTCGTTGCAACTGCAGCCGCAGTCGTTGCGCAGCGGCTTGGTTCCCTTGAGGGCTCCGTCTGGGTCCAAGATGAAGTCCAGATTCATGGCTTCACGCCCCAGCATGACACGTGTTCTTTTCGGTTTGAAGCCCTCCATCGACGCAACGACTGACAGTAAATTAAAGAAAGAAAGCCCCATTGGTGGTGTTAGCAATGGATTAGCCCTATCGATCCAAGATTTTCTACTGAAATTTATTTTCTTTTCTTTTAAAAAGGAATCTAGGCCAAGTGAGGAACGTTAAAATCCTACCTTCATAACTCTGACCAGGTGCAAGAATCCGGTGGTAATCGCCAAAAGTTCCGCTAGCATTTATCTATGATCAAGCATGCATCGGGCAAGTATTAGGATCTCTCAAATGATAAACCCAGAAATCTCTAGCATGAATTTGCCAGTTCATCCATAAGACCACAAAATAATCAAACTGCATTCAGGATCCAGAAAACGCTTACATATACCTCACTGGATATAGGTTCAGGTTGCCAAATAATCTCACCTTTGAATCGATTCCCTTCACCATGAGTGATCCCGGTATAGGACGGCCAGTATCTGCAGCAAATATCCTTCCATGAACTCCTGTCTGAAACCAGAGTTAATGTGCACACAGTGATAAACATTGTTATGTCTTAAAGAAAATGAACAACAAGGAGCAAAACCCAAAGGAACAACGTCGATAACACCGGAAAGTACTATTTCAGAAGGGACAGAGAATGAAATGGTGACACAGTGCCTCAACCCATACCCTGGTACAAACATAACGATTGAAGAACCCTGTGCGTAAACCCATATACTAACCGACACCAATTCACTTCAAATAGGTCAAGGTTGTTAATTCTTTCTGGTGCATAACCATAGGAATCGAACAGTAGGAATATCTTACCTTTACAAGGCTTGCAACAAGGTTGAGCATGCTCATCTTATTTTGCTTCCATATGACAAGAAGCTGTAGCAGAAGGTTACACAGAATATCACCAAGTGGTCTACAACAACAGTAGCAGAAGCAGAAGCATAACAAGATGCAGAAGTACCTCAGATGCTTTTGGCCATTTTACATCACTAATTTCAAGTGTTAACTCAAAGCAGCCTCCATGTATATAGTTCCAGTCTTGCATGCCGCCATAAATTGGATACCTGCATCACAAACCATAAATTGCTATGTTCGGTCTTGAAAAGTAGCAACACTCACTGGAATGTTAATATATCAAAAATTCAATATGGAGTAGCAAAGCGATGCTAGTGGTTTGTTTCTTTACCAGAGCGCTCCATTTGTAATGCCTCCTTCGAATTCCTTGCTCAAAGACATGTTATAGTGTGACTGACTGTACATTGACGCCATGTACCGGAATGCCTTATCATCAGGACATCCATAATACTGTTTTCTGTAAGCAAGATAATCTATGTGAGAATGCTTAAGTCTGAAACTAAGCAAGTTTGTGGTCCTAAAGACTATAGGTGAATGAAAAATTGCATTACAAGATAATATCGTATGACATTAAATTCCAAGGGTTCCGACAGCGCCGCTAGTGAAATCTTGATTAACAGCCCATTATGTGGATGACTGTTGATCAGCTGCTCATAAAACTTTAGCTGTGTGCTGCTTATCTATCTTGATGGTCCTATAAATAAGAAAAGGTACATCTAACAAATCTATGGGGTGTCAAGAGAATGTTGCTGTTTAACAAGCATGGGTGGCCACATGCAATCCAACCTCTGAATAAACCACTTGCAAACATAAAAATTCAAGTACCAGCATTAGCAAGGACTCAACGAGGCAAACAAAAGATATGAATGTACATCATTCGAGAAATATACTGACACATCTGTGGACAATCCTTGGTTAAAATCTTATTGCTGGGTCTCAGTAAGATGTAGAGAAACAGGACACACAAAGCAGGGGATCCTGAAACTGAATGTAAATTAGGAAACTGGCTACCTTGTATCTCTAGATCCATCCCATGGATAATTTGCAACAAGAGCACCCTGCAAAACTCAAATCAGGTGGCAATGGATGACAATCAGTTAATCAGGAGCTAATTGGTAATGACTTAAGAACTATATATCAGAATAATGTCCATGAAACCAAGAAGGATCTGAAAATGAAAAAAAAAAAGTGAATTCCTAGTATTGGACCTTCAACAATTAGTCCTGAAAATGGATGGATGGTAGAGTCTAGAGTGGTATACAATGACCATTTTCTTTTACATACATCCTGATCTTATTCTTACATATTGTAATTGGTATCCTCCTATTTGTTAACGTCACCTTTCTAGTATTAAAAACTGAAAAAATCTTCTACCATCTGCTATTGTTGTTATTTTTCTTCCTTTAACCAATTATGTTCGCACTTAAGATCAAATGGAAGTGCCCCAGAGGTGCCCAGAGGAACTACTAGGTTAAAAAAATAGTTCAAGAATTACAGGGTCTGACCGGATCCAAAACATCCACTTTTAGAATTTAATACTCCCTCCGTCCCATAATATAAGAACATTTTTGACACTAGTGTAGTGTTAAAAGCGTTCTTATATTTTGGGACAGAGGGAGTAGTATACTTCACCCACATAGCAGATTGAGAAGAAATAAGACTAAATATAACAACATCCAACCCACCAATTGCAGCGCAAATATGATTTTCCTATGCATTTTCTGTGAGAAAGCTGATAAATTGAGCATGAAGTGATTAGAAGCAAAGTTAACAAGTGACCACAACCACTCCATATAACAGGCTGAGAATAAAAATGACACAAGACAAAATAGGTTTGCTCTGGATATGACTTTTTGGGGCACATGAAAGTTGGGGCATTCCCATAAGCAGAACATGACAGACAGTAACCCAGAAATAGAACCAAGATGTGGCTCACTACTTGACGAAGTGGCCTTGACCACAGAAACTGGGCGGTCGACAGCATTTAACTAATAAAGTAATTTCACAAACAGTGTAAGGGAATAATAATTACCCCATGCAAACTAGCAGAGGCTGTGAAGTGTTCTTGCTTTATCCAGTTCATAATAGCTCTAGTTTCAGGTTGCCGTTGCTTAATATCATCGTTGTTGGGGAAAAACTGCCAGTAAAAAAATGACAATATAAATTGAACAGCTCCAAGAAAAAGGTAAAAGTGCAAAGGGGGTTATAGAATCTTCCATAAGGAAAATTAATGCATCGAGTATGTACTTGGTCAGGAAAGTCCCTGTTGAGATCAACATTGTTTGCATTACCACGCCTTCTAAGAGCAAATCCATCTGGATTCATTGATGGAAGTATATGAAGGTGTGTGTTCTCCACAATGAGAGTTGCCTACAAAATTAATTTAACAGCTAAGTTTTGAGCATAGCATATTAGTATCAATTTCCATAAAACTGGTGGAAATATTTTGGAGCAACTTTTCATAACAGCTTTGTTCAGATAAAAAAGTGAGCACATTATCTCCAATGTTGAAAAATATGTTGCACATTAAATGATCCATAGCAATGCAACCAAAACAACATAATTCGCAGCCTGTTTCAGAATCTAAATTTTGTTCCATAAATTAATTGATTTCTACTCAGGTTAGGTACTATGTTTCCTTTTCATGTCATGTAACAAAGAACTCAAAATACTATAGATCATTTATCACATAACCAAACTGTAAGTGGTTGGCCAGTCAAAACCTCCACGACTGAGCAAAGAGCATATAGCGACTAGGGAACCTTGCGTACCAAAGGATCCTTCAGGTAGTTATCACACAGCCAATACGCAAGTTGCATAAGGACCTCTCTTCCAACAGGCTCATCGCCATGGACATTCCCAATGAACTGGAAATTTTCAAAACAAAGGCTACATCAAAAATCAAAATTACAGTCTTGGTACAATTAACACTGAAATAGGAGAATGGCAACATAGATAGCCCTTACTTACATTATACTACTATAAAAACTGAAATAAAAGAGTTGAAGCAAGTTAGCTGAATTATTGCCAACATAGCCTTGTATGCTAGTTTCTACAGGAAAATCATGTGCTTGGATTTTGGATGTGATTCCATTATAGATTCGTCAACTCTCATCGACATGGGAAAAGGGGGTAACCCCATGAAAACTCACAAAGAAGAAGAGGAACATAATAGTTATACCGTCAAGGAAGTCATTCTAAATATGAAAGAAAAGACTCCCATTGCCGTTGACGCAAAGCTGTTCTTTTAGAGCACCGGAGATAAAAGGAATGATAAAGCAAGATGGTCGACAGGTGGCTCAACTTATAGAACACTTCCTTTCAGAATTTATAAGAACAACCCACTTCTTAAGGATAAAGAGACGACAAACCTTGAATGCTGGTTCAGCTTCTTTTATCCCAGGCTTGTCTGATATTTCAATGGCCCACTACAAGAGCAATCAGAAAAGTTATCCAGTACACAATCTTGACAACGAATAAAGCATTAAAGCTGTCATCGGTAAGTTACATACCAATGGGGAACCATTTACACTCTTCCCGATGCTGATAACAGGTTTGTGTAATCCCTCAAAGAGAGAAGAAAGAATAGGTAAGTGAAGTTTGGATATATCATATATGAGCATAGTGGAGATCTATCAGACTGGAGAGATTACAGTTGTACGCATTAAACTGATTATCCCAACCAGAAGATTAAGTTACACATGCATAGTACTTTTGAAGCTTGCTGCTCAAAAGCCAGGTAACTAGGGACTGCAATCCAGAATTTCACATATAAATAGACACGCCTTTTATCAATGGACTTAGGTTTTGAATTTAACATGCAAAAAGACTACCTTTCAGTATTTGCCCTTCCATTTACTTTTACATTACCTATCTATCAGTGTAAGTATTAACTACTGAATCCCATTGTGATCAGCAATGCTTTTAATTCTATTGTCTACCCACCACAGTTGGATACCAACCAATCAAAGCAATATTTATATGACAGTGCTAAACAAACTGGGGACCCCAAAAAATGGTCGAGAGACTCTGAGCATACTACTCATCGACAGGGAGCAAAGTCTTACACATCATATACCTGTATATCCTGGAGACATTAGCACAGCGCCTCCCAAAGTCCTGTATAGCACCCTCAAGTTCAGAGTTGCTCATATATCCGCGAGTCATTTCTTCCCTAACGTTGGTAGAAAAAGCATTGCCATACATGTTACGGCAAATATTTTCGTGCAACTTAAACATGAATAGAAACTAAAAGCTCCGATTTAAAAACATACGTGATCTCAGGCATATCCTGAAGAAGACCACGCGAAAATGCCCCATGTTTCTCAACGGCGATACCTGGTTGACAATAACAGATTATTACTTGGGTAAGAAACAGCTGCCCACATGCTGAGAGCCGCAGGCTGAAGTCTGTGGAGATGCTAAATTAAACCATGTCTGCAAGCAAACTCGCAAAGTGTATTCATTACTGACTGGTGAAACAAGCTTGGGGACAGGGAGAAGATATGCCCATTTATGAATATAGCTTGGTAGTAATATTTTAGGAATATAGCTTGAGATATGCCAATTTATGACAGCGAGTTTTCCATTTTATTAGCTACTAAAGTGGATGGTGCGGGTTTCCTCATAACTACCGACACATCATCGGCCACTGAAGTATAAGGCAATCATCATGCATCCAAGGTGCTCCTACTGCTCACAACTAACGATGTTCCCAATCCGTACAGGTTCTACCGAAACGAACTGAGCCCCAGGCACATCCGCACTGGCTAGGCTCGTGAATAGCAGCGGCAGACCCTACCAAATCCGCCAAAATCGAGCCAACTAACGGATCCGCGTCCCGCCAAGCTAGCTAGCTAGCCACCCGTCCGAGATGGATCGAGGTCTGGCACGGCGTCATTGCACAGACAGACACCGCAAAAGGTAACAAGGACGGGGAGGGAGGGAACGGAACCTGGCGGCGGGCCGAGGCCGCCTCTCGCGGCGGCTTGCGTGGGGAGGGAGGCGAGGGCGCGGAGGAGGAGGAGGAGGAGGAGAGGGAGGGGGAGGAGGCGGAGGTGCGAGATCGCCATGGCCGCCCTGCGGGAGGGAGGGAGGGGAGGGGGGGTGGGGGTGGAGTGAGTGGCGTGCACTTTTCCGTTTGACTCGCCTCCACCTGCGCCGGTAGTGGACACGATTGCACTCAAGGTCAAGCGAAACGTGTTTGCCTCTGTCTTATACTCCCTCCGTTCCCAAATAATTGTCTTTCTAGCCATCTCAAATGGACTACAACATACGGATGTATGTAGACATGTTTTAGAATGTAGATTCACTCATTTTGCTTCGTATGTAGTCACTTATTGAAATCTCTAGAAAAAGACAATTATTTAGGAACGGAGGGAGTAGTAGTTTGAAACCTCATACTAGAAGACATAGCAGCACCAGTGGTCTAGTGGTAGAATAGTACCCTGCCACGGTACAGACCCGGGTTCGATTCCCGGCTGGTGCAACTTTTTGAAATTTTCCACCCTTTGTTTTTGGCTTTTTTTTTCTTTTCAGATTCAGATAATTTACACATAGTTTTTCAGATTCAGATAACTTTCCTTGCCACTCACTCGCTCTCTTTTACGTTACGAGCTTGCTTATGAATGAATCATTACGGGAATGCTCCTCAAGTTTTCTTTCATCGCGGAAAATAGCTCAAGGGGCAACCTCACTTGTTCCATATTATTACTTTTCCAATAAGATACAAAGGAGATCTATAGAAAACCTCAAAAAAAAAAAAAGCTATAGGAATGAATCTCCCTATTAATAAAGAAAAACAAAGTAGGAGTATGATCTAAGCCACTGTTTCGCCGTGCACAGAAGTTTCAATAAACAAGACTGTTAGCAGCATTCTTTGCTGCTCTGCTTCCACAAACTGTGCAGTAAAGCACGACATCAGGCGTGTGGCCGCACCAACAATGAACCAGCCGGCGCTGCCCATTTATCACTCGGGGTCAGGGTGCGGTGCTGAAGTTTCTTCTGATCCACAGTCCAGGGTGTGTATGTTCTAGATGCGATTAAAACAGCAAGCGCCACCGAAGGTAGAAACTTCTCGCGGTGAACTAAGCACTCTGGACCAGTGTTTCACCGTTGGGCCCAGCACAACAATGGCAAAGGTGCAGCCCGCAACATGGTAGGGTACCCACTTAACTAGGATGAAGACCTGCAACACAACACAAGATGTGTGAGGCCAGACTAACTCTGGAAGGTGGGGACACGGTGTGCGAGACCACGTACAGAAACTTACCTTCCAGGAGATGACTACACTGAGGCTACAACACTAAAATACGGCCGTCTACTTTGAACTGGAGACCTTGAGTAGCTCGTGGAATGCCTCTTGGGGAATATCGACGGATCCGACACGTTTCATGCGCTTCTTCCCTTCCTTCTGCTTCTCTAGCAACTTCTTTTTGCGAGTGATATCACCTCCATAGCACTTGGCCAGAACATTCTTTCGCATTGCTGACAGACTGGAAATGACACAAGACAACATGTTCAATTATGTAGTACTTGTCAAATGCACATGTTTTTACTTACAAGATTACTCCAGTTCAGTAACCTGGTACCAAACAGAATGTTTGTCATGCAACTGCATAATGCTATGGACACTTGGACATAAATTAGGACCGAGTAACTAACTAGTACTCCAAACCAAGAATAAACTGGGAGTCCTAGACAAGCTACCTGGACCTTTTTCACATGTTTCACAACCAAGATACAGAATAGGACAATACAGTGGACCATGGGACTGATTGGTCATGATATGCAGGCACATAGTTTTATTTTAGGCCAATAGAAAGGTAAATATGAAACCAGCATCAGGTAGAGAAAGAGCTCAACAGTTGGCTCTAAGAAACTAATAGAAAAATCAAACACACTTCCCATGACACCAAATGCTAAAGGAGCAACTGATGTTCTAATGAACACACTCAATCAGGCAACTACAAGCCTGAAACTGAAAGCATAAATCTGATTTTACTTGGAACTGGAAGTGCATTTCATCTTAATAACCTGTATACTTATTCACGGAGAAGTTCAATTCCTGCGTAGCTACAGATGCACTCGCAAACATAATGAAGTACATACAAATGATAAATTCAAAGCACTTTAAATGCACACGGATCTTTAACAAAAAGACATGCAAGGAATGATATGATATTTAAGAAAACTAAAAGCAGAATTGATGACCCTAAAAAAAAGCAGAATTGATGTCTTACGTTTCCCTTGCGATAACTTTTGAACCAATTGCTGCTTGTATAGTGATCTCAAACATTTGCCTGCACAATCAGAGACCAGAGCGTAAAGATTGAACGTAAGTAGGAGTGGTGAAAGGAAATGAACTGTCCCCACTCGGTACAAGGATTGAAAAAATTGCAATAGCATTTTGCCCAATAACAAATTCCATTTTTCTCCTTCCGGAGATTCTTTTCCGTTCCAATTGTAATTTATAAGTCATGAAAATGCTAAGAAGCAATCTAATCAAAGAGCACTGCCCATCATTGCACATATGTCGACAAAACATTAGGAATTTTCAGAGTGAAATGAGTATTACCCAATAAACCAGTAAAATAATATAACAAGTCCAGTATAGGGCATTCAAATAGTTACCCACTGCCGAAGGGATAATAAATTATGTGGATTGCTTGGATTAATTATTAAAACTGAACACAAGCGTCACTTAAGGATAGGGTTCAACTTCAATTCTTCAAGTTACTTATCCCATGATTAGACAGATGTAGGATCTAGATCTGCCAGGCTCATGATTTTCTATACAAATTACTATAGATATAGACTTGATCAAAAAACTGTTTTACACATCAGATTCCCAAAACAAGGACCATAATGAATACCTTTCTATAAATTTCTTGAGCTTGTCCACTAATTCTCTTCCAACCTTCTGAGCTTTTTGGTTATGGATTATAGTTGCCATAGCATCAACAGGCTGGCCATTAAGTAGAATATCCATCTTAACAAGATCAGACTTTTGATACCTGTTGAAGTGAATTAAAGTTAGGAAACCTAACAAGAACCAGAAATAAAGATACGTACTTGTGGTATTTTTTCCTTTCTGTGATAGAAGAAACTCCTATGTGCTACTTGAATAGCCATCTCACATCCATTGCAAATAATTCTTATATACCACTTGGCAAATTCATCCAGTAAGTGAAAACATTTCAGATCATTTAACAACTCGAACAGTTACTATTCTAGCCACTAGGAGATATTCCCTCGAAACATAAAATGTCTAAAGCAAAAGTTCGTTCTGGTACTTAGCAGGCTGGATTACTACACAAGAGTTGCACTAGAGACCACATTCATGAGCAAGGCCTATAATTTTCAAGACAAAGGGGATGTGAAATGTTCAATGGAAAATAACAAGCACAGGAATTCAATGAACAACCACCTTACAACCATATTCATTTTCATCTCAAAATCTCTAAAATGGCAAAACAGTAGTGTAGCCAGACCTTGTCTGATTTTTTAAATTGAAAATGATACATACTCAGAATCTTCATAGTCAAAAGTAGCATAGCCAGAAGTTATGCTTTTCAACTCATTGTAGAAGTCAACAATGATTTCCCTCAAAGGTAATCGGTACTTCAATAAAGCTCTATGACTGCATCAAACATAGCCACTGTAAGCAAAAATAGAAAGCATTTACTTTAAAAATGTGATTTGGGTCAAAAAATTACGAATCAATGAATGTATATTCTTGCTGCTCGCCCCTCCTTTCTGAACAAAGCATGATTACAGGCCCAACATACCTAAAAGTGGTTGATCATCATCAAAAACTTCCTAGTTGTAAATGAAAGAGAAAAACAAATGAGAAAGGAAGCAGATCTTACTCACTAGGAATAATAATTGTTGCAATGACTGTTGGCTCCCAGCAGGCCGTTATACGTTTTCCAGCATTAAAAGACAAGGCCGCAGGGTTCTCAATTTGCACTTTGCTGAACAGAACAATCTAAGCTCAGATATCCTAGCAGAGAACAAGTATAATACCATTGTAAATGCTCACCTTTCATCACCATATTCAAAGATATATGGTACAGTTGGTATGGTGGATATGACCTGAGCTCCATATTCCTAAACAAAACATTGTGATAAATTAATATCTCATGAATGTGGATTTTTACATAGTTTCAACAGATGATGCAAAAACACTGTCATCGTCCTTTTTCCATCAACTTCTCGGTGAGAGCAGAAATGCATGTGCACATGGTTCAACACTTCAACAGAAACAAAAAGTCTCTGTTATTGAATTGTGACAAGGTGCATAGATATTGCAATCTTAACAGTGGGTGTAATTATGTAAAGTAATTTCATTTAAATTTTAAATCTACACAACGAAAATGTTAACAATTTCCTCTTCTGAGGCTAAAGGGACCACAAAACCTTCCAGGTATTGATTATTACTAAACATGAGGTATCATGCAAACTAAAATCTAAAATCAAAGATTTTGCCTTAATACACTTGGCTACCGGCGCACTAGCAACACACCTGTTCCGTCTGGTATTATAACCAATGTACTGAAAACAGGTCTACTAGGCCGTATAGTACTCATGATGGGTACCCTCGCCGGTTACAAGTAGGTAACAGGTTTAGTATGTATAACAGGCCGATTAATCAGTATAATCATCCATCATAGGCAAGATAGACCCCCTTATAATCAACTAGCAGGGATGCTTAACTGGCCTCTTCGAGTAACAGCAATGCAAATTTTCCTAAGAGAGTATACTGACCCATTTTTCGTGTTCGAAATAACTTGAGCTGGTATTGATTAAGTGCAAAGCTGTTTACAGCTGTGTACAGTAAAACTTATAATTACATGCCACCAATAAACTGACAATTGTTTGCAAAAGTAATAGCAAAACTATACTTGTTCAAGCCGTTGATGAAACACATCCATGTGCAGCAATCCTAGGAAACCACATCTGAAAAGATACACATGACACAAACTCTTGTACGGATCAATAATGAATTGAGGCATGTTTGGACACTTGATAGCATGTGACCAATGGAAGGGGAATATACTGAGCATGCAGAAAAGCTTATACCTGAAGCCCATGCCAAGTGCAGTGCTTGTCTCTTTTGTAACAGACACACTGGCATCATTACATGTTAGCTTCTCAATTGCATGGCTAAGAGCCTCAAAGTCAGAACCATCAGCTGGGTATACACCAGAGAAGACCATGTGTCTCACAGGCTTGAAACCTAAATGACTATTTTACATGATGTCACATAATACCACAAAAGAAAAACTAAGAAAAAAGTGCATGTAGAACTGTCAATAAATCAAATGTGGTGTTCCCAGGGCCCAACTATTAAATTAATCAGCTGATAAAAAATGATTTCAGGAGGGCCTGGAATCCCATACCAGGAAGTGGTTCAACGATAGTCTTAGCCTGATGAAGAGTATCACCAATCCGTGCTTCTTTAGTTGAACGCATTCCAGTTATAACATATCCAACTTGTCCCGTGTAAAGCACTCCGGTAGGGGTAAGCTCAGGATGCATAATGCCAACATCAAAGACTTCATATGTGCGACCAGTCGCAGCTGATGAGATCTTATCTCCCTTGCGCATCGCACCATCAACAATAGCAACATGACATATCACCCCTTTGTATTCATCGTAGTATGAATCCAAGAGCAGCATTCGTACAGGTGAATCACAACTCCCAGGTGGGCAAGGTATACGCTCGATAACAGCAGGTAACACCTGGCTAAGGCCTTGACCAGTTTTGGCAGAAGTGAGCAGAGCTTCACTTGGATCAATGTCAAATAACCTCTTCAACTGGGCCTTTACATTATCCGGGTCAGCGGTAGGCTGATCAATCTTGTTAATGACAGGAATAATGCTAAGGTTTGACTCAAATGCAAGGTAAAAATTTGCAATTGTTTGTGCCTGTACACCTTGGGCTGCATCAACTACCAAAAGAGCACCCTGGCAAGCTGCTAGGGACCTGGAGACCTCATAGCTGAAATCCACATGGCCTGGAGTATCAATCAGGTTAAGCAAATAGCTTGAAGTATCTGTCCCATGGGACTCGGGATTTTCCACTGTATGCTTGTAGAACATAGTCGCGGTTTGGGCTTTGACAGTGATGCCCCTTTCTTTCTCTACCTGTTGATACCAGATATAAATGTTGCAATAAAGGGCTGAAAGTATAAAATTATACAGCAGGGATTTATCGACCTCAGGAAGAGAGGAACTTTAGGAAAATGGGAATATTTAAGAAACAGGGTAAGTCAACAGTGAAGGTATGTCATTCATGCTAATATTACCATCCGGAAATAAGTAATGACACAAATGAGGAAGCCTAAAGAGAAACCAACTGCCCTCAACCATTTTGCAATTTAGAATGAAGAATTCCCAATGTATAATTTTATCAAACTTCATATATTTACCAAATTCCATATCAAGCGGGAGCATATCTACTAACCCCTTTATAGCCAAATGTACTGATAAAGAAATGCTAATAATCTTCCTATAACTTTCTTAGCACACGGTAGGTTAAATTAGTAGTTACCATATGAATACTTTTTATTGGTTCATTGCCTTGTCTTTTCTAAATCCATCTCAGTTTTTGTGGCTGCGGGTTTGTATGGCGACTGATGTGCCACATGATTGGATATGTTTTTATTAGTTTCATAGCAACACGGAGGTATTCAGCTAGAATAATATGTAACTGTATGTTGTAAGGTTGTTATCTCTGACGCATTTATTAACACTTGAAAGGAAATCATCCTTTTATCAAAGTCGTGACGTTGCTGGTATTGCTGTTCTACCATGTACGAACTTCAAAATTAGGAACGCGTCATTGCAATATGTTTCCTCACTCGGTGAAATTAAGTAATGAATGAGCCAACATTTCAATAAAATTGCTCGTGTTTCGAGAGGGGGGTTCGCGTCGCACCTGCAGCTTGTCGAGGTACTGAGCGCCATGGCCCTTCTGGATGGTGCCGGTGAGCTCCAGCAGCCGGTCGGCGAGCGTGGACTTGCCGTGGTCGACGTGCGCGATGATGGAGAAGTTCCGGATCCGCTCCGGCGGGTACTGCCCCAGCTCCGACGCCGACACGCCGGGGCGGGGGCGGTGCTCCGGCGACGCCTGGGAGGACAGGAGGCGCTCGGGGAGCACGATCGTCCGGGAGGGTGCGGGGGCGTTGGCCAGCTTGCGGACGGCGCTGCGGGCGGCCCGCCGGAGCGCGGCGGCGCCGGCCATGCGGAACCGCGGGGCGGCGGGGGCTAGGGTTCTGAGAGGGATTTTGGCGAGAAGGGCTTGACCGAGGAGTGGGTGGAAGCGGTGTATTAGACCAGCAAAATGTTTGTGCAGACTGTAAAGGTGGACCAGTTTGCACTTTTGCAGCACCCCTGTAGACAACATTCTACAAAGAGTAAGGCCAACTCCACCGCGCGATCCCAAACGGACGTCCGTTTTGTCCGGATTCTGTCCGTTTGGGTAGGGATTTGAGGTCGTGTCCGGGCATGTCCTGGGATGCGGTGACCGTGCGCCCAGCGCACGGCCGCATCCATTTGCCCCATCATGTCCGCGTATACTTAAAAAAACTAAAAAGCAACATTTCAAATGCCAAGCCCTAGTTCAGGCCAGTGGCCCCGGTTCATCACGCCGGCAACAAAGCCGCCGACCTACACGTCTATCGCCGCAACACAGCCGTGCCGCCGGCAACACATCACCTCCAAAATGAATAGTTTTCCTCGGCGGCAACATGACCGGTGGCCGCAACACTGGCCGGCCTCCAAAATGAATGTTTTCTCGTCGACACACTACCGGTGACGGCGGGCGGGCGGCACCCATGCCACCTCAAAAGAACGGCCACGCCGATCGGACGACCTAGTTCAGCCTTGGCGTCGAGCATCTCCTTCTGCCTGGCCTCGAACCAGGCCTTCGTCTTGTCGCTCATCTTCGACAAGTCCACGCTCATGATCGCAAGGGCCACCTCCTTCGCTTTGGTGGCGGCATTGGTGGCCTCGATGTCGAGTTGCCTCTGCACAGCCTTGACGTTGTCGGCCTCGATGTCGAGCTGCCTTTGCCGGGCCGCCTCCTCCATGTCGAGCCTTTCTTGGGCCGCCTCCTTCATGTCGATCTTCCTCCTCTTGCCGCCGCCTCCATCTCAAGCTTCGTCTTTGAAGGTCTAGGTATTGCTTCATTTGCTCGTCCTTGCTTTGCCGCTTCTTCTCGTCCCTCACATCATTTTGAGACATCATGCCATGCAAAGTCTCATGCAAGGCCATGGATGAGGCGTCACGATGTCGTCCACCTTGAGTTGGTCTTGCCCTCGGCCTCTTCAACGCCTCGCCATCTCCACCTCCGCGAACTTGGCCGTCTTGATCCTCTCTTCCTTTGTAGTTCACGGTATTGGTCCTTGAACTTAGGGCACATGTTGATGAGCGTCCAACAATGCGTAAGAGTGAATGGCTTGTCATTGTCTTGGCCTTGAATGCCTCCAAAGATTGGAATGCCTACACAACATGATCAACAACAAGTGAACATGCAAATATATACACGGCCGAAGTCTCATGGCCGTAGCAAGGAAAGGGCTAGAAAGAGGAGATCATACCATGTCCCCAACGCCGAGACCACTTACGGGCCGTCCTTGAACGCTCTTAAATGCGGCGCAATGCTTGTTGCACTCTTGTTGGATGAACAACCATCTTTTTTGAATCGAGTCGATGCCACGGTTGCTTGTAATTTGGAAGGGCTCGAACATCTTCCTTTCGTGGAATGTTTTGTGGACTCTCGTCGAAAAAACAATGCCCTTTTGTTGCGCGCCGGTCCTCGGATCTTGGCTAATCTCCATCCAAGCTTGGCAAATCAACTTGTCCTCATCTTGTGTATATGAACCCGTGCGAATGCTTTTCCTCTTCTTTTGTGCCTCCGCTCTTTGGGTGAGCTCGTCGATGAACAATGGTGCACCACTAATATCAAAGTCATTGCCTTCTTCTTCTTCATCATCACCTTCGACATAGATGTCATCATCTTCATGCCACGAGTCACCATGGTCGTAGTCAGCACGGTCGTCGCCCCCTTCATCGGGGACGTACTCGGCGCGGCCATCCTGACTTTGGGTCTCATCGGGGTCGTAGGCATGGCCATGCCCACCGTCGAAGATCACGTCCTCCATGTAGCGGTTGTAGAAGGGGTCGTCGACCGCTGGCGTTGGGGTTGGCATTTCGTCAAACAAGACGCGGGGGGCCGGCATGGTGCCCGTGAACGGTGCCCGTGCCTGCTTTCTTAGCATCTCGACGGACGGCCGTCCGCCACTGCTGGACCCAGGCGTGACGTTGAGGTCGATGACGGCCGCGGGGCGCTATGTGGACGGCGCGAACAAGCCCATGTCCGCGACCCGAGAACAGGTCGGCCGTCGTGCCTTGGCGGAGAGAAGCGAGGCGACATGGCGCGGTCTGCGCGACGGCGGCGATCGGTAAAGGCGAGGGCGGGCGACCGACGAGCTGTGGTTTCGCCGGCCGACGGCCGCCGCAGGGAACCCGGCAGACGGCCCATGCCAAGCATGAGGATGGCGTGCGCTTTGTTGACGAGGTCCTCCTTCTCGTCGGCGGCGGCTTTGCGCTGCTGACCTCCAGCTCCTCGCGCTGGGCGGCGAACTTGGGCGCGGCGGCATTGACCTTGGCGACCGCTTTCCGTTCCCTCCTCTTCATCGATTCCACGTCCAACTTGGCGATCTCCTCCGGCGTGCACTCGACGCGTCTTCCTTGGCGCCTTCTTCTTCACCTTTATGGTGGTCGACGGCCAGCCGCCGGAACCGACAGGCGTCGGCCATGGACGGGGAGAGAGGGCGGGGAGGGGCGTGGGAGGTTTGGGGCAAATGGCGCCAAATGGGCATGGGGGTTTGGTTTCTCCCACCGACAAGCGGGCGGGGAGGACAAGCGCAGCGTCCGCCCGTCCTGGCTGTCCGCTTTCACCCCAAACCGGCGCAAGTTTGGGCCGGGATGGGTCAGCAGACGGAATCCGGACATTTTTCCGTTTGAGGCCGCGCGCTGGGCCGCCTCTTTTGTCCCTTTTACCCCAAACGGACGGGGGCAGACATGATAGGGTCGCGCGGTGGAGTTGGCCTAAGGGCCTCTCTTAATCAAAGGATTTTTATATTTGTACTTTTAAAGAAGGACTGTGCTAACGACCAGTCGACTGGTCGTTAGCGACAGATCCGGACGAGTTTTTCTCTATTCACCCAAAGTAGGTGCATGCATGCATGCGGTTGGTTTCTTTGGAAAAAACTGAGAATGCACACGGATTCTTTTCCCCAATAGTTGCATGCATGCATATAAGACGAAAAATGATGACGTCAGCAGAGATTTCATCGAATTCAAAAATTTAAAATGTTTTGTAGTTCTAACCGTCGCTCTGATTGAAAAACCGTTTTCACATAAAAGATTTGTCGCGACGAGACCTTCAAAACTAGATCCCATGTTGATATGTTTCGACAACTTTTTTTTGGGTCAAAACTTACCAGCGCCACGCTAAGTAAGTTATCACATATGTGGTACATAAGTTATCATCCTGTTTACATAGGAATTACCGGGCATAAAAATGGCTCCTCCAACATTTTCTCCACATGCAAATGCAGTAGAGCATAGGAAACCTAATGGCATTGTAAATTCTCGCTATTTTAAAACTGTAAAATGTTTTATACTTCAAACTGTCGTTTTAAAAAATTGTTTTCTCATAAAAAATCCATCGCAGTGAGAACTTCGAAACTAGACCTCATGTTGACATATTTTGATCACATTTTTGGTCAAAAGTTACCGTAAAGTTATCAGTTATGATTGGAGATGTGTTTTCAACGACTTCTTTCCCCCAAGTCAAATTTATCGTGGTATTTATACCTAAGTTATCAGCTCCGGATGCATACATTACCGTGCTATTTGCACAGAAGTAACCGTGGTATGTTTCAATAACTTTTTATTCGGGGTCTTAAGTTACATCATTGTTTGTACTAGACTTATCAGGTCTATGATGCGTGAGTTACCATGCTATTGACAAAAAAGTTACAAGTGGTATATTTCATCAACAATCCTCCCCCATCCTCACCACCGTCGCCAAAAGTTACTAGGACTGGGGCACATAAGTTATCAGGTCTGCAATGTGTGAGTTATCATGTTATTCACAAAAAAAATTACCAAGGGTATATTTCATCAACCTCCCTCCCCCCACCCGGTCACCAAAATTTACCAAGACTGGGGTACATTAGTTATCAGATCTGCAATGTGTGAATTATCATGTTATTCGCACAAGAAGTTACCAAGGGTATATTTCATCAACCACCCTCCCCCCACCCGGTCACCAAAATTTACCAAGACCGGGGTACATTAGTTATCAGGTCTATGATGTGTGAGTTACCGTGCTATGCACATTAAAGTTACCAGGGGTATATTTCAGCACCCCTCTCTCGCGAAAGTACCATGACCGGCGTGCATAAGTTATCGGGTCTTCGATGTGTGAGTTACCATGCTATTCACACAAAAGTTACCGGGGGATATTTGATACCCCCCCACACACACACACCACCACCACCACCGCCACCACCATCACGCCAAAGTTATCAGGATTCGGGTACATAAATTATCAGGTCTGTGATGTGTGATTTATCATGATATTCCACAACTTATAATGTAGTATGCAATAATGTACTCCCTCTGTATAAAATTAGTACAAAGTCGAGTCACGTATTTTGGGACGGAGGAAGTACAAGAAAAGGCCAACAAACAAAAAAAACAATTTTTTATTTCCTGCCATGCGGTTTAAAAAGGTCACATAGATAGTTTCCATTTGTAAGACAACAAGCAGTATTAGGTGAGTTGGTTATTGGCATGGTACACCAATGAATAGACCTGGGTTCAAACCCTATTGTGCACATTTTTTTTACTCGTTGGAACTAATGTCAGTACGCGAGAAACCAAAACAGTGGGCAGCATCATTTGGATCGGAAAGGAAAAACGAAAAAAAATCATCAGCGACAGTGACGTGCCTTTGGATCGGAAAGGAAATCAGTTGCAACTAATGTCAGTACGCGAGAAACCAAAACAGTGGGCAACATCATTTGGATCGGAAAGGAAAAACGAAAAAAATCATCAGCGACAGTGACGTGCCTTTGGATCGGAAAGGAAATCAGTTGCGACAGCGACGTGACTTTGATCGGAAAAAAAAACGAAAAAAAAAACAGCGACAACGACGTTCGGTGGGAGCAGGATCAACAGCGACGTTCGGATGACGGTGACAGCGACGTCCGCTCGCAGTAAACGCGTAGGCAAAACGCGCGTCGTTGGATTCGAAAGGGACGGCATCCTAACAGTGCGGATCTGTTGCAAACCACCAGTTGGTTCGTTAGATTTCTCATTTAAAGAATTGTCATTGTTGTTGTCGTAAAGAATTGTCATTGTTATAATTTTTTCCTTACGCTGGTAGTTTGATTTGTAAGATTAAATTATACTCCCTCCATAAGTAGTGATCTAAACGCTCTTATATTTCTTTACAGAGGGAGTATATTATTTTTTTTCCTAAGAATACCCTTGACCTACGTTCCGTAATGTAGTGTATATAGATTTTTTTTAAGTCAAACCTTAAAACTTTGACCACTTTTGTAGAGAAAAATGTTGGAAATATGCCCTAGAGGCAATAATAAAAGGATTATTATTATATTTCCTTGTTCGTGATAATTGTCTTTTATTCATGCTATAATTGTATTATCCGGAAATCGTAATACACGTGTGAATAGATAGACCACAACATGTCCCTAGTAAGCCTTTAGTTGACTAGCTCGTTGATCAATAGATAGTCATGGTTTCCTGACTATGGACATTGGATGTCATTGATAACGGGATCACATCATTAGGAGAATGATGTGATGGACAAGACCCAATCCTAAGCATAGCACAAGATCGTGTAGTTCGTTTGCTAGAGCTTTTTCCAATGTCAAGTATCTTTTCCTTAGACCATGAGATCGTGTAACTCCCGGATACCGTAGGAGTGCTTTGGGTGTACCAAATGTCACAACGTAACTGGGTGACTATAAAGGTCCACTACAGGTATCTCCGAAAGTGTCTGTTGGGTTGTCACGGATCGAGACTGGGATTTGTCACTCCGTATTACGGAGAGGTATCACTAGGCCCACTCGGTAATGCATCATAATAATGAGCTCAAAGTGACCAAGTGTTTGGTCACGGGATCATGCATTATGGTACGAGTAAAGTGACTTGCGTAACGAGATTGAACGAGAGTAATGGGATACCGACGATCGAATCTCGGGCAAGTAACATACCGATTGACAAAGGGAATTGTATACGGGGTTGCTTGAATCCTCGACATCGTGGTTCATCCGATGAGATCATCGAGGAGCATGTGGGAGCCAACATGGGTATCCAGATCCCATTGTTGGTTATTGACCGGAGAGCCGTCTCGGTCATGTTCAGATGTCTCCGAACCCGTAGGGTCTACACACTTAAGGTTCGGTGACGCTAGGGTTTTATGAATATGAGTATGCAGCAAACCAAAAGTTGGTCGGAGTCCCGGATGAGATCCCGGACATCACGAGGAGTTCCGAAATGGTCCGGAGGTAAACAATTATATATAGGAAGTGCTGTTTGACCATCGGGAGAGTTTGGGGTCACGGTATTGTCTGGGACCACCGGAAAGGTCCCGGGTCCACCGGTGGGGCCACCTATCCCGCAGGCCCGTGGGCTGAAGTGGGAGGAACTAGCCCTGGTGGGCTGGTGCGCCTCCCTTGCCCCCCCTAGCATAGGGTTGGAAACCCTAGGGGTGGGGTGCCCCACTTGCCTTGGGGCAAGCCTCCCCTTGGCCGCCCCCATCTAGATGGGATCTAGAGGGCAGCGCCCCCAGGGGCCTATATAAAGGGGAGGAGGCAGCCGCACCCAAGTCTTGGCGCCTCCCTCCCCCTGCTACACCTCCTCCTCCCGTAGTTGCTTGGCGAAGCCCTGCCGGAGCCCTGCTGCATCCACCGCCACGCCGTCGTGCTGCTGGATCTTCATCAACCTCTCCTTTCCCCTTGCTGGATCAAGATGGAGGAGACGTCATGCTGACCGTACGTGTGTTGAACGCGGAGGTGCCGTCCGTTCGGCGCTAGGATCTCCGGTGATTTGGATCACGACGAGAACGACTCCCTCAACCCCGTTCTCTTGAACGCTTCCGCACGCGATCTACAAGGGTACGTAGATGCATCTCTCTCTCTCTCGTTGCTAGATGAACTCATAGATGGATCTTGGTGAACGTAGGAAAATTTTATTTTATGCAACGTTCCCCAACAGTGGCATCATGAGCTAGGTCTATGCGTAGTTCTTTAATGCACGAGTAGAACACAATTTGTTGTGGGCGTAGATGTTGTCAACTTTCTTGCCGCTACTAGTCTTATTTTGCTTCAGCAGTATTGTGGGATGAAGCGGCCCGGACCAACCTTACACGTACGCTTACGTGAGACAGGTTCCACCGACTGACATGCACTAGTTGCATAAGGTGGCTAGCGGTTGTCTGTCTCTCCCACTTTAGTTGGAGCGGATTCGACGAAAAGGGTCCTTATGAAGGGTAAATAGAAGTTGAAAAATCACGTTGTGGCTTTTTCGTAGGTAAGAAAACGTTCTTGCTAGAACCCTATTGCAGCCACGTAAAAGATGCAACAACAATTAGAGGACGTCTAACTTGTTTTTGCAGCAATTGCCTTGTGATGTGATATGGCCAAAAGTTGTGATGTATGATGAATGATATATTGTGATGTATGAGATCATGTTCTTGTAATTGGAATCACGACTTGCATGTCGATGAGTATGACAACCGGCAGGAGCCATAGGAGTTGTCTTAATTATTGTATGACCTGCGTGTCATTGATTCAACGCCATGCATTTACTTTGCTTTATTGCTAAACCGTTAGCTATCACTAGTAGAAAACAGGGCAATGGTACAGGCCCGGCCAGCCCATTAGTCCCGGTTCAATCCAGAACCGGGACCAATGGGGGCATTGGACCCGGTTTGTGAGCCCCGGGGGCCGGCCGGGCCACGTGGGCCATTGGTCCTGGTTCGTCTGGACCTTTTGGTCCCGGTTGGTGGGACGAACGGGACCAATGGGCCTCGCTCTGCCCACCATCATTGGTCCCGGTTGGTGGGACGAACGGGACCAAAGGCTGCCCTTTAGTCCCGGTTCAAGTCACCAACCAGACCAATTAGTTGCCTATATATACCCCTCGCCATGAGCGAGCACTCTTAGTGCTCTGTTTTTTTAAATGTGACGAGGGAGAGCTTTAATGGTGCTCTAGCTCACCTCCTATGCACACGAGGTGTTCGATGGAATTCCCGAGCCACACTACTTAAGCTTTCTCCTCTCCAAGCTCGACCTCCAAGCTCCATTTTCCTTAATATTTGTCTAGGTTTAGCGGTCCGTCACGTCCCGTCCCCGTCTTCACCGCCGTCGATCGCCCGCGCCGATCTCGTCGCCGGCACCACCGTGGTGAGCCTCTTGTTCTTATCTTCTTTCTGAAAGGAAAAAAATTCTTACTTGTATGTTTATATAGATACTTGTATAATTTTCTTAGTTTTATTATTGCATCTTATATAGTGCGATGGTTTTGGTATCCGCCCCCGTCGGCCCTCGTCCTGTCTATGATTCGGATGTGGTATATATTATCTTTTCATAACTATTGGTTCATTTATTGTTTATGACAATTATGCCGACCAACGTGACATATATTTTATTTATCTAGGAGGTTGTTGAACCGGAAATTCCAACCGACCCTATTGTCGAGTGGTTAAATTTAGTTGAAGACGAAAACAATTTGTTGAAGGAAAAAATTAGAAAAATTGAGGAGGAGAAGATGATATTGGAGTTGCATGTTGCGGATGTCGTCGATGATCACAAGATCAAGATGGATGCAATGCGCTTGAAGATTAGAAAGATTAGAAAATATGCCATTCATACTGAGGCTTGGTATCATTATGCCGTTGGATCAGTTGTTACATTGGTTGCGATTATGATCGCATTTGTTTTCGCATTGAAATGTTTTACATAGTTTCAGTGTATGGTTTAATTAATTTGGATGCTCCACAGAGCTTTATGTTGTTAGATGAGAACTATGTATGTACTTTGGTTTTAATGTGATGATGAACTTCTATTAATTTGGTCACTTAATTATCTATTCATGATGTTCTGTAATGATTTTTGACACACTTAATTATATATAATGCATGCAGATGAACCGGGAATGGATGTACGGTTCAAGACACACCTCCGAGTACATTAAGGGCGTGCATGATTTTCTCGAAGTGGCTGAGGCAAACAAGCAGAATGGTTTTATGTGTTGTCCATGCCCTATATGTGGGAATACGGTGACAACTATGTGCCCCCTGAATACGGTGATGCTACTGAACATCAAGAGGAACCAGACGATGTGCACGATGATGCTGCAACGGGCGAAGCTGCTGAAGATCAAGAGGAACCAGACGATGTGCCCGATGATGATGATCTCCACAGGGTCATTGTTGATGCAAGGACGCAATGCGAAAGTCAAAAGGAGAAGCTGAAGTTCGATCGCATGTTAGAGGACCACAAAAAAGGGTTGTACCCCAATTGCGAAGATGGCAACACAAAGCTCGGTACCGTCTTGGAATTGCTGCGATGGAAGGCAGAGAATGTTGTGCTCGACAAAGGATTTGAGAAGCTCTGAAAATATTGAAGAAGAAGCTTCCAAAGGATAACGAATTGCCCGACAGTACATACACAGCAAAGAAGGTCGTATGCCCTCTAGGATTGGAGGTGTAGAAGATACATGCATGCCCTAATGATGCATCCTCTACATGGTGCGTACAAGGATCTGAACGCATGCCCGGTATGCGGTGCATTACGGTATAAGGTCAGACGAGATGACCCTGGTGATGTAGGGTTCCTACGAAGGTGATGTGGTATGCTCCTATAATACCATGGTTGAAACGTCTGTTCAGAAACGGAGAGCATGCCAAGTTGATGCAATGGCACAGTGAGGACCGTAAGAAAGACGGGAAGTTGAGAGCACCCGCTGACGGGTTGCAGTGGAGAAAAATTGAGAGAAAGTATTGGGATGAGTTTGCAAGTGAGCCAAGGAACGTATGGTTTGCTTTAAGCGCGGATGGCATTAATCCTTTCGGGGAGCAGAGCAGCAATCACAGCACCTGGCCAGTGACTCTATGTATGTATAACCTTCCTCCTTGGATGTGCCTGAAGCGGAAGTTCATTATGATGCCAGTTTTCTCATCCAAGGCCCTAAGCAATCCGGCAACGACATTGATGTATACCTAAGGCCATTAGTTGAAGAACTTTACAGAGCACAAACAGGAGGAATTTAACTTAAAGGCGTTGCTGTTCGTGACCATCAACGATTGGCCCGCTCTCAGTAACCTTTCAGGACAGACAAACAAGGGATACCACACATGCACGCACTATTTACTTGACACCGATAGTATATACCGCAAGCTGCGGGAAGAATGTACACAGGGCTATCGTCGATTTCTTCCGACCAACCATCTTTGTCGAAAGAAAGGCAAGCATTTCAAAGCGAGGCAGATCACCGAAGAAGCCCGCCATGCGCATCGGTGATCACGTACTTGCTATGGTCAATGATTTACACGTAATCTTTGGAAAGGGTCGGTGGACTAGCTGTTCGAATGGCGCCGAGAATCACGCACTCATGTGGAAGAAGAAATCTATATTTTGGGACCTACCCTCTTTGGAAAGACCTAGAGGTCCGCTCTTGATCGACGTGATGCACGTGATGAAGAACCTTTGCGTGAACCTGCTAGGCTTCTTGGGCGTGTATGGGAAGACAAAAGATACACGAGGCACGGAGGACCTGCAACGCTTGCACGAAAAAGAGGGCATGCCTCCGCAAGCGGTATGAAGGTCCCGCCTACTACGCTACGAAAGAAAGAAAGAAATCTTCTTTGAATGCCTGCTCAAGATGAAGGTCCCGACGGCTTCTCATTGAATATAAAGGAATAATAAATATGCGGAGAAAAAGTTCCGAACCTAAAGTCTCATGATCGCCACGTGATTATGACGCAATGCTTCGGTTGCATTGAGGGGCTTCTACCGAAAACGTCCGATTAGCCATTGTGAAGCTATGTGCATTCCTCAATGCAATCTCTCGAAGGTGATCGATCCAGAAATCATACCAAGGCTAAGGAGTGATGTGGTGCAATGTCTTGTCGGTTTGAGTTGGTGTTCCCACCATCCTTCTTCAATATCATGGACGCACGTCCTAGTTCATCTAGTTGACGAGATTGTCATTCGGGCCCGTATTTCTACACAATATGTACCCTTTGAGAGGTTCATGGGACTCCTAAAGAAATATGTCCGTAACGCGCTAGGCCGAAGGAAGCATCTCCATGGGCCATCAAGCAGAGGATGTCATCGGGTTTTGTGTTGACTTCATTCCTGGCCTTAAGAAGATAGGTCTCCCTAAATCGCGGTATGAGGGGAGACTGATCGAAAAACACGCTTGGAAGGGACTCAATAATATGCAGGGGCGAATATTCTTGGTCTCAAGCACACTACAGTTCTACAAAACTCTACCTTGGTGACCCCTTATGTCGATGAACACAAGAAACGATCTGCGCTCCAAACACCGAGGCGGTCGACGATCGGATTACATGTGAACACATCGGGACTTTCAGCAGTTGTTTGGAAGCACGATCGAGGTGACAACACTGTTTGTGATGAGCTGTACTTGTTGTCCAGGGACCATCTTTGACTGTATTGATTTGGAAAGGATACTGAGATAAATGGGAATACATTTTACACGATTGACCAAGATCAAAAGAGCACCAACCAAAACAGCGGTGTCCGCTTTGATGCAACAACCGAGAGGGGAAAGGACACATATTATGGTTACATAGTGGACATATGGGAACTTGACTATGGACATGATTTTAAGGTCCCTTTGTTTAAGTGCAAATGGGTCAATCTGTCAGGAGGCGGGGTACATGTAGGCCCACAGTACGGAATGACAACAGTGGATCTGAAAAATCTTGGGTACACTGACGAACCGTTCGTCCTAGCCAATGATGTGGCACAGGTTATCTATGTGAAGGACATGTCTTCCGGACCGAGAAAGAGAAAAGATAAGGAAGCGAATACATCATACGATGAGCCAAAGCGCCACATAGTTCTTCGGGGAAAAGGGACATCATGGGAGTGGAGGACAAGATGACATGTCGAAGATTATGAAAAGTTTCATGAAATTCCTCCTTCAAAGTCAAGGCTGACCCGACATCACGATAAGCGATGAAGATTATCCATGGTTACGGCGCAATAAGGAAATGACACAAGCGAAGAAAAAGTGAAGACTTTCTCCGCAACTATTATGATGATACCATGCCAACTTTGTAATGGAGCGAGTATGATACCATGCCAACTTTCAACTTTTTCAGAGTTCATTGAAATGCTTTAATGTCTTATGGTTCGCCCTCGTAATAATTAAAAATAGCAACAATAAGTTTTTGTTGTAAGTAGAAACAAAATAAAATAAATAAAGCAAGAAAGAAAACAAAAAAACAAAAATAGTGTTTTCAAATTTGAAAACTAATGGCACTAACAAAAAGTTTATAATTTTCCTAAAACTAAAAGCAAAAAGAATTTAAAATAAAGCAAAAACAAAAGAAAATAAATAATGCAGAAATCAAACAAAAAACAACAATAAGTGTTTTGTTGTAAGTAGAAACAAAATAAAATAAATAAAGCAAGAAAGAAAACAAAAAACAAAAAAGTGTTTTCAAATTTGAAAAGTAATGGCACTAACAGAAAGTTTATAATTTTCCTCAAACTAAAAGCAAAAAGAATTAAAAATAAAGCAAAAAACAAAATAAAATAAATAATGCAGAAAACAAAACAAAAAACTGGAAAAAAATAAAATAGCAACAATAAGTAAAGAAAACAAAAAACAAAAAATTGCACACCTCTTTGGGCCACCACACCACGAATACGACCAGAAACCCATCCATGGGCAGGATTCAGTTCGCAGAGGGCCAAGAGGCCCATCAGCATAGCGGTAACAAGTAGGCCTGTAAGCCTGCAATGGAGAGGAGGTTGAGAGGGGTGCGCCAGTGGGGCTTATAAACCACTGCGCGCCCCTCTCAACTAGCGAGGTGGGACTAAACTTTGGCCCCGACGCGTGCAACACAGGGGCCTTTGGTCCCAGTTGGTGGCACCAACCGGGACTAAAGGGGGGCATTGGTAGCGGTTCGTGGCACCAACCGATACCAAAGGCCGTGGCTTCCCGCCCTTTAGGCTGCCAAAAGAGGCCTTTGGTCCGGTTGGTGGCACCAACCGGGACTAGCAGGCATTAGTCCGGTTGGTTTCACGAACGGGACCAATGGCTTTGCTATATAAGCAAACACTTTGCAAAATTTCAGAATCTCATCGCCATGATTGCCCCCGACGACGCCGACCCTCCTCGACGCCGCCAGTTGCTCCACCTCGCCGTCACCGCGCCGCCGCCAAGGCATGCGCGCCTCAACCCGCGCCGTCCTCGTCGCCGGCCTCCCGAGCCAGCGCGTCCTCGCCGGCCTTCCCGAGCCAGCGCCCGTCCCCCAGCGCCGCGAGCCCCTGCCCGTCGTCCCGCTCCAGGCAAGGCGGTGTGCCGCCGCCCCCGTCGCCATCATCATCTAGCCGCCCCTCTTTGTGAGCAGCGCCACATACACCAGCTCTTTTTTTTCATTTTATTAGTTTAATTTTTTGTTCATATATATATATATAATGTATATGTGTATGTATGTGGCTATGTGTATGTAGATGTTCAAAATGTATAAAAAATTGTTCAGAGCATGTTTTTCTTCTTATATGTATTTTTTGTTCATATGTGTATTAATGTTTTCATATATGCAAAAGATAGATTTTAGAAAAGTTAGGTTTTTTTTCTGTTCATAGATTTTTTGGTGATATTAATTATTGTAGAAATATGCAAATGTTTGTATATTCATATGAACAATGCATTAGGCAAAACCTTTGTTTTTTTCAAATTTCCTATTTGACCATTTTTTAAAAACAAGCAATACTAAAAGAATGAGAGGATAAAGGAAAATAAGAAGAGGAAGAAAGGAGAAGAAGAGGAGAAATAAATAAGAAGAGGAAATAAGAAGAAAAAGAAGAGGAGAAGAAGAAAGGAATAGAGGAGAAGAAGAAAAATAGAAAATTTCTATTTTTCTTCTTCTCCTCTATTCCTTTCTTCTTCTCCTCTTTTTTTTTCTTCTTCCTTCTTCCTCTTTTCTTCCTTTTCCTTATTTTCCTTTCTCGCAAGAAGAAGAAAAAGAAGAGTAGTAGAAGAAGAAAGGAATAGAGGAGAAAGAAGAAACTTCAACACGCGGGGAGGGGGGTACCGATACCCCCTACCCGATAACATTATTTTCCCATGTATATGTATGTCGCGTCGTTGTCGATATAACCCCCTCGAGATAACTTCGACATGAGGGGCGGTCGATATATATACCCCCTCTCGACCGTGATAACTTATACAACGGCAGCACCCCCCTCGGCCCTCTCGCTCGACCAAAACTCTCGAGGACACCCAAACCCTAGAGAAAGCGATGTTGGTCTCCTACCCCTCCCGCCACGCCCCTACCCGACAAATTAACTCTCTCGAGGCCACCCAAATTAACCCTTGAGCGTTGTGTCGAGGCGACCCCAAACCCTAGAGAGAAAGCGATGTTGGTCTCCTACCCCCTCCCTTGGCGCCCCTACCCGACAAATTAACTCTCTCGAGGCCACCCAAACTAACATGATTCCTTATTTTGATTAGCTAGCTAGTTCTCGTTTGCCACTAATATATATATATATATATATATATATATATATATATATATATATATATATATATATATATATATACCATGTTTGAATAATAATTGACATGTTGTAAATATTTGCGAGAAAGTATGGAGCACTCGAGACGAAGAAAGAAGCGATGTTGGGGCACATAATCGCACAAGGAAGTGATGAAGTTGCGTCATTTCTCAACGACACGGACTGGGTGAAGAAGAGGGCTATGTTCATGATGGCTTCACCCATTAATGCTGGTACAAGAAGAGGACTATGTTCATGATGGCTCCGGTGACACAATGGAGGTACAAGCGAAGGAGACCGTCTGATTGCTCCGGTGACCGAACCGAGTCGGCCAGGTATATATATATTAGTTAAGCCCGTGCTGACTAGTTAATTGATGGATCCATTGTTTTGGTATATGTACACATATTAATTACTCTCGTCTTTCTTCCTTATAATTTCTAGCCCTCCGGATCGAGCACAACCGATAAGGAGACGAGGCCCAAGAAAAGTTGAGCTCGGATGAAAAGTTTGAGATCATAGAAATCGCGCCCGACGGCGAACCGATTGAACCCATGCGGACAATGAAGGCATTTTACGCTCGGTCACGGGGTTCTTGTTAGGGACAAGATCCCGATCAGCATCCATCAATGGTATAAGCCTAAGGAGGAAGACCACGAGGTGTCTTATGTCAATGATATGCGAAAGAAGATCTTTGGGTGAGTGAAGGCAAATTTCACCCTACCGCCAGAGGAGGATCCGGAGAAGCCAGTTAAAGAGCAATTAATCAAGTCTTGTTCTCTTAAGAAGATGGCAACCCTAATGAGGAGGTGGAGGAAAGAGCTGAACCAGTTTGTCGAGAAAGATAAGACACCCGAATTCATCGGCAAATATGAGAAGATCAAAGATCACTGGCCCGCATTTGTGGCCCACAAGACATCGGAAAAGAGTAAGAAGATGTCGGCGACAAACAAGCAAAATGCTGCGAAGAAGAAGCTTCACCATCGCACGGGTCGGTGGCTACCTCAAAGCCCGGCCTAAGTGGTCCAATGCTGAGCATGATCTCGCTTGAAAAAGGATGGAACCGAAACAATGTCTTGGCTGCACCATTGCCAAACTTAGTTCTTCGGGCTGGCGGAACCTTGGACCTTATAACGAGGAAGTGCCGGTGGACGGACGAGCAACCGCAAATACGGTCAGAAGCTTGACACTATATCGATGCTGCGCAGCGAGGGACGTTCCTTCCAAGCAGGAGAAGGACGAGCTCACAATGGCCCTTGGGAGTCCTGAGCACCCTGGACGGACACGAGGCACGCCAGGCTCCCTTTCGTGGAAGGTTGGTTTTCCGGACGCAGGGGGTTACAAAACCCACGAGAGGAGGAAGAAACTAGAGCAGGACCAACTGCAGGCGCTGCATGAAAGGGTAATGGGGCTAGAGGAATGAGAAGTGGAACGAGAAGCAGCAGATCGCAGCATACGACCTGCCGAAGCTTCCCCCCAAGCTACCCCGCCATCTCAGCGGAGAAGCAGTGTGGCTTCCACCAAGCTGCTTCAGCCGGAGCATGTTTTGACGGCTCCTGCCGGCTATCCTGTGGATGGTATCACGGAGTCTCAAAGTTGCCACATTATGGCGCGATGGATGACTTTGAAGGTCAAGGCGGCTGTTGGCCAAGTTTATCCTAGTGGACCCGCACAACTTATCACCGCAGCCGATTCCGAAGGATATGCTAAGGTGATGGTGGATGAAATAACGGAGGATTTGAGGACCTCCTGCTTGACCACCCTACCGGTGAAGGGGAGACTAGGCTGGGTTACGCTCAAGACTCCATGCCTATGGCGGAAGGAGCTCATCAACCTTCCGAGCTGGACGCCTCCGCCTCCTCCTCCTCCTCCGCGAGTCGGGGCACTCCGCCTCCTCCCGCCTCCTCCTCCCGTGAGTGATGATCAGGGCACAGCGTGGCGGCACTCCGCCTCCTTCTCCGGCGTGTGGCGGCACTCCGCCTCCTTCTCCGCTGCCGCCAAGGCCGAGCAGCCAGCCTCCTCCTTCTCCGTCTCGTCGGCAAGGCGGAAGTGACCGCCGCCCGCTCCGGCTGCTCCGGCGCGTCGTAGTCCTTCTCCTCCGCCAGAAGAAAGCAAAAAGAAGACATCATCTCCGTCTTCTCTGCGGCGTCTAGCAAGACAGCCAAAGGCGGGAGGAAATCTGGATACGGTCCTTCTCTGAAGACTCGGAGAAGTTACCGTCGAGAGGACCAAGGAGGAAAGCGAAGATCGCGTGGACCAAGTGGATGACTGGTTTGCGTGGTTGAAAGCAAAGAGCGTCCACCTCCGGAGGAGAAGGTAGATCCGTGAAAGCGAAGCTTGATCTGGCTGCCACGAGGAAACCGGCAAAGTCTCCGCCGAGAACCAACTATGAGCGCATTCATGAGCAGACATATCTCTAAGCGGAGCGGTCGAGAAATCTTGTCGGACATCAAAGAGCAAAAGAACGAGCAGCTAAGAAAAAATTGACCATCTCGGCAAACAAGCAAACCAATCGTGCCCCCGCTCAATGTGTCTAGTGGCAACATCGCCGCTAATGTTCACAGGATGGTGGCGGTTATGGCAATCTACAAGATTACGCTGACGATGCACTTCCTGAATACATGAAGGTGGAAGAACACAGATCTGAGTACGGAAGCCTCTCATCAAAGATGAAAAATCTCTAACAACAATGATGTGAAGATTCCATACTTGGTACATGAAAACCTCTGAGAGAGTGCAGGGGGACGAATTGTTTGTATCTGAACATTAAAGAGGAGCACGACCTCGTTGGAACTGATCTGTTGTGTGTTCCATTTGAGGAGTTCTTAGCGTTCTTCAATCAAAAGGCCATCGATAAATTAACGGTCTTTTGCTACTGCCTGTAAGTACTATTTCTATCATTAAGTCTCCATATATAGCTCGGCTCTTTCATTGCATGTATTTATAATTAATTATCCTCAATATATTATGCAGATTGAAGATAAATCGAGTGCAAAAAAAATATGAAATCTATGATATTGGGTTCATTAACACAAATATCATAGATGTATTCTGGTTGAAAAGCACGTCAAAGAGGCCGAGGACAACTTGCTACAATCGTTGATGAAAAATCAAAACAAAGATACCATACTCTTTCCTTATAACGGCAAGTGAGTGTTCTTGATCGTTTGCATATTCGGTTTCCCTTATTACTCGGCGAGGTTATAGTAATGTAATTTATGAGTTATGCATGCGCGCGCAGGTTCCACTATATTCTTACGGAGATTAAGCTTGGCGTGGACTAGTAACCGTCTTAGACTCGAGACGGAAAGATCCCGATACCTATGCGGACATGACTGAAATGCTCAGCAAGTAAGTTCAATTAACCGATCATTATCGCACCATAGCGGCAACTTTTTGTTCATTTCCTGATATCTCAAGTAATAATAATTATTTTCTTTGTCTTGCAGGGTTTGGAAATAGTTCACCGCAAAAGCTCCGGGACTGCCGAAGGAGCTGCGATATATATACCCGAAAGTAAGTACTACTGGCTAGCTAGTTGTGCGCATCTCCCGTTGATTCTATAGCTATACTTTCATCAATGCCATTTATAATGCTTCATTATCAGTTTGATTGACCTCTATTTCTCGTAAAGTGCTTGTGGCAGGAACAAGGGAATGATTTCTGTGGATACTACGTATGCGAGTTCATCTACAACGCGACTTTGAAAAACAAGCGGGGCTACTCTCCAAGACAATATGAAGTGCGTAAGCAATTAATAATATTCACAATTTCATTTTATTACACCATCATTTCTGTTGAGTTTCATTCATATATATGTATTAATTAACCCCCTTCTTCAAATTAGACGTGGCAGATCGGAATGAACTCCTAGAACCAGATCGCATTAAAGCAATTCAAGAGGAATTGGCGGGATTCTTTCTTGACCACGTCATCAATAAAGCCGGAGAATACCATGTGGAAGTTGATTTCAAATGCTAGGGACTGTAATTGAGAGATCTTATATATTGTACATGTATGTAGCCGATGGCGTCGGACGTACATGATCTGAAAACTTGTTTTAAATTGTTCGACCAATCTCTCGGAGAAGGAGAGGTCGATCGATCATTTCTCTCGGTATGCATGACGAACTTCTGTACTCGATGGTTCCTTCATTTTCTTACTAGCTAGCGCGTCGAGGGCTATATGTATATAGTGCGTAGCGTCGACCAAGCACGGACATAAGAGAGGACACTTCTCTCTATTAATTAGCTAGCTAACACAATATATGAAACACCTAAATTAACCCCCAAAACCTCCACCCCCTTTCAAAAAAAAAACCCCAGCCATTGGAATTACGACACGTGGATGCCTTTTGGTCCCGGTTGGTGCCACCAACCGGGACCAAAGGCCCTACTGGGCTGGGCGCGACCGCCACGTGGAGGACCATCTGTCCCGGTTTTTGTTAGAACCGGGACTAAAGGGGGAGGTATTAGTAACGACCCATTAGTCGCGGTTCATGAACCGGGACTAAAGGCCCTTACGAACCGGGACTAATAGGTGTTTTTCTACTAGTGTATAGTAGTAGAAGTAATATTTGGCGAGCAACTTCATGGAGACACGATGATGGAGATCATGATGATGGAGATCATGATGATGGAGATCATGGTGTCATGTCGGTGACAAGATGATCATGGAGCCCTGAAGATGGAGATCAAAGGAGCTATATGATATTGGCCATATCATGTCACTACTATATAATTGCATATGATGTTTATTATGTTTATGCATCTTGTTTACTTAGAACGACGGTAGTAAATAAGATGATCCCTTATAATAATTTCAAGAAAGTGTTCTCCCTAGCGTGCGCGTTGCTAAAGTTAAATGCGTTTCAAGCACCACGTGATGATCGGGTGTGATAGATTCCTATGTTCACATACAACGGGTGTAAGACAGTTTTACACATGCAAAACACTTAGGTTAACTTGACGAGCCTAGCATGTACATACATGGCCTCGGAACACAAGAGACCGAAAGGTTAAACATGAGTCGTATGGAAGATACGATCAACATGGAGATGTTCACCGATGATGACTAGTCCGTCTCACGTGATGATTGGACATGGCCTAGTCGACTCGGATCATGTAACACTTAGATGACTAGAGGGATGTCAAATCTGAGTGGGAGTTCATTATATAATTTGATTAGATGAACTTAATTATCATGAACATTAGTCTAAAATCTTTGCAAAATGTCTTGTAGATCAAATGGCCAACGCTCATGTCACCATGAACTTCAACGTGTTCCTAGAAAACCAAGCTGAAAGATGATGGCAGCAACTATTCGGATTGGGTCCGAACACGAGATCATCCTCATAGCAGCCAAGAAACAATATGTCCTAGAAGCACCGCTAGGTGAAGCACCCATCGAGAGAACCAAGGCGTTATGAGCGCTTGGCAGTCACATCTTGATGATTACTCCCTCGTTCGGTGCGGCATGCTTTACAACTTAGAACCGGGGCTCCAAAAGCGTTTTGAGCAACACAGAGCATATGAGATGTTCGAGGAGCTGAAAATGGTTTTCAAGCTCATGCCCGTGTCGAGAGATATGAAGTCTCCGACAAGTTCTATAGTTGTAAGATGGAGGAAAATAGTTCATCGGTGAGCACATACTCAAAATGTGGGTTGCACAACCGCTTTGTCCCAACTGGACATTAACCTCCCGGACGAGGTGGTCATTGACAGAATCCTTGATCGCTCCCACCGAGCTACAAGAGCTTTGTGATGAACTACAATATGCGGGGATGGTGAAAACTATTCTGAAGTATTTTCAATGCTGAAGTTAGCGAGGTAGAAATCAAGAAAGAACATCAAGTGTTGATGGTCAATAAAACCACTAAGTTCAAGAAGGGCAAGTGTAAGAAGAACTTCAAGAAGGGCGGCAAGGATGTTGCGCTGCCGCAAGCCAGTTGCGGGAAGAAGTCAAAGAATGGACCCAAGCACGAGACTGAGTGCTTTTATTGCAAAGGAAGGGTCCTTTGGAAGCGGAACTGCGCCAAATACTTAGCAGACAAGAAGGCGGCAACACTAAAGGTATATTTGATATACATGTAATTGATGTGTACCTTACCGATACTCGTAGTAACTCCTAGGTATTTGATACGGTGCCGTTGCTCATATATGTAACTCACAGTAGGAGCTGCGGAATAAGCGGAGCTGGCGAAGGGCGAGGTGACGATCTTGGCGTCGGGAATGGTTCCAAGGTCGATTTGATCGCCGTCGACGCTACCTCTACATTTACCTACGGGATTAGTTTTAAACCTCAATAATTGTTATTTAGTGCCAAGTTTGAGCATGAACATTGTATCGGGATCTCGTTTAATCTGAGATGGCTACTCATTTAAATCCGAGAATAATGGTTGTTCTATTTATATGAGAGATATGTTTTATGGTCATGCTCCGATGGTCAATGGTTTATTCTTAATGAATCTCGAGCGTAATATTACACATATTCATAGTGTGAATACCAAAAGATGTAAAGTTGATAACGATAGTCCCACATACTTGTGGTACGCCGCCTTGGTCACATTGGTGTCAAGCGCATGAAGAAGCTCCATCTTGATGGACTTTTAGAGTCTCTCGATTATGAATCATTTGACACATGCGAACCATGCCTTATGGGCAAAATGACCAAGACTCCGTTCTCCGGAACAATGGAGTGAGCAACCAACTTATTGGAAATCATACATACTGATGTGTGCGGTCCAATGAGCGTTGAGGCTCGCGGAGGATATCGTTATGTTCTCTCTCTCACTGATGACTTGAGTAGATATGGGTATGTCTACTTGATGAAACACAAGTCTGAGACCTTTGAAAAGTTCAAGGAATTTCAGAATGAGGTAGAGAATCAACGTGACCAAAAAATAAAGTTCTTACGATCAGATCGTGGAGGAGAATATTTAAGTCACGAATTTGGTACACACTTAAGGAAATGTGGAATCATTTCACAACTCACGCCGCCTGGAACACCTCAGCGTAACGGTGTGTCCGAACATCGTAATCGCACTCTATTGGATATGGTGCGATCTATGATGTCTCTTACAGATTTACCGCTATCATTTTGGGGATACGCTCTAGAGACAGCTACATTCACTTTAAATAGGGCACCGTCTAAATCCGTTGAGACGACACCGTATGAATTATGGTTTGGGAAGAAACCTAAGCTGTCGTTTCTAAAAGTTTGGGGATCACGATGCTTATGTCAAGAAACTTCAACCTGAAAAGCTCGAACCCAAATCGAAAAATCGTCTTCATAGGATACCCCAAGGAAACCATTGGGTATACCTTCTACCTTAGATCCGAAGGCAAGATCTTTGTTGCCAAGAACGGATCCTTTACGGAAAAGAGTTTCTCTCGAAAGGAGTAAGTGGGAGGAAAGTAGAACTCGATGAAGTACTACCTCTTGAACCGGAAAGTAGTGCAGCTCGGGAAAATGTTCTGTGGTGCCTACACCGGCCGGAGAGGAAATTAATGATGATGATCAAGGTACTTGGATCAAGTTACTCTGAACCGTAGGTCCACAAGGACACGTTCCACACAGTGGTATGGCAACCCTGTCACGGAAATCATGTTGTTGAACAACGGTGAACCTTGAACTATGAAGAAGCGATGGCGGGCCTAGATTCCAACAAATGGCTTGAAGCCATGCAATCCGAGATAGGATCCATGTATGAAAACAAATTATGGACTTTGACAGACTTGCCCGATGATCGCGACGATAGAAAACAAATGGATCTTTAAGAAGAAGACGGACGCGGATGGTAATGTTACCATCTATAAACTCGACTTGTCGCTAAAGGTTATCGGCAAGTTCAAGGGGTTGACTACAATGAGACTTTCTCTCCCGTAGCGAAGCTGAAGTCCGTCCGAATCATGTTAGCAATTGCCGCATACTATGATTATGAGATATGGCAAATGGACATCAAAACGGCATTCCTTAACGGTTATCTTAAGGAAGAACTATATACGATGCAGCTGGAAGGTTTTGTCGACCCTAAGAATGCTAACAAGGTATGCAAGCTCCAGCGATCCATTTATGGGCTGGTGCAAGCATCTCAGAGTTGGAACATTCGCTTTGATGAGATGATCAAAGCGTTTGGGTTTATGCAGACTTATGGAGAAGCCTGCGTTTACAAGAAAGTGAGTGGGAGCTCTGTAGCATTTCTCATATTATATGTAGATGACATACTTTTGATGGGAAATGATATAGAACTTTTGGACAACATTAAGGCCTACTTGAATAAGAGTTTTTCAATGAAGGACCTTGGAGAAGCTGCTTATATATTAGGCATCAAGATCTATAGAGATAGATCGAGACGCCTCATAGGTCTTTCACAAAGCACATACCTAGATAAAATATTGAAGAAGTTCAAAATGGATCAGTCCAAGAAAGGGTTCTTGCCTGTATTACAAGGTGTGAAATTGAGCTCGACTCAATGTCCGACCACGACAGAAGATATAGAAGAGATGAGTGTCATCCCCTATGCATCAGCCATAGGGTCTATTATGTATGCCATGTTGTGTACCAGACCTGATGTAAACCTTGACGTAAGTTTGGTAGGAAGGTACCAAAGTAATCCCGCCAAGGAACACTAGACAGCGGTCAAGAATATCCTGAAGTACCTGAAAAGGAATAAGGACATGTTTCTCGTTTATGGAGGTGACGAAGAGCTCGTCGTAAAGGGTTACGTTGATGCTAGCTTCGACACAGATCTGGATGACTCTAAGTCACAAACCGGATCGTGTATATGTTCAATGGTGGAGCGATGGTGGTGCAGTTTGCAAGCGAAGCGTCGTGGCGGGATCTACATGTGAAGCGGAGTACATGGCAGCCTCGGAGGCGGCTCATGAAGCAATTTGGGTGAAGGAGTTCATCACCGACCTAGGAGTCATACCCAATGCGTCGGGGCCGATCAAACTCTTCTGTGACAACACTGGAGCTATTGCACTTGCCAAGGAGCCCAGGTTTCACAAGAAGACCAGGCACATCAAGCGTCACTTCAACTCCATTCGTGAAAATGTTCAAGATGAAGACATAGAAATTTGCAAAGTGCATATGGATCTGAATGTCGCAGATCCGTTGACTAAACCTCTTCCGCGAGCAAAACATGATCAACATCAGAACTCTATGGGTGTTCGATTCATCACAATGTAACTAGATTATTGACTCTAGTGCAAGTGGGAGACTGTTGGAAATATGCCCTAGAGGCAATAATAAAAGGATTATTATTATATTTCCTTGTTCACGATAATTTTCTTTTATTCATGCTATAATTGTATTATCCAGAAATCGTAATACACGTGTGAATAGATAGACCACAACATGTCCCTAGTAAGCCTTTAGTTGACTAGCTCATTGATCAATAGATAGTCATGGTTTCCTGACTATGGACATTGGATGTCATTGTTAACGGGATCACATCATTAGGAGAATGATGTGATGGACAAGACCCAATCCTAAGCATAGCACAAGATCGTGTAGTTCGTTTGCTAGAGCTTTTTCCAATGTCAAGTATCTTTTCCCTAGACCATGAGATCGTGTAACTCCCGGATACTGTAGGAGTGCTTTGGGTGTACCAAACGTCACAACTTAACTGGGTGACTATAAAGGTGCACTACAGGTATCTCCGAAAGTGTCTGTTGGGTTGTCACGGATCGAGACTGGGATTTGTCACTCCGTATTACGGAGAGGTATCACTGGGCCCACTCGGTAATGCATCATCATAATGAGATCAAAGTGACCAAGTGTTTGGTCACGGGATCATGCATTATGGTATGAGTAAAGTGACTTGCCGGTAACGAGATTGAACGAGGTATTGGGATGCCGACGATCGGATCTCGGGCAAGTAACATACCGATTGACAAAGGGAATTGTATACGGGGTTGCTTGGATCCTCGACATCGTGGTTCATCCAATGAGATCATCGAGGAGCATGTGGGAGCCAACATGGGTATCCAGATCCCGCTGTTGGTTATTGACCGGAGAGCCGTCTCGGTCATGTTCGCATGTCTCCGAACCCGTAGGGTCTACACATAAGGTTCGGTGGCGCTAGGGTTGTATGAATATGAGTATGCAGCAAACCGAAAGTTGTTGAGTCCGGATGAGATCCCGGACGTCACGAGGAGTTCGAGAATGGTCCGGAGGTACAGAATTATATATAGGAAGTGCTGTTTCGCCATCGGAGAGTTTGAGGTCACCGGTATTGTCTGGGACCACGGAAGGGTCCCGAGGGTCCACGGGTGGGGCCACCTATCCGGAGGGCCCGTGGGCTGAAGTGGGGAGGAACCAGCCTGGTGGGCTGGTGCGCCCTTGGCCCCAGCGCCTAGGGTTGGAAACCCTAGGGGTGGGGTGCCCCACTGCCTTGGGGCAAGCCTCCCCCTGGGCCGCCCCCCATCTAGATGGGATCTAGAGGGCGGCGCCCCCAGGGGCCTATATAAAGGGGGGGAGGGAGGCAACCGCACCCCAAGTCTTGGCGCCTCCTCCCCTGCTACACCTCCTCCTCCTCCGTAGTTGCTTGGCGAAGCTCGATGCATCCACCACCACACCGTCGTCTGCTGGATCTTCATCAACCTCTCCTTCCCCTTGCTGGATCAAGGCGGAGGGCGTCACGCTGACCGTGACGTGTGTTGAGCAGCGGAGGTGCCGTCCGTTCGGCGCTAGGATCTCCGGTGATTTGGATCACGACGAGCGACTCCCTCAACCTGTTCTCTTGAGCGCTTCCGCACGCGATCTACAAGGGTATGTAGATGCATCTCTCTCTCTCGTTGCTAGATGAACTCATAGATGGATCTTGGTGAACGTAGGAAAATTTTATTGTATGCAACGTTCCCCAACAAAAAATATTACATTTGGAATGCCAAACATACATCATTAGATTCATTATAAGATGTAGTTTCATATTGTACATATTTGGTATTGTAGATATAAATATGTTTGTCTATAAACTTGGTCAAAGTTTGCACGGTTTGACTTTTTTTAAATATGCACGCTACATTATGGAACGGAGGGGGTACTGTATTGCGTATAAATTTTAGTATACACTCAAACATCTTGAAAATAATCCTTTGTTTTTCCAGCAAAGAAATCAAACAAACCAAAATCATGTCTCATATGGTCATGACATTGTAATCATGTAGAATTCTTATATATCAATACATGATTTTGGTTTGTTTGATATGGGTTTGGTTTATTTGATTTGTGGTCATATGGTCATGATTTTGTTTTGATTTTTGTCATAAGCTTGTGTTTTTTTATTTTGCTTGAATTATTTGTAGTCATGTGGTCATTATTTTGTTTGATTTTGACCATATGATTGTAGTCATGACCATAACAAACATCTTGAAAATCATGACCATACGACTATAGTCATGCCTAAATGATTTTGATTGATTTGTACATGATTTGTTTGACTGTAGAATTCATATGGTCATGACGTTGTAGTCATACTGGTGTTGGCTTATGTATCTTTACCACTATTTAATTAAGGATGTAGAAATCCATGAGGAAACTTCCCCACCATATGTATCAGCGGCATTTCGGCCTTTAGTTTTGTGGCATCTTTTCATTGGTCGGCACCACTAATATGCGGCACAAAATATTAAAAGAATAATGTGATCAATAAATGTAGTGTGAAACCAAATAGGTTTCTACTTTGCACGAATGTTGTTCGTGTCCCATTTTTCAGTATAGTAACGCTAAACTAAGCGTGAGTGTAGAATAGCTTATTCTACACTTATTTTACACTCATGCTTAGAATAGCGTTACCCTATATATATGGGCTATTCTATTACGCGTAACAAAATATTATTCTGTTACCCTTCTTGAACTGACGTGGTTTGCAGGTTGGACTGACATAGGTTTCCTCTTGAACTGATCTTCCGGTGTGTACGACGGGCGGAAACAGGGGATGCAACGTGGAGCTTCCAGGCGTTCTCCGGCGCGATGCTGCGGGCTATTCGTTGCTAGAGGAGACATATAAGGGGTTTCGCACGTGCACACGCTCACCTGGTCGTGTTTTGCGATCTGTAGTCACCGGAGGTGACGGCGTGGGTATTTTTGCGGCGGACGTGTCCTGGGCATTGGTGTTTATGGTGGTGTTCGTACGACTCAATTTACGTCCTGTTTGTTGTTTTGGATGTGGGAATTATCGGTATGTTAGAGTTTTTGGATATTAATTTCATTTTTAATTCCCGATTACAGGTTTTGGTGTTCTTGGTCGTTTTCCACGTCCGCCATGTAAATGTGTTCTTCTTTTTCTGTTGTTTTAGTTTTGAATTGGTGTTGCAGGGAGAGTTATGAGGATTGTATGAAAAGATTTGCGTTGTCAATTTTGCTTCTTTTGAGTTGTTTCTACCCTGGATTCCCATGTTATTTAGTCGTTGGCGGAGGTGGTGTATGGCGGTTGACTGTAGGCTCTGATTTTTCTTGTAATCTGGTCAAACTGTGTAATTAAGTTTTGTGTTTTTCAGTGTTTGTTTTGAATTGCTGCCGTATGTGTAGTTGGACTGCTGCGTGTCAAAGTTGTGTTACTGCGAGTTGACATTGGAACTGGCTGCCTACCGATACTTCTGCACTTTGATTATAAAGCCCGAGCCCTCTGTCACTTTTCATTCTACCAGCTGCAAGCAAAGAATAGCGAGATGGATCCTGAGTTGGGAGAGGTCACAGAGGAGGAGGGGGATGTCGTCGATGTGAGGGCTGCAGTAGCGGAGCAGAGGAGGAGGAGGAGGCGCAGGTGCAGGCAGATGGCACGACGTGCTGCCGAGGAGGAACTAGAGGCAGAGTTCAACAGACGCCTTGCGCGCGAGGTGATGGATACTTGCAACTCCAATGAATTGGAGCTTCTTTTCCTAGAGGGCAGGGGAAGGAACCCTATTCAGATCATCAGTTGGGCTAGGGCGAGAGCAACCACGGCTCCACATCCATCCACCAGGGACAAATGGCGTCGTTTCTTTGATCGTTATGACTGAAGTGTGAAGATTATGTTTTTAAGATTTTTGTTGTGAGGGAGCGGATGTTTGAATGACTAAATGAATTTAAATGTTTTATCTCTGAATGTGTTGTTTTATCTGCATATGTCGAACTGCTTGTTTGTCAGAAGTTGAACTGATTTGCGGTCAAATGTTGCCTGGCTTGTATAATTACTATTTCCTACCAGCTGGCTACCCACCTGCCTATTTATTATTTTTATAATCATGAGTCTCCACGGCTATAAATTCTATCCATCTATGTGTGGTGTGTGGCTTAGTCTCCTGTCCTTTTCTTCCTTCTTCCGAATTAGATCTAGGTTCCTCCTCTTCTCTTCATTGTTTTCTTCCCCTGTTCCTGTCAGTTCCATGGAGGATTGTTCATGCGGATGCGTGGCGAGATGGCGCGCATATAGTGACAGCTGTGTGTCTGAATCAGGTTTGGAGCTCACCTGGACTTAGCGGCGTGGGCAACTTTCTGTCTCTGTCACAGACAAGCTGTGGCCTTTCCGATTTAATCGTACACTAATCATGCCGCAAATGTATGCGATCAAGATCGAGGACTCACGGGAAGATATCACAACACAACTCTAAAACATAAACAAGTCATACAAGCATCATAATACAAGCGGGGGCCTCGAGGGCTCGAATACAAGTGCTCGATCATAGGCAGTCGTGGAAGCAACAATATCTGAGTCTGGACATAAGTTAAACAGGTTTGCCTTAAGAAGGCTAGCACAAAGCTGGGATCTGAGATCGAAAGAAGCGCGGGCCTCCTGCAGGATCCTCCTAAACTACTCACAGTGGTAAATCGGTGAGCTCTTTGGTAGTAGTAGGCACCTCGGTGTAGAAGTCGTCATCGGCGGTGGCGTCAGCTCACTGGGCTCCATCGTGCAGTGCTTGACAATCGAGTAGAGATAGGGAAAAAGGGAACAAAGGCAACCGTGAGTACTCATCAAAGTACTACAAGAAAGAGCTACACTACATATGCATGGATATATGTGTAAAGGCCATATCGAGTGGATTGAGCTATGAAAGCTAGAATAAGAGGGGATATCTAATCACAGCCGAAGACTAAACTACAGCAGCCTCCACTTGCAACACGTGAAGAGAAGCGGTGAAGTCCTCCAAGTAGCATCGCATAGCATATTCCTACCGGCGATCCCCTCCTCGTAACCACGAGAGGCGACCACGGGTTGTATCAGCACTTGGAAGGGTGTGTTTTATTAAGTATCTGGTTCTAGTTGTCATAAGTCAAGGTACAACTCCAAGTCGTCTGTTACAGAAGATCACGGCTATTCGAATAGATTAACTTCCTGCGGTGCACCACATAACCCAACACGCTTGATCCCATTTGGCGGACACACTTTCTGGGTCATGCCGGCGCGGAAGATCAACACGTCGCAGCCCACCTAGGCTCAGAGAGAGGTTATAGCGCGGTCTAAACCTAAGCGCCGTGAGGTGCTGGGCCCATCGCCCTTAGCACACACTGCTGCGTTGGCCTTTGTTGAGTGGCAGCGCGCGCGGATGAGGTTGGGCAGCACTGTAAGCTAGGTGTGCTTCGGCAGCGTGCATAGCGTGCAGGTGTGCTAAGGCGATGGGCCCGGACCCCAATGCGCAGGTTTTAGAAGCGGCGTCTTGACCTCTTTGTTGAGCCTAGGTGGGGCTGACAGCGTGTTGATCTTGATTGACTGGCATGACCGACAGCGTTGTTGGGTGTGATGGTGCTGCTTGTGAGCGTGACTTGACTGTGTGATCTTGATATGAGATGTGCAAGGCTGATGCTTGATTAAAGAGATCTAGACCAATATCGAGCCGGGACCCCCTTCCAACTCCTTGGCCAAGTCGAGTCTAGACTTTACTAAACTTTTACTAACATGGTTGTGTGCCTTACGGGCTGCGTCGCCATGGGTGGTATTAGGATCTTTTACTCCTCGACCTTTACTCGGGATTCTGAGCGCTCTTCTAGCCGGGTTAAGCGATTTTTACTAAGATCTAACTTTAGGTTCTCAAAAATACTTTCTACGGAGGGCCCTTGATCCGGATGATCACCGATCGCACGGAAGATTTGGAGATACTCTTTGATATTCTCTCGAGACTTTGTGCCCATCACTTTTGCTATTCCGACCACCGATAAATCCTTATGGATAACTACTTACACTTGCCATTCTTACGATCATCCCCATTGATCTTGTTATTACAAGATACCCGAAGTTTTCTCTATTGTTAGAGAATACGTCGTGCCTCTGCCTAGCAGTTCTTTGCCACATGAATACCCTTCAAATAAATCCTCGCACTTGTCGGTATCCGCTCATCCCCATATTGATCATGTGTTACACAAAGTCTTGAAATACCATTGGTATTCGAAAATTCTCAACAACCTATTGCTCTGGAATTTCTTGTTTGCTTTCATTATGATTAATCCCATAAGTATAGTAGTCATATTGGCATCCTTTGTCACCATCATTTTGAGTCCGTTGATTCAATACGTTGTGAATGTTCACAATCATCGGTTGACCCTTTTAAATTATCCTTACGGCTCGGTGTCATTTTGCACATGAGCTGGATCTCGACCAATCAAATTACCATCGATGGTATCCTAAGCCTAGTCAACTTATCCATCCTTAAATCAGGCGTTTGCTTCGATCCCTTGATTTGAAAATCATAATCCCTTTGTTATTTAAGCGTTGAATTATTCAGATGTTCTATAAACCGATGCATTTGCATTCTTTCTTCCTCGATTGGGTATCGATACTCACCTCGGCTCCTTGTGGATCGCCATATCCTTTGTTGGATTATTATATCCGACAGTGTCCTTCATATTCAAAGAACCTCACGAAGTTCTTTCCCAGATACATAATGCCTTTGGTAGTTGTATCCTCTACTTTTGTCAACCATGCTCTACTTTTGAGTTTGTGTTATTTACTCTTGAAGTTCATGGTATATGTTCTAAGATGCCCTATGGGTTGAACCTATGCTTTCCTTAAACTGTGTGAACTCGGAAGTTTTCACGGGTCATACTCCTCTGGTAATTCACCGGGTAGGTTTTGACACTGAAATCATTTTTCTTTAGAGCAGTGAATGGAAGGTTATACCTTGAAGAAGTGGGAGTCGACCTTGAACCTTGCGTTCATGCCCATGGACACGATGTATAACTTATCATGGAAGCTGCTCGTAAAAATAGTTACCCCCTTGTTATAAGTTCATCTTGTATCCGTGGTTCGATCATTTATGATCGAGGTTTCCGACCATGTTCTCCTTTAAATACCATTTCTCGTGCAAGTTTAAGCACTTGTCTTCCGTGGATCAATACACCAGTCCAACTTTTACTTTTATCTTTCGTCGAGTATTACCCCCTGGTATCTCGAGATTATCATGGAACTGCATAACTTATGAGTTCTTCATCAAGTGCTACCTTCCATCGATTCCAATTTTTCACGGGCTCGAGATATTATACACTCAAAGACACCGATAAGCTGAACCGAGTCCGCATTACGGTTCAACAACTCTTGATAGCTTCAATAAGTATGAGTTTGTACCCGATCACGCCATTCCTAGCCTGTTTGGCTATATCATTGTCATGATGATTTTAAGCGTGCTACCGGTCCTTCTTCTCGGAGCACAATTTTCGACGATGAACTAACCTTCGTCGATCCTCATCGTCATATCATTTCGCCTTGAACAACAAGCTTGGTTTCGAGTTTGTGTCGTACCCATGGTTCCAATGACTTTTGGCTTCATCATTTCCGTTGACTTGATGTCATCGCCGATCGATTACATCTTCTCGAAACCTCTCGACAAATGTGTCATGATCATCATCAACATTCAGGGTCTTCAAGATATCTATCGAATTCTTGATGAGAAATACCATCCTTGCCCTCGATGGTTTGTATTATCATCGGCAGCGTTAATGCCCTCCCTCCAACACAAACATGCTCATGTTTTGTGTATTACCTTGAGTTCCTTCCTACCCGCTTGTCTTATGTTCTACTTTGGAATATTGCCATCTTTTATGTCAAGGATGTGGGGAATTTCACCACCTCTTAAGAATTCTTGGTATGGTGATACTTCTCACCATCACCATTCTTTCTTGGTTCCGTGTTAATTCTAACGAGGTACCTACAAGTGAGCGGTGTTGTTTGGATTACGTGACGTCTAGCAACCCTATTTCTTTGAAGTTAATGATCAACCGTTCATTCCTAGACTATTGATTATTGAATCATCATTCCGGCGTTGGTCGTGCAACCCAGCCCATATTTGGTGCACCTCTCATCCAATGTTTAAGCTGTATGTTCTCCTCAAGCATACACCATTTTATCATTGATCCGACAAATGTTATCTCCTTGTTCACATAAGCTGTGGAAATCCACCTTTTGGAAATCTCGAGGATTTTCGTTGATTCCATCAGCTACCCCCTCATCCTCTCCTTGGTTTAAGGATGAACTATTGCTTCAAGAACCCGCTCCCTTAGTTCATTTCCTGAGAATCTTGAAATGTCATTTCATCTATTTGTGTTGCACCTTTTTCTTCTCGGACATCCTGAGTCTGAGGTATCATGACACTAATTGGATCTAAATCTCGGCCAGATATGATGGTTGGGACAACTTTCCATGAGTTAGGTTGTTGGTCCTTTGATGACCCGGTAATATGATGTCATGCCTAGCACCCCAATTTGGAGGACCTATCATTATTATTTCTTTTGCAAGGATAACCATTCCTCCTGGAGAAATTGTAGGACTTATTTTATAAGTTACTCTGATGGATCATTGGTGTATCAAAGTCGGCCCTTGATTGAAACACCATATCATTGCTACGAAGCATGTCCTGTGGTACTCCGTTCATCACCAAGAACATTTGAAGCACAATGCTAAATTCTCTTTATCAATTATCCAAACACCGTTGTATGGGTAATGTCATGAAAATTTTCTCCCCTTACCTAAAGGGTTTTCTACATTATATCTGTCATGGATATCATGCTCGCTTGTCATTGGGAAGGATATACTCCTGAAATATGTGTTTAAACACATTTTCCTTTCAATCATTACATTTAATCGATAATGATACTATCCTTTCCATTGTTTTGTTTAACCTTTCGATAACGAGACTTAACGAAAGCGGTGATAATTCCCTGCTTAGGTAAGCACCTCATTGAACCACTCTGTAAGTAAGACCCTGTTACTATTGTTGATGACATTCCGGTAACCATCGATGGACGAGAACTTTGCCTATTGGTCCGCCTCGTTCAATGAGCAGGAAAATGGTTCTCTTCGTCCCTCGCCCTTGGTACCAACGTTGTTGCCGACATAACTGACATGGTACTCTCTGACATGCCTTGCTATCATGACCGTGCAAGATGTCACTGCTCCTATTAAAAAAAACACACCTGGTGGGCCCATAACCCTCGGTTCCACGGGATCGAAACTGACCCTCCTGCCCCCCTTTCCCAAAGTCAATACTCACGCTTGGCCGTGTGTAGTTCACGAGCCACCTTCCTAGTGATCTGTTCGGTTATCGAGACACAATACTTATTCCGTTGCTTTGAACCCCTTTCACGCCTTATAACGGGCATCAAGCGATTGCCTGCCCGCTCAAACTTCCCATGATACCTCCTTACTTTGCTCGATACTTTCTTAAGTTTCAATTCGAGAGTTACTTCCCACCACCTTCGATGTTATTGACCGGATAGTTAACCATGCAGAGGTTCGTTCCCGGAATACCCACCCTTTATTCTTTCGAAATGCGATGGAATTCCCGAAGAAAGGACGCCGACTTCATCTTGATGACCTAAAGCAGCGAAATGAAGACATCAACGTATTGGACCGGCCTCTTGAGAAGAGCAAGCCAGGATGAGAAGACCCGCTAGATTAGTTACCAAACTTCCCCTTACACCCTCTTAAATCTCGGGGCGAGATTTCTTGTAATGGAGGAGAATTGGGGCCTTGGGATAGTTCGCTACAGTAATCCTCCACTAATGATGCCACATCACCTTGATTACTGTGCTTAATCTCGCATTAGTTCGAAACCGATTTGAATTCAATTTAAAATCAGGCAAACAACAAAAGTTTTCAAAAATCAAAACTAAAATGTTCGGGTTGTGTAAAATAAATCGTAAGTAGTTATGGTGGAGAAACCAAACTTTGATAAAATGTTTAAAGGCGCTAAAACAATTAAAACAGTAGTGAAAACAATTAAACAAATGCCTATTGTATTTATAAAATGCTAAAACTATTTTATGATGTGTTAATAATTAATCTCACAGTAGTTTGTTGATAAATACAAATTTAGGCACTAGTGGTAATTTTATAAAACTAAAATAAATGAAACTACAAATAATAAAAGGAAAAGAAAATATAAAACAGAAAACAAAACTAAGAAAGAACCAAAAAAAAATATAGAAAGAGGAGAACCCCCCCCTTTGGGCCACGGCCCAGCTGGCCTCTGGGCCAATCAGGCCGACAAGGCCGGCCCACCCGCGCCCTACTAGGTCCTCCGACCCCCACGAACAAACCCTAACCACCCACACCCCACTCGCTCTCTCCTCCCCGATCCAGATTTGGATCGAGGATCGGCCGACGCCTCGCGCCCCCCATGGCGCGGCGCCCATCCCCATCGCCAATCCGCCGCCCGCGGCCGCGCCCCCCCTCCCTCGCGCCCGTGCACGGCCTCCCCTCACGGACCCCATCGCCCGTCTTGGCGCGTCGCCAACCACCGCCACCTCACCGACGCCGGCGCCCGGAGCCACCCCGACGGCCTGCCTCCCCGCCGGAACGTCGTCTCCGACCTCCTCCCCGAGCACCACTGCCCGGACCCTACATCCCTCCGTGAGTCGCCGCCTGGAGCTCCCTCTGCCGCGTGCCCCGCCTCCGTCGTCGAGCTCGTCGCCGCCCGTCGCCCGCTTTGGAACCTTTGCTCGCGTCGCCTACCAAGCCTCTCCTCCCTGCGCCCTCCACAGCACCTGCGCTGCAGCCGCCTTCCCTTGCCGCGGCCTCACACGCGCCTGACCATGCTCGGGCTCGCCGGCGTGTCCGTGCTCAGCTCGCCCATGGGCACGCGCCCATTCGGGTGGCGCTTGCGCCGCGCCCTGCGCCCGGGTTCCGCCCGTTATCACGCCCGGGCGCCCGCTAACGGCTGCCCCGTTTGGCCTCTGTGCCCTTGGCGCGCGGCCCACACCTGAAAACTTAAAATATATATATATGGTAATTAATTAATTAGATAATTAATTAACAATTGATCATGTTTAATTAATCAAGCGAACATTAGTTAACCTAATTAACTAACTAAATTAATTAATAGGTTAATTAGGATAATGTGACAATGACAGACGGGACCCACCCGCTAGTTTGGTCGTCAGCGGTCAGCGTTGACCGATGATGCCATCTTGGCGTCGTAGCGGTATTTTCTAAATTAATTAATTCTGTTAATCCTAAAATGACTTAAATCTTTAAAATTAATATAAAATAATCCGTAGCCGAATAGAAAAACTTTGTACATGAAAGTTGCTCGAGCGACGAGGCGAACCGGATCGCAGCCCGTTAAATCGCCACGCATACCTAACCTATCGAACTCGCAACTTTCCCCCTTCGGCTCCTCTGCCCGAAAACACGAAACACCGGGGATATTTTCCCGGATGTTTCCCCCTTCACCGGTATCGCCTATCCCTACGTTAGGTCACCCCTAGCACAACGTATTGCCGCGTCTTGCTTTGTGTTACATTTGATTGCTCTGTTATTTATTGTGTTCCCCCTCCGTTACTCCTTTCCGGTAGACCCCGTGACGATGCTGATGCCCCTGTGGTCGACTACGTCACCGACGACCCCTCCTTGTCCGAGCAACCAGGCAAGCCCCCCGATCACGGATATCGCCTACTCTTCTCTATCTGCTTGCATTAGAGTAGTGTAGCATATTCTTGCTTCGATTAATCCTATCTTCTTTGCATAGCTTTGTCCTTGCTACTCTGTTGTTACCTTTACCGCTATCCTCTCGCTTAGTATAGGATGCTAGTGTTCCATCGGTGGCCCTACATTCTTGTCCGTCGCCATGCTATACTCTTGGGCTGTGATCACTTGGGAGGTGATCACGGGCATATACTATATACTTTACGGTTACATTACGTGATCTTGTTAGGAGATGAAATTTGAAAGGACGGTGGCTCCATCCGGTAGAGGTGGGCCTGGGTTCCAGCGGCCCCGATCGATACTTTGTGGCGGGCGGCAGGGCAGGTTGAGACCACCTAGGAGAGAGGTGGGCTGGCCTGGTCGGCGTTCATGGATACTTAACACGTTTAACGAGATCGGGTATTTGATCGAGTCGGCCATTTGGTCTATACGCACTAACCATCTACGTGGGAGTAGTTATGGGTATCCGACGTCGTGGTATCAGCCGGCACGCCGTGACGTCGGCGATCGAGTGGCGCGCACGGATTGGACCGAGCGCTTTGAGGCTAGGTGCGCTTCGGCGCGTCGCATAGCGTGCGAGGTGTGCTAAGGCGATGGGCCCGGACCACAATGCGCTTAGGTTTAGACCGGCGTCTTGACCTCTCTGTTGAGCCTAGGTGGGGCTGCGGCGTGTTGATCTTCAGCGGCGGGCATGACCCAGGAAAGTGTGTCGGCCAAATGGGATCAAGCGTGTTGGGTTATGTGGTGCACCTGCAGGAAGTTAATCTATTGAATAGCCGTGATCTTGATGCAGGGCGACTTGAGTTGTACCTTGACCTTATGACAACTAGAACCGGATACTTAATAAAACACACCTTCCAAGTGCGGATACAACCCGGTGGTCGCTCTCTCGGGGTTACGAGGAGGGATCGCGGGTAGGATTATGCTATGCGATGCTACTTGGAGGACTTGATCTACTCTCTTCTACGTGTTGCAAGTGGAGGCTGCGAGCGTAGTCTTGAAAGGATTAGATATCCCCTCTTATTACGGCTTTCTGCGATTCGGTTCAGCGATATGGCCCTTTACACATATATCCATGCATATGTAGTGTAGCTCCTTGCTTAAGTAGTACTTTGGATGAGTACTCACGGTTGCCTTGTTCCCCCTTTTCCCCCTATCTCTACTCGATTGCTGCGACCAGGCGATGGAGCCCAGGAGCCAGACGCCACCGTCGATGACGACTTCTACACCGGAGGTGCCTACTACTACGAGCAGCCCACGGCGGCGACCGGGAGTAGTTTAGGAGGATCCAGGCGGAGGCATCGCCTCTTCGATCTGTATCGGTTTGTGCTAGCCTTCTTAAGGCAAACTTGTTTAACTTATGTACATCTTGAGATATTGTTGCTTCCGCTGACTCGTCTATGATCGAGCACTTGTATTCGAGCCCTCGAGGCCCTTGGCTTGTATTATGATGCTTGTATGACTTATTTATGTTTTAGAGTTGTGTTATGATATCTTCCCGTGAGTCCCTGATCTTGATCGTACACATTTGCGTGCATGATTAGTGTACGATTAAATCGGGGGCGTCACAGCAACCATGGGTGTCGTGCGCCATATGTTAGTCGCCTGACGGTTGGTGACTTGAAGGAATCATGGGTATGTGTTTCTATTCGTTTGTTTTCTACTTTTTGTAGGTCTCTTTTTGAATCCCATGCACTGGGTCTGTAGTTTAGTGTTATGAATAGTTTGTCTATATTTTTTTATTTGGTTTTGTCAGGTTTTAACAGTAGGGATTTCTGTTTGTATTTGTTTATTACTACACAATTTTTTATCCATATTTTGTATAATCCTTTATCTGTTTTTTGTCAGATGTTTTTACTGTAGGTGTGTTGATATGTATATTTCTTCAGTTTAGTCAGTTCACATGACTAGTCAGTTATGTGTTATTGTTTTGGTTCAGATTTTTTCTTTTCAGTTTGTTATGCAAACCGTTCGTATATCTATGTAAAATTTCAGTTATGTCAGATGTTCACTTTTGTTTCGTACTCCCATGCCCATTTGCAGAAAATGTCACCCAGGATCAGGATTGTTGCTCCTAGTTCCGGTGTTCTGAAGATGGAGACTTCAGACAAAAATGGGTATCAGTTGATGGAAGTTCCCTACCACATCGACTTTGATGGTTGCATCAACCTAACTACTGAGTGGAAGGAGTTTGTGGCAGAGTCTGGATTTGAGGATGGTGATGTGGTTATGGTTATGTTCTCTAGGGAAGATGACTCTCTGACCGTCAGAATTTATGTGCTGTAGGTTTAAATGTGGCAAATGGCGCCGGTTTGTGAGATTTGTGTGTGGTTGATTATGTTGCAGTATTTTTTTCTTTGAAACTTCTGCATGTGAGATGGTTGAATTCTATTGTATTATCAGATTGTTTGGAACAACTTATGTAATGCTTTTCCTATCTATTTTGCTCAAGTATAACTACTTTATTTATATATTCTTTATATTAGTAGTTGAACAATTCTATAGTTGAACTGATGGGCATCCTTTGTTTTGACTGGTATATTTTCATGTACATAGCTCGGAGAAGGAACTATACGCTGATGATGTTTGTAGAACCCCTTTTTTTGGGTTCGAGATTGCCGAACTTACATTCTGTTAATGATAGTAATGAACTATTTTAGGTTGTCAATTACCAATCAAATTTGTTTGTTGTATAACATTTTTTTCTTACTTATTTAGATGAATTTTGGATCACATTTGTTACAGTTAAATAATGATATTTCTAGTATTTTTTAGAATTGAAAGATTTTTATCTTTGCTGCACAGTATTTTTTTACTTGAACCTTATGAATTGTAGTAGTTGAACTTTTTATAAATTTGCTTCTGAAATTTTGATTTACAAATTTCTCGTTTAATTTTCCAAAAATATATGTATTTCTATTTTTTAGTTCTTATAATTAAGATGTGTTTAAACTTTTTACATTATTTGTTTTTGAACTTATTTCTTGTGATTTTTTTTAAATATCTGCATTTTTTTGTCGTATGTGATCGGCTAGAATTTTGTAATGGGGCAAAGTACTGTGTTGGGCCATCTGGCTGGGTCGTTGTTTTCGGCCCAGATAGCTCGTCGCGCGGCTGTGTAGCGCGGCGTGCGCGTGCGCTATGGGTTTAATCCCACCTCGGTAGTCGAGGGGTTTCTAGACCAGTTTATAAGCGCAGGCGAGGCTCACCAGTCGAACTCCTCTGAAAACTTACCAGAGCGCTTATACACGGCGCTCGCTCTCTCTCTTGACCTGTGGGCCCTGATCGGTGGGCCCTGCGTTGTGCGGACTACTAGGGATTCACCAATGGGCTCGAGTTCAAGTTATCTAGCAGCGTCAGGGCCTGCGCATGTCCTTGGGCGGTCAATTTTTTTCTTTTTTTTGTTGTTTGAATGTAGTACTTGATTCCACCAGTAAATTGGACTGATACTTTTATGATCCTTGGGCGTTAATTTTTTTGTTTGAATCTAGTACTTGACTCCACCAGTAAATTGGACTAATACTTTTTTGTTCTAGTTCTTGTGAGTTCTGTTCTAGGAACGAGCTGTAACATGACTTGCCCCCGCACCGAACCGCACCAAAGGGCATAGTTGTCTTGACACATCTTCCTTGTATGGACTTTCCCCATTATCTATCTTTTAGGGGGTGGGTGCTTGTGTGGGGGGGGCATGCGAGGCGAGTCCGTAACATGACTTGCCCCATTATCTATCTTAGGGGTGTGTGGGTGCGTGTGGGGTGAGGGAAGCAGAATAACCGCCTTGCCCCTCGGTGCATAGTTGTCTTGACACATCATCCTTGTATGGACTTGCCCCATTATCTATCTTTTAGGGGTGTGTGTGTGTGTGGGGGGGGGCACAGAATAACCTGCCCCTCGGTGCATAGTTATCTTGATACATCCCCATTATCTATCTTTAGGGGTGTGTGGGTGCGTGTGGGGGGGTGAGGGAAGCAGAATAACCGCATCTGCGCTTTGTCAAACAAGTGCCTTTGCAGCGTTAGCGTGAGGCCGAGCCAAGGGGAGGTGGTGGGACCCCCTCCCCATCCAAGCAGGCCGAGCCAGAGCGAGGCCGTGGCAGGGCGGCGTGGCGTGCTGTGACATCGCATGCGGAGGCGAGTCCGAACATGACTTGCCCCCATTATCTATCTTAGGTGGGTGTGGGTGCGTGTGGGGGTGAGGAAGCAGAATAACTGCTGCTGCCCCTCGGTGCATAGTTGTCTTGACACATCTTCCTTGTATGGACTTGCCCCATTATCTATCTTTTAGGTGTGTGTGTGGGGGGGGACAGAATAACCGCATGCGCCTCGGTGCATAGTTGTACTAACACATCCCCCATTATCTATCTTTAGGGGTGTGTTGGTGCGTGTGTGGGGGGGGGATAGAATAACCGACTGCGCTTTGTCAAGCAGCGCACTATCGCGTTAGCGAGGCCGAGCAGGGGGGATGAGGGAGGTGGGACCCCCTCCCCATCCAAAGCGAGGCCGAGCCAGGAACGAGCCGTAGCAGGCGACGACGCGGCGTGCCGTGGCATCGCATGCGGAGGCGAGTCCGTAACATGACTTGCCCCCATTATCTATGTTAGGGGTGTGTGGGTGCGTGTGGGGGTGAGGGGAAACAGAATAACCGCACTGCCCCTCGGTGCATAGTTGTACTAACACATCTTCCTTGTATGGACTTGCCCCATTATCTATCTTTCGAGGTGTGTGTGTGTGTGTGGGGGGGACAGAATAACCGCACTGCCCCTCGGCGCATAGTTGTACTGACACATCTTCCTTGTATGGACTTGCCCCATAATCTATCTTTTAGGGGTTTGTGTGTGTGTGTGTGTGTGTGTGGGGGGGGACAGAATAACCGCACTGCCCCTCGGTGCATAGTTGTACTGACACATCCCCCATTATCTATCTTTAGGGGTGTGTGGGTGCGTGTGGGGGGTGAGGGAAACAGAATAACCGCCTGCGCTGTTAAGCGAGCGCCTTGCCAGCGTTAGCGTGAGGCCGAGCCGGGGAGGGGGGTCCATCGGCGAGGCCGAGCCAAGAACGAGCCGTGCGACGACGGCGGCGTGCCAGATGCACGCCATGCTTGAGGCGAGTCCGCATGAGACTTGCCCCCATTATCTATCTTAGGGGGTGTGGGTGCGTGTGGGGGTGAGGGAAGCAGAATAACCTGACTGCCCCTCGGTGCATGGTTGTCTTGACACATCATCCTTGTATGGACTTGCCCCATTATCTATCTTTTAGGGGTGTGTGTGTGTGTGTGGGGGGGGGCAGAATAACCGCATGCCCCTCGGTGCATAGTTGTCTTGACACATCCCCATTATCTATCTTTAGGGGTGTGTGGAGTGCGTGTGGGGGAATAGAATAACCAGATCTGCGTCTCTCAAGCAGCGCCTTGCAGCGTTAGCGAGGCCGAGCCGGGGAGGAGGAGGGTGGGACCCCTCCCCATCCGCGAGGCCGAGCCAGAACGAAACCGTGGCGGCGACGCCATGGCCGCATGCGAGGCGAGTCCTCTTATGACTTGCCCCCATTATCTATCTTAGGGGTGTGTGGGTGCGTGTGGGGTGAGGGAAGCAGAATAACCGCCTTGCCCCTCGGTGCATAGTTGTACTAACACATCTTCCTTGTATGGACTTGCCCCCATTATCTATCTTTTAGGGGTGTGTGTGTGTGGGGGGGGACAGAATAACCGACCGCCCTCGGTGCATAGTTGTCTTGACACATCTTCCTTGTATGGACTTGCCCCATTATCTATCTTTTAGGGGTGTGTGGGGGCGGGGGGACAGAATAACTGCTGCCCTCGGTGCATAGTTGTCTTGACACATCCCCATTATCTATCTTTAGGGGTGTGTGGGTGCGAGTGGGGGTGAGGGGAAGCAGAATAACCGTGCTGCGCTTTGTCAAGCGAGTGCTTTGCGTAGCGCGAGGCCGAGCCGGGGGAGGGGGGTGGGACCCCTTCCCCATCCAGCGAGGCCGAGCCAGAACGAGCCGTGAAGCACGACGACGTCGTGCATGTGTCGCATGTGGAGGCGAGTCCGTAACATGACTTGCCCCATTATCTATCTTAGGGGTGTGTGGGTGCATGTGGGGGTGAGGGAAAACAGAATAACCACTGCCCCTCGGTGCATAGTTGTACTGACATATCTTCCTTGTATGGACTTGCCCCCATTATCTATCTTTTAGGGTGTGTGTGTGTGGGGGGGGACAGAATAAAGACTTGCCCTTGGTGCATAGTTGTACTAACACATCCCCATTATCTATCTTTAGGGGTGTGTGGAGTGCGTGTGTGGGGGGAATAGAATAACCATGCTCGCTTTGTCAACGCAGCGATTGCAGCGTTAGCACGAGGCCGAGCGGGGGGGGAGGGTGGGACCCCTTCCCCATCCCGGCGAGGCCGAGCCCTCGTGGCAACCGCCCAGTGAGTGGTGCGGGTGGTGGCCTGGAAGAACTAACCGTCCAAGACAAATGTTTTTTTACTACTGCACTGAGTAGTCTTGTCAAGCTATACTTATGACCTGCTAAATCCCACTTGCACGTCTCAGGGGTGGTTATGATTCCATTTTACTGTCGCACTGATTCGTCTCATCAAGCAGTACTTATCAGCTGCTTATCCGACTTGCACGTGTCAGGGTTGGTGATGATGGAGGTCTGTACTCTTCTACTGTGGTACTTGGACTGGCGATTGAAGTGCAATTGAACTTACCAAATACCAATGAGACTTTGTGTGATGCTAATGTTTTTTAAAACAATTTTTGTATTTTTAAAGGATTGTTTATATCAATATAATCTCTGAGTTTTTTTACAGATAAATTAGATTTTCATCAGTACAGAATGTATTATATTCACATTTTTGTTTGAGGTAATTATTTTTATGTACTGATGGTCTTTCTGAATTGGGACTGGCAGAAGCAGACATAGCTTTGTTTTTTTCAAAATGATGTTTTTTTGAGGTGTTCACGGGTGTGTTTGTTTTAATCTGCCTTTGTACTGACGACTGAGAACTATCAGTACTGATGTAATATAATAGTTTAAATTTTCCTTAAAAAATTTGTGCTGAGTTACTGGTCGACAGCAGTGTTTTTCGTCAGTACAAATGTATTCGCGACTGCATTCAAAAGGATTATCAAATATTTTACATAATAATGTGACTGCTCCAGTGAGCACAAATCTAAATATATCGATCTTGATGTGTACTCTGTCTTTGTCTTGACGATCGATAACTATCAAGATCTTGATGTACTATAGGAGTTTAAATTTTCCTTGACATATTTTTGCTGCTGAGTTACTGGTCGACAATAGCGTTTGTGTCAGGTAAATCTAGATAAGTTTTTTCAAATGTATTTGTGACTGCATTCAAAAGGATTATCAATTGGTTTACATTATAATGTCACTGGTCCAGCGGGCACAAATCACAAATTATATCTTAACTATAGTACTGATCGACAAATCAACGATAAAGCTAAATAAGTTTTGATAACGACAGTGTTTCTGAAATGTTTCCTCATTGTGTGCCGAGGCAACTGAGACCACTATGTATTGTTCAGTTGTTCAGCCTTGAGCTTCTCCTAACTGGCCCCGAATGTTGTGCCTTGCCCGCGCCCTTTCCTGGTTGAGCCTTGGCAACTTCATCGCCAGTTTCAGTTTCCTCGTCCCCGACACTGTTATTTTCATTGTCTTCGTCTGATTGGTCGTCATTCTCGTCAAACTCTTCTTCTTCATCGTCTTCATTTGATTTTTTAGAACTCTGCACCTTGCCCTGTGTTTGTTCAGCGTAATGACCTCCTTGCCCACTTTGCGTGCGGGCATTATGCCCGTCGATTTCGCACTTGCGGCAAGTGTAGCTGTTACGTGTGTTGTCTCCATTGGTAGAAACCTGGGTGGCTCCAATCTGCTTGTGCTTGTTGGCAGTGCCATCTGTGCGGAGTGGGCATGTGCGGTAGTTATGGTTGCTCACGATGTTGCAGAATCCGCATGCCCTTATCCCGAGAGGTTTGCCGTCCGGGCCAAATTCCACACGCTTGATGGGGCGTGGCGGCTTTTTGGCTGCTGCTTTTGCTGCTTTTGCTGCCTGCGTCTTGCTCTTCCTCCCCTTTGTGTTTGAGAATATGGGTGGTTTAATCACTCTTTCCTGCTGCTGGTGGTAGGATGTGCTGTTGTCATGTCGTTCGCCTACAACACCATCAAGCTCATGATCTTGCAGTGAGCTTGTTGGTGATCTTGAGTGTGCACATGGGCAAGCTCTGGTTGCTGTTGCTCCTCTTCCTCATTGTTGAACGGGTCAACAGCTCCCATATGATTCATCTCGGATAACATTGTAGCAATATCCTTCTCAATGGCATCATTGTCCACCACACCTCCATTTTCAGCAGAATGCATGGCGTCGAGTTCTTGTTCAAGTTTGTCCATGACGACCCGCGACCTCGCCATTTGCTCTTGGCTTCTCAAACTTTTTCTGTGCACCTTCATGTTGAGCGTCAGCAGTGAGCTTTCAATGCAGTATTGGGATGCCTTGTTTGACGCTACTGTCCTCAAGTCATTTCTGTCGAATGTTGGCTGGATGTTTGGGCGTTTGGTGTATCTCTTGAGGATATATTTCTCTAGAACGCTGGGAGCCTTAATTGTCCGTATCATGCACAGGACATGCACGCAGAAAAGACATGTATTTGTTTTTGGAAGAGATGCATGTTTTTTGTCATTTCATTCGAACAAAAACTTTGCAAATAAAGTAGTACAGTATGTAACATCTTTTTTTTTGCAGTCCTCACCTGTGTGGTCCCGTAGCCTGCACACGCACTCATATGTTTCTCCCACAGGGTCTGCAACCACCTGGAACGCGTGCTGAGACCAATGCAGACAGTTTTTGTGGGTTGTTGTAGTGCACGAGGTACTTTGTGGGCTCTTCCATCTCTGTTGTCGTGAAGAGTGTGCTCAGTTTTAGCCTTTTTCTGATCTCGTTGTACACAGCTCGCGAGTAAACCTTTGCCATTTGGGTGTCAAACCCATAGAAGGTCAGCGTGTTTTGTTCCTTCTGCACATGCAAGAATGATGACCAAATTGTTAGTTTTCTCGCAGCAAAAACTTGTCTAACTAATAAATTTTTACTTTAGTAAGCATGGCTTTTTGTCTCACGACAGGCGATAGAGCTATACCCTGTTACTCATTGTCTCTTGGTTCTCTGTCTGCCTCCTGGTTTTGACGCAGGAGTTTACCTAGCTGACAAACCGGTGTAGGTTTTGTCTCTCACTTACAAAGTTCTTCTTGAGCACATAGTTCATGCTCTCACTTTGCTGTGTGGATGTCATTTTGGCGCAGAAAATTTCTTTGAAGTAGGCTGATATCCATTTCTCATGCTCGTTCCACATGGCTAGCATGGTGGCATCATCATGGAGGTTGTACCTATCGATGAGTCCTTTCCATGCATCCTCAAACTCAGTTGGCATGAGGGGCCAGTTGAGGATTGATGTGAATTCTTCTTTCAAGTCTTCGTGCAGGTAGTACAGGTATGCGAAGTGTTCCATGTACTTCTCATAATGTGCCAGTGGCACAGCTTGTGTACCGTGTTCTTGAAAACTTTTGGTATCGCCAAAGCCATTGCCGGGCACTGGTCTGGTAATGAGAAAAGAGATGTGGAGTGGTCAGCATATTGTGGTGCATATATACAAATAGAACTGACACAACATTTTTTACCGTGTTTTTTACTTTTAGTTTTATGGGGGAAGGGGGTGGTGGTGGTGGTTGGGGGTGGTTTTCGCGGTTGTACCTGTGAGGATGCATGTAGGAGCCTTCCCTCTCATGCACCTTAAAAACGTCTTGAACAGCCATCTGAATGATTCTGCATCCTCATCTCTTATCAGGGCGAAACCAAAGAATGTAGTCTGAAAGTGGTTGTTAGTACCGACAAACACCCCAAGTGGCATATGGTACTTGTTGGTCTTATATGTGGTGTCAATGTTACGCAGTCACCGAAGTCCTGATAGGCCCCTCGGCAGCTTGCATTCGCCCAGAATATGTTCTTAACTCTGTCGGACTCATCGAGTTGCATGTCACAGAAGAATTCCATGTTTATAGCTTTCATCTCCCTAAAGAAGTTGATAGTCTTTAGGACATCGTCCACATCATCCATCCTTGAATTCTTTGCTTTCCTGGATATTAAAAGTGAACAGTCATTCAAAAATGCATGTTGAACTGGCGTCAGGTCATGCGTTGCGTAATATGTTTGTACTGACAGAGGAAAAAAGACATAGAAGGTTTATGGGAGGAGAACTAGTTTGTGCTTACAGTTTAATCAGGTCTTTGGCATTCATTTCGAGGAAGTATCTACTAGGGTCATCACCGCTTAGTATGCTCATGATTTGCGCGTGTTCAATGCCTTTGAACTGCAGGTACTTGACGTACTCCAAGATTGTTTTGTCAAAGTTTTTGTGGGAGTGCAAGAAGACAAGCATTTGCGGAGTGAGCTGTAGCCTGTGGTTGTGTTCCCAGACTATCTCTTTTACGACAAATGTTCCATCCTTTTCAATCTTCAGCCTCATTTTAGCCCTGCAGTTAGTCCTGGCCGTCGTTTTGTTCCGCTGTCTATTTGCTTCAAACACCTTCGAATGATAGACTCCATAGCGCGTGCAATAAAGGTAGGCTCTGGTCTTAAACTTGGAGCCTTCCCTGACAGCAAAACCGGCGTGCTTCGCATAGACGTTGTAGAAGTTCTTTGCTTCTTCAACAGTTTCAAAGCGCATCTCTAGCCTTGGCAGAACATAAGCTTCAATGTTAGGTGGCTGCACGCAACAGTGAGCAAACAAAAACGCAGTTATGAAAATGTTAGATGGGGTGGTCACAGTACCATGGTATGGACTGTGCTTGTATGTTTTTTTTTCTATATGGATACTTACATGTGTATAGCTCTGTGCTGCCTCCGGTGTTTGTTGTTCACCCTGGTGTATGGGCGCGGGTGGTGTCACCCTTGGCACATGCAGCAATGCATCTCTTGGAGGGAGCAATGTTGACGAAGATCTCTGTCTCTCATTGTACGACCGTCTCCCCTCAGATTCGTTGTGAGGTTGCTCCTGTCTATATGGCTCATATCTTGTACTTTGGAACCTGCTAGAGCGGCCAAAATTTCTGCCTCTTTCGCCTGGTCTTCCCGTCGCAACCGCTTTTGCAGCACGGATGATTGATGTTGACGGAGCGACTGGTGGAAGCCTGGTTGCAACCCATCCGCGACTTCCTGTCCTTGGCTTTCTGCATGCGCTAGGGAAGGAAAACATTTGTTGTTGGGGATATTGTTGGCCTTGTTGCAACCCATGAGTGACAAAGCTTGTATTCCCAGATATTGGTGTTTGCTGCATATAAGAACTTGTCTGTGCTTCTGATGATTCCGGTGTATCTTGAAATCTGCCTGTATTGTTGAAGTATCCAGGTGGTATTTCTGGTGTCACCCAACCAGGTGGTGCCCCATATCTGCTTGGCTCATCAAATGCTCACTGCGTGCGCCGCTTTGCTCACTTCTGCAATGACATTCAACAGTTTTGGGATTAATATTTTCTGCATTTTTCTCGTATATATGCTATGGGTAACATGTCATGCACTGAAGGCATTGTACAAGTTAAACTTGCATCGCTGGTTGTTATTTAAACTTTTGTTCTCTATTTTGTATCTGGTTTGATTTTTAGTCGAACAGTATAACCGTACATGTTCGACACTGATGTACTGATGTACTATTTTTTAGCACTACTGCTTGTAAACTGAACATTGAACTTCAGAGATGTATGGATATGCATATATATAAAACTGATGCATGTCTTCTCTTTTATTCATCTATAACTTATGCAACTACACTAGAAGTACTCCTAGTTTATGTATCATTGAACTTACTGTGTAACATGTGTATTTTTTCAACAACATTCTTTCACTAGTTCGAACTGATGCAACTACACGGCATGTACTATTAGAAATAACATCATACAACTTGCGGTGGCAGGTGAATCTTATATAAAGCCTAGTAGCTCCTTGGACTGATGCATAAGTTTGTGTTTTTTGGTTTTGAAATGAAGCTATCATATTAGAGGTACTGACAGTAACCTCGACATCCAAATTGTGCATCAAGTGGCAGGGGTGTAATGAACTGATCATGCATTTGCAATGTACTACCAGGTTCTTATTTCATAGCAGGACTGATGAACTGATGTACTGACACAAACATGGGATGCAGACATTACCTACAGTTGACTGACTTCTTCTTCTTCTTCCTCTCGTGGTCGGCGTACTGGCATGTTCTTGGGAGGCGGCGCCATTGATGTAGCTCCTGCTTGTGGTGGATGTCTGGCGAAGAGGTCTGGGGAGGCATCGTCTTGCGGGGATCACTGCCCCGGTGAAGGAGCCCCGACGACGGAGGGAGGCAGGAGGCGGCGGATCACGGCCCTGTCGTTGGATCCGGCGACGGAGGGAGGCAGGAGACGGCAGATCACGGCCCCGTCGTTGGATCCGGCGATGGAGGGAGCTAGGAGACGGCGGATCACGACCCCGTCGATGGATCCGGTGACGGAAGGAGGTTGGAGACAGCGGATCACGGCCCCGACGATGAATCCGGCGACGGATGGAGGCAGGAGACGGCGGCGGATCCGTCGCCGGCCAGTCACGGTGCCGCAGGCTCCCTCGCTCTGGCTGCCGCCGTCGCTCGCTCGCCCACAACGGCTGCCTCCGGCGGAAGAAGGCGGGTTGGGTTCGGTTCGGGCTGGATCGGGATTATGCGGTGGTGGCGCCGTCTCCTGCCTCCTCTCGCCTATATATATATATATATATATATATATATATATATATATATATATATATATATATATATATATATATATATATATATATATATATATATATATATATATATATATATATATATATATATACAGGTCCTACCATTTGATCGCCTGGAGGCGCAGTCTCAACCTCTCTCTAGTCTTTCTCCCCACGATAGCGTAAATGGACTGAAGATTGAAGTTCACCAAAGAAGATCATCCCAATGGCAGCCAACAACAAATGTCGTGCGTGTGGTGCCCGTCGTCCCCAGCTCGGGCTGGCTTCGCGCAGAGACGACGAACGTCCTGCCTTAGCACTTGAGGAGGCAGGCCGGGGTGTTCCGGAGATGGAATTTTCTGACCAGCGCTAGTACAACTTCATCCCCTAGTGGGACGATGCCATCTTCGTCCAATTCTGGTTCACAAACTCACTGAACAAGGTCCACGGTCACGTGTGGGGCATAGTGGCGACACCTTCTACTCCGTCCATTCTACGTCGTGGATAACATGCATCTGGCATCAAAGAGATGGATCCATATTGTAGGCCCTGTACAATGCAAGGTTCTTAGGGTGAGTGCTTAGTAAACTAAACCAAGCTTTTTGTAAGCACTGGTGCTTATCTCTATATGAGAGGTGCTTAATTAAGCATCTACCCTATGTAAATAGGCACCGTTGCTTCAGAAAAGCCAGTTTATTTCTCTAAGAATCTCCCCTAAGCATCTTGCATTGTACAAGGCCTGAAGATGCAACATCCCTCTTTTATATGTATTTCTTATTTTTATATGTATTTTCCTATTTTTCTCGAATAAATATATATATGTGAACTCTTGTTTTATATTATTTATACTCGGTATTCTATATACCTAAGAGATTCATCCCCACTATCATATTTATCTTGACATACAAGCTATCCACATCATCAAGTAGATCCATCATTTAAAAGTGATTTCCCACTAACTCTTCATGTACATGCTGTTGGGGAACGCAGTAATTTCAAAAAAATTCCTACGCATACGCGAGATCATGGTGATGCTAGCAACGAGAGGGGAGAGTGTCGTCCACGTACCCTCGTAGACCGTTAAGCAGAAGCGTTATGACAACGCGGTTGATGTAGTCGTACGTCTTCACTATCGACCGATCCTCGGTACCGAACATACGGCACCTCCGCGTTCAACACACGTTCAGTTCAGTGACGTCCCGCGAACTCATGATCCAGTAGAGCTTGAGGGAGAGTTTCGTCAGCACGACAGCGTGGTGACGATGTTGATGAAGTCGTTACCGACGCAGGGCTTCGCCTAAGCACCGCTACGATATGACCGAGGTGGAATATGGTGGAGGGGGCACCGCACATGGCTAAAAGATCAATGATCAATTGTTGTATCTTTGGGGTGCCCCCTGCCCTCGTATATAAAGGAGCTAGGGGGGAGGCGGCCGGCCAGGAGGAGGGTGCGCCAAGGGGGGAGTCCTACTCCCACCGGGAGTAGGACTCCTCCTTTCCTAGTAGGAGTAGGAGAAGGGAAGGAAGGGAGAGAGGAAGAGAAGGAAAAAGGGGGGCGCCGCCCCCTCCTTGTCCAATTCGTACTAGAGGAGGAGGTGGCGCGCGGCTGCCCTGCCGCCCCTCCTCTTCTCCCACTAGGGCCCATGAGGCCCAATTAACTCCCCGGGGGGTTCCGGTAACCCCCCGGTACTCCGGTATATGCCCGAAACCTCTCGGAACCCTTCTGGTGTCCGAACATAGTCATCCAATATATCGATCTTTACCTCTCGACCATTTCGAGACTCCTCGTCATGTCCGTGATCACATCCAAGACTCTGAACTATCTTCGATACATCAAAGCATATAAACTCATAATACCGATCGTCACAGAACTTTAAGCGTGTGGACCCTACGGGTTCGAGAACTATGTAGACATGACCGAGACACGTCTCCGGTCAATAACCAATAGTGGAACCTGGATGCTCATATTGGTTCCTACATATTCTACGAATATCTTTATCGGTCAAACGCATAACAACATACGTTGTTCCCTTTGTCATCGATATGTTACTTGCCCGAGATTCGATCGTCGGTATCTCAATACCTAGCTCAATCTCGTTATCGGCAAGTATCTTTACTCGTTCCGTAATGCATCATCCCGCAATTAACTCATTAGTCACATTGCTTGCAAGGCTTATAGTGATGTGCATTACCGAGAGGGCCCAGAGATACCTCTCCGACAATAGGAGTGACAAATCCTAATCTCGATCTATGCCAACTCAAAAAGTACCATCGGAGACACTTGTAGAGCACCTTTATAATCACCCAATTACGTTGTGACGTTTGGTAGCACACAAAGTGTTCCTCCGGTAATCGGGAGTTGCATAATCTCATAGTCAAGGAACATGTATAAGTCATGAAGAAAGCAATAGCAGAAAACTAAACGATCAAGTGCTAAGCTAACGGAATGGGTCAAGTCAATCACATCATTCTCCTAATGATGTGATCCCATTAATCAAATGACAACTCATGTCTATGGTTAGGAAACTAAACCATCTTTGATCAACGAGCTAGTCAAGTAGAGGCTAGACAACATACATCTCATGAAAATATCGAACGAATACCAAATTCACATGACTACTAATAGCAAGACTTCTCCCATGTCCTCAGGAACAAACGTAACTACTCACAAAGCATATTCATGTTCATAATCAGAGGGGTAATAATATGCATATAGGATCTGAACATATGATCTTCCACAAAATAAACCAACTAGCATCAACTACAAGGAGTAATCAACACTACTAGCAACCTACTAGCACCAATACCGGACTTGGAGACAAGAATTGGATACAAGAGATGAACTAGGGTTTTGAGATGAGATGGTGCTGGTGAAGATGTTGATGGAGATTGCCCTCTCCCGATGAGAGGAGCGTTGGTGATGACGATGGCGATGATTTCCCCCTCCCGGAGGGAAGTGTCCCCGGCAGAACAGCTCTGCCGGAGCCCTAGATTGGTTCCGCCTCGTGGCGGCGGAGTTTCGTCCCGAAAGGTTTCATCCTCGACGAAAGACTTCATATAGTAGAAGATGGGCATCGGAGAGCCACTAGGGGGCCCACGAGGTAGGGGGCGCGCCCTAGGGGGGGGGGCGCCCCCACCCTCGTGGACAGGGTGTGGGCCCCCTGGTCTTCATCTTTGGCGAGGATTTTTCATTATTTATTATAAGATATTCCGTGGAGTTTCAGGACTTTTGGAGTTGCGCAGAATAGGTCTCTAATATTTGCTCCTTTTCCAGCACAGAATTCCAGCTGCCGGCATTCTCCCTCCTTATGTAAACCTTGTAAAATAAGAGAGAATAGCCATAAGTATTGTGACATAATGTGATGTAACAGCCCATAATGCAATAAATATCAATATAAAAGCATGATGCAAAATGGACGTATCAACTCCCCCAAGCTTAGACCTCGCTTGTCCTCAAGCGAAAGCCGATAACGATAAATATGTCCCCATGTTTAGAGGTAGAGGTGTCGATAAAAATAAAATACGGACATGAAGGCATCATGATTATTCTCATAACAGCAACATATATAGATATTGTCATATGATTTCTTTTGTTCAATTGATGATCTATTCACAATGCAAAAGTATGAATCATAAACTTCATTAAGAACCAACAAACTATAACCTTAGTCATTGAAGCAATTGCAATTTATCATAACATCAGAAAGAGTCTATGTCAGAGCTTAAAAGCAAGTACACATACTCAACTATCATCTAGTCCTTTCCAAATGCTGGGCTTGCCAAAGGATAAAATGAAAAAGGAAAGGTGAAGATCACCATGACACTTGCATAAGGTAGAAGATAATAATAAAAGATAGGCCCTTCGCAGAGGGAAGCAGAGGTTGCCATGCGCTTTTATGGTTGGATGCATAAAATCTCAATGCGAAAGAACGTTACTTTATATTGCCCCTTGTGATATGAACCTTTATTATGCAGTCCATCGCTTTTATTACTTCCACATCACAAGATCGTATAAAGTTTATTTCTCCCACACCAATCAATCATACATATTTAGAGCAATTTTTATTGCTTTGCACCGATGAAAACTTACTTGAAGGATCTTACTCAATCAATAGGTAGATATGGTGGACTCTCATGGCAAAACTAGTTTAAGGGTTTTTTGGAAGCACAAGTAGTATCTCTACTTGGTGCTGATAATTTGGCTAGCATGAGGAGGAAAGGCAAGCTCAACATGTTAGAGGATCCATGACAACATACTTTATCTCAGATATAAGAAAACATAACTCATTACGTTGTCTTCCTTGTCCAACACCAACTCTTTAGCATGTCATATTTTAATGAGTGCTCCCAATCATAAAAGATGTCAATGAATCTATATGTGAAACCTCTCTTTCCTTATTACTTCCTATTAATTGCAACGATGACCAAAGCTATGTCTGCCAACTCCCAACAACTTTTAAATCATCATACTTTTCCTATATGAAGTCATTACTCTCAGTAAGATCAGTATGAACTTTTGTTTCTTTTTGTTCTTTTTCTCTTCTTTTCTTTTATTCACCCAAGATCATGGCAAAATAATCAAGCCCTTGACTCAACACTAATCTTTATAATATATAGCTCACGGACTTGATTACATAGAGAGATCATAAAGCAAAACTCAAAACTAGATCATGCCATAAACTTTATTCTACTGGATCAAGATACTACTAATAGGATCGAACTAAGAAAAACGGTAAAGATAGGAGATGTGATTGTGATACGATACCGGGGCACCTCCCCCAAGCTTGGCAGTTGCCAAGGGGAGTGCGCATACCCATGTGATTATGTCTCCTTCTTTGTTGTTGGAAAAGGTGGAGGTGTTGTCGATGATGCGGGCTTGTCATCCATCTTCCAAGGCATAGGCTCACCATCATAGAAGGATGATCGAGTCTCCGGGATCCTCAAATCTGCAGCCAAACTCATTCTTTTGAATCTATATTCATAGTCACAGTTTTGGTTTTGCAGGTCATAGATTTGGGCTTGAAGGTGCTCGATCTTCTCATGAAGCTTGAAGATGGCCTCCCCGATGTTGTCGGCATCCAACTTGTGGTTGCTAGTGAACTCCGCAATCATCATGTGGTTGGAGTTGAGTCCACATTCCACCATCCCTTGACACTTGAAAACTTGTTGCTCCACTCCTTCGAGCCTCGTCTCCACGCTTCCGGTCCCCTTTGGTTCCTCTTCATCGCGGATGTGCAGCAACCCATCATGCAACTCAATAGTTTGAGAGTGTCGCAGCACCTCAGCGAGGTAAGGGTTGATGACCTTCTCGAAGAACTTGTCCTTGGAAGCACTTGGGGACGTCATGATAATCTAGATCTGTCAGAAAAACAGCTCGAAACAAGAACAGAGGAGATTTGCGTGATACGGGAGTCAAAACCTTCGGGAGAATATATAATGAATTTTTACCGACCAAAATACGTATCGTGCAAGAAAATGGAGTCCGGAAGGCACACGAGGTGCTCACGAGGTAGGGGGGGCGCGCCCTCCACCCTCGTGAGGCCCTCGTGTCCTTCCCGAACTGCTACATATTTTTCTATTTTTATAAATATTCCAAAACGGAGATATTGCCTTAAAAATTGTTTTGGAGTCGGTTTACTTACCGTACCACATACCTATTCCTTTTCAGAGTCTGAAACGTTCTGGAAAGTGTCCCTTATGTATTCCTCCGGGGTTATGGTTTCAATAATATTGGTTTCAACATTTATGGGATTACCTGAGATATAATGTTTAATTCTTTGACTGTTTACCACCTTCAGATTCGTGCCTTCGAATTTGTTGATTTTTATGGCAATAGAATGATAGACCTCCTCAATAACGTAGGGGCCTTCCCATTTAGAGAGAATTTTTCCTGCAAAAAATCTTAAACGAGAGTTGTATAGCAATACATAATCACCTACGTTAAACTCACGCTTTTGTATCCTTTTGTCATACCATCTTTTAACTTTTTCTTTAAACAACTTGGCATTTACATAAGCTGAAGGAAATATGCCCTAGAGGCAATAATAAAGTTATTATTTATTTCCTCATATCATGATAAATGTTTATTATTCATGCTAGAATTGTATTAACCGGAAACATGATACATGTGTGAATACATAGACAAACTTAATGTCACTAGTATGCCTCTACTTGACTAGCTCATTAATCAAAGATGGTTATGTTTCCTAACCATAGACATGTGTTGTCATTTGATTAAAGGGATCACATCATTAGGAGAATGATGTGATTGACTTGACCCATTCCGTTAGCTTAGCACTTGATCGTTTAGTATATTGCTATTGCTTTCTTCATGACTTATACAAGTTCCTATAACTATGAGATTATGCAACTCCCGTTTACCGGAGGAACACTTTTTGTGTGCTACCAAACGTCACAACGTAACTGGGTGATTATAAAGGAGCTCTACAGGTGTCTCAAAAGTTACATGTTGGGTTGGCGTATTTCAAGATTAGGTTTTGTCACTCCGATTGTCGGAGAGGTATCTCTGGGCCCTCTCGGTAATGCACATCACTATAAGCCTTGCAAGCAATGTAGCTAATGAGTTAGTTACGGAATGATGCATTACGTAACGAGTAATGAGACTTGCTGGTAACGAGATTGAACTAGGTATTGGATACCGACGATCAAATCTCGGGCAAGTAACATACCAATGACAAAGGGAACAACGTATGTTGTTATGCGGTTTGACCGATAAAGATCTTCGTAGAATATGTAGGAGCCAATATGAGCATCCAGGTTCCGCTATTGGTTATTGACCGGAAACAGTCCTAGGTCATGTCTACATTGTTCTCGAACCCATAGGGTCCGCACGCTTAACATTACGATGACAGTTTTATTATGAGTTTATAGTTTTTGATATACCGAAGGTTGTTCGGAGTCCCGGATGTGATCACGAACATGACGAGGAGTCTCGAAATGGTCGAGACATGAAGATTGATATATTGGACGACTATATTCGGACACCGGAATGGTTCCGGGAGTTATCGGATATATACCGGAGTACCGGGGGGTTACCGGAACCCCCCCGGAGGTTAATGGGTCTCATGGGCCCAAGTGGAGGAAGAGGAGAGGCGGCCAAGGGGCAGCCGCGCGCCCCTCCCCCCAAGTCCGAATTGGACAAGGAGGGGGGCCTTCCTTCCCCTCTCTCCTTCCTCTCCTCTCCTACTCCAACAAGGAAGGGAGGGAGTCCTACTCCCGGTGGGAGTAGGACTCCTCCTGGCGCGCCTCCTCCTGGCCGACCGCACCTGCCCCCTTGCTCCTTTATATACGGGAGCAGGGGGGCACCCTAGAGACACAACAATTGATCCTTGAGATCTCTTAGCCGTGTGCGGTGCCCCCCTCCACCATAGTCCTCGAAAATATTGTAGCGGTGCTTAGGCGAAGCCTTGCGACGGTAGAACATCAAGATCGTCACCACGCCGTCGTGCTGACGGAACTCATCCCCGACACTTTGCTGGATCAGAGTCCGGGGATCGTCATCGAGCTGAACGTGTGCTAAAACTCGGAGGTGTCGTAGTTTCGGTACTTGATCGGTCGAGCCGTGAAGACGTACGACTACATCAACCGCGTTGTTATAACGCTTCCGCTTTCGGTCTACGAGGGTACGTGGACACACTCTCCCCTCTCGTTGCTATGCATCACCATGATCTTGCGTGTGCATAGGAATTTTTTTGAAATTACTACGTTCCCCAACAGTGGTATCAGAGCCTGGTTTTATGCGTAGATGTTATATGCACGAGTAGAACACAAGTGAGTTGTGGGCAATACAAGTCATACTGCTTACCAGCATGTCATACTTTGGTTCGGCGGTATTGTTGGATGAAGCGGCCCGGACCGACATTACGCATACGCTTACCCGAGACTGGTTCTCCCGACGTGCTTTGCACAGAGGTGGCTAGCGGGTGTCAGTTTCTCCAACCTTAGTTGAACCGAGTGTGGCTACGCTCGTTCCTTGCGAAGGTTAAAACAACACTAACCTGACGAACTATCGTTGTTGTTTTGATGCGTAGGTAAGAACGGTTCTTGCTAAGCCCGTAGCAGCCACGTAAAACTTGCAACAACAAAGTAGAGGACGTCTAACTTGTTTTTGCAGGGCATGTTGTCATGTGATATGGTCAAGACGTGATGCTATATTTTATTGTATGAGATGATCATGTTTTGTAACCGAGTTATCGGCAACTGGCAGGAGCCATCTGGTTGTCGCTTTATTGTATGCAATGCAATCGCCCTGTAATGCTTTACTTTATCACTAAGCGATAGCGATAGTCGTAGAAGCATAAGTTTGGCGAGACGACAACGATGCTACGATGAAGATCAAGGTGTCGCGCCGGTGACGATGGTGATCACGACGGTGTTTCGGAGATGGAGATCACAAGCATAAGATGATGATGGCCATATCATATCACTTATATTGATTGCATGTGATGTTTATCCTTTATGCATCTTATCTTGCTTTGATTGACGGTAGCATTTTAAGATGATCTCTCACTAATTATCAAGAAGTGTTCTCCCTGAGTATGCACCGTTGGGAAAGTTCTTCGTGCTGAGACACCACGTGATGATCGGGTGTGATAGGCTCTACGTTCAAATACAATGGGTGCAAAATAGTTGCACACGTGGAATACTCAGGTTAAACTTGACGAGCCTAGCATATACGGATATGGCCTCGGAACACGGAGACCGAAAGTTCGAGCGTGAATCATATAGTAGATATGATCAACATAGTGAAGTTCACAATTGAAACTACTCCATCTCACGTGATGATCGGACATGGTTTAGTTGATTTGGATCATGTGATCACTTAGATGACTAGAGAGATGTCTGTCTAAGTGGGAGACCTTAAGTAATATGATTAATTGAACTTAAATTTGTCATGAACTTAGTACCTGATAGTATTTTGCTTGTCTATGTTTGTTGTAGATAGATGGCTCGTCTTTGTTGTTCCGTTGAATTTTAATGCGTTCCTTGAAAGCTAAGTTGAAAGATGATGGTAGCAATTACGGACTGGGTCCGTAATTGAGGATTATCCTCATTGCTGCCTGGAAGAATTACGTCTTGGAAGCACCACTGGGTGCCAGGCCTGCTGCAGATGCTGGCAGCGGCGTTAGAACGTCTGGCGAGCAAAGCTGATGACTACTCGATAGTTCAGTGTGCCATGCTTTACAGTTTAGAACGGGTCTTCAATGGCGTTTTGAGCGTCATGGAGCATATGAGATGTTATAGGAGTTGAAGTTAATATTTCAAGCAAATGCCGGATTGAGAGATATGAAGTCTCCAATAAGTTCTATAGCTGTAAGATGGAGGAGAATAGTTACGTCGGTGAACATATACTCAAAATGTCGGGTATAATAATCAGTTGATTCAAGCTGGGAGTTAATCTTCCGATGATAGTGTCATTGACAAAATTCTTCAATCACGCCACCAAGCTACAAGAGCTTTGTGATGAACTATAATATGCAAGGGATGGACAAGACTATTCGAGCTCTTCGCAATGCTAAAGGCTGCGGAGGTAGAAATCAGAAGGAGCATCAAGTGTTGATGGTCAATAAGACCACCAGTTTCAAGAAGAAGGGCAAAGGGAAGAAGAAGGGAACTTCAAGAAGAACAGCAAGCAAGTTTCTTCTCGGAGAAGAAACCCAAGTCTGGACCTAAGCCTGAAACTGAGTGCTTCTCGCAAGCGGTGGACCTTTGGAAGCGGAACAACCCCAAGTATTTGGTGGATAAGAAGGATGGCAAGGTGAACAAAGGTATATGTGATATACATGTTATTGATGTGTACCTTACTAATGCTCGATAGCACTGGGTATTTGATACTGGTTCCGTTGCTAATATTTGCAACTTCGAAGCAGGGACTACGGATTAAGCGAAGATTAGCTAAGGGCGAGGTGACAATGCGCGTGGGAAAATGTTTCCAGAGTCGATGTGATCGCGATCGCACGCTACCTCTACATCTACCATCGGGATTAGTTTTAGACCTAAATAATTGTTATTTGGTGCCAGCGTTAAGCATGAACATTATATCTGGATCTTGTTTGATGCGAGACGGTTATTCATTTAAATCAGAGAATAATGGTTGTTCTATTTATATGAGTAATATCTTTTATGGTCATGCACCCTTGAAGAGTGGTCTATTTTTATTGAATTTCGATAGTAGTGATACACATATTCATAATGTTGAAGCCAAAAGATGCAGAGTTGATAATGATAGTGCAACTTATTTGTGGCACTGCCATTTAGGTCATATCGGTGTAAAACGCATGAAGAAACTCCATACTGATGGACTTCTGGAATCACTTGATTATGAATCACTTGGTACTTGCGAACCGTGCCTCATGGGCAAGATTATTAAAACGCCGTTCTCCGGAACTATGGAGCGAGCAACTGATTTATTGGAAATCATACATACTGATGTATGTGGTCCAATGAATATTGGGGCTCGCGGTGGGTATCATTATTTTCTCACCTTCACAGATGATTTGAGCAGATATGGGTATATCTACTTGATGAAACACAAGTCCGAAACATTTGAAAAGTTGAAAGAATTTCAGAGTGAAGTGGAAAATCATCGTAACAAGAAAATAAAATTTCTACGATCTGATCGTGGAGGAGAATATTTGAGTTACGAGTTTGGTTTACATTTGAAGCAATGCGGAATAGTTTTGCAACTCACGCCACGGAACACCACAAAGAAATGGTGTGTCGAGCGTCGTGTCGTACTTTACTAGATATGGTGCGATCTATGATGTCTCTTACTGATTTACCGCTATCGTTTTGGGGTTATTCTTTAGAGACGGCCGCATTCACGTTAAATAGGGCACCATCAAAATCCGTTGAGACGACGCCTTATGAACTATGGTTTGGCAAGAACCCTAAGTTGTTGTTTCTTAAAGTTTGGGGCTGCGATGCTTATGTGAAGAAACTTCAACCAGATAAGCTCGAACCCAAATCGGAGAAATGTGTCTTCATAGGATACCCAAAAGAGACTATTGGGTACACGTTCTATCACAGATCTGAGGGCAAGATTTTTGTTGGTAAATTCGGATCCTTTCTAGAGAAGGAGTTTCTCTCGAAAGAAGTGAGTGGGAGGAAAGTAGAACTTGATGAGGTAACTGTACCTGCTCCCTTATTGGAAAGTAGTTCATCACAAGAACCGGTTCCTGTGACAACTACACCAATCAGTGAGGAAGCTAATGATACTGATCATGAAACTTCAGATCAAGTTACTACCGAACTTTGTAGGTCTACCAGAGTAAGATCTGCACCAGAGTGGTACGGTAATCCTATTCTGGAATTCATGTTACTTGACCATGGCGAACCCACGAACTATGAGGAAGCGATGATGAGCCCAGATTCCGCAGAATGGCTTGAGGCCATGAAATCTGAGATGGGATCCATGTATGAGAACAAAGTATGGACTTTGGTTGACTTGCCCGATGATCGGCAAGCCATAGAAAATAAATGGATCTTCAAGAAGAAGACTGACGCTGATGGTAATGTAACTGTCTACAAAGCTCGACTTGTTGCGAAAGGTTTTCGACAAGTTCAAGGGGTTGACTACGATGAGACTTTCTCACCCGTAGCGATGCTTAAGTCTGTCCGAATCATGTTAGAAACTGCCACATTTTATGATTATGAAATTTGGCAAATTGATGTCAAAACTGCATTCCTGAATGGATTTCTGGAAGAAGAGTTGTATATGATGCAACCGGAAGGTTTTGTCGATCCAAATGGTGCTAACAAAGTGTGCAAGCTCCAGCGATCCATTTATGGACTGGTGCAAGCCTCTCGGAGTTGGAATGTACGCTTTGATAAGTTGATCAAAGCATATATTTTTATACAGACTTGCGGTGAAGCCTGTATTTACAATAAAGTGAGTGGGAGCACTACCGTCTGTCTGATAAATATATGTGAGTAACATACTGTTGATCAGAAATGATGTAGAATTTTTCTAGAAAGCATAAAGGAGTATTTGAAAGGAGTTCTTTAAAATAAAGACATCAGTAAAGCTACTTACATATTGAGCATCAAAATCTATTGAGATAGATCAAGACGCTTGATAAGTTTTTCAATAAGTACATACCTTGTCAAGATTTTGAAGTAGTTCAAAATGGAACAGTCAAAGAAAGAGTTCTTGCCTGTGTTGCAAAGGTGTGAAATTGAGTAAGACTCAAATCCCGACCATGGCAGAAAATAGAAAAGAGAATGGAAGTCATTCCCTATGCCTCAGTCATAGGTTCTATAAAGTATGCTATGCTATATATCAGACCTATTGTATACCTTGTTCTGAATTTGGTAAGGGAATACAATAGTGATCTAGGAGTAGATCACTAGACATTGGTCAAGAATATCCTTAGTGAGGACTAAGGAAATATTTCTCGATTATGGAGGTGATAAAAGAGCCCGTCGTAAAGAGTTACATCGGTGCAAGCTTTTACACTGATCCAGATGACTCTAAGTCTCAATCTGGATACATATTGAAAGTGGGCATATAGCTAGAGTAGCTCCATGCAGAGCATTGTAGACATAGAATATTTGCAAAATACATACAACTATGAATGTGACAGACCCGTTGACTAAGCTTCTCTCACGAGCAAAACATGATCACACCTTAGTATTCTTTGGGTGTTAATCACATAGCGATGTGAACTATATTATTGACTCTAGTAAACCCTTTGGGTGTTGGTCACATGACGATGTGAACTATGGGTGTTAATCATATACAGATATGAATATTTGTGTTAAATCACACGGAGATGTGATCTAGATTATTCACTCTAGTGCAAGTGGGAGACTGAAGGAAATATGCCCTAGAGGCAATAATAAAGTTATTATTTATTTCCTCATATCATGATAAATGTTTATTATTCATGCTAGAATTGTATTAACCGGAAACATGATACATGTGTGAATACATAGACAAACTTAATGTCACTAGTATGCCTCTACTTAACTAGCTCATTAATCAAAGATGGTTATGTTTCCTTACCATAGACATGTGTTGTCATTTGATTAAAGGGGTCACATCATTAGGAGAATGATGTGATTGACTTGACCCATTCCATTAGCTTAGCACTTGATCGTTTAGTATATTGCTATTGCTTTCTTCATGACTTATACAAGTTCCTATAACTATGAGATTATGCAACTCCCGTTTACCGGAGGAACACTTTGTGTGCTACCAAGCGTCTAGCAACGCTGGGTGATTATAAAGGAGCTCTACAGGTGTCTCCAAAGGTACATGTTGGGTTGGCGTATTTTGAGATTAGGTTTTGTCACTCCGATTGTCGGAGAGGTATCTCTGGGCCCTCTCGGTAATGCACATCACTATAAGCCTTGCAAGCAATGTAGCTAATGAGTTAGTTACAGAATGATGCATTACGTAACGAGTAAAGAGACTTGCTGGTAACGAGATTGAACTAGGTATTGGATACCGACGATCGAATCTCGGGCAAGTAACATACCAATGACAAAGGGAACAACGTATGTTGTTATGCGTTTTGACCGTTAAAGAGCTTCGTAGAATATGTAGGAGCCAATATGAGCATCCAGGTTCCGTTATTGGTTATTGACCGGAAACAGTTCTAGGTCATGTCTACATTGTTCTCGAACCCGTAGGGTCCGCACGCTTAACGTTACGATGACAATTTTATTATGAGTTTATAGTTTTTGATATACCGAAGGTTGTTCGGACTCCCGGATGTGATCACGGACATGACGAGGAGTCTCGAAATGGTCGAGACATGAAGATTGATATATTGGACGACTATATTCGGACACCGAAATGGTTCCGGGAGTTATCGAGATATATCTGAGTATGCGGGGTTACGGAACCCCGGAGGTTAGTGGGTCTCATGGGCCCAAGTGGAGGAAGGAGAGGCGGCCAAGGGGCAGCAGCGCCTCCCCCAAGTCGAGGTGGACAGGGAGGGGCGCCCCCCCTTCTTTCCCCTCTCTCCTTCCCTCCTCTCCTACTCCAACAAGGAAGGAGGAGTCCTACTCCGGTGGGAGTAGGACTCCTCCTGGCGCGCCTCCTCCTGGCCGGCCGCACCTCCCCCCCTTGCTCCTTTATATACGGGAGCAGGGGGGCACACTAGAGACACAACAATTGATCCTTGAGATCTCTTAGCCGTGTGCGGTGCCCCCCTCCACCATAGTCCTCGATAATATTGTAGCGGTGCTTAGGCGAAGCCCTGCGATGGAAGAACATCAAGATCGTCGCCATGCCGTCATGCTGACGGAACTCATCCCCGACACTTTGCTGGATCGGAGTCCGGGGATCATCATCGAGCTGAACGTGTGCTAAAACTCGGAGGTGCCGTAGTATCGGTGCTTGATCGGTCGGGCCATGAAGACGTACTACTACATCAACCGCGTTGTTATAACGCTTCCGCTAATGGTCTACGAGGGTACGTGGACACACTCTCCCCTCTCGTTGCTATGCATCACCATGATCTTGCGTGTGCGTAGGAATTTTTTTGAACTTACTAAGTTCCCCAACATAAGCTTGGGTTCTCCATTCATCAAGTGAGCTAATATCAAATAACCTCTTCTCACCGGCAAGTTTGAAATCATAGTTGAGCTCTTTAATAGCCCAATATGCCTTATGTTCTAGTTCGAGAGGTAAATGACATGCTTTTCCATAAACCATTTTATACGGAGACATACCCCTTGGATTTTTATATGGAGTTCTATAGGCCCATAACGCATCATCAAGTTTCTTGGACCAATTCTTTCTAGATCTATTAACAGTCTTTTGCAAAATTAATTTGAGCTCTCTGTTGCTCAATTCTACTTGACCACTAGACTGTGGGTGATACGGAGATGCAATTCTATGATTAACATCATACTTAGCAAGCATTTTACGGAAAGCACCATGAATAAAATGTGAACCACCATCAGTCATTAAATATCTAGGGACTCCAAACCTCGGAAAAATAACTTCTTTAAGCATTTTAATAGAAGTGTTATGATCAGCACTACTAGTTGGAATAGCTTCTACCCACTTAGTAATGTAATCAACAGCAACTAGAATATGTGTATATCCATTAGAGGTAGGAAAAGGTCCCATATAATCAAAGCCCCAAACGTCAAATGGTTCAATAACAAGTGAATAATTCATTGGCATTTCTTGACGTCTACTAATATTACCAATTCTCTGGCATTCATCACAAGACAAGACAAACTTACGGACATCCTTGAAGAGAGTAGGCCAATAAAAACCAGATTGCAATACCTTATGTGCAGTTCTATCTCCAGCGTGGTGTCCTCCATAAGCTTCGGTGTGGCACTTGCATAGGAACAGTTCCTGTTCATGCTCAGGTACACAACGTCTAATAACACCATCTACTCCTTCTTTATAAAGATGTGGGTCATCCCAAAAGTAATGCCTCAAATCATAGAAGAACTTTTTCTTTTGTTGGTATGTGAAGCTAGGTGGTATGAATTTAGCAACAATGTAATTAGCATAATCAGCATACCATGGAGTACTACAAGAAGTACTTATAACATTTAATTGCTCATCAGGAAAGCTATCATCAATAGGTAGTGGGTCATCAAGAACATTTTCTAACCTAGACAAGTTGTCTGCAACAGGGTTCTCACCTCCCTTTCTATCAACAATATGCAAATCAAATTCTTGTAGCAAGAGAACCCATCTAATGAGTCTAGGTTTAGCATCCTTTTTCTCCATAAGATATTTAATAGCAGCATGATCAGTGTGAATAGTTGCATGATCAGTGTGAATAGTTACTTTAGAATCAACAATATAAGGTCTGAACTTATCACAAGCAAATACAACTGCTAAGAATTCCTTTTCAGTAGTAGCATAGTTTCTTTGAGCATTGTCTAGAGTCTTACTAGCATAATGGATAACATTTAATTTCTTATCAACTCTTTGCCCTAGAACATCACCTACAGCATAATCACTAGCATCACACATGATTTCAATGGGTAAATTCCAATCAGGTGGCTGAACAATAGGTGCAGAGACTAATGCCTTCTTAAGTATTTCAAATGCTTCTACACAATCATTATCAAAGAAAAATGGTATATCTTTTTGTAATAAATTAGTCAGAGGCTGGGAAATTTTTGAGAAGTCCTTAATGAACCTCCTATAAAATCCGGCATGACCAAGGAAACTTCTTATACCTTTGATGTCCTTGGGACATGGCATCTTTTCAATAGCATCAACCTTGGCTTTATCAACTTCAATACCTCTTTTAGAAACTTTATGCCCCAAGACAGTACCTTCATTAACCATAAAGTGGCACTTTTCCCAATTCAAGACAAGATTAGTTTCTTCACATCTCTGCAAAACTCGATCAAGATTGCTCAAGCAATCATCAAAGGAAGATCCATAGACGGAAAAGTCGTCCATGAAAACCTCACAAATCTTTTCACAGAAGTCAGAGAATATAGCCATCATGCATCTTTGGAAGGTAGCAGGTGCATTACATAAACCAAAAGGCATACGTCTATAAGAAAAAGTACCAAAAGGGCATGTAAAAGTAGTCTTTGATTGATCTTTAGCCGACACAGGTATTTGAGAGAAACCAGAATAACCATCTAGAAAGCAATAGTGTGTATGTTTGCATAATCTTTCTAGCATTTGATTAATAAAAGGTAGGGGGTAATGATCTTTCTTAGTAGCCTTATTTAATTTGCGGAAATCAATTACCATCCTATAACCTGTAATAATTCTTTGTGGAATCAATTCATCTTTATCATTAGGAACAAAAGTAATACCTCCCTTCTTAGGGACACAATGAACATGACTTACCCACTGACTATCAGCAACGGGATAAATTATACCTACCTCAAGAAGCTTTAGTATTTCTTTTCTCACCACCTCTTTCATTTTGGGATTCAAACGTTGTTGAGGATCACGAACTGGTTTGGCATCTGCCTCCAAATTTATTTTATGTTGACATAGAGTGGGACTAATGCCCTTAAGATCATCGAGAGTATATCCAATAGCAGCACGGTGCTTCTTCAGAGTTTTCAATAATCTTTCTTCTTCATGCTCTGAAAGGTTAGCACTAATAATAACAGGATATATCTTCTTTCCATCAAGATAAGCATATTTAAGATTATCAGGCAACGGTTTAAGCTCAAACATGGGATCACCCTTGGGTGGAGGAGGATCCCCTAGGATTTCAACAGGCAAATTGTGTTTTAGAATAGGTTCCTGTTTAAAGAATATTTCATCTATTTCCCTTCTTTCATTCATAAACATATCATTTTCATGGTCTAGCAAATAGTATTCCAAAGGATCACTAGGAGGTACGGCAATAGAAGCAAGACCAATAATTTCATCCTTACTAGGTAATTCTTCTTCACGGTGTTGTTTACTAAATTTAGAGAAATTAAACTCATGAACCATATCATCCAAGCCAATAGTAACAACATTCTTTTTGCAATCTATCCTAGCATTAACAGTGTTCAGGAAGGGTCTACCAAGTACAATGGGACAAAAGCTATCTTGTGGGGAACTGACAACAAGAAAATCAGCAGGATATTTAGTTTTCCCACACAAGACTTGAACATCTCTAACAATTCCCACTGGTGAAATAGTATTTCTATTGGCAAGTTTAATTGTGACATCAATATCTTCTAACTCAGCAGGTGCAATTTCATGCTTAATTTACTTATACAATTCATAAGGTATAACATTAGCACTAGCACCCATATCACATAAGCCATGATAACAATGATCTCCTATTTTAACAGAAATAACAGGAACGCCTACCACAGGTCTATGTTTATCTTTAGCACAAGGTTTAGCAATTCTAGCAGTTTCACCGCAGAACTGAATAACATGCCCATCAATATTATCAGACAAGAGATCTTTAACAATAGCAACATTAGGTTCAACTTTAACTTGCTCAGGAGGTGTATAAGTTCTAATATTGCTTTTACGAACCACAGTTGAAGCTTTAGCATGATCCTTTATTCTAACAGGGAAAGGTGGTTTCTCAACATAAGAAGTAGGAACAATAGGATCATTATAAGTGACAGTCTTTTCTTCAACTTTAATAGGTGCAGCTACTTTTACTTCTATGGGAGGATGATATTTAAACCACTTCTCCTTGGGGAGATCAACATAACTAGCAAAAGATTCACAGAAAGAAGCTACTATCTCAGAGTCAAGTCCATATTTAGTGCTAAACTTACGGAAAATATCGGTATCCATAAAAGATTTAACACAATCAAAATTAGGTGTCATACCTGACTCCTTACCTTCGTCGAGATCCCAATCTTCAGAGTTGTGTTTAATTCTATCCAATAAATCCCATTTAAATCCAATAGTCTTCATCATAAAAGAGCCAACACAAGAAGTATCAAGCATGGTGTGATTGTTTTCAGAAAGCCGAGCATAATTTGAATAATTGTTTCTCTTGGGAGCTCATGATTGGGGCATGAATATAACATTGATTTAAGCATCCCCAAAGCTTGAGCGATGCTTTCTCCTTCGCGAGGCCAAAAATTATATATATAATTGCGATCACGATGAACAAGATGCATAGGGTAATACTTTTGATGAAATTCCAATTTCAGTCTTCTATAGTTCCATGATCTCGTATCAACACATAGCATATACCATGTCAATGCATCTCCCTCCAAAGATAAAGGGAAGACCTTCTTCTTGACAACATCATCGGGTATACCTACAAGTTTAAATAATCCACAAACTTCATCCACATATATTAGGTGCTCATCAGGATGTTTGTTCCATCTCCTGCAAAAGGATTAGCTAGCAGTTTTTCTATCATACCCGAAGGAACTTCAAAGGGAACATTTTCATTTTCAGTAGGTTTAGTGGGTTGATGAGCAACTCTTTGCTCTACTGGTCGGGGTGAAGATACCCCGAACAAGCCCCTCAGAGGATTACTTTCCATAGTAACAAGTGACAGTAAATTTCAGCACACTATATAAATTTTTCCTTACCAAATTCCACCTACCAAAGGCGCTTCACTCCCCGGCAACGGCGCCAAAAAAAGAGTCTTGATGAACCACAAGTATAGGGGATCTATCGTAGTCCTTTCGATAAGCAAGAGTGTCGAACCCAACGAGGAGCAGAAGGAAATGATAAGCGGTTTTCAGCAAGGTATTCTCTGCAAGTACTGAAAGAAGTGGTAATAGATAGTTTTGTGATAAGATAATTTGTAACGAGCAACAAGTAACAAAAGTAAATAAAGTGCAGCAAGGTGGCCCAATCCTTTTTGTATCAAAGGACAAGCCTGGACAAACTCTTATAATAGGAAAAGCGCTCCCGAGGACACATGGGAATATCGTCAAGCTAGTTTTCATCACGTTCATATGATTCGCGTTCGGTACTTTGATAATTTGATATGTGGGTGGACCAGTGCTTGGGTGCTGTTCTTACTTGAACAAGCATCCCACTTATGATTAACCTCTATTTCAAGCATCCGCAACTACAACAAAAGTATTAAGGTAAACCTAACCATAGCATGAAACATATGGATCCAAATCAGTCCCTTACGAAGCAACACATAAACTAGGGTTTAAGCTTCTGTCACTCTAGCAACCCATCATCTACTTATTACTTCCCAATGCCTTCCTCTAGGCCCAAATAATGGTGAAGTGTTATGTAGTCGACGTTCACATAACATCACTAGAGGCTAGACAACATACATCTCATCAAAATATCGAACGAATACCAAATTCACATGACTACTAATAGCAAGACTTCTCCCGTGTCATCAGGAACAAACGTAACTACTCACAAAGCATATTCATGTTCATAATCAGAGGGGTAATAATATGCATATATGATCTGAACATATGATCTTCCACCAAATAAACCAACTAGCATCAACTACAAGGAGTAATCAACACTACTAGCAACCTACTAGCACCAATCCCGGACTTGGAGACAAGAATTGGATACAAGAGATGAACTAGGGTTTTGAGATGAGATGGTGCTGGTGAAGATGTTGATGGAGACTTCCCTCTCCTGATGAGAGGAGCGTTGGTGATGACGATGGTAATGATTCCCCCCTCCCGGAGGGAAGTGTCCCCGGTAGAACAGCTCTGCCGGAGCCCTAGATTGGTTCCGCCAAGGTTCCGCCTCGTGGCGGCGGAGTTTCGTCCCGAAAGGTTGCTTCTTGTTTTTTCCTCGATGAAAGACTTCATATAGCAGAAGATGGGCATCAGAGAGCCACCAGGGGGCCCATGAGGTAGGGGGCGCGCCCTAGGGGGGTGCGCCCCCCACCCTCGTGGACAGGGTGTGGGCCCCCTGGTCTTCATATTTTGCGAGGATTTTTCATTATTTATTATAAGATATTCCGTGGAGTTTCAGGACTTTTGGAGTTGCGCAGAATAGGTCTCTAATATTTGCTCCTTTTACAGCCCAGAATTCCAGCTGCCGGCATTCTCCCTCCTTATGTAAACGTTGTAAAATAAGAGAGAATAGCCATAAGTATTGTGACATAATGTGAAGTAACAACCCATAATGCAATAAATATCGATATAAAAGCATGATGCAAAATGGACGTATCATCCGGATCAGTGTCAAAGCTTGCATCTACATAACCATTTATGACGAGCTCTTTGTCACCTCCATAAACGAGAAAAATATCCTTAGTCCTTTTCAGGTATTTCAGGATGTTCTTGACCGCTGTCAAGTGATCCATTCATGGATTACTTTGGTACGTCCCTGCTAAGCTAATAGCAAGGCACACATCAGGTCTGGTACACAACATTACATACATGATAGAGCCTATGGCTGAAGCATAGGGAACACTTTTCATTTTCTCTCTATCTTCTGCAGTGGTCGGGCATTGAGTCTGACTCAATTTCGCACCTTGTAACACAGGCAAGAACCCTTTCTTTGCTTGATCCATTTTGAACTTTTTCAAAACTTTGTCAAGGTATGTGCTTTGTGAAAGTCCAATTAAGCGTCTTGATCTATCTCAATAGATCTTGATGCCCAATATGTAAGCAGCTTCACCGAGGTCTTTCATTGAAAAACTTTTATTCAAGTATCCTTTTATGCTATCCAGAAATTCTATATCATTTCCAGTCAGCAATATGTCGTCCACATATAATATTAGAAATGCTACAGAGCTCCCACTCACTTTATTGTAAATACAGGCTTCTCTAAAAGTCTGTATAAAACCATATGCTTTGATCACACTATCAAAACATTTATTCCAACTCCGAGAGGCTTGCACCAGTCCATAAATGGATCGCTGGAGCTTGCACACTTTGTTAGCTCCCTTTGGATCGACAAAACCTTCCGGTTGCATCATATACAACTCTTCTTCCAGAAATCCATTCAGGAATGCAGTTTTGACATCCATTTGCCAAATTTCATAATCATAAAATGCGGCAATTGCTAACATGATTCGGACAGACTTAAGCATCACTACGGGTGAGAAAGTCTCATCGTAGTCAACCCCTTGAACTTGTCGAAAACCTTTCGCAACAAGTCGAGCTTTGTAGATAGTAACATTACCGTCAGCGCCAGTCTTCTTCTTGAAGATCCATTTATTCTCTATGGCTTGCCGATCATCGGGTTAGTCAACCAAAGTCCATACTTTGTTATTATACATGGACCCCATCTTAGATTTCATGGCCTCAAGCCATTTTGCGGAATCTGGGCTCACCATCGCTTCTTCATGGTTCATAGGTTCGCCTTGGTCAAGTAACATGACCTCCAGAACAGGATTACCGTACCACTCTGGTGCGGATCTTACTCTAGTTGACCTACGAGGTTCGGTAGTAACTTGATCTGAAGATTCATGATCAACATCATTAACTTCCTCACTAATTGGTGTAGGTGTGACAGAAACCGGTTTCTGTGATGAACTACTTTCCAATAAGGGAGCAGGTACAGTTACCTCATCAAGTTCTACTTTCCTCCCACTCACTTCTTTCGAGAGAAACTCCTTCTCTAGAAAGGATCCATTCTTGGCAACAAATGTCTTGCCTTCGGATCTGTGATAGAAGGTGTACCTAACAGTTTCCTTTGGGTATCCTATGAAGACACATTTCTCCGATTTGGGTTCGAGCTTATCAATTTGAAGCTTTTTCACATAAGCATCGTAGCCCCAAACTTCAGGAAACGACAACTTTGGTTTCTTGCCAAACCACAGTTCATAAGGCGTCGTCTCAACGGATTTCGATGGTTCCCTATTTAACGTGAATGCAGCCGTCTCTAAAGCATAACCCCAAAACGATAGTGGTAAATCAGTAAGAGACATCATAGATCGCACCATATCTAGTAAAGTACGATTATGACGTTCAGACACACCATTTCGCTGTGGTGTTCCGGGTGGCGTGAGTTGCGAAACTATTCCGCATTGTTTCAAATGTAGAACAAACTCGTAACTCAAATATTCTCCTCGACGATCAGATCATAGAAACTTTATTTTCTTGTTACAATGATTTTCACTTCACTCTGAAATTCTTTGAACTTTTCAAATGTTTCAGACTTACGTTTCATTAAGTAGATATACCCATATCTGCTCAAATCATCTGTGAAGGTGAGAAAATAATGATACCCGCCGCGAGCCTCAATATTCATCGGACCACATACATCGGTATGTATGATTTCCAACAAATCTATTGCTCGCTCCATAGTTCCGGAGAACGGAGTTTTAGTCATCTTGCCCATGAGGCATGGTTCGCAAGTACCAAGTGATTCATGATCAATTGATTCCAAAAGTCCATCAGAATGGAGTTTCTTCATGCGCTTTACACCAATATGACCTAAACGGCAGTGCCACAAATAAGTTGCACTATCATTATCAACTCTGCATCTTTTGGCTTCAATATTATGAATATGTGTATCACTACTATCGAGATCTAATAAAAACAGACCACTCTTCAAGGGTGCATGACCATAAAATATATTACTCTTATAAATAGAACAACCATTATTCTCTGATTTAAATGAATAACCGTCTTGCATCAAACAAGATCCAAATATAATGTTCATGCTCAACGCTGGCACCAAATAACAATTATTTAGGTCTAAAACTAATCCCGAAGGTAGATGTAGAGGTAGCGTGCCGATCGCGATCACATTGAGTTTGGAACCATTTCCCAAGCGCATCGTCACCTCGTCCTTAGCCAATCTTCGCTTAATCCGTAGTCCCTGTTTCGAGTTGCAAATATTAGCAACAGAACCAGTATCAAATACCCAGGTGCTACTGCGAGCATTAGTAAGGTACACATCAATAACATGTATATCACATATACCTTTGTTCACCTTGCCATCCTTCTTATCCGCCAAATACTTGGGGCTGTTCTGCTTCTAGTGACCAGTCTGTTTGCAGTAGAAGCACTCGGTCTCAGGCTTAGGTCCAGACTTGGGTTTCTTCTCCTGAGCGGCAACTTGTTTGCTGTTCTTCTTGAAGTTACCCTTCTTCTTCCCTTTACCCTTTTTCTTGAAACTGGTGGTCTTGTTGACCATCAACACTTGATGCTCTTTCTTGATTTCTACCTCCGCAGCTTTTAGCATTGCGAAGAGCTCGAGAATTGTCTTATCCATCCCTTGCATATTATAGTTCATCACAAAGCTCTTGTAGCTTGGTGGCAGTGATTGAATAATTCTGTCAATGACACTATCATCCGGAAGATTAACTCCCAGTTGAATCAAGTGATTATTATACCCAGACATTTTGAGTATATGTTCACTGACAGAACTATTCTCCTCCATCTTGCAGCTATAGAACTTATTGGAGACTTCATATCTCTCGATCCGGGCATTTGCTTGAAATATTAACTACAACTCCTGGAACATCTCATATGCTCCATGACGTTCAAAACGTCGTTGAAGTCCCGGTTCTAAGCCGTAAAGCATGGCACACTGAACTATCGACTAGTCATCAGCTTTGCTCTGCCAGACGTTCTTAACGTCGTTAGTTGCATCTGCAGCAGGCCTGGCACCCAGCGGTCCTTCCAGGACGTAATTCTTTTGTGCAGCAATGAGGATAATCCTCAAGTTAGGGACCCAGTCCGTGTAATTGCTACCATCATCTTTCAAATTTGATTTCTCAAGGAATGCATTAAAATCAAACGGAACAACAGCACATGCCATCTATCTACAACAATATAGACAAGCAAAATACTACCAGGTACTAAGTTCATGATAAATTTAAGTTCAGTTAATCATATTACTTAAGAACACCCACTTACATAGACATCCCTCGAATCATCTAAGTGATCACATGATCCATCTCAACTAAACCATGTCCGATCATCACGTGAGATGGAGTGGTGAACATCACTATGTTGACCATATGTACTATATGATTCACTTTCGACCTTTCGGTCTCCAGTGTTCCGAGGCCATATCTGCATATGCTAGGCTCGTCAAGTTTAACCCGAGTATTCTGCGTGTGCAAAACTGGCTTACACCAGTTGTATTTGAACGTAGAGCTTATCACACCCGATCATCACGTGGTGTCTCGGCACGACAAACTTTCGCAAAGGTGCATACTCAGGGAGAACACTTATACCTTGAAATTTAGTGAGGGATCATCTTATAATGCTACCGTCAATCAAAGCAGAATAAGATGCATAAAGGATAAACATCACATGCAATCAATATAAGTGATATGATATGGCCATCATCATCTTGTGCCTTTGATCTCCATCTCCAAAGCACCGTCATGATTACCATCGTCACTGGCGCGACACCTTGATCTCCATCATAACATTGTTGTCGTCTCGCCAACTATTGCTTCTACGACTATCACTACCACTTAGTGATAAAGTAAAGCAATTACAGGGCGACTGCATTGCATACAATAAAGCGACAACCATATGGCTCCTGCCAGTTGCCGATAACTCTGTTACAAAACATGATCATCTCATACAATAAAATATAGCATCATGTCTTGACCATATCACATCACAACATGCCCTGCAAAAACAAGTTAGACGTCCTCTACTTTGTTGTTGCAAGTTTTACGTGGCTGCTATAGGCTGAGCTATAACAATTCTTACCTACGCATCAAAACCACAACGATAGTTCGTCAAGTTAGTGCTGTTTTAACCTTCTCAAGGACCGGCCGTAGCCACACTCGGTTCAACTAAAGTTGGAGAAACTGACACCCGCCAGGTACCTGTGTGCAAAGCACGTCGGTAGAACCAGTCTCGCGTAAGCGTACGCATAATGTCGGTCTGGGCCGCTTCATCCAACAATACCGTTGAACCAAAGTATGACATGCTGGTAAGCAGTATGACTTGTATCGCCCACAACTCACTTGTGTTCTACTCGTGCATATAACATCTATGCATAAACCTGGCTCGGATGCCACTGTTGGGGAACACGGTAATTTCAAAAAATTCCTACGCACACGCGAGATCATGGTGATGCATAGCAACGAGAGGGGAGAGTGTCGTCCACGTACCCTCGTAGACCATTAAGCAGAAGCATTATGACAATGCGGTTCATGTAGTCGCACGTCTTCATGATCGAACGATCCTCAGTACCGAACGTACGACACCTCCGCGTTCAGCACACGTTCAGCTCGGTGACGTCCCGCGAACTCACGATCTAGTAGAGCTCGAGGGAGAGTTTCGTCAGCACGACGGCGTAGTGACGATGTTGATGAAGTTACGGACGCAGGGCTTCGCCTAAGCACCGCTATGATATGATCGAGGTGGAATATGGTGGAGGGGGGCACCGCCACATGGCTAAAAGATCAATGATCAATTGTTGTATATTTGGGGTGCCCCTTGCCCCCGTAAATAAAGGAGCTAGGGGGAGGCGGCCGGCCAGGAGGAGGGCACGCCAAGGGGGTAGTCCTACTCCCACCGGGAGTAGGACTCCTCCTTTCCTAGTAGGAGTAGGAGAAGGGAAGGAAGGGAGAGAGGAAGAGAAGGAAAAAGGGGGGCGCCGCTGAGGGAGTCTTGGACTAAGGGGTCCTCGGGCGTCCGGCCTATTATCAATGGGCCGGACTAGTGGGATTTGAAGACATGAAGGCTGAAGACTGTACCCGTGTCTAGATTGGACTCTCCTTGGCGTAGAAGGCAAGCTTGGTGACCAACTATGAAGATTCCTTCTTATGTAACCGACTCTATGTAACGCTAGATCCCCCCGGTGTCTATATAAACCGGAGGGTGTAGTCCGAAAAGGATATACTCATTACCATAGTCATACAGGCTAGGCTTCTAGGGTTTAGCCATTACGATCTCGTGGTAGATCAACTCTTGTTATACTCATATTCATCAAGATCAATCAAGCAGGAAGTAGGGTATTACCTCCATAGAGAGGGCCCGAACCTGGGGAAACATCGTGTCCCTCGTCTCCTGTAACCATCAACCTTAGACGCATAGTTCGGGACCCCCTACCCGAGATCCGCCGGTTTTGACACCGACATTGGTGCTTTCATTGAGAGTTCCACTGTGCCGTTGACGAAAGGTTTGATGGCTCCTTCAATCGTCGATAGTGACGCTGTCCAAGGAGAAACCTTCCTCCTCGGATAGATTTTCGTATTCGGCGGCTTCGTACTGCGGGCCAACTCGCTTGGCCATCTGGAGCAGATCGATAGCTACGCCCCTGGCCACCATGTCTATTTGGAAGCTTGAACTACGTTGCGGATATCTGTGGAGACTTGATCTTCAATGGATTTGAGACCGCGGCGATCGCTCCCCCTTGCTCCAACGAACATGAGTTAAATCTGTCATCGGACCGCATTCAGGAGATGGTTCCTGTAACTGCCACGGCCTTAGATCTGGAGCAGATCACGCCATTCGAGGCCACAGAGTCCGCGGCGTTGGAGCCACTCACAGGCTCAACACCTTGCAATATCTGTGTCAACAGAATTCCGGACTCGTTTCCGACTATAGGTTCCGAACGACGTACGTCTGCGGACACCGAGCTGGATCAGTTATCGATCTTCAAGTTCAGCACCGCATACATCTTCCAACACTCGCCCTTGGGCAGTGTGCTAAATTCATTAAAGAACCTGTCCTTGGTGGGGGACTCACAGCCGAACTATGTCCAGTTCGAACTAGAGGATGATGATGGAGAATTTCACTTTGCACCCGCCACCCACTTCATAGCCACTGTCGAGGACTTAGCCGACATGCTTGATTACGGCCCCGAAGACATCGACGGTATGGACGACGATGCTGACAAGGAGCAAGGCCAAGACCCGCCATTCACTGGACGTTGGACGACCACCTCTTCGTATGATGTGTACATGATTGATACACTTAAAAAAGCTAGCGATGATGACAAAGAAGATCCAGTTGAGAATAAACCTCCTGAGACACCCAAGCACCGGCGCCCTCAACGCTGCTCTAAGTCACGTCACTCAAAAGATAGCAACACCGGCACCGGAGAAAATAGTAGTCCGGACGACGCCGAAAACAATGAAGACCCTGTTGGAGCAAGATCCGAACAGGAGGAACAAGAAAACGGGCAAGCTAGCCCCGATGAACAGGCCCTGCCCAACGACAATTTGGAGAACGACAACTACCTTCCGCTCTCTGAAGATGATGTAGGCCTCGGCGATGAAGACTTCATCGTACCTGAAGAACCCCTCGAGCAGGAGCGCTTCAAGCGCAGGCTAATAGCTACTGCAAGGAGCCTAAAAAAGAAGCAGCAGCAGCTCCAAGCTGACCAAGACCTACTCAACGATAGATGGACCGAAGTCCTGGCCACCGAAGAATACAACCTTAGTGGCCCAGCGAAAAGCTACCCGAAGCATAGATTGCTACCTCAGTTCGATGACGAGGCGTTGGAGCCCGTACCATCATCACACAATGCGGCAGGTCGTCGACAACTCGGTCAGGATAAAGAGGCAACTCAAGCCGAACACCAGACCGCCCCACCTCGCCATAAAGGCAAGAATAACATAGCTCGTGGTTGTACAGATGACCTTCGACGGGACTTGGACAGTAGAGCAGGACATGCAAGACTGATCTATGGATCGTGACGGCATGCCCCGACACGCGACGATGGCTACCTAGTCGGACGTGACAAACCTAGCCATGCCCGAGCCGAAAACCGCAAATGGACTCCTTCGGAGTTACGTCACAGTGTGGCCCAACATAGAGGTGCCGCACACCCTCTTTGCTTCACTGATGAAGTAATGGATCAAGAATTCCCCGAAGGATTCAAACCCGTCAATATTGAATCATACGACGGAACAACCGATCCCGCGGTATGGATAGAAGATTTTATCCTCCACATCCATATGGCCCGTGGAGACGACCTCCACGCCATTAAATACCTCCCACTAAAGCTAAAAGGGCCAGCTCAGCACTGGTTAAACAGCCTGCCTGAAAATTCCGTAGGCAGCTGGGAGGACTTGGAAGAAGCCTTGCTTGACAACTTCCAAGGAACATATGTCCGGCCACCGGATGCCGATGACCTAAGTCACATTGTCCAGCAGCCCGGAGAGTCAGCCAGGAAGCTCTGGACTCGGTTCTTAGTCAAAAAGAACCAAATCGTCGACTGTCCGGATGCGGAAGCCCTCGCGGCCTTTAGACACAGCGTCCGGGACGAATGGCTTGCATGCCACCTCGGTCAAGAAGGACCTAAATCCATGACAGCCCTTACTGCCCTAATGACCCGCTTTTGCGCGGGGGAAGACAGCTGGCTCGCTCGTAGAAGCAACAACGCCAGCAACCCGGGCACTTCCGAAATCCGAGACGGCAATGGCAAGCCACGACGAAGCAAACACAACAGTCGCAATGATAATAAAAGATCACGTGACACAGCGGTCAACGCCGGATTTAGCAATCCCAAGCCCGGTCAATGAAAGAAGCCATTCAAGGCGAACCGAGACGAACCATCCAACCTAGATAGGATATTGGACCGGCCCTGCCAGATTCAAGGCCGACCCGATAAACCAGCTAATCATACCAACAGAAACTGCTGGGTCTTTAAGCAGGTCGGCATGCTCAACGCCGAACACAAGGGGAGGAGGCCGCCAAGCGACAGGGACGACGGAGAGGCTCACCAACGAAATACCGAGGGTTAGAAGCAATTTCCACCCGAGGATCGACTACTCCTGGAGCGGAAATAGCAGTCCGGCTTCGGCCGCCCACCTCGTATACCTACAAAATTTGTACCGCGCATACATCACTACGCACTCAAGACACCATGGGCATTGGCGGAAGCACACTACGGACAAGCCTGCAAGCATTCCCGTAACGTTTTTTTATCTATTTTCTTTTTTATTTCTTCCTTCACTATCTCTTAAAAACAGGTGATGAATAGGACAAACATCTAAAACTGACTCTATCAGAGTTCGGATCCGTGCACTCACCTATGGGGCTACTTCCATCAAGGATTCCCCTCGCCGAGGACAGGCGGCGCATACGTGCGACAGGAGGTCCAAAAATAACTTTTTGTAGACCGCACTCTTTATTTCGAGCATGTACTATGCCTCTTCCTCCGCCTTCGACCCCGAGCATGTCAAATAGCCGGGGTTGTGGTCTTTATATTAAGTAATCATTGGCATATCGCTCAGGTCCTAGTAAATAGTATCCGAATTAATCATCCGTGTTGTTTCGCCAATGATTATAGCTCCCATGGTTGTTTCACAGATATACCTTGGCATAACCCGCCAGGGGCTTGGTATGGGAACAAATGAGTTGCCAACAAAAGTCCGAATAGCTCTATAGCGTACTTCAGCATCGCAAGTTTGGCCTTATATGCATCAGCTCTGAATCATTGTCTTGGGTCAATAGTTGGGTTGCCCGGCTCCTGTGCTTGGTACCCTATGTTCCGCTCCATCGGCTAGGGTAGTAAAGGGAGAACTACTGCGATTGTGCTTCCGGTTCATCTGGTCAAGTACCTCAGTAGAGAAGCCGAAAACTGACTGTCATGATGCGGCGAGAGCTGGTCAACCACTTGACGACTTATTGGAATCTTTACTGATTCTCCGTGTCACACGAGGGATCTTTTTCAGATCAAATATGTACAACATCATATTATAATACGCCGCATACATACCAGGGGCTATGCCGTAGCCCCACCATAAAAATCCTATGGCTAAGTGAAAGTGTTAATGCCCTATAGTCCGATTGCCTGGTTCGCCGCATTATCACCTCCTTCGTGGACCAAGACGTTGGATAAAGAGTGATTAAATGCTTTTCTGAACACCCCCGTACTTCCTACGAGGGGGCTGAAGCCGACGACTGGAAAACTTTCAGATTATATTAAAACGGCCGCACAGGAGGAATACAAGCTTTCGAGCAAAATGTAAAAATAGATTAACTATAAAATTGTCTTTTACAATTCTCATACACCTCACTCGAACATTATGTATTTCGAGCACTGACCCTCTATCAAGCGGGCAGCCTCTAGGACGTCTTCAAAATAATGCTCTGGTTCAGGATGGTCCTTGCCCTTGGGTGGACTCTTCGCCGCAACATCGATGGCCTTCATCTTCCCCTAGAATGTCTTGACTCGGGCAAAAGCCATCCGTGCACCCTCAATGCACGTCGACTGCTTCATAGCGTCGATACGCGGCACCGCGTCAACAAGCCTTTGCACCAAACCGAAGTAGCTATTCGGAACAGGCTCGGTTGTCTACAACCGGATTATGACGTTCTTCATGGCAGCGCCGGATATCCTATGAAGCTCGGCCCATTGGGACATCTGTTCATTCAGCAACAAAGGGCGCTTTGATGCGCCAAACTGTGACCAGAAAAGATTCTCCGTTGCGTACCCCTCTCGCACTTGATAATACTGCGCCGCATCAGAAGAACTCTTCGGCAAGTCTAAAAACTCGTCTGGAGAACTCCACACTCGGTCAAGCTGAGCATAGTTCGGATCGCCGAACTTAGTGTGTAGCAGAAAGGGTTTACCAGCCGCAATCTCCCCAGCTTGCCGGATCTCCTCACGGGCTGCTCTGGATTCCGAGCATGCTTCTCTCGCCATTTGTAAGGCCTTGTCCAGTTCAGCCGTTTTGGCTTCATTCTCCTTCTCCAGAAATTCACAGCGGCCAGTAGCAGTTTTCAGTTCGAGCGCCATCGTGGATATCTTCTCCTCGTCTTGGCGCCGTGCAGCTTGTTCGGCTTTTAACTCAGCCGATGCCTTTACGGCAGCCGCATTGCTACACTGGGCCTGCTCCTTGGCCCTGGCCAGCTCCGCTCAAAGAACTTCAATGGTGGCAGCACCATCTGCAGCCATGCATATTCCAGCATATAGATTTTAGCATCAGGCTTATACCACAAAAAATGTATGGGGATTTCCCCCTACCTTGCGACTCGTCAAGACGCATATTGATTAACGCAAGGTCATCCCCTGCTACATCAAGCTTCCGCTGTAGCTCGGCAATATCCATAGTCTGGAAAGCAGCTAAGGGGGAAACAGCCTGCGTTCAAGTTCATCAGATCACTCCTTGAGTAATTCTTTTCGATCCTCCATTTGCTTCCCAGTGGAAGCCAACCCGAGTCTCAGGGGCTACTACCTATACACAGGTGCATCTTTGCAAATAAAACATAGCCCAAAACATTATATCACAAACCTCGAAACCTTTTAGCAGGCTCATGAAGGCTTCATTCAATCCGCTCTTCGCGGACAAAATCTTCTCAACCACTGTACCCATCAAGGTACGCTGTTCCCCCGAGACAGATGCTTTTCGCAACATGTCTCGCAATATATCCGGAGCCTCCGGGTCTCCAGAAGCCGCTCTAGGAGCACAACCATCCTTTGAAGGAATCCGTTCACCCGTCTCTAGAATCACCGTCGGCTGCGAGCCAGATAGTCCGGGGCCTTTATTATCAGCACCAGAATCCTGGACTGTCGGAGATCCACCTTCGGGTACTGCCTCTTTTATCCCCTGCGTAGCTTGTTGATCAAGAAAAACCCTTCGGATGACACTTCAGAGTCGTACGCCTTATTGGGCGAGGAGGTTGGGGGAGGCGTCTCGCTCTCCATCATCTCTGGGAGGAGACCTCCCGAAGAATAGGATTGCCCAGAAAAATGATAACCCACAAGTATAGGGGATCGCAACAGTTTTCGAGGGTAGAGTATTCAACCCAAATTTATTGATTCGACACAAGGGGAGCCAAATAATATTCTCAAGTATTAGCAGTTGAGTTGTCAATTCAACTACACCTGGATAACTTAGTATCTACAGCAAAGTATTTAGTAGCAAAGTAATATGGAAGTAACGGTAACAGTAGCAAAGTAATATTTTTGGGTTGTGTATTGATTGTAACAGTAGCAACGGAAAAGTAAATAAGCGAGGAACAATATGAGAAAAGCTCGTAGGCATTGGATCGGTGATGGAGAATTATGCCGGATGCGGTTCATCATGTAACAATCATAACATAGGGTGACACAGAACTAGCTCCAATTCATCAATGTAATGTAGCCTTGTATTCTGAATATAGTCATACGTGCTTATGGAAAAGAACTTGCATGACATCTTTTGTCCTACCCTCAGAACATAGTGGGTACTAGGGATCAAACCCTAACAAAACTAACTCGATTACGTGATAAATCTCATCCAACCCATCATCGTCTAGCAAGCCTATGATGGAATTACTCACGCACGGCGGTGAGCATCATGAAATTGGTGATGGATGATGGTTGATGATGTCGACAGCGACGAATCCCCCTCTCTGGAGCCCCGAACGAACTCCGGAGCAGCCCTCCCGAGTGGTTTTAGGGCTTGGCGGCGGCTCCGTATCGTAAAACGCGATAAATCCTTCTCTCTGATTTTTTCTCCCCGAACACAAATATATGGTGTTGGAGTTGAGGTTGGTGGAGCGTCAGGGGCCCATGAGGCATGGGGGCGCGCCCAGGGGGGGCAGGCACGCCCCCACCCTCGTGGACAGGGTGTGGGCTAATACGTCTCCAACGTATCTATAATTTTTTATTGCTCCATGCTATATTATCTTCTGTTTTGGACATTATTGGGCTTTATTATTCACTTTTATATTATTTTTGGGACTAACCTATTAACCGGAGGCCCAGCCCAGAATTTCTGTTTTTTTGCCTATTTCAGAGTTTCGCAAAAAAAGAATATCAATGGAGTCCAAACGGAATGAAACCTTCAGGAACTTGATTTTTTGAACGAACATGATCCAGGAGACTTGGACCCTACGTAAAGGAAGCTTCCAGGAAGCCACGAGGTAGGGGGGCGTGCCTACCTCCCCAAGCGCGCCCTCCACCCTTGTGGGCCCCATGTTGCTCCACCGACGTACTTATACCTACGTACCCCCAAACGATTAGATACGGAGCCAAAAACCTAATTCCACCGCCGCAACCTTCTGTACCCACGAGATCCCATCTTGGGGCCTGTTCTGGAGCTTCGCCGGAGGGGGCATAGATCACGGAGGGCTTATTCATCAACACCATAGCCTCTCCGATGAAGTGTGAGTAGTTTACCTCAGACCTTCGGGTCCATAGTTATTAGCTAGATGGCTTCTTCCCTCCTTTTGGATCTCAATACAATGTTCTCCCCCTCTCTCGTGGAGATCTATTCGATGTAATCTTCTTTTGCGGTGTGTTTACTGAGACCGATGAATTGTGGGTTTATGATCAAGTTTATCTATGAACAATATTTGAATCTTCCGAATTCTTTTATGTATGATTGGTTATCTTTGCAAGTCTCTTCGAATTATCAGTTTGGTTTGCCCTACTAGATTGATCTTTCTTGCAATGGGAGAAGTGCTTAGCTTTGGGTTCAATCTTGCGGTGTCCTTTCCCAGTGACAGTAGGGGCAGCAAGGCACATATTGTATTGTTGCCATCGAGGATAACAAGATGGGGTTTCTATCATATTGCATGAATTTATCCCTCTACATCATGTCATCTTGCTTAAGGCGTTACTCTGTTCTTATGAACTTAATACTCTAGATGCATGCTGGATAGCGATCGATGTGTGGAGTAATAGTAGTAGATGCAGGCAGGAGTCGGTCTACTTGTCTCGGACGTGATGCCTATATACATGATCATACCTATATATTCTCATAACTATGCTCAATTTTGTCAATTGCTCAACAGTAATTTGTTCACCCACCGTAAAATACTTATGCTCTTGAGAGAAGCCACTAGTGAAACCTATGGCCCCCGGGTCTATCTTCATCATATTAATCTTCCAACACTTAGTTATTTCCGTTGCTTTTTTACTTTGCTTTTATTTTACTTTGCATCTTTATCATAAAAATACCAAAAACATTATCCTATCATATCTATCAGATCTCACTCTCGTAAGTGACCGTGTAGGGACTGACAACCCCTTATAGCGTTGGTTGCGAGGATTTATTTGTTTTGTGTAGGTGCGAGGGACTCGCGCGTAGCCTCCTACTGGATTGATACCTTGGTTCTCAAAAACTGAGGGAAATACTTACGCTACTTTGCTGCATCACCCTTTCCTCTTCAAGGGAAAACCAATGTAGTGCTCAAGAGGTAGCAACAAGGATTTCTGGCGCCGTTGCCGGGGAGGTCTATGCAAAAGTCAACATACCAAGTACCCATCACAACCCTTATCTCCTGCATTACATTATTTGCCATTTGCCTCTCGTTTTTCTCTCCCCCACTTCACCCTTGTCATTTTATTTGCCCTCTCTTTTTAGTTTGCTTGTCGTCATGGCTAGTCCTTTATCTTCTCCGTTGTCTCCCGAAAATGAAGTTCTCAATTTTAAACAAAGGGAGGGAGAAAATCTAAAAGACGCATGGTATAGAATTTGCAATGCTCAAAATAGATCTACCAGGAAGCAATCTACTTCCGTTCTTCTCCGCAATTTTTATGTAGGCGCTAATCCTTGGTATAGATATATTCTCGACACCTTTACCGGAGGGAATTTATTGGGTAGCCATACTTTTGATTCTTATAATGCTATGATAGATTTGTTTGGCTCACCACCTCTTTTTGTTAATGGAACTACGTTAACTTTGGAGCATGTAATGCAAAGGCTTGAAATTATTGAAAATAAAGTTGCTACTGTAGAGTTAATTGAAAATCTGGATAAAAAGATCCACAACCAAATTACCCAATATGGATCTAAGGTAGGAGTCACTTTGAAAAATATTAAGGAGAAGGAACCCATAGTTAATGAAAGAATAAATCAAGATTCCACTAAAATCGATAAACTTGAGGGTATCATTACCAACTCGGGAACCGCTTTTTCTTCCGTAAAGAATACTCCAAGTCCTCGAACTAAAATTGCCAAGCTTATGTATGTTCCTAAAAATAAGGGTGGATCCTCTAGTAAGGAAACTGCGGATCTCAAATCTATAAGTATTCATCCCAATCTTTTCGCTATCATTAAGGAACCATTGGCTACAAATAAATTTTTCGATCTTGTGCCTAAAAGTTTGATAATTAGTAAAAATAAAGAAACTCCTAAGGATGATATATGTCTCATTGAAGAATTGCCTACCAAAGATGGCAATACCAAGATCTATCCTTGCTTTTATGCCTAGCTAGGGGCGTTAAACGATAGCGCTTGTTGGGAGGCAACCCAATTTTATTTTTAGTTTTTTTGCTTTTTGCTTCTGTTTAGGAATAAATATTTGATCTAGCCTCTGGTTAGATGTGTTTTTATGTTTTAATTAGTGTTTGTACCAAGTTAAACCTATAGGATCTTCTTGGATGATAGTTATTTGATCTTGCTGTAATTTCCAGAAACTTTCTGTTCACGAAAATAATTGTTAAAAATCACCAGAACATGATAAAATATTGATTCTAATTGCTGCTGATCAATAAACAAATTTGATAGGTCTTCCTATTTTGGCTGATTTTTTGGAGTTCCAGAAGTTTGCGTTAGTTACAGATTACTACAGACTGTTCTGTTTTTGACAGATTCTGTTTTTCGTGTGTTGTTTGCTTGTTTTGATGAATCTATGGCTAATAAAATAGTTTATAAACCATAGAGAAGTTGGAATACAGTAGGTTTAACACCCATATAAATAAAGAATGAGTTCATTACAGTACCTTGAAGTGGTATTTTGTTTTCTTTCGCTAACAGAGCTCACGAGATTTTCTGCTGAGTTTTGTGTTGTGAAGTTTTCAAGTTTTGGGTAAAAGATTTGATGGATTGAAGAACAAGGAGTGGCAAGAGACTAAGCTTGGGGATGCCCATGGCACCCCCAAGATAATCTAAGGACACCAAAAAGCCAAAGCTTGGGGATGCCTGATACGTCTCCGTCGTATATACTTTTCCAAACACTTTTGCCCTTGTTTTGGACTCTAACTTGCATGGCTTGAATGGAACTAACCCCGGACTGACGCTGTTTTCAGCAGACTTTTCATGGTGTTATTTATGTGCAGAAACAAAAGTTATCAGAATGACCTGAAACTCCACGGGACGTCTAGTTAAAAATATTAAAAAATCCTCGCCAAAGATGAAGACCAGGGGGCCCACACCCTGTCCACGAGGGTGGGGGGCGCGGCCCCCCACCCTAGGGCGCGCCCCTACCTCATGGGCCCCCTGGAGCTCCTCCGACGCCAACTCGAACTCTATATATTTGCTTTCGGAGAGAAAAAAAATCAAGGAGAAGAAATCATCGCGTTCTACGATACGGAGCCGCCGCCAAGCCCTAAAACCTCTCGGGAGGGCTGATCTGGAGTCCGTTCGGGGCTCCGGAGAGGGGATTCGTCGCCGTCGTCATCATCAACAATCCTCCATCACCAATTTCATGATGCTCACCGCCGTGCGTGAGTAATTCCATCGTAGGCTTGCTGGACGGTGATGGGTTGGATGAGATCTATCATGTAATTGAGTTAGTTTTGTTAGGGTTTGATCCCTAGTATCCACTATGTTCTGAGATTGATGTTGCTATGACTTTGCTATGCTTAATGCTTGTCACTAGGGCCCGAGTGCCATGATTTCAGATCTGAAACTATTATGTTTTCATGAATATATATGTGAGTTCTTGATCCTATCTTGCAAGTATATAGTCACCTACTATGTGTTATGATCCGACAACCTCGAATTGACAATAATCGGGACCACTCCCGGTGGTGACCATAGTTTGAGGAGTTCATGTTTTCACTAAGTGCTAATGCTTTGTTCCGGTTCTCTATTAAAAGGAGGCCTTAATATCCCTTAGTTTCCATTAGGACCCCGCTGCCATGGGAGGGTAGGACAAAAGATGTCATGCAAGTTCTTTTCCATAAGCACGTATGACTATATTCGGAATACATGCCTACATTACATTGATGAATTGGAGGTAGTTCTGTGTCACCCTATGTTATGACTGTTACATGATGAACCGCATCCGACATAATTATCCATCACCGATCCAATACCTACGAGCTTTCCATATACTGGTTCTCGCTTCTTTATTTCCCGTTGCTACTGTTACAATCACTACAGAATACCAAAAATATTACTTTTGCTTTCATTACTCTTTTGTTACCGTTACCACTACTATCATATTACTTGGCTACTAAATACCTTGTTGCAGATATTAAGTTATCCAGGTGTGGCTGAATTGACAACTCAGTTGCTAATACTTGAGAATATTCTTTGGCTCCCCTTGTGTCGAATCAATAAATTTGGGTTGAATACTCTACCCCCGAAAGCTGTTGCGATCCCCTACACTTGTGGGTTATCAAGACTAATTTCTAGCACCGTTGCCGGGGAGCATAGCTCTATTCTTTGAGTCACTTGGGATTTATATCTGCTGGACACTATGAAGAACTTGAAAGATGCTAAGACAACAATCTATCCCTCAACTACCAGGGGAGGTAAGGAACTGCCATCTAGCTCTGCACTTGATTCACCTTCTGTTTTGAGTAAGCTTGCGACACCTAAACCTGCTTCTGCTATTCGTTCTGATATGTCGCATGTTATTGATGATGCCACTTCTGCTATGCATGATTATTATGATGAAACTACTTCTATGCTTGACACTACTGTGCCCCTTAGTGAATTTCATGATGAACAAATTGCTAGGGCTAGAGAGAAAGAAATTATTGATACTGATTATAATGATGAAAGTGATGATGAAGATAGGCCTGTTATTCCTGAGGGTTATATTTTTGATATGGAAGCCTCTGCTGCTATTTTGGCTTGCAAAGATAACGATGATCTTAGAAGGTTATTAGCTAAATGGAATAAGCAATCTCTTAATGATAGAATGAGGCCCGACCCTACTTTTGTTACTTCACCTATTTGTGTTGCCGATAAGGATTATGAATTCTCTGTTGATCTGATATAATTACTTTGGTTGAATCTGATCCTTTTCATGGCTATGAATCTGAAACTGTTGTGGCACATCTTACCAAATTAAATCATATAGCCACCATGTTCACTAATGATGAGAGATCTCGCTACTTTTATATCCTTAAAATATTTATGTTCTCATAAAAGGGTGATGCTAAGATATGGTTTAATTCTCTTGATCCTGGTTGTGTGCGTAGTCCCTATGATATGATTTATTACTTCTCTGCTAAATATTTCCCTACTCATAAGAAACAAGCTGCTTTAAAGGAAATATACAACTTTGTGCAAATTGAAGAAGAGAGTCTCCCACAAGCTTGGGGGAGGCTTCTCAAGTTACTTAATGCTTTGCCCGATCATCCTCTTAAGAAAAATGAAATACTTGATATCTTTTATAATGGATTAACACTACAAAAAAAGACACATCCATGACATTTTGGGCCGAACGAATTTTTTTTCTGTCATACATATGACACTTCTATGACGATAATTGTGACAAAACCCGGTATCATCATAGATGTGGTGGGATCCTACTTCTATGACAAAAAATTATGACAGAAAATGGGCTTTTCGTATTGGGCGGGCCGGAGACGCAGCTGCATGACATTCTTTGGGCCGTCCATGACGGAAAAAACCGTGGTAGAAGCGAGGGGAGGAAAATTTCGGGAGTTGCGGTTACGGTGGGAGGTCGGGGCTGAACGATCGCGTTTTCTCAGACGACGTGCTGCGTGTGTGTAGGCGCGTTGGCTCTAACTGAACCCGAGCGAGGCGTTGGGCTATAACTGAACCCGAATGATTGGACTGCAGGCTACGCATTACTGAATCCGAGAGATCGATCGATGGCTGTTAACTGAACCCGATGGAGCGATTCCTTCGCTACTGCTGCTAACTGAAGCCGATCGATGCTGCCTCTGGGATGAACAGTGAGCGTTGGGGGGGGGGGTTGGATGAACAGTGAGCGGTGGCGTTGCCTCTGGATGAACAGGAACCCGTGGTGTGGAGGGCTGGATGAACAGTAGACGATGGAGGGGTGGCCGTGGCGGGGTGGTTGAACAGGACCCCGTGGTGTGGAGAGCTGGATGAACAGTAGACCAAGGAGGGGTGTCCGTGGAGGGGTGGTTGAACAGTAGCCGGTGGAGTAGCGCGCGGTGGAGGCTGGATGAACAGGAGCCCGTGGAGGCTGGAGGAGGTCGACGGTAGCCCGTGGAGGCTGGAGGAGGTCGACGGTGGAGATGAACAGTATCCCGTGGAGTCCTGCTTATGCTCGCCACACCCTCCCGGCGAACAGACCCCGTGCTTCGACGTGAAGGCCCAACACAAGTCCGTTTCGTCCATTTTGCGGTACGCCACACCCCTCCCGATCAACAGGACCCCCGTTCCGACCGTAGGAGGTCCGTTTCCTCTGTTTTTGCGGCACGCCACACCCCTCCCGATCAACAGGACCCCCTTTTCGACCGTAGGAGGTCCGTTTCCTCCGTTTTGTGGTACGCCAGACCCCTCCCGATGAACAGGATCCCATTTTGAACGTGGCCGGTCGAACACAAGGCCGTTTCCTCCGTTGTGCGGTACGCCATGCGTCGTTTCCATCGCCTATTCCGTCCAAGCCCTTCTGATGAACACGACCACACATTCCGTTCCGACCCAGCCGGTTTGGCTCCCCATGAACACGACGATGACGCTGTTTCTCCGTTTTGACCCAGCCATGTACACGAGCCCTCGCCGTACGTATGCGCAAGTAGGCGTTCGAGACCCCGCCCATATGAACACATACGTGGCCGTATTTTCTTTCTTGCACCCTGGCCGCTGTACGTACGTGTACATGCTACGTGTGCGCCTCTACTACGACACGTGCGCGCCTCTACAACGACCAGTATGTACGTACATGTTCGCGACCAGAATGACAACGCTACGTACGCTTCGACCAGGTGGGTCCCGACTGTCAGGCACTTCCTTGCCTACGAAGATGTAGCTGGTGGGTCCCAGCAGTCAGGGGGGTGAATCGTTTTGGTTTTTTTTTGCCCGGACGCACTTCCTTGCATGCAAAGATTTAGCTGGTGGGTCCCAGCAGTCAGGGGGGCGAATCGTTTTTTTTCGGACGCACTTCCTTGCGTGCGAAGATGTAGCTGGTGGGTCACAGCAGACAGGGGGAAACGTTTTTTTCGCGAAATACGTTGGCCCGTCCGGTGGGTCCCCGCTGTCAGGTGGAGGAATAATTATTTTGCTCGTAATAAGGAGGCACTTCCTTGCTGCGGCCATGGAACTAGCTGTCAGCCTCTCCACGTACAGTCCATGCCCGATGGAAGCCATTCCTTGACCACGTTGACCACGCCGCGCCGAGAGCACCAGGGCGGTGGACGACGGCGATGCCTAGGAAGGGGACGACGCGGAGCCAGGGAAGATGCGGCAGTGGATGCCCACGTGTAGAGGAGTATGTGGGTTCACTCGTTCTGTTGCGGTGTGAGGATGCCGTCGCCGTAGAATAATAAGGGGTGTGGGTGCGTAGAGGGATGGCCTGGCCAGCGGTGGGAGTAGTAGGGGGTGGTGAGGCCTCCGCGGCATCATAGTCGGCCACGGGCTGCAGGAGCTAGCGGCACGACCGGCGCTGCTTTGGGTGGCTGGAGCAAGAAGACCAGAGGTTGAAGAAGCACTACGGCCGTTGGATGGACATCGTACGGTCACTGGAGCTAGAATCGTTCATATATTGACTAAAGTTGACAAAGGCCTCCGTCCCAGTCAACTTAGTAGGCCCACAAGTCAGCCTCCCACCAAGGTTGGTCCCAGCTAGCAGGGGGTAGTCATTTTTTTGTGCGTAATAAGGAGGCACAGCGGGGGAAACGTTTTTTTCGCGAAATACGGTGGCCCGACTTGTGGGTCCCAGCAGTCAGGGGGAAACGTTTTTTTCTTTCATGAAATACTGATGGCCCGTCCAGTGGGTCCCAACTGTCAGGTAGAGGAATAATTATTTTCCGCGTAATAAGGAGGCACTTCCTTGCGGCTGCCGTGGACCCAGTTGTCAGCCTCTCCACGTACAGTACTCTTTCAATGGAAGTCGTTCGTTGACCACATTGACCATGTTGCGCCAAGAGCACCACGGCGGTGGACGGCGGCGAGGCCTAGGAAGGGGACGACGCGGAGCTGGGGAAGACGCGGCAGTGGAAGCCCGCGCGGAGAGGAGTATGAGGGTTCACCGTTTCGGCTGCGGTGTGAGGCTGCCATCGCCGCAGAATAACAGGGGGTGTGGGTGAGTAGAGGGATGCCCTGGCCAGCGGTGGGAGTAGTAGGGGCGCTGAGGCCTGCGCGGCAGCACAGCCGGCCATGGGAGGCGGGAGCAGGCGGTCCCGCCGGCGCTGCTTTGGCGGCTGGAGCAAGAAGATCAGAGATTGAAGAAACATGACGGCCGTTGGATTGACATCCAACGGTTACGTCTGCTAGAATTGTTTGTTGACGTAGTATATAATAACTAAAAAAAAATCTTGCATACGCGTCAACTAAACAGGCCCACAAGTCAGACCACTCCCTCTTTTTTTTAATAATTTATATATAGCTCATGACAACTTCTTATGCAATTTATTGCAGTCTTTTTTTGGTTGGCCAGGGCTAATTTCACATATTTCTGTGGGTTCCAAACTATTTTTAATAACGAAATGTCTAGCCAGATTTAAAGTACTTTGAAGATATATTTGACATAGGTTAATGCCCAGTGAAATAGGAATCTGAAAATGTGAAAAAATCAGAAATTATAAAGTAATTGCCAATTTGTCATCTGTTTTTATATTCACAACCCATTTCATATTACTTTCAAGATTTGCAGGCGTCTTGAAAGAGTTGCAGCTCATCTGGGCGTAGAAAAATAAGTACGCCTGGATTGGGTATTCTTCAGAAAAAATAAACTGGGCTCATTTTCACAAAGAAAAAATAGCTGGGTTGGTCACATGGTGAACATAAAATATAAGCCTGGGCTAGATGGGCCACATCCCAGTTCAAACCCTGCTCCGTCTCAATAATACCAAACAAAAAAATACTGCTCGAGTAGCTACGTCCCAGGTGTCAGCCGATCTTGTGCTGTTCTCTTGTCTATTGACTATATACGCTCACAATGTCGTGGGTCCCAGATGTCAGGAAAACACTAGGAGGAAGCATTTTATTTTTCCATACGCTGACATGGTGGGCCCCTGCTGTCATCCTCTCCACGTACTTCTGCCGATTCTTGTTGTTTGTTGACCATGTTGACAACGCGAGAGGGCGGCGCCGCGGCGAGCGCACCAAAGCGCGCGGAGGACGTCGGCGTTAACGATTTAGGAGATGGTGGGGCGGCGATACGCCCTGAGGTGCAGCCGGCCGTGGGAGGCGGAAGCAGGCGGCCCCGCCTGTCGTGGTTCTAAGTCTGACAGTAGAATGGGGGGTAGGTATGGAGAGGCAAGATACTAGCTATGGAGTAGTTGTATACGCACGAGTTTTACAAGTTCAGGCCCTTCTCAGAGGAAGTAACAACCCTACGTCTCGGAGCCCGGAGGCGGTCGACTGGATTATATGCGATGAATTACAGGGTGTGAACCCTTCTACCGTGGAGGGGTGGCTTATATAGAGTGCGCCAGGACCCCAGCCAGCCCACGTAGCGGAGGGTTAAAGGTACATTAAGGCCAGGCATTACTGGTAACGCCTTACATAAAGTGTCATCATGATCATAAAGACTACTTAATTACATTCCGTTTGGACACCGGGTGGTTCTTGAACTCCTGGTGGTCGAGTGGGTCTTCATGGTCGAGTGTCTTTGAGTCTGTCAAGTGGAATCCTACCAGGTCGACTGGAAGGCAGTTTATTCTAAGGATGTCCTTGGGGAGGGTATCTTGGACAGGTCCATGACCCTACCCTAGGTACATGACTTCATCATTAGCCCCCGAATGGATCGAGGTTTGAGTGAGGAATGAGTTGATAATCTTTCCGACCTGTTTTCCGTGTTGCGAGTGTGTCTTACTCTAGATTAGTGACTTTTTAGTGAAGTTGTCAACTTCTCTTTCAGTCACCTTGATCCATTCTTCACATCTGTCGAGTGAACTTTATGAACTTGGAGATTTCCGAGCGACGGATCGGAGGAAATCTGCCGTCTGACAAGTTGCTCTACTGTTAGCGGATTTAGCGGGATCCGAATTTTGGGAAGCGCGCGAAGCGGAGAAGGCCGCGGTACTCGGATGGGATAAGGCAAGGACGCCTCGATCTCCGCGCCAAGTTTTTCGCCATGTATCGCGCGCGCGACTATTGCGGGATTTGACAGGATTGCCCGGGCCTACCAGTCAGCCACTCGGAAGCGACTTCATATAAGGCACCGGGCGGGGTCTTTGAATAGTGCGCCTCATTTTCCTCCCCGCCCTCAGATTCATCCGCCGCTACCAGAACCTGCTCAGCGCTGCTGCTCCGTTCCTGCTTCGCCGGCGACAATGGTGAAGGAGAAGACGGGGGCCTTGGAGCGGGCGAAGAAGGCGACGGCGAAGGCGGAGGGGAGAGCGACCAGTCGGGGCAGATCCTCGTCACGTCCCAGCCTGCCGCAAGGTTGGGTCCAGGGAGATTGGATCCGTTCGACCATCACCCAGAAAGACCTCAACGACCTGGCCAACGAGGGATTGATGCCCCATGGGCCAGCAAGGCTTCCGGGGACGGAGTGGCAGCCGCAGCCTCAGGAGGGTGAGTGCGTCCTCTTAGCCACCCATGTTGATCGCGGATTTTCTCTACCGCCGAATCTTTTCTTTTGGGGTTTTCTGAACTTCTTTGGAGCACAACTCCATCACTTCACACCCAACTCCATTGCCTATCTCGCTGCTTTCGTGTCTCTGTGTGAAAACTTCTTGGGCTGTCGGCCGCACTGGGGTCTCTTCAAACACATATTCACTTGTCGCTCACTGACGGTGAAAAAGGCTAGTCCGAATGATGAAAGAACCCAAGTAATCCAGATGTGTGGGGGTCTTGGGGTCCAGATGAGGGGTAAAAGTGCCTTTCCGGCCATGATTCTTCCCGATTCAGTTAGAGGGTGGCAGTCGACCTGGTTCTACTGCCAAGACCAGTCGACGCCAGGGCAGTCGACTGGACTCCCTCCTTTCTCCATGGATTGAGTGAAAAAGCCGTCCTCTCTGAAGGTGCTTCCGGAGGAGAAGGTCCAGGTTAAATTGTTGATGGAGCGTGTAGTCCAGCTCATTTGCGACGGAGTGACCGACATGGATCTTCTAGAGGTTTTCCTTAGACGGCACATTCAACCGCTCCAATACCAAGGCCACCCGATGTGGATGTATTCTGGTACCGAAGACACCACCCGGGTCCACCCAGAGGAGGTCGATGACGCCACATTGGAGAGGTGGATGATTGCCATCACAGGGAACAAAGATAACCCTCGTGGAGCTAGGAGGATCCCACCACCCGACCAATCTTACGAACCAGACAAGGTATGACCACTTATCTCCGACTGTGATCCTGTTGCATCCGCTCTGTTTCGCTGCAAATCTGCCGATTGAATTTCGTCTTGTTTTGCTGTCTTCTAGGTCACCACTGAGATGTACTCGATGCCCAACGGGGCGCAGGAACAAGTCGAAGAAGAAGAAGGAAGCGGAGGCGAAAGCCAAGAGGAGTGGGAGTCCGACGGTGAGGAGGGCGAGGGAAACGACAGCTCTGATGAAGAGGAGGAGGAGGAGGAAGAGGAGGAAGACGTGGATCCTCCTCACTTGGAAAGGCGGTCCAAGCTGACGCATGATCCGACGGTCGAGCGCGGTAAGGCTGTCGCGCTCGCTGGGCGGTCGATGAAGCGCCCTCGGACGGCTTCCCCAGTGCCGACTGGGAAACCGCCAAAGCAACCCCGAGCAACGTCATCAAAGCCGACGAAGGCCCTGCCCAAGATGAGGATGGTCATTCCCACCATTTCCGGGTAATCAGCAGAACTTGTGTTTTCCTGTTTATCATGGGTGTACTTTTGGTCGACTCGCTTGATCGATCAACTGATTTCTGAAATCTGCAAGGCTGCCACCTCCGAGACCTCAACTAAGCATGAAGATCGACATGGAAGATGCCGCCACCTCCAACCTTGGTATGATCTCTGCAGTTTCGCTTTTATGGTCGATTGATTACTGTTTTACCTTTGAATCTTTCCTATAGTTCCACCTCATGTCATTGATCTCCCGACGCATTTGACGATGAAACACCGTAGAGGAAGAGGAAGGACAAAAGGGTGCCTGCCAGCAAGGCTACTCAAGTTGTATCACTGCCCGAAACGCTGGTTCACGAGGGAGGCGACACCACTCGGGCTTCTATGACCTTTGCTGTGCACCGACGAGTGCCCGGCCTTCGTCGTCGACTGCTGACCCGCCTTCCCTTTTTGCCACACACCACGTCCCGGAAGACCAAGTGAGTGCTGCTAAGGAGGCCATACGCCAGGCAGGGATCATGATGGAGTAAGTGAAGGTGGTCCGGGAGGCTAGCCAGGCGGCTTATGATGCATGCTCAGCTCTTCAGAGCAATGTCCAAGTAAGTTGGTCGCTGCTTGTTCTGTTAGGATATGCTACCTGATATTTCTTCTTTCTGAAGATTTCCATATCTGTATCTGTACACCCATTGGGTGGGTGAGTCGATTGAATTTTTGTACTGGCGGGGGCACGCTGAGTGCACCCACTGGGTGTAGTCCCCGAGGCTATGGTGGACTGCGGGCAGTCGACTATAGTCTTTATACTTTGAACTTCTTCACTCGGTCTGGTCGGGCCATGTCGAATGGATCTTTGGAACCGGTGGGGGCACGCTTAGTGCACCCACTGGGTGTAGTCCCCGAGACTATGGTGGACTGCTGGCAGTCGACTATAGTCTTAGGAACTGTTTTTTTCTCTTTCGGTCGACTGGTCGAACCGAATTGGTAAAACCAGTGGGGGCACGCTGAGTGCACCCACTGGGTGTAGTCCCCGAGACTACTTGTTTAATGTTTTGATTATTTGTAGTCTTAGAAATGCTACGATTTTTTCTTTATTCACTCGGAAGTGACCTGTCTTTGATATTTTGTCGATTGACTCTTCGCAGAAATCTTGCGAGCTCGTGGCCCGCTATACCGAATTGGAGAACAAACAGACCTAGCTCAACCTTGATTTGAAGCTTGCTCAGGAGAACTTGCAAAAGGCGAGAGACGAAGCAAAAGGTATGGCTGGTGAGAACTTTAACGACTGTCTTTGTCTTTCTACCCATTCTCAACTCTGGGCTTATTGTTATTTTGCAGACAAACCGGAGGAGGCTCAAGAAGAAAGACCACGACCTTGCAGAGGTACGTATATGCGACTTTGGAGAGAACAAAGCTCATGAAGAGAAACTGGTCTCACCGGCAAACTCAAGAGGAGAATACCAAACTGAAGGCTGCTGTCGACGCGGCCAACAAGGAGGTTAGCCGACTGAAGAATGACAAAGTTGCTCTGACTGACAAGGCTGGCGAACTGGTGGGGAAGAGGAATGATCTGGAGGCTTATTTGGGAGGGCTCGCCAAAAATTTATTCCTCATGCTCGAAGGTAATCTCTTTTACCCGACTGTCTAGTTATCACCGACTGATCATAGAACTGTTAACTTGAACCCGAGTTGCATTTGCAGAATTTTGTCAGAACTTCGAAGAGGAGACCAGTTGAGTGGAGACAAGCCTGGACCCCATCAAATCTCCCGTGAAGGATGAAGCCGCTATGAACGTGCTTCGACTGGAGTCTCGCATTGCTGGAGTGGTGGACTATCTCGCTCGACTGAAAGCTGTGGTGTCACGGATCGACTCAACACTCTGGCCAGACCAGACGCTTCAGAATGACCTCGAGTCTTTATTGACTCGACTGAACAAGGTTCCAAGTCGAGTGCAAGAATGGAAAAATTCTTATGCAAGGTGTGGTGCTGATGTTGCTCTGTCTCTGGTTTGTGTCCACAGTAAGGAGGCGCGGGAGGAAAAGCTGGTGTCCCTCAAGGTTGCCAATACCAAGAAGTATGATTTCCAATCCTTCATGGAGACTTTCATCGCCGCTGCCACCCGGATTGCTGATGGGATCGTCCTTGACCAGTTTGTGGCTCCTTCCAGTCCTCCACCTGAGGAGTAAAAAAAACTTCTATGCTCTACCTTAAATTTGCCTCGGAATGCCGAGTGGTTTTGTAACCGATAAACTTTAACGGGCTTAACGCCCGATCACTTTCAAATTCGTATGACGTTTATCCAAACTTGGTTTATCACCGAGCGTGCTTTTATTTGCCTTTGATGAGAACTTTGCTTTTCATTCAGAATATACTTCAATGCTTGAGCAGCATCCTTGAGCTGAATATCCAGTCGACTTGCACTTCATCGATTTTTGCAGGTATGGATGAAGTACGGGTTGCGACTGACCTCGTCGTCTTTGTGAATCGGGATGGACCGCACGTGGTACTTGTGGTGCAGCGAAGAAGGAGAAGGTAATAGTCGACCTACACCTCGTCGTCCTTGCGGATTGGGATGGATTTCTTACTTAGGCGAGTACTGGACTGCAGCTAAGCCTCCGAGTGAGAGGTTTGCTCTCCACTCGGTAGGATTTTTTAATACTTAGGCGAGCACTGGACTACAGCTAAGCCTCCGAGTGGGAGGTTTGCTCTCCACTCGGTAGGATTTTTTAATACTTAGGCGAGTACTGGACTACAGCTAAGCCCCCGAGTGGGAGGTTTGCTCTACACTCGGTAGGATTTTTTAATACTTAGGCGAGTACTGGACTGCAGCTAAGCCCCCGAGTGGGAGGTTTGCTCTCCACTCGGTAGGATTTTTTAATACTTAGGCGAGTACTGGACTGCAGCTAAGCCCCCGAGTGGGAGGTTTGCTCTACACTCGGTAGGATTTTTTAATACTTAGGCGAGTACCGGACCGCAGCTAAGCCCCCGAGTGTGAGGTTTGCTCTCCACTCGGTAGGACTTTTAATGGCGTAGCTCCGAAGGAGAAGGTAGCAGTCGACCTGCACCTCGTCGTCCTTGTGAAGCGCACATTGTATTAAATACTTAGGCGAGTACTTGGACTGCAGCTAAGCCTCCGAGTGGGAGGCTGGCTCACCACTCGGTAGGATTTAAAACACTTAGGCGAGTACTGAGACTGCAGCTAAGCCCCCGAGTGGGAGGCTGGCTCACCACTCGGTAGGATTTTAAAACACTTAGGCGAGTACTTGGACTGCAGCTAAGCCTCCGAGTGGGAGGCTGGCTCACCACCCGGTAGGATTTAAAACACTTATGCTAGTACTTGTACTGCAGCTAAGCCCCCGAGTGGGAGGCTGGCTCACCACTCGGTAGGATTTTAAAACACTTAGGCGAGTACTTGTACTGTAACTAAGCCTCCGAGTGGTAGGCTGGCTCACCACTCGGTAGGATTTTAAAACACTTAGGCGAAACGGATTCGCAGCTAAGCCCCCGAGTGAGAGGCTGGCTCGCCACTCGGTAAGGATTTTTTACAAACTTAGGCAAAACGGATTCAAGAGCTAAGCCACCCATCGGGGGAATTTTAACAAAAAGTAATAACAATCCTTTGGGAAAATTATAATCTTCTTGATTTAGGTAAACAAACTACAGAGGTACTTTTATTACATCTCACCCGAGTGAGTACTTAAGTGTAAAAGGGCGGAGCAGCTCCGCATTCAGTGCTCGAGGCTCATCGATCCGGCGCTCGACGTTGTAAAGATGGTAAGCTCCATTGTGGAGAACTCTGGTGACGATGAAGGGACCTTCCCAAGTGGGAGCGAGCTTGTGTGGTTTCTGTTGATCCACTCGGAGGACCAGATCCCCTACTTGAAAGGCTCAACTCTTCACATTTCTAGCGTGGAATCGATGCAAGTCCTGCTGATATATGGTCGAGTGGATCAGGGCCATCTCTCTCTACTCTTCAAGGAGGTCGACTGCATCTTGCCAGGCTTGCTCCGCTTCAGCTTCAGAGTAGAGTTCGACTCGGGGCGCATTGTGAAGCAGGTCACTCGGCAGAACTGCTTCAGCTCCATAGACCATAAAGAATGGAGTTCTCCCAGTCGACCGATTAGGAGTGGTCCTCAATCCCCAAAGAACCGATGGAAGTTTGTCGACCCACGCTCCTGCTGAATGCTTGAGATCACGCATCAGTCGGGGTTTCAGTCCTTTGAGAATTAGACCATTTGCTCGTTCTGCTTGTCCATTCGATTGGGGGTGAGCGACTGAAGCATAGTCGACTCGCGTGCCCTGAGAGGCGCAAAAGGCTTTGGACTTATCGGAATCGAAATTTGACCCATTGTCAGTGATGATGCTGTGCGGAACTCCATATCTGAATATCAACTGTCTGATGAAACTGACAGCAGTGCACGCATCAAGGTTCTTGATAGGTTTATCTTCGATCCACTTTGTAAATTTGTCGACTGCCACAAGCAAATGAGTGAAACCACTCCTGCCAGTTCTCAGTGGTCCAATCATATCCAACCCCCATACAGTGAAAGGCCAGACGAGGGGAATGGTCTTCAATGCTGAGGCGGGTTCGTGTGACATGTTGGAGTAGAACTGACATCCTTCACACTTGTCGACTATTTCCTTTGCCATTTCATTCGCATTTGGCCAGTAAAATCCCGCTCGGTATGCTTTAGCCACGATGGTCCGAGAGGACGCATGGTGACCACAGGTCCCCGAGTGGATATCATCAAGAATTATCCGACCTTCTTCTGGCGTTATGCACTTCTGGCTGACTCCAGTCACGCTTTTTCTGAATAACTGTCCCTTGATCACAGTAAAGGCCTTGGATCGGCGGACGATCTGTCTAGCCTCTTCTTCATTCTCCGGGAGCTCTTTCCTCAGGATATACACGATGTACGGTACTGTCCAGTCGGGAGTGATGACCACGACTTCCATGATCAGGTCGACCACCGCTGGGACCTCAACTTCAGTCGGATCAGTGGCACTCTTTGGCTGTGGAGCTTCTTCAGTGAAAGGATCCTCTTGAATCGACGGTGTGCGGATGTGCTCCAAAAACACATCACTGGAAATGGCTTCCCTCTTGGACCCTATTTTCGCCAAATCATCAGCAGCTTGATTTTTCAGTCGGGGTATATGATGGAGCTCTAACCCCTCAAACTTCTTCTCTAGCTTCCTCACTGCATTACAGTAGCCAGTCATGGCTGGACTTCGACGCCCCACTCCTTCATCACCGATTAACCACCAGATCTGAGTCGCCATAGACCATGAGGCGATTTAACGCCGAGTGAAATGGCCATTCGCAACCCATACAACAGTGCTTCATTATTCGCTTCATTGTTGGAAGAATCAAAGTGAATCTGGAGCACATATCTGAGCTTATCTCCTCGGGGAAACCAATACTACCCAAAGACCGAATCATTCAGCATCTTGGAACCATCAAAGAACATAGTCCGAGGTTCGAGTGAACTTGAGTCGGTGGCTGTTGTTCAATCCACTCGGCGATGAAATCTGCTATTGCTTGGGACTTGATGGCTTTCTTTCGCCTCAAACTTGATATCAAGGGAAGAAGTTCAATCGCCCATTTCGCCACTCGACCAGATTCGTCTCTTGTCAGGCCAGATCTCTAATAATGGGGCCGTCCGACGATCGTAATGGAATGATCGAGAAGTAATGAGCAACCTTCTTCAGCGGTCATATAAATCCCATACACAAGCTTCGATAATGAGGGTATCTTTGCTTTGACGGGTCAATACTTGAGAAAGATAATATCTCGGGCAATGAACTTTGAAGGCCTTTCCTTCCTCTTCCCGCCGACCGTAAGTCTTGTGATCGACGACTTGTCCTGTGGCTACAATGTAAAGCAGCAACGGCTCCTTGCTGATTGGGGCAGCAAGCACCGGCTGGGTGGAAAGCAGAGCTTTGAGCTCTGCAAACGCTGCATCAGCTTCAGGAGTCCACTCGAACTTGTCTGACTTCTTCATCAGTCGGTAAAGAGGCAATGCCTTTTCACCGAGGCGAGAGATGAATCGACTTAAAGCGGCCAAGCATCCAGTAAGCTTCTGGACATCGTGCACACACACAGGGCGTTTCATTCGGAGTATAGTGCCAACTTTTTCTGGGTTAGCATCGATTCCTCGTTCAGAAATGAGAAAACCGAGTAACTTTCCGCCAGGAACTCCGAATGTGCACTTTGATGGATTAAGCTTGATATCATACCTCCTGAGATTGGCAAATGTTTCAGCAAGGTCAGTCAACAGGTCGGAACCTTTCCGTGACTTGACCACAATGTCATCCATGTATGCCTCCACATTCCGACTGATTTGAGTGAGTAAACACTTCTGAATCATCCTCATGAACGTGGCTCCGGCATTCTTGAGGCCGAATGGCATGGTGACATAACAGAAGCACCCGAATGGAGTGATGAAAGCTGTTTTGATCTCGTCGGGTCCATACAGACGGATCTGACGGTACCCGGAATATGCGCGTCTAAAAAGACAACCCCAAGACATCCCACGGTCGAGTCGACTATTTGGTCGATGCGGGGAGAGAAAATGATCTTCGGGCAGGCCCGATTGATATGTTTGAAGTCGATGCACATGCACAATGAATTGTCCTTCTTAGGGACCATGACAACATTGGCGAGCCACTCGAAGTGGTAAATTTCTCGGATAAACTCTGCTGCTAAGAGCAGAGCCACCTCCTCGCCTATGGCCTTTCTCTTCTGGACGGCGGACTGTTGAAGATGTTCTTTGACAGGTTTGACTTTTGAGTTGACTCACAGACGATGCTCAGCCAGTTCCCTGGGAACACCTGGCATGTCAGCAGGCTTCCATGCAGAGATGTCCCAGTTCTCACGGAGGAACTGGATGAGCGCTTCTTCCTATTTGGAGTCGAGTGTTGTTGAGATGTGAGTCGGAGCAGCATTGGGATCAGTCGGATGAATATGAATCGGTTTTGTTTCCCCGGACGACTGAAATGCTGACTCCGTGGCGGGCTTCTTGGCTCGCAACAAATCACTCGGGTCTACAGTTTTCTAGTACTCTTGCAGCTCGACCACTGCCATCTGAGCATCAACGATCTTAGAGCCTTTCTGAAAACACTCTTCTGCCTTTTTCCGATTGCCAGTGACAGTGATCACACCTTTGGGACCTGGCATCTTTAGCTTGAGGTAGACATAACATGGTCGAGCCATGAAACGTGCATATGCTGGCCTCCCCAGAATAGCGTGATAAGCGCTCTGGAAATCCACGACCTCAAAGGTCAACTTTTCCTTACGAAAATTCTTGTAGTCACCAAAAACCACATTGAGAGCAATTTGGCCGAGTGACTCAGCCTTCTTTCCAGGAATGACTCCATGGAAGCTCATGTTGCTGGTGCTGAGTCTGGACATCGGAATGCCCATCCCTTTCAACGTCTCTGCATACAAAATGTTCAAACCACTGCCACCATCCATCAAAACTTTAGTCAGTCGAGTGCCTTCGACGACTGGATCGACGACCAACGCTTGCCTCCCAGGGGTGGCAATGTGCGTCGGATGATCAGACTGGTCGAATGTGATGGCGGTCTGGGACCATTTTAGATAATTGGGTGTCGCCGGAGCGACCATGTTCACTTCTCGGTTGATAACTTTCAATCGACTTTTTCTTTCAATGTCAGCAAAAATCATCAGGGTGGAATTGACCTGGGGGTATCCACCATCACTATCTTCCTTGTCCTCAACTTTGTCTGACCCCTTCTCCTTATCCTTGGGCTGCTTCCCTTGGAACTGCTGAATCAAGAGCCGACACTGTCGAGTGGTATGCTTCGGGTAAATGAGTTTATCCTCTTCATCTTTCTTCTTGTGAATGTGGCATGGCAAGTCCAACACATCATTCCCATCTTGGTCTTTCACCTTCTTGGGGTTCCACGGACCCCTGGGTTTCCCCTTGAACTTTCCTGGGGTCACAGCCAAGGCTTCTCCGGGAGCGGCTGGCTCGGCTTTGCGCTTCTGCTTCCGACTTAGTTCCCTCCGCCGGCTTCATTAGCGGCTGACTTGTACTTGCCACTCTGGAGCCGATCCTCTTCTTCACCATTAGCATACTTGGTGGCAATCTCCATCATCCGACTCAGGGTCATATCTCCTGTCTGACCGAATTTCAAACTCAACTCCCTGTTCTTGACACCTTCCTTGAAGGCACAGATCGCCCGGTGATCGTACACATTCTCAAGCTGTGTGGTGCAAGGTAATCCATCTCTGGATGTAATCTCTCAAAGTTTCATTCGACTTACAGACACACGATCGCAGCTCACAACCCTGTTGTTCGCTTGCAAGTCCTTCAAATGTCCCGACAAACACTGGGCAAGATCTTCCCAAGTGTAAATCTGCTGGTGCTAATCGATTCAACCATGCTCGCCGAACCCTCCAACATAAGGGGCAAATGCTTCATAGCTACCCCGTTGTTGCCGCCGTAATCTGGATAGCCACTCGGTAGTCCTCAAGCCAAGTGTCGCTTGGACTCACCGTGAACTTATCGACTCGATCGCCAACCTGAAGTTGGGAGGAATCACTGCGCTCGATGGCCTGCTAAAAGACTCTAGCCCTGAGACATGAACTCTGCTGCTGGGGGGAACATCTCTGTCATGGCCTTCTCGGTGAGCCCTGTTCCTGTCGACCAAGCCTTTAACGATAATGGATCTCGCATCAAAGCCTGGCTCTCTGGGGTCGACTGGAACCCTTCGCCCAACACTGTGCTGGCATCTGTCATCTTGTTGCCGAGGAGCGTATGATCCACCCCTTGGGGGAGGGGTGGGCACTAGACGTCGATCATTGCGATCGAATCGGTGCTCATACGGCTCGCGGTTCTTGTACTGATCATCACGCCGGCCTCCACGTTCCTCACGCCTCGGGGGCGATCTTGGACTATGGGCCGACTGGAATGAATTCGCAGCGACGGATCTGCTGTGAATCCTGTTCCGTGACTGTGATACGACTGAATTTCGATCTCCTGCTGCCCGGAGTAAATCTCTGATCTGTTGCAAACCTCTACCCGCCTCCGACTGGGAAGGCTAAATCGATTCTACTATACGGGCTGCAGCTGCTAAATTCTGAATCGGAGTTTGATATACCTGAGTCGGTTGTGGAAAAAGCTAACGTCGACTGGATTCTGGAACCCGTGGTCGCGTGCGCTCGTCGAGAACTCGCTGGAGGTTCTCTAGTCGAGTGCGCTCGGCCAGGTTGGCCAAGCGCGCATCCTCCAAGGCACGAGCCTCAGGGGTTTCTCCAATGATAGGAGTGTGAAGCGCATCCATGTTTTGGCGGTGAAGTTCCTCCCTCTGCAGCGAAGTGAGGGGCTCGGGTTGGTACTCTTGGTGATCTTGCGCCGGATCGCCTCCACCGACGCCTCCGTCGGTGCGGGGGAATCCAGGAGGACTGCTTGGTCCATCGACCATCAGAACCTCTGCTGCCGGATCGCTGCTATCGCACTCGGATGCAGTCTCTGCGGAGCCAGTCGACAGATCGAACAGGCCGTAGAGAGATTCGTCGGGCTCGATTGCCGCAACTTGGGAAGTGGCCGACTGGCGAGCCACCGCATGCCTCACCCACCGCTGAAGCCTCGACCGACCGGAGCGCTTGCGCCGGCGGGAGACTGGGAGTGAGGACGACACAAGAACCAACCCATACTGGGTCGACGGTTGCCGCAGGAGGACGCCGTGGACGCACGCGCGAAAGTGCATTGCCCCGCGGATGGGGAGTGCTTCGACGTCGAGAGGATCCTCCTGAAGCCAAGCGGAGTCGTCGGCGATGAATGTGAGCGCACCGAGACGGATCTCGCGGCCCTCGACCAAAACTCCACCTGAAACCATGATGTAGGAGATCGAAAGAATCCCAACTTCTCCAACAAATCGCTAGAACACCTGCCCCACGGTGGGCGCCAACTGTCGTGGTTCTAAGTCTGACAGTAGAATGGGGGGAGGGTTTGGAGGGGCAAGATATTAGCTAGGGAGTAGTTGTATACGCACGAGTTTTACGAGTTCAAGCCCTTCTCGGAGGAAGTAACAGCCCCACGCCTCGGAGCCCGAGGCGGTCATTTGGATTATATGCGATGAATTACAGGGTGCGAACCCTTCTACCGTGGAGGGCGGTGGCTTATATAGAGTGCGCCAGACCCCAGCCAGCCCACGTAGCGGAGGGTTAAAGGTACATTAAGGCCAGGCGTTACTGGAAACGCCTTACATAAAGTGTCATCATGATCATAAAGACTACTTAATTACAAGCCGTTTGGACACCGGGTGGTTCTTGAGCTCCTGGTGGTCGAGTGGGTCTTCATGGTCGAGTGTCTTTGAGTCTGTCGAGTGGAATCCTACCAGGTCGACTGGAAGGCAGTTTATTCTAAGGATGTCCTTGGGGAGGGTATCTTGGACAGGTCCATGACCCTACCCTAGGTACATGACTTCATCACTGCTGGCGCTGGTTTGGTTTTGGCGGCTGGAGGAAGACAGGACTGAAGAAACACGACAGACTGTAAAAGTAGTAGGAGTACTTAACAACCTTAACTGAAACCAGCAGGGGCACTTAACAACCTAAATACAGGTTCAACCGTACAAAGCATGCCTCGAACAGTGCTACTTTGCCTACAGTTAACCAAGGGTGAGGCCGCCAAGCCCCAGGAGAAGGACCAGGCGCCACCCCGCGCATCCACAACCTTCTGAAAGCAGCTTCATCTCGCAATGTGGTCAATAAACAAGATATTCGCTTTAGAGCCATGGAAAAGCATGAACATAATCTTCTGTCCTATTCTCCAAGATGGACGGGCCTTCATTATCTGAGACCACCCATGAATAAGTATCTTTTCACCTCCAAGGGGAATTGAGTAGGTCGACATAAACATCATGTTGTGACCAAGCGCAAGTCTGACCCGACCATGGTCAGGCATCTGTATAGGAAAAATAGAAATCGGCAGTTCCTGTTTCAAGATCACAACTGTAAAACTGTGTATAAGCAATAGTTTATGAACAACATATATAACAGAAAACAGCTCGTACCATAAGTTTCTCGACACAGTTGGACCTGTTCAACGAGTGCAGCCGTGGCACACATATCCCACGTGGCCTTCCACCATTGAAACGCCCCACAAGGACCTCAAGACGATTAATAAAGTGTAGGAACTTGTGGATGTCGATCCAATCAACTTAAGTGCCATTAGTAACAGCCGAGTTATTACAGAGTAACAAACGAGCAGACTGCTTAACTCTTAAAAAGCCTACACGTGCCACCAATTATAAGAAAATATTAGTTAGAAGTAGCATCTTCGTGAGAGATTCGTTGCTACTTCTAAAGTTAAATTGTGATTAGTTAGACAGAATAGGTGGATTAAGAAGTAATCTAGGCAACAATCAAGAACCAGATACAAAACTAACATGGATGAACAATTGGAATGACGTCGGGGTGGAAGATCGCAGTGAAGATGAGACCAGGTTCTGCTATTTCCATCAACATTCGTGCGCCAACTTTCAGTCCGTAACACTTGAGAAAGTTTATCCAAGTTCGGCCATAAAAAAGGAGCGATGTTCTTGGTTCATGAACCCAACTCGAAAGTAATATCCATGGCTTGTCTTCACTGTGACCATTAAACTAGTGTATTCACTTAAGGCAAGGCCGAGCATCTTGAGTACATGTGTTCTGGCAGAGCAAATAATACACTGCAAGAAAAATAATATGACAACACATCATGTTCAAAAAAACCCCACCCTCCCGGATAGAGAAGAGGATTCTAGGAACATACTGTGCGTGTTTCAAAATGTTGTGGTAGGATGAGAAGGAACAAGTGTGGCGTCTCACCGAGGGCGCAGAAATCTGTAGGGTACTCGCACTTTGGACACTGCAACTGAAACACACTAGATTCAGTACGAAGAAAAATGCATCAACGGCGGCGGCTGCCATCCTAGGATTACCTGCGACCAAGGGACTTGGATTTATCGGGGATGGATGAAGAATTCGTACCTGGTTCTCCATGAGAAAACCCTATGCAATCGCCGAGCGGGGGTTTTCTCTCAACAAGCAGACGAGGGAAAAGGGGATTCAGGCCCAGTGAAATATTGCCGCTTCGTCCGTCCAGCTTACCGCTAAAGCTGGAAAGGGGAGGGGGGTTGTTATTTGACGGCTCATTGGGCATTACTGTGGCGCTACGACCGAGGTGTGTCTACCATGAAGTTGTGCACTCTAATTTGTGCATATGGCACATGGACCCCGCTGCCGGTTGCCCCACATACCAGTGAAAGGAAGTAGACAAATATATTTTTTGACAGAGAGATACTCCCTCTGTAAAGAAATATACAAATCTTTTATATCACAGGCTCACCTTGCCGAGAAATATACTCCCTCTGCAACGGACGGGCATTATGGGGGTTCAACTTTTTTTATGGGGGTTCAGCTGACTTTGGGCCGCAGGCCGACCCTGCATGTTTGGGGGCCCATGTGTTCTACCTTAGCGCTTTTCATATTGCAAGCGATCGGTACTGCGCTGGTTTTAGATGATGTCGCAAGGCGAATACACAAAATTGAATAAAGCACGGTAGTTGTTGGAATGAAATCGAACGACAGTTCCTAACCAGCAATCAGAGTTGCAATTCTATCAACGATATACCATGTGATAAATAATACTGTCGTACTACTTATACACACAGGACACTTGTTTCACCATGCCAGATTATTACATCAAAATCTCTCGGAGGATAGATCAGTTTGGCAGTTGCGTGCTGCTACTGAAGAATTTCAAAGTTGAATTTGACCAGCTCTCCTTGCCGAGAAAGTTCGATTTTGACATCATCCCCTATCGCAAGATATGATTTAGATTTGAACCTTGACCATCCTTTAGCATCAATCATCATGCAACCATCCTTTGTACTTACGGTATATTGAGCAGGTTCATTCACACCAAGGCTGCGCATGGTAAGAGAAACTTGGCCGCGGTCGCCCGGATTGTTGAACAACTCCCTCATTGCTCTAGGAATTCTCTGTTTGCAAACAAGAAGACATACCCAAACAGTTAGATCAACACAGTGAATCATGTGAAACAACATGGAAAGAAAAAAGAACGAAGCACTTGGGCGGCCAATGCTTACCAAGAAGGTGGACATATCGGTTTTTGTAAGGACTTTGGTATATGAAGTGCGAACTGCAGCCCAGTCTGTTGCCGGTGCAACTGCACGGGCCGGACCAAATGCAAGTGCAAGTGTTGGTGCAGGTGCCGAAGCCGTTGCTGCTGCCGGAGATGGTGCTCCTTGTAGAGCTGGTGCCGGTGTCGATGCCCGATCCTCCGGTAGATCAGACTGATCCGCTGACGCGGTTGGTGCCCAATCCTGAGCTGGATCAGACTGAGCTGCTGCCACTGTCAGTGCTAGAGCAACTGCCGGTGCTCGATCTGTGCGAGACAGCGGCGATCGTGTCTGGTCTGCTATGATCAGCTTTCTAACTTGACTAGGATCCGTGACCGTGATCTAGTTTTTTTCTTCATTTCTTTTAAACGCGAGAAGGACTAATTGTGGCGTTTTTGTTAAACCAAACTACAGTTCATCATAGGGATTCAGCTTGTACTCAGACAACAGACTGATCCAATTTTTCCAAGAATATAAGTGATGGACAAAGTGCCTTCAAGCATCGACACGACATAAGAAGTGAAACCTGCAAAATAGCCATCGTAGAGCAAACCAAACAGTTTATTCTGTGATGAATGCCACATGGCAAAACCTGCATCGTAAAATTGCAGGAAAAGAAAGAAAACATGACATTAAATCAATAAGATTTAGACAGTAAATCAATAAGATTTACTTGATGTGACACGAGTGAATCCTTACCAGGAAATCACAATGTTGAAGTACTAACCAGAAGATTGATCGTCCAACAACGCGTGGCATGTAGGGGCCCTGCCTACTCCCACAAGCAGGACAGTCCAAAGGTCGTGAAAAATCATATGGACCGAACATCCATGGGACTGGAAATCCTGGTGGGTGCGATAAACCCTGCAATGCATAAAGATATTGGAGTGTAACCATAATTGATAAACCGTCCTCACAAAAAATATGATCTGGATACTTCAAAATGTACAGACTGAATTGAGTGGACAAAGATTAACATAGACCGTTCTCAGGACTGACCACACACCAAAAGTGGCAGTACTAATAAACAATACAGGGTTCACAAACACAAATCAAGTACTGATCAATAGTACTTACTACAGACAAGCAAATTTGCACTAACTAAACTCTGCAGACTTTTCTTGCCATCGACCTACGGGATGAACCCCGCATAACTGACTAGGCCATGGACTTCGTGTGAGATGTCTACATGCACCATCACCATCTTGTCAACCTTGGAGAACCTAACAGAGTGTCTTTCCACTCATAAACATGATGATGAAGACAGGCCGCATCAGATTTGTTGGGAAGCTTTACAAGAACCACAGCCTTCGTAATCGAAGGCACAACCAGGAAATTGTGGTAGTCAAGTACAGCCTCGAGAACACGCCTCACAACAATGCTACATGAAAACACTAGTTCAGGACACGTGGCGACAAGGACACAACAACTGGATAGTTCAGCAGTAGAACTCATCATCAGGTCTTCCAGTTCACACGACATGGCTTTGAGAACTTCATCTCCACCGCGGACCTGGTTCTAATTCAAACAGAAACCATATTTCATTACTACCTCCGTTCAGAAATATAAGATGATTTTCGATATTATACTCCATATATGACTACATATACGCATAGAAATGAGTGAACAAAGACACTAGAACATGTCTTCAAAGGCATGAGAGCAGAGGGATTACATGCAATATCCATAACACAAGTTACTGAGGCAAATATACCCTCTTAAAAGGTAGCATTGATGTTCATAAAGTAGTCCCTCCGTCCCAAAATTCTTGTCTTAGATTTTTCTAGATACGAATGTATCAAGTCACATTTTAGTATTAGATACATCCGTACCTGGACAAATCTAAGACAAGAAATTTGGGACAGAGGGAGTAGTTGAAAGTAATCTATAAGAAATCAGTGTCAACCTCTCGCATGTTTTGGTCAAAAGAGGAATTTAGAACCGTCATTTGGCACACTAAAATCACATGCAAGATCACCCAGAAAGTTGTACTACCAGTACTAGTACTGCGGTTAGATGAACAAACACGATCAAGATCGAGAAAAAGATCGTCAACAAGAGACACTACCTGGACTTGCTTAATGAGGGATCCCGGAGAGAGGGGATTGGACATGGCGATGGCTTTGAGCTTGTCTGCGGTAGTCTCGGCAGGGTGCTTGCGCTTCTTCGTACCATGAGCCTCGACGGTTTTGGCCAGAGCCATAGACATCACGTCGGCCGGTGCTCCGGCGTCCATCCAAGAGAGGAAGCTGAGAGAAAAGAGTGAAAGGAGGAACGAGATGAGGGAGAAGCGAAGCGAGTGGGGGTTTTCTTCAAGAGAGGAAGCTGAGAGAGAAGAGTGAAATGATGGTTGATTCGTCTGTCCAACTTACTGCTGGAAAGGAGGGGGTTTTGTGATTTGATGGCTCATTGGGCATTACTGCGGCGGTTCGATCAGGGTAGTCTACCGTCACTCTACTACGGAGTAATTTAGTGCATGGCTGGTGGACCCAAGTGCTGGCTATCCCACACGTCGGTGAAAGTGAGTAATTTAGTGCATGGCTGGAGGAGGATCCGCACGGTAGAGCGTGTCCACTGTTTTCCATTCTGAAGAAGAAAATGATTACAGCAAGCGTTCCCACTCTTACGACGGAGGAGTGCGAAACACGGCAGCCACTTGAACATACATAGTGCTCCTACTACTAGGCATGTGCAGTGGTTCATACGTCAGTACTATACGTCAGTACTACACCTATATATAACAAATGATGTTGTGCGCATGTCAACTACTCCTATATGTAACATAGTACCGCTTTTTCGACTGTCCGGTCGAGAATGAACGGTGAGATCAATGTTAACAGAACTAGATCCACAGCGCATGGAGAGTATGGTGCTACAGTACTCCACGAAACATGAACCATATGAAGCACATCTTATAGTGTTAGACAGGGTGTATGAAGGGTGCACGGGATGGGAGCAAAAGTTCCCTTCTCAACCCACTTTTGGGTGTTTGGCAGAGTGCATGAAGGGTGCATGAGTCCACACTAGTAGGTTGAAAAAAATACACGAAGAGTAAACAACTATATTGAGATGAGATTGAAACCAAACACACCCACACGCTTTGTGCTACAGTGACTGATTTGCACCATCTGAGTTTGATCCAACGGTCATGTTGCGCCGAGACGGCTGAAAGGCAATGCAATCTACAGGAAGGCGGAGGGAGCCAGCCGAGGAGCGGGGAATCTTTTAGATTTCACCACGGTAACACACCAGTCGACGACTTCTCACATCAGGGAGCAATGGGTTTTTACAGGCGGAGTCATCGCGACTAATTGCTACCGCGCCTGCTCCCGTCAATCAAAAAATTAAAAATCCTGCCGCGCCTGCTCCCGTCAATCAAAAAATTAAAAATCCTGCCGCACCCAAACACCAGAGCAACATCGCGGTGGATATTTAAATTTACCTACCGGCAAGTAGATAAAAAAAGGGGTGAAAAAACAAATGTGGCGGCGGCCTAGCTAATCGGTCGAACTAGCCCTACTAGCTAGCCACCGTGCTTCACTGATCTACTCGGCGGGAAAGGTGGTATTTCATGATTTGACGACTCATTTACTTGCTTCGGCGCTACGACCGAGGAGGACCTAGAAAACGCGCGGTAGGGCGTCCCACGTCAGGAAGAATATATGCGTGCACCACCCAGGAGGACCCCGAAACCGCGTGGTAGGGTGTGCCACGTCTCGGCACGGAGGAAAAATGTGCGTGTAAAAACATACTGTATCAGACGTAGTACCTATGGTTCGACCTCGGGACCTTGCCAGTCGGTCTAAAACACCCCACTAGCCACACAGCTTCATCATGCAAACGTGGCACGGTTAGCACTGTCTCGACCAGCCACAACGTCTCTTGTTCTAGGCAATTCTTCTATTTTCCAAGCTTTTTTTAGTTGTAGTAACACCATGGCAAGCTAGCGCCGCTCTTCGTGTGTGCCCGTGCAAAGATTAGACGATGGAGAGAAGAGAGATTGAGATTGCAGACCTGGGACCCACCCGTAAGTGAGACAACGGTCATGCACGTGTTGACGAGGCACTCCCTCTACTCTACTCAACGCAAGTACTGTATAAAATCAAGTTATGGGACAAAGCCAACAACCATTCTTTTTTTCAGGCTATCGACTTACGATTTGTAGTCCAGGTTGCCAGTTCGAATCTCGTCTTTCTGATTTGTTAGTTTGAGGTCCAAATTTGATTAATGACAAGTGGGACCCTCGTGTGTTGTTCCGATATTTCAGTGTATGATGGTTTCTTTGAACAAACACTTTGCGCGGTTAGACAAGTAACGACATGAGTTACACGTATTTTGCAAGTTTACGAACAAAAATGAAAGCGGCATAGAATATGACATCCACCCCGCAGCTTAGATACTATGGTGATACGAGTTTTTACACTGTTGGAAGTGAGATCCAATGGCTTGGGAGTAGTCTTTGTAATTATGCGCAATTTCCAAACTCTCCAAAGTTTTTTTTTGCAAATAAAACATTCATGCCTCGTGTGGGCCGCTGCATCTTTGATCCAATGGCTCCCCGGTGCTCATATAAGGTGCTCCCCGTAGCTTAATTACCCGCTACGGTGATATGAGCATCTAGGTCGTATGATCAGTGATCAGATGGCACATGCATAGTACTTGTACTTTCTGCGCATTTCCCAAACTCTATCAGCCATATATTGCAAAAACATTCAAACCTCCTATTGTGGGCCGTTAGATCTCAGTGAACTCGTATCACCATAGAATCTACGGTGCGGGAGTACCTCATACTCTCCCGTGCGAGAAAACATAAGGTGCTATCGTAGCTTGGATGCTACGGTGATACGAGCTTGGAGGTCGTTTGATATGAGATCCAATGGCATCTGAGAAGTCTTTGTGCTTGTAAGCAGTGGCCGAACTCTTTTGGGGATTTTCTGCAAAAAACCATTCGAACCACCGAGGAGGTGTTGGGTCACAAATCCAACGCCTCTGAAGAGCTTGTATCACCAAAGCATCTAAGGTGTGGTAGAATATGATATTCTTACATACAGGAGAATATGATGTCCTCCTTCATCTTAGATGCTACGGTGATACGAGCTTCGAGGTCGTTGAATATGGTATCAAAGGGCATCTAAGTAGTTTTTGTACAAATTGTGTGCAATTCTCAAACTCATCAAGGTTTCCTGCAAAAAAATTAAGACACATCATGTGAGCTGCTATATCTCAGATCTACAAGCTCCAAGCAACTCAGACGGCATATAGCATCTAAGGTATGGGGCACATGATATTCTCCCGGGAGGAGGGTGGGGGTGCACAACCAATCGGTGGTTGGGAGGGTGGGGACAAATATAATCTAAACAACCCTAAACAGAGCTCCACAATTTTATCTAAGGTCGAGGGGTTGACCCCCGACAATCATAGCTCCGCCTAAACACAACATTTGCATGTACTGTAGTACTAGACTTAATATCCATGTTTCAGTTTCATGTTCATTTTAAATATTGAACTGAGGACCATGGATGTCTTACATTTTACTCCCTTCGTTCCTAAATATTAGTCTTTTTAGAGGATTCAAATGGACTGGCTCATACGGATGTATATATACATATTTTAGAGTCTAGATTCACTCATTTTGCTCCGTATGTAGTCACTTGTTGAACTCTCTAAAATACTAATATTTAGGAATAGAAGGAGTATTTTTGAACTCGTGTCATACATGCATGGGTTGGAAAAATAGATGCACTATACTTATTGGATTGTTGTTGTGTGCGTGCGTGTGTTTCTCTGTGTGTGTGTGTGTGTGTGTGTGTGTGTGTGTGTGTGTGTGGTCATATGCTTGATACATACAAAGTTTTCTCACCTCCATATTGTTCATATTTTAAATTTGAATTTGCATTGGAAAACTTACTAGGGATACCATGAAATGTGAAATCCACGTTGAGATCACTATATCACAAATTCACTCTAATTCAACAACTCGTCATAAATCAATTACCACGTTGAGATTAGTATTTGCAAGGAAAATACGGGTATTGTAATACACATAGATTCGTTTGGCAATTTAAAATGTTCCTTCCGTATTCTCAAATGGTAGGACCCAACGGCGTACCAGCCAGACCTTGGCTCGTGTTAATCCTAAAAAGAAAAAAGGGGCTCGTGTCCTTTGGTGGCGTGCGTGGTACGCACATTAGGCAACCCCAACCAGTCGAGCCTCAGCGTTTCAAGTCGAAATATCTGGCGGCCAGAATTCCAGCCCTAGGAAATTCCCCTCATGTCCCAGGTCCATAATGACTACCGATGAACAACGGATGGATGCTTTAGTAACTAGACAACATTACCTACCGTGCCGAGAACGGTTCAATTCCCTCGGTCGCCGCTCGTCAAGGTCACCCGTCAACTGCATTGCCTAGTACTACTACTACTACACTAGGATGAGCACAGAATTGAGCCCGTTTGTTCGTGCTTAGTACTTGAGTTAATATATCAGGCAATGCACTGGTACGGAGGGATTATCCTTTTACTCCCTCCTTTCCGGTTTATAGGGCTTATCTCAAAATTTTAGTTTTCCCATTTTATAAGTCTCAATTCGGTTGTTCGCCATCACATGTTCAGATTTCAAGGTGCAATAAATCATTACATGCAAGTATTAAGATAAAATTGACCAATGCATGTACTTTATGCATGCATGCATTGCAATTAATGCATTCGTAAACACAATTTTTGAGGAAAACAAGCGCATTAATTGAGTGGTTTTGCAAACTACAACAATTGTTCCACCACTCACCATCTACCTTGGTTGGTGAGATTTTTGAATTGAGCCCTATAAACCGGAAAGGAGGTTTAACTAAGCAAAATGTTTGACCAAATCCTTTCTTAAGAAATACAACAGGACAGATGTACGGCTTGAAAATTTATTGCATGATGCAGGTTATGATATTGTTTCGAATCCTGGATCTTAAATTTCAGAAAATCCAAAAGTGAGCATAAATTCTTGAAACTGAGCATGGTCACGTGATATGGCACAAATATTACTTCGTAAGTTTTTCTTCAATTCGAGACAAGCTGCTTATGACAAGTTGCACAAATGAAGAGCCAAGGTATTTTGGAACAAAGACCTGTCACGTTAAGGCGAACGCTTTCACTATTGAAACCGTGGGTGTTTACGTGCCGCCATGAGTCCTCGCTTCTCATCGGCAGGTGCCGTCCCAGCAAGCGTGTGAGTCGATGGGAGGCGTGCGAGCAGACCACTGCGCCGGCTATCAGGGAGGCGTGCGAGCAGACTGCTGTGCAGACTCACCAGGAGTCAAACCCTTTGACCAGGCTCCGCCGCCCACCGTCGTCTCAACTGCTTCCACTTTTAATGTTGCCGGCGCCGCAGTTTAAAATCAACCCCGCACTACCCGGTATCTCTACAATCCTCTCTCTTCCTCTCCGATTCTCTTGTCATCTACCTCCAACTAGCCTGACCTGAACGTACGCCATGCCGCATCACGATGGTCTACCCTTAGTGTTCCAGTTTCATGAGGAAGACACCCAGCCGGAGTCTCAAGAACATAAGGCGCTTTGGGACGAGCTTGAACTGGCCTTGCGGGAAGGTGCCGCGCCTGTCCCCGCTCTCGTTCTGGCTCCCGTCGCCCCGACTGCGACAGCGCCTGTCCCCGTGGCATTGATGGGCTGGGAGCCGCACATTGTCGCCGATCTTGATGCCACGGGGTTCCACGAGGTCCCCGCCGACTTTCACGCGCCCGTGCACCTGCCAGCGCATGCACTGACGCGCACGCCCGTGCCGGTGCCCGTGCACGGATACGTCTCCAACGTATCTATAATTTTTGATTGCTCCATGCTATATTATCTACTGTTTTAGGCAACATTGGGCTTTACTATCCACTTTTATATTATTTTTGGGACTAACCTATTAACCGGAGGCCCAGCCCAGATTTGTTGTTTTATGCCTATTTCAGTGCTTCGAGGAAAAGGAATATCAGACGGAGTCAAAACGGAACGAAATCAACTGGAGAAGTTACTTTTGGAAGGAAACACACCTGATGGACTTGGACCCCACGTCAGAAGATACGGGAGGAGCTCACGAGGGTGGGGGGCGCGCCCATCCCCCCTGGGCGCGCCCCCTGCCTCGTGGGGCCCCCGTAGCTCCACAGACGTTCTCCTTTCACCCATATATACCGTCGTTCCCTAAAACTTCCAGAACAGAAGATAGATCGGGAGTTCCGCCGTCGCAAGCCTCCACAACCACCAAAAACCAATCGGGACCCCTTTCCGGTACCCTGCCGGAGGGGGGATCCATCATTGGTGGCCATCTTCATCATCCTCGCGCTCTCCATGACGAGGAGGGAGTAGTTCACCCTCGGGGCTGAGGGTATGTACCAGTAGCTATGTGTTTGATCTCTCTCTCTCTCTCTCTCTCTCTCTCTCTCTCTCTCTCTCTCTCTCTCTCTCTCTCTCTCTCTCTCTTTCGTGTTCTCTCTCGTGTTCCTCTATGGCACGATCTTGATGTATCGCGAGCTTTGCTATTTTAGTTGGATCTTATGATGTTTCTCCCCCTCTACTCTCTTGTGATGAATTGAGTTTCCCCTTTGAAGTTATCTTATCGGATTGAGTCTTTTATGAGAACACTTGATGTATGTCTTGGTGATCAACTTGCGGGTTTCGTGACATTGGGAACCTATGCATAGGGGTTGGCACACTTTCTTGACTCTCCGGTAGAAACTTTGGGGCACTCTTTGAAGTACTTTTATGTTGGTTGGATGAATCTGAGATTGTATGATGCATATCATATAATCATGCCCACGGATACTTGAGGTGACAATGGAGTATGTAGGTGAAATTAGGGTTTTGGTTGATTTGTATCTTAAGGTGTTATTCTAGTACGAACTCTTTTATAGATTGATCTGAAAGAATAACTTTGTGGTGGTTTCGTACCCGACCATAATCTCTAGGTTTGTTCTCCGCTATTAGTGTCTTTGGAGTGACTCTTTGTTGCATGTTGAGGGCTCGTTATATGATCTATCTATGTTATTATTGTTGAGAGAACTTGCACTAGTGAAAGTATGAACCCTAGGCCTTGTTTCCTATCATTGCAATACCGTTTACGCTCACTTCTACCACTTTTTACCTTGCTGTTTTTATTATTTCAGATTACAAAAACCTATATCTACCATCCATATTGCACTTGTATCACCATCTCTTCGCCGAACTACTGCACCTATACAATTTTCTATTGTATTGGGTTTGTTGGGGACACAAGAGACTTTTTGTTATTTGGTTGCAGGGTTGTTTGCGAGAGACCATCTTCCTCCTACGCCTCTCGCGGATTCATAAACCTTAGGTCATCCACTTGAGTGAAATTTGCTACTGTCCTACAAACCTGTGCACTTGCAGGCCCAACAACGTCTACAAGAAGAAGGTTGTGTAGTAGACATCATGCACCTGCCAGCGCATGCGCCTGCGCATGAACTGACGTGCGCACCTGTGCCGGTGCCTGTGCACACGAATGTCTCCGCCGTGCCATTGACAGCGTTTGTCCCCGCGCGGGTGCCAGTGCCCCCCTCAGCGGCATGGATGGCCGCCGTCGACCGCTTCGTTGCACTAACGCCAGTCGCCTCCTCCCGCCAGTTGACTCGCTCCGAAGTCCAGAACATTTTGGCCTTCCTTGAAGCTAGGCCAACGTCCAGGAGTATGCCAACAACGGCGCAAAACACTGCCGTCGCCGTCGGTCAGTGGCTCGACGACACACAGAGCACGGCAGAGGAGCCGCTTCCCACAGCGAGACGCCCCCGCCGCCGCCGTGTAATCTAAATTTGCCATGAAAAACGTTCGGATTACCATGATTAAAATCCGAGCGTTTATCATTTTTGCTTATTTTATATCAATCGTCATATAATTTAAAGTCGGAGTCAGACTGAACGAAATGTATGGTTTGATCGATTGAATGTTCTACTAGAGCCGTATAAAATTAAATATAAAATGTCATCAAGCCACATGTATTCCTTGTCATCCAACGACCTAGACTGCTTCAATGTCGAGCGCTCAACACGTTTAGCGTGCAGTTAATTTCATGCCAAAAATAGTGCTAATCACATGACAACACACAAATAATATCCAAGTAGTTAATATCCGCATGCATGTAATATACTTCCAAATTAACGTGCATTGCACGTACACACTGACTAGTGCTGCTAGTACGTGAAACTGGTGCCGTGACTTGTGAACGCGTCCAGATATGGTCAACGGTAACATCGCCCGCGAGTTCTTCCTATTTGCCCGTGCGTCTAATTAAATGCAGAAGGGGAGGAGAGAGAGAGAGAGCACACATGGAACCCACCAGTAAGTGAAGGCGCATAGTACTAAAAATAATATTACATGTTATCCATTAATTAGGCTGTGGTAATATAAAAACATTATGTGAACAAAGGGGTTACAACAAACATTGCTATTCTACGTATGTTGCCTATTGACGTGCGGCTTGAAGGCACGGTCGCATGTTCGATCCTCGTCCTTTATTTTTTAATTTGTATATGGGTCCAAATTTGTTTCATGACATGTGGGCCCCTCGGTGTGTAGTTTTAGCACTTTAATTTGTGGGTCGAAATTTGTTCCATTCCAACAAGTGGACTATCGATGTGTAGTTTTGTAGCTTATTTATAATAATTAAAGAGAACAACATAGTTTTTTCAATAATACCATGGTGCGACGGTTGAAGGCGAGAAAGGACGTGCGAGAGAGCGATGACCGAGCCAGAGGGAAATCAACTAGGGGAGTTGCGTGGGTTGCACCGGCGTTTGGAGTAGTTGTGGGCCGAATGCTACGAAAATATAATGTAAATCGACCGTAATAAATGCCTACACAAATTAATCCAAGGTTGGAGTGCCCCTCGCAATGTAAATAGCTCCGGCTTTGCGAGGGATGGAGAGGTAGTAGCTTCAATGCGTGGAAGATACGGTATGAGAAAGCGAGGTCAATCGAGAGACATATAGATAGAGAAACAAAGTGAGTGTGGTCCGACATTCATTGAACAAATATATATGCTCTGGAGAGATATTGTCTGATTGAGCTTTTGGTAAGGGTGAGGGCTGTAAGATAGAGCTTGAGAGATGATCCAGTCACAGACGTGTAGATATATTTTGTGCGTGCGAGGAAGCAAGGTCAACTGATCACATAGGGTCGCCGTGCGATCGAAAGAGTGAGACGGGTTGGAGAGAGTGACCTAGATAGACGATGTGCGTGAGAGAGTATACAATGTGAATAGGTCGAACTGGGCTCAAACATGGTGATATATCGTTTTTGTCCAAGAAAGAGCAAGGTACATCGATACATACGGAGAGAGATAGAGAGAGAAAGAGAGAGAGAGAGAGAGAGAGAGAGAGAGAGAGAGAGAGAGAGAGAGAGATTGAGTGAGCGTGGCCCACCATGAGGTCGAAAGAGTGGCGGCGGCTTGGATGGACTGACCTAGATAGACAATCTGCGTGAGAGAGTATAGAGTGTGTCGATCGAGGCCCGAACAGGGAGATATATCATTTGTGTGTGAAAGAAAACGAGGTTAAACAAGACTCAGATAAAGAGAGCTAGATTGAGCGAGTGTGGCCCGCCGTGCGGAAGAAAGAGTGAGACAGTCTCGAGGGAGTGACCTAGATATACAACGTGTGTTCGTGCGCATGAGAGGTTGGGCGGGGGGGGGGGCTAGATAGGCAATGCATGTATTTAGCGTGAGAAGGTGAGAGGGAGAGGGGGGAGAGAGAGCTCGACATAGGGTGCAATGGCGGGTGTGTGAGGTAAATACATTTGGTAACAGGAGTGGAAAAAGGGGTTGTGTAGTTGAGAGACTTAGAGATCGAAACATGGAGAGAAAGAATGAACGTGTGTTGGAAACCGATAGCTTGCTAAGGTGGTTAGGAGAGGAAGATTGACCGATACAGGAAGTATGTAGCGTTTGTGCGGGGGGCTAAAAACAACATTTGAATGTACATAGTACGAGACTTAATATCGATGTTTCAATCTATTATATACTGAAGACAAGAGTCAAACAAGCCATTACATTGAGCCACATACATTAAATTATCTTGGCCATTAATTTTATAAATTAAGGGCTAAGATTTTAAGATATAATCGTTACATATTGTTACTTATTAACAGTTGCACATGTCACGTACAACTAGATATATGCCCCGGCAAAAAAACAGATGCATGTTCCGACCGTGAAAAGAAAACTGCTTGCTCCAGCGTAGACAGGTCAGACACCTATGATGAGTTGGACACGGGATCAATCATGCGTGCGTAGCAAGGCTTCCAGCTTCCCAATTTAATAAAGCAAGGCCCGTGACCTGATGGGGCCTGCAATTTGGCCGGCGCACCGACGCGGAGGCTGCTTCCATGAAATCACTCAAGGGGCGAACACGAACGATCAAAAGATCAGTCAACGGGCGAACGCGGCGACGGCTTCAGCCGAGCACAATAAAACACATGCATACTCATGCGTCTGGACGTGGACAAGTGCGCTGATCATCATAACTACTCCGGCAAAGAAGGTGCACTGATCGATCTCTCTGTTTCCTACAGCCAGTACGCTAATTGATTCTTCATGCGTAAGAGCTACTGCTTGGTATATCTACCATCGCACGAGCTGGCTTATACTAGAGCGGAGGCATCTGATGCATGCATGTTTGACATTATTATTTTTTAATTCTGTTTGGCTAACTATTCAAATGAACTGCAACATAATTTGAGTATAGTATAATTGGGGTATCAACCGCTGGAATCAAAGAAATGAAGTTTTACAGATCAGAAAATTTCCTTCTATGACAAAAAAAGGTAGGTGGTTATATTAATCTCATATAAGAAGTCATTATTGTTTCTTACGAAAGCAACTAAGAATTGAGTAAAATCTGAGCAAAGAAACTTACCAATCATTAGATTAACCATATTTATCTTCTTTCAATTTCTTCAATCACGATTAAGTAATACCCGACTATTTATTAGACGGAATCATGGTTCATATAGTTTGAAGAATTTTGTTTTGACAAGTGAAAGGGAACACACTGTTGATGGTTGGGCTCAATATTGGCCCAACCATTAAAATACTCTTCCTAATCTCTCACGTCAATGAGAGTTAAGGGCTTTTAAAATACTGACATTAGTCAAATGAAAAGTCAAAAAAGCATGCCATAAAATTATCATGCCAAACAAACAGATCTATTTACATGGGTAATGCATTAAAAATTTATGTTACACCCCAAGCAACTCAACATGGCTGAAATCCATTCTAGAAGCCAACACTCATATGACAAGGTATGCTGGCACCCAGAGGACCATTCATATTCCATACATGAGCAAAGTGCACATGCATATATTCATACATAGAACTTGCCAGTCAGATTGGCATACATAGACAACAATCTATAAACATGTGTGCCCATGCCTAATCTACTTCAACGGAGAAAACACAAACCTAACCATGTCTTCATCCCTTCCTCTTGCGTACCTCTGTACTTCCTCAAATAAAATTGTAAATCATAAAAACATCTTACAAATTGAGCTAATGGATACATACTCATTTTTGTATTGAGTGATATGTTTCTAATTAAAAATAGTAAGAGCGGAGATCTCGGAAACAAATATCTGGTTTGTCTGAATGTTTCTTTTGCTCCCTGTCTAAATGGTGCTCGAATTTTGAAAAGCAATATGAAAAATCAGATTTTTCGACGTTTAGAAAAATCTAAAAAAATATACATGTACACATTTGCAAATTTTTATGATGAAATATATTTGAATTAAGCTAAAAATTAAGCACTTTTATAGTACGCATGTGCTAAGTGATTTGTTTGTGTAGGTCACACTAAGAACACATCTCATCACAATTTTTGTATAAATACGCCAAAAGCAATTTCCTGGATGTCCAATGCAACCATTAAGAGTGTCAAAACGATGCATGGATTAAAGAGAAGTTCAACATCCCCATGCATGAAGGACTACATATGCACCGAATGAAATATTATTCAATGAGAGTACGAAAACCTACATAGAAGGTGAGATTTTGAACGCGAAGAACAAAAGGAGGCGAGGATTTCAAAAACGAAAAATGGGGTGTATAATATATGCCAATAATAATTTTCACTTAGAGACTTACAAGGGTGGTCAAACAACTTGCACAATTAGAGCAAGATGAACAATCGTTGAAAAAACAACCCAGAATAATTTCATGGAATAAACAGAAGATGCCGCTGCAATGGAGCCAGTAATAAAGTAAGCAGGGAATGCGACCACGTGATTAATACATTTCCCATTAATGTGTAGGTAGGTAAATATTCTCTATTACTACATTGGAACGAGATAGAGTAATGTTCCTTGAAGATGTATAGATTGATGTTTTATATTTTAGATGACATAGCAATGCTAATCCAACGAAAAGATTTTCACTGACTGTTGGGCAAAACCTATATGATTTGGACTGAGAGCAAAATGTGATTAGTAATTTGCATGTATTTTTAACGGTGTACTATTCTACAACTTCAGAATATGAAAACATGAAAAAACATCACCCTGCAGGCTTAGCAAACCTAGCCGCGCAAATGCGCGGGTGACCCAGCTAGTTCGGTATACATTGTAAGATTTGAACCGAGGACCAGGCATACGGGTAATTATTTTGAATTCGTGCCATACTAAGTTTCAAAAAGTTGACATTGGCTCAATTTGTTGTGCTATTTTGTATGTCATATGTTTGAATCCATCCAAAAGTTTTCTCACTACCATGGTGTTCATCATACACATATGAATTTGTATTAAAAAAAGTAGCGTGGATACAGTGAAATGCGAAATCCACGTTAGAATTGGAGATCTCTACGTGACACACACTCTAATTCAAATAACTAACTACGTGACACACACTCTAATTCAAATAACTAATTATGTGACACACTCTAATCCACGTTAGCGTGGGTACCGTTTTGATTTTTTTTCAAATAACTCCTCATTAATTAATTTATAGTACTCCCTCTGTTCACTTCTATAAGACCTTGAAGACATTTCAGACAATGTGCAAAATAGTTCATTTTAAGTTGTCTGAAACGACTTACAAAAGTGAACAGATGGAGTATCTCGTTTCGAATGACTAATTATTGCAAGGAAAACACGGGCATGGTAATACATACAGATTCGTTTGCAAATGAAAGAAGATTCGTTTGCATTCTCAAATGTAGGTGCACCAGGCAGACCAGGGTCGTGTCGGGGTGGACGCTGCTTCGGTGCCTTAAAGGCAACTGCCCTTGGGTGACTGACATGTGGGCTAGCCACCTGTTGGGCCCACATGTCATGGAAACAAAGGCAGGTGCCTTAAGGCACCGAAGCATAGTCCTGTCGGGGTGGTCACGTGTGTCGGACGGACGCGTAGCACCCAGCCACCCACCCCTCCCCCCCAAAAAAAGGACGACGACAATAGAAGTTCGCGCTTCCACGTTTCGGATTGAAATATCCGGCGGCCCCAATTCCAGCCCTGCAAAATCTCTCTTCTCCACCGTCCCCTTCCGCGCCCAGATTGCTCAAATCCCTAATTCGCCGCCATCCCTCGAATCGCCCCTCGTCTCGTCTCATTCCCCACCGTTCCCCACCTCTGTGCCGGACGGCGACGATGACGAAGACGGCGGTCGCGCTTCACCACCGCACCGGAGCTACCTCATCTACACCCTCGTCCACCGCACCGGGTGGTCCACCGACAACGTCGGCCGCCGCAACCGACGTGCCTCACAGACACCGAGTTCCACCGCATCAGGTGCACTTCACCGACGCCGTCTCCCAGCTCACTGGGGCTACTTCACCGGGCACATCGTCGCACCTCCGCCCCCCGAGGCCGTTGGGGCTTCACCAACGGTCTCGTCCACCGCATTGTAGCGCTCCGCTGCCACTCAAGATCTTCATCCGTGCGCGGCCAGCCAATGCCAACGCATTGCCCTCAACGGCTCTGAAGTGACCCGCACTCTAGCTAGGAGAGAGCATGCCCAAACACCGGCCCGAACTAGGTATCCACACATCACTCCCTTGTGCACTGTTCCGACGATGTTTGGATATCCTTTCACTGCTCTCTTATCTTACACGCCTATGCAACTATGACTTTAACTCTTATTTCTTCTGGAGATATCATCTGAAATAAGCAAATCCATTTTTTAGCGAAGCATGATGGGGCTACGGGATCTGGTACACATCCTGCACACCCGTATAACCTTGTAAGTATCTGTCCTCCCATACAACATCAAGGTCGATTCCTCTTATTTGATCAACCATTCGCCGTGTCAAAAATGCAGAGTGGGATGCAAGGAGCACAAGGCCTGCACATCCAAGCAAGTGGTAACATGGACTTGTACATGGAACATCCCAAGCGCAAGCAGAGCTTCAGTGAGCCTGTACAACGAGCTAGCGTAAGTCCCTGCATTTCATTTAATTCGTACTAGCATTCGTGTATGATTTGTGTGCAGTGGCTGATCCACGAATTCAAGTTACCAGGGGCGAACATTTAACTTAAAAAATACGAAGGAACTTGCACTTCGGAAATCAACATAACTTGAGAAATGTGAAGCTACATGCACTTTGAAAACTAGCTAATGATCCAAAGTAGTTCATATTATAAACACTAAATGATGCAAGCACCAAAAAACACAAAATGCAACATGGTGTACAAGGACTACAAACATGGTTTGTACCTGCTTGAATTATTCATTCTCTGGCTGAAAATATCGAAGTGTAATTGCACGTATAACCAGAGCGCAAACTGCATATCAATATATCTATCCTGCACAAGTATGCCAATAGTTTCAAACAACAGATTAGAAAAGTATTTATGCTATGTTGTCATGATACGGGGACTTTCTGGTAGATGGCCTCAACGTTTCCTCAAGCTATGAAAATGCACTATAATTTGCTTGTCATCAATGCCTGCAAATCTCTGTCTCTCTCAACATAGTAGACCATCATTAGACACTAAATCCTTCAATGAGCTTGCAAAATGCTTGCATTAGATCCCTCATTAGACACTATATGTTCATCACCAGGAGCATGTAAAATGTTTGCATCAAATCCTTCATTAGCAGTTTGTTCATTAGACACTTCAGGCTCAAGAACAACATGAGCTTGTATGTTTGCACCGTAAACTTGATTAGATACATCAGATTCAGTCAGTTCAGTATTGATTGGGGGAGTTATAAAATAAGTAGAAATTGGTTTCATTTTCTCATAGATTCCCTACATACAAGCAGTTTTACAACACCGTCAAGTTTAACTATTGGCCAGAAATTGAAGAGTTGAATTAGATATAATCAGGGATGTGATGTACCTGCTCGTTGCGCATGCTACTCTTGCAAGATGCGACTGTCCATTTGGGCAAGCTCGATGCCATGCCCGTGCTGCCGCCGATGCCTCCCATGCAGGCTACACCCAGGGTTGGATCTTCATCTTCTTTTCCTTCCGTTCGCTTGAAGCCCGGCGATTGCCCTCCAACGAGGGCGCGAGGAAGTGTTGTGTCGGTCTGTCCAGCGGCGGCTAGGTTAGGAGCGAACCAGACTGGAGGCTGAGCGAATGAATTGAGATTTTTCCCGTTGTCGATCGATATGGGAGGCGCTCGTTTGGGCCGCGAGCCTGCTATAGGGCCTGCCTTGCACTTATGTTATTGGCCCATCCAAATTGAAATATTTTTCTTCATTTTTTACATTGCCTGCTCGTGCGTTGGGACAAACAAAACTAGCATGGGCCAACCTGGACGACTCAAACTAGGTGCACACTTTCCAGCCACCTGAGGCGGCCGTCCATACCAGCCCCTATGGTGGCGTCGCCCCTTTTATGTGTATGATTGGATAGTGAAAAATATTCCAGTGGTGCTTTTGATTTACCCACAGAATGGTTGAATTGCTTGTTTCTATGAACTGAGTTCGCCAATAATGTGAAGGATGCCAGTCTTTTCATCCTATTGTAGATTGCTTAGATCTCGATATGCCAAAAGTAATCGCATGAAATATACAGTAAAAGCCAGTGTGATGTGTTTGGCTACAACTAGTCTGACTACACGTCCTCATATAACATATCAAGGATGCACCATCTTACTAGATTAACCATTCGACTTACCCACGCAGTGTGGGAAGAAAGAAGTATTGGGACTGCGTATCCAAGCAATTGATGCCATGGACTCATTTGTACAACCTTGTAAGAGAAAAAGAAGTTGTAGTGTGCCTGTACAAAGAACTAGCGTAAGTTCAGTTACCTGCTTCTCGGAATTTTAGTTAGCCACTTATTGCAAAATTGTTCAACGATGTTGCTTGGCTTAATTTAGTTTTCTATTGATTACATAATGGCACAACCTTTTAATCATATTGTTGACTGCGCCTACCTATGTGTTTGATACTTACTGTTAAGAATTGCCTGTTTGCCTTAACTTAAATATCTACTTGTTTGTTTAACTACTTTGCTGCTGCAACAACGGGTTACAATGATGTTAATAACTACTCCCTCCGTCCCATAATATAGGATGTTTTTTGACACTAGCATAGTGTTAAAAACGTCTTACATTATGGGACGTAGGGAGTACTTTTCAGCATCCAATTGAGACTCTTTAATTCCTTGTTTGTTTAACTGGTTTGCTGTTATAACTCCCAGTTGAGATGTTTTGCTAACATCAACTTTTCTGAATCCAGTCGGAACTTTAATGGCAAAACAGGTTAGCCCAAGATGAAAGAGCGAGGTCCCCATGGACATTGCATCATCCCACAGCAGTGGCACCGGCCCAATTGTGCATTATGAATTGCCAACTGTTGATGCTCTAGAGGCTGAACTAGTGGTAGAAAGAGATTCTGCTTCTGCACTTAGAGATGAAGTTGACATGTTGAGGAATTAAACAACACAACCACAAGCAGTACTCAAGACAACCATTAAATATTTGGTGGATTTCAAAACGAAGCAAGCTGAGACTAACCAGATTGTTAAGGTCCTGAAGGAAAAAAAGGAAATTAAATTCCTACTCGGTAAATCATAGGTGAAATGTTCTGTCCATAGTTGAATAACCTTTGTGTTGTCTGTTCATGTAATCAATCAAACCATTTGTTTTAGAGATCATGTAATAAATTTTTTTTTGTAATTTTATTTGAGAACAAGTCTGTATTAATTGATAAGACTCGGAGACATTTCATTTGGATTACTGTGCCAGACCTACAAATATGCCAATCATGCTGAATGTGCATTCAGCAATAGTAGTAGTATAGATGGACCATAAGTGGCACGCATCGGAAAAGGCCAAGATGCTGGCTAAAAAAAGGATGCTTTTGTAGCCAAAAAAAAGTACAGCGGCCTGGCTTATGTATGTTAGTTGATATTATTGATCCATATACTCTATAAGTGTTTATATGTCTGTTAGTTCTGTACATTCTTGGTTGATTGACTCGGTATTTGAATCTTGATACATCGCTTGTGTACATATCTAAATGGGAGTACACATTATGCTGCGTGTGACATTTGAGTTGGACATGAAGTGTTCCAAATATTTGAATTCACCTTAAACTGGATACTAGTTTCTGAATTTGAGTATCGGCATTTGTAAACCATATTCATATATGACAGTGGAATACATCTTTGTCATCCTTTTGAAGATATATAAAAACACATAGAATGATTTATAAAGATTCATATAGGAATACAAAATGGATTCAAATTTAGTTGCCAGGGTAAACGTGGATGCTTATTGTCCCAAAATTTGAAAGAAGCAGCAAAATGTCCACTCCCACGTCGGCTGCCCGAAGCCAAGTGTTTGGGAGATGGAAATTACTGTCTACCCATTACACGGACAATCCATCGGCCCGATTTCCACTGCTCTAAATAGGGGTAGGTTAGTAACTTCAATTAGACGTGACACGACCGCCTCTGAGCCCATTCCGACACGGGGTGCGTCAAACATGGGCGGCAAAACACATTTCATTCAAGCTCGTCTGAAAGACCTCTGTTTCTCCCTCCATTCCCCATTCATACACGGTGGGCGACAAAACAAACTCGACTCGGCCGAAATCAATGTAGGCAAATATTTTCAATAGGGGCAGGTTTGTAACTTCACTCAGACGTGACACAACCGCCCTACCTATCAGCCCCGTTCATACACCGTGGGCGCCAACCATGGGCGCCAACCACCCTCTCCTCGCCCGAAATCGCTCTGGGCAAATATTGGCGAGATGCGCGATTACCGTCCTATCCCCAGCCGACGAGACGTCCAAATTTTAAACGGGGGCTAACTTCATAACTTTCCCATATTTCAGACAGGTGCGTCCCAAAAACATGGTTCCCCGTACCTCTCCCTCCATTTTCCCATTCATACACCGTCCGCGCTAGAACACCCCATCCCCACACCAGCCTCCGTCCACCACCCCATCCATCGCCGCCGTCCTCCACCACATCCATCACCACCGTCCTCCACCATGCCGGAGCGCCTACCAAGACCACTTGTCCACTGCTAGAGATGGACGTTTCTCATCCACGGCCAACTAACCAATAGCCTTGAATCGCGTCCTCTCGCTTCATCGGCGCCGTCGTCCTCTTTGCCGGGGCCGCTCACACGACCTTCTCTTCCACCGCAACGGGACTTATCCCCGATGCACCCGTCTACCGTCAGAGATCTGCTTCAACGCCACCGACAGCCATCGCACTTCGATGCCTACATGGCGCCGCAAGAGAGGTGGTACTTCATATCTCCTCAACTTTTGATCTCAACCAGAAAATAGATCTTAACTTGGTTACTCTACTTTCTTTTCAGCTCTTAGAATTTAGTTTTTAGTTCGAAGCAAACAATGGATGCTAAATATCATTTCTCCGGTTTGCAGCTTCAAATCTGCCATGGCACAACCATAATACGGTTTAATTGATCATGCTTAGGGTTTAATTGATCATGTTGGTTCCGTGGTGGTTTCTTTAATAGAAATTGGAGGGGAAACCCTCTTTTGCTTAAAAAAATATGCTTAGAGTTTCCCCCTTTTATGATCACTATATGATCAGAATACATGCTTCATGTCATAATAACACTGCTCCATGCATCAAGCTAAACAAGCTTAGATGTTCAAATACGAATCTGATATTATTAAAATAGAGTTGTTTAATTGGTCAGCTCAATGTTCCTAAATTAGTTTCGAAAATGCATGTTCGCTGCTCGGGTGTGCATCTCTACAGGGTGCCCACGGTGGGCCGGCCCACCCTGGGATTTTGGGTCATCCCAGGCCCTGATTCCCCTCTGTTCTGCTATGCGCTTCCAATCTCTACTCGCCCCCAGCCACCTGCCTCGCCGGCGACTTGCAGTCCCCGGACGGCATGACTCTAGGAGGAGACACCGGACTAACAGGAAGCCAGGAGCCGCTCGCCCAACAGCGTCACCGCTGCCCGGGCGCGCCGCCGTGCCTACCTTCCCAGTCCGTTCAGGGCTCAGGCGTGCATCACCCACCAAGCCAACCCGGTTTATCCTGAGATACGTCCTCAACACTCAGCAGCCACTCCTCATCACCCATTTTCTAATTGATTCATTACTCATTAGGCAGGACTGTCATTAGGGTTTGTTGTGTCCTCAGTGCTACCTACACTTAATGGTTCATATGTATTTGGTAATCTTTAGTACCTCTAAAGTTCACGGGGTTTTCAAAATTCGCCCTCGGAACAGAGACTAGTCATTTTGGATTGTTGGTCGTAGTGACATTGACCCAGATTACTACTGCAAGCCAGGTTTGTTGACAATTTTACTTGTCTTTCTTACTCATTCGATATAATATCCAATTATTCATGTCAATTAGTTGCAAACAATAAGTGCTAGACAAACTTCTTCATTCAGATTTTGGATGGTCTCTTACTGCAGTTACAATTCTGCATACTTGTCCTAATAAGCTCACAAGTAAATGATTGATTCACTACATCTATGCTTGCCTTGTCATATTTGTTGTCAATATTCTTTTAGGGTGGACCACCCTGTTTCTAAATACTGGAACCGTAGACCTGAGTGAATAGTATTTCTCTATGTGATCTCTTCCATCATGTGTGGGTAACGAACACTGCATTGTATAGAAAGAAAGTGTCATTTCCAGCTTTTACATAGGTTTCGATCTTTTACATGGAATACAATCTGCCTACTTGCTTTGTGTCGCACTACCAACACTCCACCCTTGAAGCTAAACATTATGCCACTCATAATTGCTTAGTTTATTTGTTCAAATACGAATTTCATATGATTCTAATGTTCCTACTTCAGTTTTGAAATGTGTGCCTGCCTGTTATAGAGACATAAGGGGTTTGTATTTCTGTGTGTGGTCTGGTCAGCACGGTTGGGGAGGTGAACTTTGCATATGCAGGGGTTTATAGGGAGACACTCTCCAAGTTGAATCCACAATGCATTCTATAGATAATCTGACTACTTTTTATGTTTTCATAAATCTCAGATTCTGAACAGCATCATAATGATTATGAGCTTGCGCGCATGAAAAGAATAAAGCAGAACAATGCCATGGCTATCAAACTTGGCATTAAGGGACTGAAATCAAGTCTGGATGCAATGCAATGCAAACGCTCTCCACCTCTGATTCATGCTCGTAATATGATCTTAACAGTGATTCTGAGCTAGAGGGAGACCTAAGTCAATGTAGCTCCCTAGTGGAGGAGTCAGAGGAGGATGCCCTATCTTATTCACCCATCAAGGTACTTGCTCTAACTTTCCAAGGTTACATTGCTCGCACATATCTTGCAACTGATGCTTTGCATTGCTTCTACTTTGTTGAACTGCCATTAGCTTAGTTTACACATCGTGTATGTGAATACGCCCTGCCTATCCATTTTCAGTACATATTCCATCTGTCATCATACCATATTTATCCACTCAAATGTTGTTCTTGTGTATCAGACATTCAAAAGGAAGACGGCGATTGCTGATCGTGGAGGAGCACAAGCAAAGTATTTGGAAAAGGTAGTGGCACCTGATAAATCAAATAGCCCATTAGGTGTAGTTGCAATATCACTTGACCCACAAAATACCCCAACTCTAGCAGACTCTAGCCCTACTACACTGGTCATTTCTGATGCCCCAACTCAGCAGACCCCAACTGCAGCAAACAGTATGATTATGCCAGTTGACATAGCACCAGCTGTACGACGCAAAACCCCCATTCCAGCAAAGAGTACACCAAATCCAGTTGCCAAATCCCTTTTCGAACCAGATAGAGCCCCAATTGCAACAAATAGGACCCCTGTTCCATTTCTTCCCAGTTTAGAAGACGAAGCTTATGTTGTTGTCAGGAACTTTGTGCGCATCTTTTATTCATGGAAAGATTATACCGCAAACATAGAACAGTTTCCAGTCTTCCTCCGCAACTTACGCGTAAGTAATGTACTAATGTTATTCATGGTCATTACTGCATATGTTTCTGCTGACAGAAGACACAAGATTTCATTCTTTTAAATAGGCGAGGAGCAAACTGGATTGTGATGATGAGCAAGAGTTGGTAGCGCTTTTCAAGCACTCGTTGATGAAGTATTGTTACTACCTGAGGCAAGCGCACTTCAATGGCAAGCCTCTGAACGAAATTTCTGTAAAGTCTTCGGTGCTAAATTTATCCGATGGTGACTGGAATAATCTTGTTACACGTTGGTATCGGCTGCAGCGTAAGGTACTGTCTATGATATCACATCACAATTTGAACTACATTTCTGCATTTGACTTAATGTCTCACTTGTACGAAAACTGTTAGCAGAAGAACATTCGTTCTCAAGGGACCACAGAATCTCGCAACTATACTGCACACTGCATTGCTCTTGTGAATACCTCTTGCCCTGTATGACCATAGTTACTTTCATAGTTGTTTGATTATGTAGCATCACTGCACATGTTAGCCTCGTAATCATCCATTTGGTGGACATTATAAGATCCGTATGGACTCTTACACAAATTTAGAATCAACCCAATGCTTTTGAAGAGGTTTAGCTCTGCAGTCCTCTTGTAAGGACTGAACGTGGTCTATCACTATACTTACATTAACAGCTACTCCTCCGTCCCATAATATAAGAATGTTTTGTACAGTACACGGTGTTCAAAACACTCTTGTATTATGGGAAGAAGATTAGTTCATTTTGTAGCATTCGCATCTTATCTCCTCACCCACCATTTACTAAAAAGATCAGATCTATATTTAATCTTACCAACAAGTAGAATACTGAGACAATGCCGGTGTAGAAGTGTAGCCCATTGCTCTTGTCAAGACATTTTGTCCTCTGAACGCTTGTACTTCGAGGATTGGTAGTTGATTATGTAGCATCAATCTGCATCTTATCTTCATTATCCTCTATCCCTTCGGTATTATCATATCTATAATTACTCTCTACAAAATGTAGAATACAAGCAATGCTTATGAACAAGATTCTGTGCTGAAATTCTTGAGTTATCCTTCCCTTGACATGGAGAAGAGCATTATAAAGCTAGTGTTAACTGTTAATGTAAGTCAGTCCTTCTAAAGCCTTTATCCTCAACTGCTGTTTAATTTTCTCATACTCCCTATCGTTACTGCTATTTAGTTTGCTGTTTCTACCAAAATGCATGTTCGTAAGAACCGTAAGTTCTAAGTTTTACTTGTAAAACCAAATTTCTTATTCATACCATGCACATTGCTTAATACTCCCTATATGTATGCTTGGTCTTGTGGATCTATAATCCAGTGTGTGGTGAAGCAGCCCACGTTTGCACCTTGTCATCTCCTATTTTATCTTACTGATGTGGCTGATGATATGAACAACATGCCATGCACATTATCCAAAATAGATACAATGATTTTCTTTGCCCTTCATCTATGCTTGTTATGTTGACATGGTAATCTAGTAGTGTGGTGAAGCTCCCCGCATTATGAACAATGCCAAATTATGCTATTGATATTTTGAACTTACTCTTTATTTTCTAATTTGAAATTGGATAGAATTGACAGAACAGTTATCATATTTGTTTATACACGTGCAAAACCTGTCATCTCTCTGCTTTTTTTCAGGGTTATATGCCTGACGGCATGCACAAGTCTGCTGAAGGCTGTGGGACAAACCCAACATGTATTGCAGCAAAGAAGGCAAAACATCTTGAAGATAGCGAGACAACCCCAAAGTCTTGTCTTGATGCAGTGTTCAAGTTACTTGAGACTAACAGTCACACAAGCTCACAAAATTCGTTGTCTGAATCAGTTCGACTTCTTCAGTCCCAAGTTCTAGCAGAAAGGCATTCCGCAACTCAACTTCGACTTGAAGTCCTATCTCTAAGAAAGATTGCGGAGAACACCAATGAGAACCTCATCGCTAAACAGCTACACCTGGAAGCTATGACTGACATGCTAGGCCGGTCTCACAGCCTTGCTCAGCAGCTTGCGCAGCAGTTCCCCTGCAAGGCTAACCTTTCTTGAACTGTCTTGGAAGTGGTCTCGGTTCAGTATTATTTTGTTACACTACAATGGTGCCCAGTTTTTGTAATCTGCTTCTTCGTTGCGCTTTATGATCACTGGTGGCGAACTTCGATGCCCAGTGGATGTAATATACCTTAAATCCTTTATTGTATAGTGTAGGTTTATTCTTAGTTATAATGCCGTAATTTCTTTATTGTATAGAGTAGGTTTGTTCTTAATTCCTACTAGTTACTGCCATCATTCGCTATCTGAAAAAAATCAGATGTAGTCGACTGGGCCGAAACATTCGATAATGGGCCAGGTTTTTAGCGGGCCACAATTGGGCCGGCCTGCGTCTTTCTTGGGCATGAATGATTGGGGCCTTCACACATTGCGCCAGGCCCAAACTTACACCGGCCTATATTTTAGTTGGGCCTTTTGTCGACCCAGGGCTTAGTTTGGCCCATGTAGCGTTGGGCCATTAACAGGCTGAATATTATACTGGCCTGTTACGGCCGAGATGAAACCACGGGCCTTTAGCAGGCCAAAATGGATGTTGGGCCCCAATTTTCACTAGTCATCGATGGGCCTTCAGCAGGCCGAAATGTAGACCGGGCCGTTATGGGCCCAGTTAGCTCACGGGCCGTTACCAGGCCGAAACATATCTCGGGCCTTAGTTGGACCACTGATATCATGGGCCTTTAAGAGGCCGAAAGCTTAGTACAGGCATCAACCGGCCGAATTACGCGATAGGCCTTTAACAGGCCCAAAGTCACGTTGGGCTTAACTGTTGCCACCTTTAGCACGGGCCGTTAGTGGGCCCGATGTCCCGTCGGACCATATATGGCCCATGGGCAGCACGGGACATTCCTAGGCCGAAAGTCACACCGGGCTGAAATGGGCCCATGTCTACATCAGGCCTCTAACAGGCCAAAAGTCACTCGGCTGTAGTTGGGCCCGAATATTGAGCGAACAATTAACGGGCCAGATCTGGCTTCGGGCCTCAAATGGGCCCAAATATTGGGCGAACAATTAATGGGCCAGATCTGGCTTCGGGCTGTAAATGGGCCCAAATATTGGGCGAACAATTAACGGGCCAGATCTGGTTTCGGGCTGTAAATGGGCCTTTATTAAGCAAGCCATTATTGGGCTGGCCCACTAGTAACTGATTAATTTCTACGGGCCTTTGACTGGGCCGGCCTTTTTAACCTATATGGGCCTCTGTTGGACCCAGCCACGTGTCGACGTACCATAGGCATGTCTCCTCCGATGGACGGGCGACATCCGCCCATCGACGGTGACAGTGTTCCTTGACAAATCAGAATTTTACACGTGGAAATTTCCCATTGGTCGGGGCTGTTAACGGGTTATCGGATCCAAAATCCGCCCCGATAGCTTAACGGCATTCCATTACGGTGGATGCCACGTGTCGGTCACCCTTGACGAAAGCACTTCTGTGACGCACGATTTATCGTCATGGAAGTGGACACTTCCATGATGATAATTTTGGTAATGTCATGGAACACTTCTCGACGACGCACGGATATGACTATCTTGATTACATCATAAATTTGTCATGGATGTACATGCATGACAAAAAACGCGACCTACTGTGACAAACACGTATCATCACGCAAGTGTATTTTTTTGTAGTGTAAGCGATGCTTCCAGAGATTACCAGGATAGTTGTGCTGGTTCTCTTTTCAGGGAAAGAACACCGGATGAAGCTGAAATTCTATTGGATAATATGTTGACAAATGAAAATAATTGGGCATCTCCTGAGCCAACTCCTGCTCCAATTACTGAGCCTATTCCTAAACCAACTCTGAAGAAGAGAGGTGTTCTATTTCTCAGTTCTGAAGATATGCAAGAGGCAAAGAAATCTATGAAATAAAAAGGTATTAAAGCTGAAGATATTAAGAATTTACCTCCTATTGAAGAAATACATGGTCTTAATCTACCGCCTGTTGAAGAAACTTATGATATTGATCCATTACCTATTGAAGAACCTGCTGATCTTGATAACCCGACACAGTTAGTAAAGGTAAATTCTCTCTATAGATATGATGAAGCTGAAGTCCCTCCTACTAAAATTGCTAGTCAGTGCTTGGATGAGTTTGATAACTTTATGTTTAAGCAAGAAGACTTCAATGCTTATTTTGGTAGACAATTAAAACAAAATGCATATATGATTAAACACTTGGGTGATTATATGGCTAATATTAGAGGTCAACTTAAACTTGTTAGAAAACATGCTTCTATGGTTACCACTCAAGTAGAACAAGTACTTAAGGCTCAAAATGATTTGCTCAATGAAATGAATAGTAAGAAAAATGATTATGCTGTTAGAGTGGCTACTAGAACTTGTAGAATGACTCAGGAACCTTTGTATCCCGAAGGCCACCCTAAGAGAATTGAGAAAGATCTCAGAGAAATGATATTGACGTACCTAGTTCTTCTAAAAGGAAGAAAAAAAATGATAGGACTTTGCAAACTTCTAGTGAACCTATTGCTGAACCATGTGAGAATCCAAATGATATATCTATTTCTGATGCTGAAACACAATTTGGTAATGAACATGAACCTATTGAAAATATTAATGATGATGTTCATGATGATGCTCAACCTAGTAATGACAATGATGTAGAAGTTGAACCTGCTGTTGATCTTGATAACCCACAATCAAAGAATCAATGTTATGATAAGAGAGACATTGTTGCTAGGAAACATGGTAAAGAAAGAGAACCATGGGTTCAGAACCCATGCCCTTTCCTCCCAAACCATCCAAGAAAAAGGATGATGAGGATTTTGAGCGCTTTGCTAAAATGATTAGACCTATCTTTTTGCGTATGCGATTAACTGATATGCTCAAAATGAATCCTTATGCTAAGTATATGAAGGATATTGTCACTAATAAAAGAAAGATACGGGAAGCTGAAATTTCCACCATGCTTGCTAATTATACTTTTAAGGGTGGAATACCAAAGAAACTTGGAGATCCAGGAGTACCTACTATACCATGCTCCATTGAAAGAAATTATGTTAAAACTGCTTTATGTGATCTTGGAGCCGGTGTTAGTGTTATGCCTCTCTCTTTATATCGTAGACTTGATTTTAATAAGTTGACACCTACTGAAATATCTTTGCAAATGGCCGATAAATCAACTGCTATACCTGTCGGTATTTGTGAGGATGTGCTTGTTGTGGTTGCAAACATTACTATTTTAATGGACTTTGTTATTCTTGATATTCCCGAGGACGATAGCATGTCTATTATTCTTGGAAGACCCTTTTTGAATACTGCAGGGGCTGTTATTGATTGCAACAAAAGGCAATGTAACTTTTCATGTTAATGGTAATGAGCGTACGGTACACTTTCCGAGGAAACAACCTCAAGTTTATAGTATCAAGTCTATTGGAAAAATTCCATCAATTATATTTGGAGGTTTTGAATTTCCTCTTCCTACTGTCAAGAAGAAATATGATATTCTTATTATTGGGGATATGCATATCCCCGTTGAGGTAACATAGTGTTATTCGAAATTTCTCCAGTTTCATGTTATTCGGAATGAGTTTATTAACAAGACCTGGTCAACCTTGTTAGTGGATTCCTTTTGATGAGCATGAAATGGATGAAACTAGAAGGCACAACCTTCTGTACCCTCTTTATACTTTCTGTTATTTAGTTGAAATAAAGTAAAAATAGTATCTTTGTGTCTATTTCCTGACTTATCTGTGCAATATAAAAACACCTCAAAAATAAAAGTCCTCCAAATGCCATGCCAATTTAATAATATTTTTTCTGGAATATTTGAGGATTTATGGTACTGAAAACACTGCGGGGGGAGCTGCCACCTGGCCACGAGGGTGGAGGGTGCGCCCTACCCCCCCAGGGTGTGCCCCTCTGCCTCGTGGGCCCACGGTGGCCCTCCTCCACTTATTCCTGCACCCATCCTCTTCTCCTTCCTCCCACAAACACGAATATCCAACTCAAGCACGAGTTCTAGCTCACTTTGCTGTGATTTTTGATCTCCTTGCTCAAAGCACCTCTCACAAAACTGCTTGGGGAGATTGTTCCTTGGTATGTGACTCCTCCATTGGTCCAATTAGTTTTTTCTCTAGTGCTTTATTCATTGCAAATTTGTGCTGCATAGGTGACCATGTTCTTGAGCTTGCATGTCAAATTTATGTGGTTCCAAGTAGTTCTAATGCATGATATATCCTCTAGGCACTTGTAGGAGTAGTTGCTATCAATTTTGTTGAGCTTGGCTCGCTTTTGTTTGAAGTTACTAAAAATTTCAGAAAATTTTCAGAGAAAGCAATCTGCTTAGGAAAATGTTCCAAGGTGGTTCTTCTAGGAAGCAAGGACCCAGGCTTGCAATGCGTGATGCTGATGAGGAGCCCCAAAGGGACGCTCCAGTGCGGCCCTGTGAATGGCCTTCAGAAAATTTTATGGATCGAGCGGGAACCAAAGAAGAATTTAACTCATATTTGCGTAACGCCGATCTTGTGAGCTTTGAGGCAGAAAAATTCCCACAGTACCATGAACTCGCTAGTTCATTTGTGAGGAGGTTTGAATTTTCCTCTTCACGTAATTCTCCAACAGTCATGTTTGATCTTTATGACAAATCTTATACCATGGACTTAGAGGATTTTACTTTTTCTTGCAAACCTCCACAATGGGGTAGTGCTAGTGATCCCCGTAAATCTAAATTTAGAGATTTTCTTGCTGGTATAACTGTCGGAGAATCTAGAGATATAACACAAGCTACCATAGGGAGCATTCACTTTCCTGCTGTACATTATTTTGCTCTCTTCATAGGTAGGTGCATAACTGGTAAGGATTAAGCATGTCATATGTGTGTGCCTGACCTCAGTATTCTTAGGAGTGCTATGTTAGCAGACCAATCTTATCATATGGGAGCCATTGTTACACGTAGGTTGCATCATAATAGATATAATGGAGATTTCTTTGGAGGAATTTATGCAACACGCTTAGCTAATTTTCTTGAGGTAGACGTTCGTGAGGATGATATGGAGTTGCCTCCTACTTATTTAGATTTTAATTCTATGGCCTCTCACCAGTTTGTTGAGACGAATGAATCACCTCTCCTGTATCGACTAATCTTTGACAAACGGCATGTTGTCCGTATTACTCTCCCTGCTCCTGCCTTCTCTGATCATCAGGCAAAAGGAAGATATACTATTACCAGAGAGGAGGCAGATGAGTACGAGAGGAGAGCGGAGGCAGCTCGCCGCCACGCTGCAGCTCAGGAGGCAATAAACGCTGCATCACAGTACGACCCCAGCTACACCTACAGATATCCGCCAGGCTATCCCTGACAAAAAACCAACTTAGGCCAAAAGCCTAAGCTTGGGGGAGTACATATTTCCCACCGACATTACATTTATGTTTACACATACTCATTGCTAGATGTCGGTGCTCATACTCTTTCACTGTAATATCCATGCTAGTTTATTTTTTTTCTTGCTTTCTTCTTGTGTGTTTGATAAACCTTAAGAAAAACCAAAAAAAATTAGTAGTAGTTTACTTTTCTTGCTGTAGCAGTAATAATTAAAAGAAAACCCAAAAATATTTCCCGTTCTTCTTTTGCTTGTTGGGAGCTTTCCCGTGTAAATAGTTTTTATTTCTTTTCTTTTCTTTGGGGGTCAATAGGAGAAGACCATAATTAAATTGTTGAAGTGGCTCTTATATGCATTATTGTTGATTTAACCAAGAGCCCATATTGCCTTGTCTTCTCCTGTTTATAGAATGCTCGCAGATTCCAGCTTAGTCCAATGCACATGCACTCTTATTATTATTCACATCGTTCGGTCGTGCAAGTGAAAGGCAATTATGATGATATATGATGGACTGACTGAGATGAGAAAAGCTGGTATGAACTCGACCTCTCTTGTTTTTGTAAATATGATGAGTTCATCTTTCCTGATTTAGCTTATTATGAATAAACATGTTTGCAATGACAATTAGAGATCATAGTTGCTCGTGCCATGCTTGATTAGCTATGAGTTATAATGGTTTACCTTGTGTGCCAACATGCTATTAAAATGGTTGTGATGTGGTATAGTGGGGTGGTATCCTCCTTTGAATGATTTAAGTGACTTGACTTGGCACATGTTCACGCATGTAGTTGAAACAAATCAACATAGCCTTCACGATATTTATGTTCATGGTGGATTATATCCTACTCATGCTTGCATCCAATGTTTATTAATTTTAATGCATGTTCATGGTTGTTGTCGCTCTCTAGTTGGTCGCTTCCCAGTCTTTTGCTAACCTTCACTTGTACTAAGCGGGAATACTGCTTGTGCATCCAATCCCTTAAACCCCAAAGTTATTCCATATGAGTCCACTATACCTTCCTATATGCGGTATCTACCTGCCGTTCCAAGTAAATTTGTATGTGCCAAACTCTAAACCTTCAAATAAACATTCTATTTTGTATGCTCGAATAGCTTATGTATCAACTAGGGCTGCCCTTATCTTCCATGTTAGGCGGGTTATTCTCACGATGAGTGGACTCCACTCCTCATTCACGAGAAAATGGCTGGTCTCCGGGATGCCCAGTCGCATGCTTTATGCAAACTAAATCAAAATAATTGCAAACAAAACTCCCCCTGGGAATGTTGCTAGTTGGAGACACTCGTTGTTTCAAGCGAGTCATGGATTGATGCTTGTTGGTGGAGGGGGAGTATAAACTTTACCATTCTATTTGGGAACCGCCTATAATGTGAGTAGCAGGGAAGATATCGCCATCTCTTAGTTGTTATGTTGACAATGAAAGTATACCGCTCAAAATATTATTTATCTCTATTTCAAAACCGAGCTCTGGCACCTCTACAAATCACTACTTCCCTCTGCGAAGGGCCTATCTATTTACTTTTATGTTGAGTCATCACCCTCTTATTAAAACGCACTAGCTGGAGAGCGCAGCTATCATTTGCATTCATTACTATTAATTTATATTGGGTATGACTATGATTGGATCTCTTTTACCATGAATTACAATGTCTAGTCAGTCCTTGATCTTTAAAGGTGATCTGCATTTATGTTTTGCGGTCTCAGAAAGGGCTAGCTAGATACCATCTTGTTATATCATATTATGATTGTTTTGAGAAAGTGTTGTCATCTGAGATTTATTATTATGGCTAACTAGTTGATTATGCTATTGATATGAGTAAACATGAGACCTGAAAATTATTGCAAATGTGGTTAGTCATGATCTTTGCTGAAAACTTGAATGTTGGTTTTACATATTTACAAGAACAAGAGCAAACAGAGTTTGTAAAAGTTTTTCTTTATCACTTTCAGTTTATCAACTGAATTGCTTGAGGACAAGCAAAGGTTTAAGCTTGGGGAGTTGATACGTCTCCGTCGTATATACTTTTCCAAACACTTTTGCCCTTGTTTTGGACTCTAACTTGCATGATTTGAATGGAACTAACCCCGGACTGACGTTGTTTTCAGCAGACTTTCCATGGTGTTATTTATGTGCAGAAACAAAAGTTCTCGAAATGACGTGAAACTCCACGGATCGTCTAGTTAAAAATAATAAAAAATCCTTGCCAAAGATGAAGACCAGGGGGCCCACACCCTGTCCACGAGGGTGGGGGGCGCCCCCCCCTAGGGCGCGCCCCCCTACCTCGTGGGCCCCCTGGAGCTCCTCCGACGTCATCTCCAACTCTATATATTTTCTTTCGGAGAGAAAACAATCAAGGAGAAGAAATCATCACGTTTTACGATACGAAGCCGCGGCCAAACCCTAAAACCTCTCGGGAGGGCTGATCTGGATTCCGTTCGGGGCTCTGGAGAGGGGGATTCGTCGCTGTCGTCATCATCAACCATCCTCCATCACCAATTTCATGATGCTCACCGTCGTGTGTGAGTAATTACATCGTAGGCTTGCTGGACGGTGATGGGTTGGATGAGATCTATCATGTAATCGAGTTAGTTTTGTTAGGGTTTGATCCCTAGTATCCACTATGTTCTGAGCTTGATGTTGCTATGACTTTGCTATGCTTAATGCTTGTCACTAGGGCCCGAGTGCCATGATTTCAGATCTGAACCTATTACGTTTTCATGAATATATGTGAGTTCTTGATCCTATCTTGCAAGTCTATAGTCACCTACTATGTGTTATGATCCGGCAACCCCGAAGTGACAATAATCGGGACCACTCCCGGTGATGACCATAGTTTGAGGAGTTCATGTTTTCACTAAGTGCTAATGCTTTGTTCCGGTTGTCTATTAAAAGGAGGCCTTAATATCCCTTAGTTTCCATTAGGACCCCGCTGCCACGGGAGGGTAGGACAAAAGATGTCATGCAAGTTCTTTTCCATAAGCACGTATGACTATATTCAGAATACATGCCTACATTACATTGATGAATTGGAGCTAGTTCCGTGTCACCCTATGTTATGACTGTTACATGATGAACCGCATCCGGCATAATTATCCATCACCGATCCAATGCCTACGAGCTTTCCATATACTGGTTCTCGCTTATTTACTTTCCTGTTGCTACTGTTACAATCACTACGAAATACCAAAAATATTAATTTTGCTTTCATTACTCTTTTGTTACCGTTACCACTACTATCATATTACTTTGCTACTAAATACCTTGTTGCAGATATTAAGTTATCCAGGTATGGCTGAATTGACAACTCAGTTGCTAATACTTGAGAATATTCTTTGGCTCCCATTGTGTCGAATCAATAAATTTGGGTTGAATAATCTACCATCGAAAGCTGTTGCAATCCCCTACACTTGTGGGTTATCAATGCCCCGGAGGGCATCCCCTCTTTCGTCTACTTCCATCGGTAACTTTACTTGGAGCTATATTTTTATTCACCACATGATATGTGTTTTGCTTGGAGCGTCTTGTATGATTTGAGTCTTTTCTTTTTAGTTTACCACAATCATCCTTGTTGTACACACCTTTTGAGAGAGACACACATGATTTGGAAATTATTAGAATACTCTATGTGATTCACTTATATCTTTTGAGTTATATAGTTTTGCTCTAGTACTTCACTTATATCTTTTAGAGCACGGTGGTGGATTTGTTTTATAGAAACTATTGATCTCTCATGCTTCACTTAGATTATTTTGAGAGTCTTCAATTGCATGGTAATTTGCTTAAATAATTCTAATATGCTAGGTATTCGACATTAGTAAAAACTTTCTTATGAGTGTGTTGAATACTAAGAGAGAAGTTTGATGCTTGATGATTGTTTTGAGACATGGAGGTAGTGATATCAAAGTTGTGCTAGTTGAGTAGTTGTGAATTTGAGAAATACTTGTGTTGAAGTTTGCAAGTCCCGTAGCATGCACGTATGGTAAACATTATGTAACAAATTTGAAACATGAGGTGTTCTTTGATTGTCCTCCTTATGAGTGGTGGTTGGGGACGAGCGATGGTCTTTTCCTACCAATCTATCCCCTAGGAGCATCTTGGCGTAGTGCTTGGTTTTGATGACTTGTAGATTTTTGCAATAAGTATGTGAGTTCTTTATGACTAATGTTGAGTCCATGGATTATCGCACTCTCACCTTTCCATCATTGCTAGCCTCTTGATGCCGTGCATTGCCCTTTCTCACATTGAGAGTTGGTGCAAACTTAGCGGTGCATCCAAACCCGTGATATGATCGCTCTTTCACATAAACCTCCTTATATCTTCCTCAAAACAGCCACCATACCTACCTATTATGGCATTTCCATAGCCATTCTGAGATATATTGCCATGCAACTTTCCACCGTTCCGTTTATCATGACACGTTCATCATTGTCATATTGCTTAGCATGATCATGTAGTTGACATACTATTTGTGGCAAAGCCACCATTCATAATTCTTTCATACATGTCACTCTTGGATCATTGCATATCTCGGTACACCGCCGGAGGCATTCATATAGAGTCATACCTTGTTCTAGTATCGAGTTGTAATCATTGAGTTGTAAATAAATAGAAGTGTGATGATCATCATTTAATAGAGCATTGTCCCAAAAAAAAGGCCAAACAAAAGAAGGCCTAAAAAAAGAAATAAAAAGGGACAATGCTACTATCCTTTTACCACACTTATGCTTCAAAGTGGCGCCATAATCTTCATGATAGAGAGTATCATGTTTTGTCACTTTCATATACTAGTGGGAATTTTTCATTATATAACTTGGCTTGTATATTCCAACAATGGACCTCCTCAAGTGCCCTAGGTCTTCGTGAGCAAGCAAGTTGGATGCAAATCCACTTAGTTTCTTTTGTTGAGATTTCATATATTTATAGCTCTAGTGCATCCGTTGCATGGCAATCCCTACTCCTTGCATTAACATCAATCGATGGGCATCTCCATAGCTCATTGATTATCCTCGTTGATGTGAGACTTTCTCCTTTTTTGTATTCTCCACACAACCCCCATCATCATATTCTATTCCACCCATAGTTCTATATCCATGGCTCGCGCTCATGTATTGCGTGAAGGTTGAAATTTTTTGAGATTACTAAAGTATGAAACAATTGCTTGGCTTGTCATCGGGGTTGTGCATGATGAGAGCATTCTTTTGTGACGGAGATGGAGCATGACTAAACTATATGAATTTGTAGGGACGAGCTTTCTTTGGCCATGTTATTTTGAGAAGACATAATTGCTTAGTTAGTATGCTTGAAGTATTATTATTTTTATGTCAATATTGAACTTTTATCTTGAATCTTTCGGATCTAAATATTCATACCACAATTAATAAGAATTACATTGAAATTATGCCTAGTAGCATTCCACATAAAAAATTCTGTTTTTATCATTTACCTACTTGAGGACGAGCAGGAATTAAGCTTGGGGATGCTTGATACGTCTCCAACGTATCTATAATTTTTGATTGCTCCATGCTATATTATCTTATGTTTTGGACATTATTGGGCTTTATTATTTGATTTTATATTAATTTTGGGACTAACCTATTAACCGGAGGCCCAGCCCAGAATTGCTGTTTTTTGCCTATTTCAAAGTTTCGCAGAAAAAGAATATCAAACTGAGTCCAAACGGAATGAAACCTTCGGGAACGTGATTTTTGGAACGAACATGATCCAGGAGACTTGGACCCTACGTAAAGGAAGCTTCCAGGAAGCCACGAGGTAGGGGCAAGCCTACCCCCCAGTAGCGCCCTCCACCTCGTGGGCCCCACGTTGTTCCACCGGCGTACTCCTTCCTCGTATTTATACCTCATTACCCCAAGCGATCGAATCACGGAGCCAAAAACCTAATTCCACCGCCGCAACCTTCTGTACCCGCGAGATCCCATCTTGGGGCATGTTCCCGAGCTCCGCCGGAGGGGGCATCGATCATGGAGGGCTTCTACATCAACACCATAGCCTCTCCGATGAAGTGTGAGTAGTTTACCTCAGACCTTCGGGTCCATAGTTATTAGCTAGATGGTTTCTTCTCTCTTTTTGGATCTCAATACAATGTTCTACCCCTCTCTCGTGGAGATCTATTCGATGTAATCTTCTTTTGTGGTGTGTTTGTTGAGACCGATGAATTGTGGGTTTATGATCAAGTTTATCTATGAACAATATTTGAATCTTCTGAATTCTTTTATGTATGATTGGTTATCTTTGCAAGTCTCTTTGGATTATCAATTTGGTTTGGCCTACTAAATTGATCTTTCTTGTAATGGGAGAAGTGCTTAGCTTTGGGTTCAATCCTGCGGTGTCCTTTCCCAGTGACAGTAGGGGCAGCAAGGCACGTATTGTATTGTTGCCATCGAGGATAACAAGATGGGGTTTTTATCATATTGCATGAATTTATCCCTCTACATCATGTCATCTTGCTTAAGGCGTTACTCTGTTCTTATGAACTTAATACTCTAGATGCATGCTGGATAGCGGTCGATGTGTGGAGTAGTAGTAGTAGATGGAGGCAGGAGTCGGTCTACTTGTCTCGGACGTGATGCCTATATACATGATCATACCTATATATTCTCATAATTATGCTCAATTTTGTCAATTGCTCAACAGTAATTTGTTCACCCACCGTAAGATACTTATGTTCTTGAGACAAGCCACTAGTGAAACCTATGGCCCCCGGTTCTATCTTCATCATATTAATCTTCCAACACTTAGTTATTTCCGTTGCTTTTTTACTTTGCTTTTATTTTACTTTGCACCTTTATCATAAAAATACCAAAAATATTATCCTACCATATCTATCAGATCTCACTCTCGTAAGTGACCGTGTAGGGATTGACAACCCCCTATCGCGTTGGTTGTGAGGATTTATTTGTTTTGTGTAGGTGCGAGGGACTCGCGCGTATCCTCCTACTGGATTGATACCTTGGTTCTAAAAAACTGAGGGAGACACTTATGCTACTTTGCTGCATCACCCTTTCCTCTTCAAGGGAAAACCAACGCAGTGCTCAAGAGGTAGCAAGGGCCCCCTGACATGGATTCTGCTTCCAGTATTTTTAATATTTTCCAAAAATATGTTCCGTGGAGTTTCAGGTCATTCCGAGAACTTTTGTTTCTGCACATAAATAACACCATGGCAATTCTGCTGAAAATAGCGTCAGTCCGGGTTAGTTCCACTCAAATCATGCAAGTTAGAGTCCAAAACATGGGCAAAAGTGTTTGGAAAAGTAGATACGACGGAGACGTATCAAAAAACTCTGTGCCGACCTGTAAAAATGCACGGACATGTTACATATATCTTTGATAACGGCAAAGGGGCGGGACGCTATCAAAGTACCCCGGATTCACTTAAGGTTTGGTCGAGGGCTTGTCCCCATGTTGGAGCTGTTCGACGGCGTTGCTTTCCAAACCCAAGCTGCTCGACGGTGGCATTTTGCCCCTCTTGGGAGACCGCCCCTCCCAAACTTCGGAGGCGGCCCTTTCCTTCCTGCTCGGAGAAGGGATATTGGGTCCTCTTTCGCCTCTGTCCTCAGGCGAGGAAAGGTCGATTTCTCCGGACTCAGTATCCGACTTACCTCCGGAACAAAGGTCATCTCGGGTCTTCTCACTCTCCTCTTTACCCTCCCTTGCTGGCGCCTAGTATGGTGTCGAGGCCAGCATCCTTGTTAACACAAGATTAGCTGAGTCTTCGGGAAGGGGAGCCGGACACCTTATCTGTTTCACTTTCTTTATCCAGCCCTGAATAGGATGATTCGGTTAGTGTCTTACCACTGGGTGTCTGATTATGAGGTGCTCGGCGAAGGGGTACTTACCGGGGTCTCCGGATGGTTACAGTCTAGGCCGATCTTCGGTGGTGTCCGGCCATTGCTTTCGTTTCCCGAAAAATAATCTCCACATTCCTTCGTGCGTAGTGCCGAAGAAGTGCTGAAGAGTCCGCGGCCCTTCTGGATTGAACTCCCACATGCGGAGAGGCCGTCGCTGGCACGGCAGGGTCCAGCAGATTAGCATTACTTGAACAAAGTTGACGATATTGATGTCCCTCTCAATGAGGCTTCAGATGCGACTTCGCAAAGCCCGCACCTCGTCCGTTGATCCCCAGTCCAACCCCTTATTAATCCACGATGCAAGCTGAATTGGGGGGCTGGATCGAAATGCGGGTGCAGCTTCGCACTTGGAGCCGCGGGGCTCGGTGATATAGAACCACCCCTGCTGCCATAAGTCGAAAGATTTGGCAAAGGATCCTTTCAGCCAAACAGCACTAGCAAGCTTGCTCACTATGGCACCACCGCACTCTGCCTGCTCCGCCTCGATCACTTGCGGCTTCACATCGAAGGTCTTGAGCCACAAGCCAAAGTGGGGAGGAGTTTGGAGGAAGACTTCATCATGACGATAAACGCCGAGATAAGAAGAATAGAGTCCAGGGCCAGATCGTGAAAATCTAGCCCATAATAGAACATGAGCCCTCGGACGAAGGGATTAAGTGCAAACCCTAACCCGTGGATGAAGTGGGACACGAACACGACCCTCTCGCCGGATCTGGGGGCGGGAATAACCTGCCCCTCAGCAGGAAGCCAATGAAGGATTTCTGCGGTCAGATACCTCCCCGCCCGAAGCTTTGCAATATCTCCCTCCGTGACAGAAGAAGCCACCCATCGGTCTTGACGTCTGGATCCGGACTTGATTGGAGCTTGTGGCGATTGAAACTCGGGTTTTGGAACTCGGGGTGGCAAGGGTTGAGGAAGAAGCAACCGTGAAAGAAAAATACGGGTTTGTACCCCTATATAAAGGCCGCGAATATCGAACGTCTCCTCCTGGGCCTCAAAACTTGCCTATTCCCAAGGAGTTGTACCCAAGCGACGGTTGGGTTACCCATGTCCGGGTTGATAAGAATCCCTTAAAAAAGGGGAGACACGATCTCCGCTTGGATAAGACATGCCAATAAAACCACGTCTCGAGACGTGGGACGACGTGCTAGCTAACGGTTCGAAAATAATGGCCGAGCAAGCGTGATGTCATATTACCAAAAATTTGTCAGCGGATTGAACTCGTGAAATATTATATCCTCTGCAGTTGTGTATACAAGTCCGGATACAATCATTACATCTGAAGACTATCTTGGAGTTCGGAAAGGGGAACCCTCCTTGCAATGCCGAAGACAATCTGCGTGCCGGACTGCTCGTCATTGAATCCAGGTTCAGGGGTTACTGAGGGACTCCTGGAATAAGGGGTCCTCGGGCGTCCGGCCTATTATCAATGGGTCGGACTGGTGGGTTGTGAAGACATCAAGGCCGAAGACTGTACCCGTGTCCGGACTGGACTCTCCTTGGCGTGGAAGGCAAGCTTGGCGACCAACTATGAGGATTTCTTCTTATGTAACCGACTCTATGTAACCCTAGATACCCCCCGTGTCTATATAAACCGGAGGGTGTAGTCCGGAAAGGATACACTCTTTACCATAGTCATACAGGCTAGGCTTCTAGGGTTTAGCCATTACGATCTCGTGGTAGATCAACTCTTGTAATACTCATATTCATCAAGATCAATCAAGCAGGAAGTAGGGAATTACCTCCATAGAGAGGTCCCGAACCTGGGTAAACATCGTGTCCCTCGTCTCCTGTAACCATCAACCTTAGACGCATAGTTCGGGACACCCTACCCGAGATCCGCCGGTTTTGACACCGACAGCCGCCCCCCCCCCCCCCTGTCCAATTTGGACTAGAGGGGGAGGGGCCGTGCGGCTGCCCTCGCCGCCCCTCCTCTTCTCCCACTAGGGCCCATGAGGCCCAATTAACTCCTCGAGGGGTTCCAGTAACCCCCCGGTACTCCGGTATATGCCCGAAACCTCCCGGAACCCTTACGATGTCCGAACATAGTCATCCAATATATCAATCTTTACATCTCGACCATTTCGAGACTCCTCGTCATGTTCGTGATCACATCCGAGACTCCGAACTATCTTCGGTACATCAAAACATATAAACTCATAATACCGATCGTCACAGAACTTTAAGCATGCGGACCCTACGGGTTCGAGTACTATGTAGACATGACCGAGACACGTCTCCGATCAATAACCAATAGCAGAACCTGGATGCTCATATTGGTTCCTACATATTCTACGAAGATCTTTATCGGTCAAACCGCATAACAACATACATTGTTCCCTTTGTCATCGATATGTTACTTGCCCGAGATTCGATCGTCGGTATCTCAATACCTAGCTTAATCTCGTTACCGGCAAGTCTCTTTACTCGTTTCGTAATGCATCATCCCGCAACTAACTCATTAGTCACATTGCTTGCAAGGCTTATAGTGATGTGCATTACCGAGAGGGCCCAGAGGTACCTCTCTTACAATCGGAGTGACAAATCCTAATCTCGATCTATGCCAACTCAACAAGTACCATCGGAGACACCTGTAGAGCACCTTTATAATCGCCTAGTTACGTTGTGACGTTTCGTAGCACACAAAGTGTTCCTCCGGTAATCGGGAGTTGCATAATCTCATAGTCAAGGAACATGTATAAGTCATGAAGAAAGCAATAACAGTAAACTAAATGATCAAGTGCTAAGCTAACGGAATGGGTCAAGTCAATAACATCATTCTCCTAATGATGTGGTCCCATTAATCAAATGACAACTCATGTCCATGGCTAGGAAACTCAACCATCTTTGATCAACGAGCTAGTCAAGTAGAGGCATACTAGTGACACTATGTTTGTCTATGTATTCACACATGTATTATGTTTCCGGTTAATACAATTCTACCATGAATAATAAACATTTATCATGATATGAGGAAATAAATAATAACTTTATTATTACCTCTAGGGCATATTTCCTTCACATGCAAGTCCACCACAGATAATCATTAACTATTTTTCTCATGCACTCTCAAGCGAGCATGTCATTCTAGGTCTCTTTTGCTATTTGTATTTTGATTGGCGTCATCCGACTTACTCCAGATGTACGTCACGAGTCCCTGTCCAACCATTTTAGACTTCATGTGTTGTTAATGCTCTCTTTTGATTCTAAAATCCCAAAAGATCATATCCTATTTGTCTTGACATGCAAGATATCCACATCATCAAGTAGATCCATCATTTAAAAATGCTTTCCCACTAACTCTTCATGTACATGCAAGTCCACCACCGATAATCATTAACTATTTTTCTCATGCACTCTCAAGCGAGCATGTCATCCTAGGTCTCTTTTGCTATTTGCATTTTGATGGCGTCATCCGACTTACTCCAGACGTACGTCACGAGTCCCTGTCCAACCATTTTAGACTTCAAGTGTTGTTAATGCTCTCTTCTGATTCTAAAAGCCCCAAAGATCGTATCCTATTTATCTTGACATGCAAGCTATCCACATCATCAAGTAGACCCATCATTTAAAAATGCTTTCCCACTAACTCTTCATGTACATGCAAGTCCACCACAGATAATCATTACCTATTTTTCTCATGCACTCTCAAGTGATCATGTCATCCTAGGTCTCTTTTGCTATTTGTATTTTGATTGGCGTCATCCGACTTACTCCAGACGTACGTCACGAGTCCCTGTCCAACCATTTTACACTTCATGTGTTGTTAATGCTCTCTTATGATTCTAAAAGCCGAAAACATCGTATCTTTTTATTCTCAATCTCTTGTGCTTTTTTCCATGTCTCTTTTGCTCCTTAGAGGTCCCTGTCCAACCATTTTAGACTTCATGTGTTGTTAATGCTCTATTCTGATTCTGAAAGCCCATATCTTTTTATTCTCAATCTCTTGCGCTTTTGTCCATGCCTCTTTTGCTCCTTAGAGGTCAGAGAATTGCATGAGATTCATCCCCACTATCTTATTTATTTTGACATGCAAGCTATCCACATCATTAAAAAAATGCTTGTAACATCCCAAATTTTCAATTTGGAATGTTATACATTAGGTCATCATGCATACCATATTTTTCTCGCATTTTCCGATCCTAGAAATTTCACGCAACTCAAGGACCCTCGGAGAGAGTTGGAAGTTTCACAATTTTCATATTTGGGATTTTTCCAAATTTTGAAAATAGGATCATTGGATTATTTAAATTATCTTCATAAAGTTTTCCTATAAAAATATCTTGAGAGGGAATAATATGACTTTCCCAAACAATTAGGAAAAATGAAGATATTATAAATAAACCAAATTTGGTTTTTGGAGATTTATTTTGCTTAGGCAAAAATGAGCATTTAAAAATATATTTTTGCATGTATTTTGTTTTTAAAGTTCATTTTGTTCGATTCAATTTTAGGAGTCGGAGAAAATTTGTTTTAATTAATTTGGAGTTCATTTGATATTTATTTTATTTGTTTTGTTTTAAGTTTATTTTAAAAAAAAAAACAACGCCCCCTGGACCGAGGCCCAGCCGGCCCAGCCAGCCAGGCCCCCGGCCCAGCCGCCTCCCGGCCCACCTCCGCTCTCCCTCCCGCTCCCGCGCCCGACTCCGCTTCGGGGGCAGCGGCCGCCCGCCGAGTCCGCCCGCCCGACTTCCTTGGCCCCCTCCCAAGCCACCCGGCGCCGCCTCTCCCCCTCTTAAATACTCCCCCGGCCCCTCTCTCCTCACCTCGCCCGCCGCCCGCCCGACCTCGACCCGAGCCGCCGCCGTCGCCTCAAGCCGCCGCCGCCGTCGCCCCTCGTCGCGGAGCCGACCCCGCCGTCGCCCGGGAACCCGCCGCCCTCGCCTCCCGACCCGCCGCCCCAGCCGGAGCCCGAGAGCCGCCGGCGATCGCCGGAGGTAGCCGCCCGCCCAGCGCCCGATTCGGTTTTATCCCGTGAACCGTCGGTTTATTTAAAAAAAACATATGTTGGTTTTTTTAAAAAACCTAGATTAGTTTTATTTTTTTGGTTTTCTTATTTAGCGGACGTTCACGAACCGTTCGTTTTGATGAAACGCGTTCGTTAGATTAGATTACTGTTTATGACGTTAGCTTTTTAACTCGTTAAATCGTTTTCTTTTTAATCGGAATTAAACCGTTATTTTTACGATTTGATTTGAGATCTGATTTTCAAAACTATTTTATTTCTCGCTCGTTTATCGGAATCGGGTGATTCAAGCGCTGGAGTTTAAATGTGAAACCGCCGTTCGACTACCCTACTTTCACAGAGTTTTGCCACTGTGAAATTTTGACCTAATTCGGATCGCTAACCGAGAGGTTTCTCTCTCGAGTTTCGACTTTCGGAGTTTGTTTTGATTCGATTCTTTTGCAACCAGGGTTCTTAAGTTGAACTCTCTGGTTAGATCTTTTATTCGAGATTTCCCTGTGCATTAGATGAATGCTTATTGTATGCTTGTTGTTTGTCTGCGTTAGATCACCGGAGTCGCCGCTTGTTACTTGAATCTCTAGGACTCGCGGATCATCGGCAAGGCAAGTAACACTGATCATACCCTTCTACTACCCAGTTTTATGCATTAGATCTATTCCTCAAACACTTGCATGATTAGGATCTAATTAAATTGTGGGAATTGGGAAGTAGATTGAGGTAGTACCTATTACTGTTTTACTTATGAAACCTTGGGAGTTACTTCTCGTTTGCTCGTTCATGCCATGCTATGCTAGTAGGCGTGGATTGGGTGAGTGAATATCCATGACAGATGTGAGATTGTTAATTTATGGTTTATCTAAGGTGGCAACCTAACACACATCTGGGTGGATTGAGGCACTGGTTTCTATCGAGGACTTGCTGTATTTCTTGGACCGCCACCCTGGGCTCTAAGGGATCATAAGATTATTCAAGCTGGAAACTTCCGTGTGCAGCCACAAGCCAATTATGGGCTCTGGCGTAGTTGACTAAGTCGTGCGAACTCTTACGGGTAGGCTAGCTGATGTAGGGGATGTAGGTTGGTGCGGTCTACCCACATGTAAGGTGCTAAGCGCTTCGAAGACTATGTCTCGTTCATCCGTTTCTCAAACACCATGTAGTCACGAGAATCAAGCGGAGGCGATCGAGTCTTGTGGGGAAAAGTGCGCAAACCTCTGCAGAGTGTAATAAACTAATCATGATTAGCCGTGTCCCCGGTTATGGACGATTTGAGTATCCGGTACTTGATTATCATGTGAATCTCAACATGTTACTTCTAAATAAAAGTTATTGGGTTTTGATGAGTACTTTCTAATTGGGATTGAGGATGCTGTCAACCATCTTCAATGTTTAACAACCACCATGATAGTTAAATAAAATTATTCCTTTGATGTAGGAAAAAATCAGCTTTATGCAAATGTAACCGTAGAGCCTTACCACCAGCCAAATATGCATGTAGTATAGGCTTATTCATTCATTGCTCTTTATGTGTTACATTGCCAGCATATTCCATGTCTGACCCGTTGCTGGCTGCAACTTTTCACGTTGCAGACTTTTGAACTGACGAGTAAGGTGTTAGGTCGTGGTCCTATACTCGATGATGCCGTTGGAGTTGATGGACTCGCTTATCTTCCAAGCCTTCGCTGTTATTATTAGATGGCCTTAAGCCATATTTTTATTCAGTTCCTTGTGGACATCGATGTAATAAGTGTGTGATTGCTACTCTGCTATAAATCCTTGAAATCTTGTGTGGTGTCGGCATTCTTGATCCGAGGATGACCTGAGCACGAGCGCTAGATCCATTTGGGTCTGGTCGCTCTGAGAGAATGGTATCAGAGCACTGACTGTAGGACACGACCACTAAGTTAAAGCCATAGATCACTCTCTCTTCCCATTTTCTAACTCCTCATCTTTTCTACTCTCTTTAGGATGACGGACGCGAAGATCAAGTACACCCAACCGGATGAAGGCACACCTTTTGGATTTCACTTGAAGGAAGTTACTAAGTACCTGAACATTGGATTACCAAGCTTCACCGGGACTTTCAACGCCACTGCTCAAGAAGAGGGCTGGAAGATTCATGCTCACGTTCGGGAAGGACATTCGCCCCAATCACCAAGCCAATAGATAGTGTTTTCGATTGCACCCACTTGGAGTGCAGGAAGGAGCATGGCAGCTCACATCACCATGGGACGCATTGGAGAAGTCTATCAAGAAGATCTCAAGGACACCATCTACCAGATTTGCGGACGCCGAGATAACAAGCGGGACGTCGTCAACACCAAGAAGGATAGGTCCATTGCAGCGTTCATCCGGAGTTAAACCAGCACATTCGGCGCGGGAGAATCAAATGTCTGCGACATGTTGGAGTTACATAAGGCGAAGGAAAGGATCATCAAATTGGAAGAAGAATTAAAGACTACGCAAGGACTACATGGGCGAGATCGTAGCTACGGCAAGACACAATAACGATCTTAAATGCGAGATCGAAGAACTCAAGAAGAAGTTGGCGCTCGGGAATGAAGACCAGTATGTCGAATACCCAATCGACTACATCAACATCGACGACACAGATTCGGATCCAAGTGAACCCGATTTTGAAGACGAAGCTGGAGCAGACATCATGGAGTCTTCCACCGGTTCAAATTAGTAGGAGTCCCCCACATATTAGTAGTATTCCCTCCATGTAAACCTTTATAGTACACGCACTTTTGCGATAGTTAGATCGTTGTAAGCCCTTGTTTGATTGAATGAAGTGAATTTTGTGTGATTTGCTCATGTGCATTTGGGTAGTGATTTCCCCTTAGACCTCATTCTATTCTACTTTCTCTCCTTTTCTAAACCCTTGAGATGCCTCCGAGACGCGACCCGGATTCGTTTTCCCGCGAGAGATCACCCAATTGATCCAGCAGCAGAATACCTGATTCAAACATTGGTGCGTAACAACAACAACAACAACAACAACCCACCGCCACCACCACCACTGCGGATCATCGACTCGTTTCCTTAGACTGAACCCGCGGTGTATTCCGATAACACCGAGCCAATTGTAGCAGATGACTGGCTCCACAAGATAGGAAGGGAGCTGACCACTGCAGGATGCACATATGGTGAAAGAGTGAAGTTTGCAGCACATCAGCTTGAAGGACCCGCAGCAGCATGGTGGGAGAATTTCACAGCCACTTATCCCGTGAACTTTGTCACATGGGACCAGTTTCAGCAAGCTTTTCGCACAGCCCATGTTTCAGCAGGAGCCATGGCCATGAAGAAGCGTGAGTTTATAACTTCGCCAAGGAGGAAGGACTGTTGGCGATCGTGGATGACTTTAGCAAACTAGCACGTTATGCCCCGGATAGCGTTGCTACTGAGATGCAGCTAAGCGGAGAAGTTTCTAGAAGGACTGAATGATGAGTTCAGCATGCCGTTGATGGTAGCAAGTTTCAATAACTACCAGGAGTTAGTAGACCGAGCTCTCATGATTGAAGGAAAGCAGCGAGCAAATAGAGAACCATAGCGGAAGTATGGACAAGGAAAGTATAACTCGGAGCCCATGAAGCCTCGTTATACCCTAAATCAGGAATTCAGTTTCAACATACCCATGGAGGAGGTAATTCGCACAACCATAATGGCACCAAGAATGGGAGCGGGAATGGAGGAAGCAGCGGACAGAATCGCACCAACCCATCAACACCATCCAAGGTAGAACTGAGTCACATTACTTGCTTTAAGTGCCGCAAGGCGGGCATTATGCAAATGACTGCCCGAAGGCCGAATGGAAATGGCAATGGAAGCTCGGAAGAAGCCCAACCCTTTCAACAGGGGACAAGTGAACCACATTGATGTGGAGGAGGTTGAAGATCAGCCCGATCAAGATGTCGGTAAGTTTTGGTTAAGTCATTTCTGCAGTTGTTCTTTTTGATCTTGGTGCATCGCATTCATACATATCAAGGGGATTTGTGGATAAGTACAAGTTACCAACCCAAGCCCTTAGGTCACCCATGCTAGTAACCTCACCCGGAGCAGAGTACATGGCTAGTAAATGGTGTGATCGACTGCCACTAAGGATCGGACACTATGTTTTCCCCTCAGACCTAATAGTTCTGGAATCCCAAGGATTGGATGTGATATTGGGAATGGATTGGTTATCAAAGTATGGAGGAAACATAGATTGTACCACAAGGTCAATTTTGCTCACCACACCAGAAGGAAGAAGGATTAAGTATGTATCACGGCACGAGCGAGGAGAGCACAAGTTAATTGCTTAACAGGAGGTGAGTACAGGAAGAGGTACCAGTGGTGAAGGATTATCTGATGTATTTCGGAAGAGTTGCGGGAATGCCGCGGATAGAGACATTGAGTTTTGATCGAGCTGTTGCCAGGAACAGGCCCGATATCGAAGCGACCGTACAGGATGCCCGCAAAGGATTTGGCAGAAATTAAGAAGCAGATTAAGGAACTATTGGATAAAGGTTTTATTCGCCCAAGTTCTTCACCTTGGGGATCACCCGTTTTATTGGTAGAGAAGAAGGATGGATCGTTGAGAATGGTTGTTGATTATCGTGGATTGAATGAAGTAACAATCAAGAACAAGTACCCACTACCGATGATAAATGATCTGTTTGATCGCTTGCAAGGAGCCAAAGTGTTTTCCAAGATCGACTTGCGATCAGGGTACCATCAGTTGAAGATTCGGGAGCAAGACATACCCAAGACAGCATTTACCACAAGATATGGACTGTATGAGTATACCGTTATGTCATTTGGACTGACTAACGCACCAGCCTATTTCATGAACCTGATGAACAAAGTGTTTATGGAGTTTTTGGACAAGTTAAATCGTGGTGTTCATTGATGACATTTTGATTTTCTCGAAGAACGAAGAGGAACACAAGGAACATTTGAGATTGGTTTTGGAGGCGAGGAACACCGGTTGTATGCCAAGTTCAGCAAATGTGAATTTTGGTTAAAGGAAGTTGGATTTCTCGGACATGTTATATCCGGAGAAGGAATAGCAGTTGACCCACAAAGGTTGAGACCGTAACCAGATGGGAAGCACCAACGACAGTTGGAGAGATTCGGAGTTTCCTTGGACTCGCAGGATACTACCGAAGATTCATTGAGAATTTCTCAAGGATTGCAAAGCCTATGACTGAATTATTGAAGAAGGAAAACAAATTCATATGGAGTGAGGACTGTGAGGCAAGTTTTCAGGAGTTGAAGAAAAGATTGGTTACCTCACCAGTTTTGATATTGCCAGATCAAACTAAGGATTATGAGGTGTATTGCGACGCTTCACGTCGAGGACTTGGAGCAGTGCTTATGCAGGAAGGAAGAGTTGTTTCGTATGCTTCACGACAACTTAAGCCCCATGAGTTGAATTATGCCACTCATGATTTGGAGTTAGCAGCCGTTGTGCATGCCTTGAAGGCGTGGAGACATTTTCTCATTGGAAATCATTGTGAAGTATATACGGATCACAAGAGTTTGAAGTACATCTTCACCGAAGGAATTGAATCTCGAGACAAAGGAGATGGTTAGAGCTAATCAAGGATTATGATATGAGATTGCATTATCACCCGGAAAGGCTAATGTCGTAGCAGATGCATTGAGCCGTAAGAGCCACGTCGATACCCTAATGATGGGAGAAATCCCAATGAGTTAGCCGAGGACCTTGAGAGCTATGTTTGGAAATAGTTCGAGAGGCTATGTAGCAGCATTGGAGATTGATCGACAACGATGGAGAAAATCGAGAAGCCCAAAAGGCGAGATAAGGAAGTTGCCTCTATAAAGGAGAAAATGAGCAAAGGAAAAGCTAAAGGTTTTCGTGAGGACGAGCACGATACCCTATGGTTTGAAGACCATGTTTATGTGCCCAATGACCCGAGAGATCAGGAAGTTGATTTTACAAGAAGCCCATGATTCACCCTATTCGATTCACCGGAAATACCAAGATGTATTTGGATTTGAAGAATATTTTCGGTGGACGGAATGAAGAAGGATATTGCGGAGTATGTAGCAGTTTGCGGCGTATGTCGAAAGTAAAGGCGGAACATCGAAGCCAGCAGGATTATTACAACCATTGCCGATACCGAATGGAAGTGGGATAAACTAGGCATGGATTTCATCACAGGTTTGCCAAAGACCCGTTCAGGATATGACTCGATTTGGGTCATAGTCGACCGTTTGACCAAGGTAGCCCATTTCATTCCGATCAAGACTACCTATAGCAGTGCTAAGTTGGCAAAGATATACATGACCAGAATTGTGTGTTTACGGAATTCCAAGGAGCATTGTATCGACGAGAGGAACCCGTTTACTTGAAATTTTGGAACGGTTACACGAAACATTGGGAACCCGATTGGAGTTCAGCACAGCTTTCCACCCACAGACCGATGGACAAACGAGAGAGTCAATCAGATTTTGGAAGACATGCTGAGAGCTTGTGCACTAGATTATGGATCTAGTTGGGATGACAATTTGCCGTATGCAGAATTTTCCTACAATAACAGTTACCAAACCAGCTTAAAGATGGCACCTTTCGAGGCTCTGTATGGAAGAAGGTGCAGGACACCATTGTCATGGGACGAAACTGGAGATCGTCAGTTGTTTGGACCAGATTTGATTAAGGAGTCCGAACAGAAAGTTAAGTTGATTGAGACAGGCTCAAGGTAGCCCAGTCCGAACGGAGAAGAGCTATGCCGATTCAAAGCGCCAGCGATTGAGTATGAAGTTGGAGAGTATATCTCGAGTATCCCGCGCCGAGGTGAAGCGTTTTGGAGTTAAAGGAAAGTTAGCACCCGTTTTGTTGGACCATATAAGATTTTGCAACGCATGGGAGAAGTTGCGTATAAGTTGGAATTGCGGAAGGACTGTCGGGAGTTCATGATGTATTCCATGTTTCTCAGTTGAAGAAATGTCACCCGGAGATAGCAGAGGTACCGTTAAGAGACACGGTGCCACTGGAGGCAATTCAGTTAAAGGATGACTTGACATATGAGGAAAAACCAGTTAAGATTCTCGATTATGCAGTGAGTTACCCGACAAGGTTATCAAGTTTTGCAAAGTTCAGTGGAGCCACCACACCGAGGATGAAGCCACACAGGAAAGAGAGGAAGTTTTGCTTAAGGACCACCCTCACCTATTTTCTAGCCAACCCGAATCTCGAGGGCGAGATTCATCTTAAGGGGGTAGGTTTGTAACATCCCAAATTTTCAATTTGGAATGTTATACATTAGGTCATCATGCATACCATATTTTTCTCGCATTTTCCGATCCTAGAAATTTCACGCAACTCAAGGACCCTCGGAGAGAGTTGGAAGTTTCACAATTTTCATATTTGGGATTTTTCCAAATTTTGAAAATAGGATCATTGGATTATTTAAATTATCTTCATAAAGTTTTCCTATAAAAATATCTTGAGAGGGAATAATATGACTTTCCCAAACAATTAGGAAAAATGAAGATATTATAAATAAACCAAATTTGGTTTTGGAGATTTATTTTGCTTAGGCAAAAATGAGCATTTAAAATATATTTTTGCATGTATTTTGTTTTTAAAGTTCATTTTGTTCGATTCAATTTTAGGAGTCGGAGAAAATTTGTTTTAATTAATTTGGAGTTCATTTGATATTTATTTTATTTGTTTTGTTTTAAGTTTATTTAAAAAAAAAAAACCCCCCCTGGACCGAGGCCCAGCCGGCCCAGCCAGCCAGGCCCCCGGCCCAGCCGCCTCCCGGCCCACCTCCCTCTCCTCCCGCTCCCGCTCGAGCTCCCGCTCGGGGGCAGCGCCGCCGAGTCCGCCCCGCCCGACTTCCTTGGCCCCCTCCCAAGCCACCAGCGCCCTCTCTCCCCCCTCTTAAATACTCCCCCGGCCCCTCTCTCCTCACCTCGCCCGCCCGCCGCCCGACCTCGACCCGAGCCTGTGCCGTCGCCTCAAGCGCCGCCGCCGTCGCCCTCGTCGCGGAGCCGACCCGCCGTCGCCTGGGAACCCGCCGCCCTCGCCTCCCGACCCGCCGCCCCAACCGAGCCCCGAGAGCCGCCGGCGATCGCTGGAGGTAGCCGCCCGCCCGCGCCCGATTCGGTTTATCCCGTGAACCGTCCGGTTTATTTAAAAAAAACATATGTTGGTTTTTTTAAAAACCTAGATTAGTTTTATTTTTTTCGGTTTTCTTATTTAGCGGACGTTCACCGAACCGTTCGTTTTGATGAAACAGCGTTCGTTAGATTAGATTACATTAACGAACGTTCGCTTTTAACTCGTTAAATCGTTTTCTTTTTAATCGAATTAAACCGTTATTTTTACGATTTGATTTCAGATCTGATTTTCAAAACTATTTTATTTCTCGCTCGTTTATCGAATCGGGTGATTCAAGCGCTGGAGTTTAAATATGAAACCGCCGTTCGACTACCCTACTTTCACAGAGTTTTGCCACTGTGAAATTTTGACCTAATTCGGATCGCTAACCGAGGTTTCTCTCTCGAGTTTCGACTTTCGGAGTTTGTTTTGATTCGATTCTTTTGCAACCAGGGTTCTTAAGTTGAACTCTCTGGTTAGATCTTTTATTCGAGATTTCCTGTGCATTAGATGAATGCTTATTGTATGCTTGTTGTTTGTCTGCGTTAGATCACCGGTCGCCGCTTGTTACTTGAATCTCTAGGACTCGCGGATCATCGGCAAGGCAAGTAACACTGATCATACCCTTCTACTACCCAGTTTTATGCATTAGATCTATTCCTCAAACACTTGCATGATTAGGATCTAATTAAATTGTGGGAATTGGGAAGTAGATTGAGGTAGTACCTATTACTGTTTTACTTATGAAACCTTGGGAGTTACTTCTCGTTTGCTTGTTCATGCCATGCTATGCTAGTAGGCGTGGATTGGGTGAGTGAATATCCATGACAGATGTGAGATTGTTAATTTATGGTTTATCTAAGGTGGCAACCTAACACACATCTGGGTGGATTGAGGCACTGGTTTCTATCGAGGACTTACTGTATTTCTTGGACCGCCACCCAGGCTCTAAGGGATCATAAGATTATTCAAGCTGGAAACTTCCGTGTGCAGCCACAAGCCAATTATGGGCTCTGGCGTAGTTGACTAAGTCGTCACGAACTCTTACGGGTAGGCTAGCTGATGTAGGGGATGTAGGTTGAGTACGGTCTACCCACATGTAAGGTGCTAAGCGCTTACGAAGACTATGTCTCGTTCATCCGTTTCTCAAACACCATGTAGTCACGAGAATCAAGCGGAAGCGATCGAGTCTTGTGGGGAAAAGTCATAAACCTCTGCGAGTGTAATAAACTAATCATGATTAGCCGTGTCCCGGTTATGGACGATTTGAGTATCCGGTACTTGATTATCATGTGAATCTCAACATGTTACTTCTAAATAAAAGTTATTGGGTTTTGATGAGTACTTTCTAATTGGGATTGAGGATCTTGTCAACCATCTTCAATGTTTAACAACCACCATGATAGTTAAATAAAATTATTCCTTTGATGTAGGAAAAATCAGCTTTATGCAAATGTAACCGTAGAGCCTTACCACCAGCCAAATATGCATGTAGTATAGGCTTATTCATTCATTGCTCTTTATGTGTTACATTGCGGCATATTCCATGTCTTGACCCGTTTTGGGCTGCAACTTTTCACGTTGCGAGACTTTTAGAACGACGAGTAAGGTGTTAGGTCGTGGTCCTATACTCGATGATGCCGTTGGAGTTGATGGACTCGCTTATCTTCCAAGCCTTCGCTGTTATTATTAGATGGCCTTAAGCCATATTTTATTCAGTTCCTTGTGGACATCGATGTAATAAGTGTGTGATTGCTACTCTGCTATAAATCCTTGAAATCTTGTGTGGTGTCGGCATTCTTGATCCGAGGATGACACCGAGCACAGAGCGCTAGATCCATTTGGGTCTGGTCGCTACAATGCTTTCCCACTAATTCTTCATGCGCATGCTCCCACTAACTGTAGCGACCAGACCTCAAACAGTCTGATCTCTGTGCATCAGTGTCATCCCTGGATCAGTAATGCTAACACGCACAGTGCTTGAAGGATTTATAACAGTGTAGCAATCACAAACTTATTACATTGAATGTCTCAAAAAGAGAACTTATTACAATAAATATGGCTTAAGGCCATCTAATAACGATAACAATGGAAGGCTTGGAAGATAAGTTTAGTCCATCAACTCCAACGGCATCATCGAGTATAGAACCACGACCTAAGGCACCTTACTGTTGTTCAAAAGTCTGCAACATGAACGTTGCAGCTCAAAACGGGCCAAGACATGTAATATCTTGGCATCAGAACACATAGAGAGCAATATGAAAGAGTAATGCTATACTACATGCATATATGGCTGGTGGAAAGATCTATGGTTACTGTTTTATGAAGCCAATTTTTCCTCACTGCAAAGGAATAAATTTTATTTAACTATCATGGTGGTTGTTAAACATTGAGAATGGTTGACAGCATTCTCAATCCCAATTAAAAATATCATCATTAACCCATCAAAATTATTTAAAGTAACATGATGAGATTCACATGATAATCCAAGTACTAGATACTCAAGATGTCCATAACCGGGGACATGGCTAACCATGATTAGTTTGTACACTCTGTATAGGTTTGTCCACTTTTCCCCACAAGACTCGAACTCCTCTGTTGGGATTCTTGCACTACACGGTGTTTGAGAAACGGATGACCGAGACATAGTCTTTCAGAAGCGCTAGCACCTTACGAACGGGTAGACCATACCAACCTACATCCCCTACATCAGCTAGTCTACCACTGTAAGAGTTCGCACGACTTAGTCAACTATGTTAGAGCCCATAGTAGCTTGTGGCTGCACACGGAAGTTTATAGCATGAATAATCTCATGATCCCTTTGAGCACGGGTGGCGGTCCAAAAGAAACAGTAATCTGGAATACCCATGTACCTCAATCCACCCAGATGTGTGTTTAAGTTGCCACCTTAAATAAACCATTAATTAACAATCTCACATCTGTCATGGAATACACTCACCTAATCCACGTCTACTAGCATAGCATGGCATAATAAGCAAACGTAGAAGTAACTCCCAAGGGTTTGATAATAACAACAGGTAATAGGTACTACCTCAACTACTTTCCCAAAACCCACAATTTAATTAGATCCTAATCATGCAATGTTTGAGGATTGATCGAATGCATAAAAACTGGGTATGAAAAGGGTTATGATCAAAGTGTTACTTGCCTTGCTGATGATCCGTGAAACCTAGAGATTCAAAGTAGCAAGCGGCGCACTCTAGGTACTCTACCGCAAACAAACAAACACACAATAAGTACTCATCTAATGCACAGGTAAAACTCAAATAAAAGATCTAACCAGAAAGTTCAACGTAAGAACTCCAGTTTGCAAAAAGAATCAAATCGAACGAAACAACGAAAGCCAAACAGCGAAAGAAACAGGCTCCATTTTACTAATCTGGACCTAAGTCAAATTTTACATTAGCAAAACTTGTTTGAGATGATTAATCGGAAAGAGGGTTTTGAGACGAAAATCTAGGCGTTTGAATCACCTGATTCCGATAAACGAGCAAAAAGTTATACTAGATCGAAAATCCAAACAGAAATCACGATCACAAAAATCGCGAAATAAATCCAAGAAAAAGAAAAACGATGAACAGACTAACGAACGAACGTTCGTTATCTGGATCTAAACGATGAAAGCGTTCGTTAAAACCAACGAACGAGCGAACGCTCGCTATTTAACCTAAACCGGAAAAAAACTGATCTAATAAAATAAACGGATCTATAAAAACCAAACAAAAACCGGCGAAAAACCGAACGGTTTTTTAAAAAAACCGGCAACAGGTCAACCTCGGCGGCGGCGGCGGCAAATTTGGCGGCGGCGGCTCTGGGCTGAGGCGGCGGCTGCGCTGGGCTGGGATGAGGCGGACTCGGGCTGGGGTCACCCCCGGGCGCTATTTAAAGGCCTCCCTCGGAGGAGTCCGGGCCTAACATGACCCGTAGGTCGGTTCTTTTTAAAAAAAATAATAATTACGCGCAGAAAAACTAACGAAAGAAATACTAAACAGACTCAAAAAATCCCGAAATAAATTTTCCTCGGCTTCTAAAATCAAGGAGAACAAGAGGAACATTTATTTGGGGCCTAAATGCAATTTTGAAAACGCGCATTTTTCCTAAATTGAAATAAAATAGCGAAAACTCCAAATGAAAATCTTATTTGATTTCTTTATTAAATCTTCAATATTTCTTTATTTTGGGAAAGTCATTTTATTCCCTCTCTCATATTTTGATAATTGAAATAATTGAAGATAAAATAAATAAATTCAAATGATCCTATTTTCAAAATTTGGGAAAACTCAAATATGAAAATAACAAAATCTCCAACTCTCTCTGTGGGTCCTTGAGTTGCGTGAAATTTCTAGGATCAAGCCAAAATGCAATAAAATATGATATGCAAAAGATGATCTATGTATAACATTCAAAATTGAAAATTTGGGATGTTACAAACCTACCTCCCTTAAGATGAATCTCGCCCTCGAGATTGGGGTTGGCTAGAAAATAGGTGAGGGTGGTCCTTTAGCAGGTCTTCCTCTTGCTCCCAGGAGGCTTCATCCTCAGCGTGGTGGGTCCACTGAACATTGCAAAACTTGATAACCTTGCTGCGGGTGACTCGGCTGGCATACTTGAGAATTTTGACTGGTTACTGCTCGTAGGTCAAATCATTACCCAACTGAATCGCTTCCAGTGGCACAGTATCTCTCAGCGGTATTTCAGCCATCTCTGCGTGACACTTCTTCAACTGGGAAACGTGGAACACATCGTGAACTCCTGACAATCCTTCGGGTAATTCCAACTTGTAAGCAACCTCTCCCATGCGCTCCAAAACTTTGTATGGTCCCACAAAACATGGCGCTAACTTTCCTTTAAATCCAAAGCGCTTAACTCCTCTAAGTGGAGATACTCGAAGATAGACTCTATCTCCGACTTCGAAAATTGTCTCCTTGCGTTTAGAATCCGCATAGCTCTTCTGCCTAGACTGGGCAACCCTGAGCCTATCACGAATCAACTTCACCTTCCATTCAGACTCCTTGATCAAATCTGGTCCAAACAACTGGCATTCTCCTACTTCATCCCACAACAACGGGGTTCTACACCTCCTTCCGTACAAGGCTTCGAAAGGGGCCATCTTCAAACTGTATTGATAGCTGTTGTTGTAAGAAAACTCCGCATACGGCAAGTTGTCATCCCAACTTGATCCATAATCCAATGCACACGCTCTCAGCATATCCTCCAAAATCTGATTGACTCTCTCGGTCTGTCCATCTGTCTGCGGATGAAAAGCTGTGCTAAACTCTAGCCTGGTTCCCAAAGTTTCGTGCAACTGATTCCAAAACTTTGAGGTGAACTGGGTTCCTCTATCTGATACGATACTCCTCGGAACTCCATGCAAACATACGATCCTGGTCATGTATATCTTAGCCAACTTGGCACTGCTGTAGGTAGTCTTTACTGGAATGAAATGAGCTACCTTCGTCAACCGATCAACTACAACCCAAATCGAGTCATAGCCTGAACGAGTCCTGAGCAATCCCGTGATAAAGTCCATGCCTAACTTTTCCCACTTCCATTCGGGTATCGGCAATGGTTGTAACAATCCAGCTGGCTTCTGATGCTCTGCCTTCACTCTCTGACATACATCACAAACTGCTACATACTCCGCAATATCCTTCTTCATTCCGGTCCACCAGAATGTGTCTTTCAAATCCAGATACATCTTGGTATTACCTAGGTGAATCGAGTATGGCGAATCATGGGCCTATTGCAAAATCAACTTCCTGATCTCCGGATCACTAGGCACATAAACGCGGTCCTCAAACCATAGGGTATCGTGCTCATCCTCACGAAATCCTTTAGCTTTTCCCTTGCTCATTTTCTCTTTAATAGAGGCAATCTCTTTATCAGTCTTCTGAGCTTCTCTGATCTTATCCATCAACGTATACTGTATCTCCAATGCTGCTACGTAGCCTCTCGGAACTATTTCCAAACATAGCTCGCGAAGATCCTCGGCTAACTCCTTTAGTAACCCTCCGGTCATTAGTGTGTTGACATGGCTCTTGCGGCTCAACGCGTCTGCTACTACGTTAGCCTTTCCGGGGTGATAATGCAATCTCATATCATAATCTTTGATGAGCTCCAACCATCTCCTTTGCCTGAGATTCAACTCCTTCTGCGTGAAGATGTATTTCAAACTCTTGTGATCCGTGTACACCTCACAATGGTTTCCGATGAGAAAATGTCTCCAAGTTTTCAATGCATGTACTACGGCTGCTAAATCCAAGTCATGAGTAGCATAATTCAACTCATGAGGCTTAAGCTGTCGTGAAGCATATGAAACAACTCTTCTCTCCTGCATAAGCACTGCTCCAAGTCCTCGACGTGAAGCGTCGCAATAACCTCATAATCCTTGCTCTGATCTGGCAGAATCAACACTGGTGAGGTAACCAAACGTTCTTCAACTCTTGGAAACTAGCCTCACATTCCTCAGTCCAATTGAACTTGGTATCCTTCTTTCATAACTCCGTCATAGGCTTCGCAATCTTCGAGAAATTTTCAATGAATCTCCGGTAGTATCCTGCCAGTCCAAGAAAACTCCGGATCTCTCCAACTGTCGTTGGTGCTTCCCAGTTTGTCACAGTGGCAACTTTGGTGGGGTCCACTGCTATACCTTCTCCGGATATAACATGTCCGATCTTTGCAAGTCTCTTCGAATTATCGATTTGGCTTGGCCTACTAGATTGATCTTTCTTGCAATGGGAGAAGTGCTTAGCTTTGGGTTCAATCTTGCGGTGTCCTTTCCCTAGTGACAGTAGGGGCAGCAAGGCACGTATTGTATTGTTGCCATCGAGGATAACAAGATGGGGTTGTCATCATATTGCATGAATTTATCCCTCTACATCATGTCATCTTGCTTAAGGCGTTACTCTGTTCTTATGAACTTAATACTCTAGATGCATGCTGGATAGTGCTCGATGTGTGGAGTAATAGTAGTAGATGCAGGCAGGAGTCGGTCTACTTGTCTCGGACGTGATGCCTATATACATGATCATACCTAGATATTCTCATAACTATGCTCAGTTCTGTCAATTGCTCAATAGTAATTTGTTCACCCACCGTAAAATACTTATGCTCTTGAGAGAAACCACTAGTGAAACCTATGGCCCCGGGGTCTTTCTTCATCATATTAATCTTCCAACACTTAGTTATTTCCTTTGCTTTTTTACCTTGCTTTTATTTTACTTTGCATCTTTATCAAAAAAATACCAAAAATATTATCCTATCATATCTATCAGATCTCACTCTCGTAAGTGACCGTGTAGGGATTGACAACCCCTTATTGCGTTGGTTGCGAGGATTTATTTGTTTTGTGTAGGTGCGAGGGACTCGTGCGTAGCATCCTACTGGATTGATACCTTGGTTCTCAAAAACTGAGGGAAATACTTACGCTACTTTGTTGCATCACCCTTTCTGTTGGGTAACGTAGTAATTTCAAAAAATTTCCTACGAACACGCAAGACCATGGTGATGGCATAGCAACGAGAGGGGAGAGTGTCCGTCCACGTACCCTCGTGAGACCGAAAGCGAAGCGTTATAACAACGCGGTTGATGTAGTCGACGTCTTCACGATCCGACCGATCCAAGCACCGAACGACGGCACCTCCGAGTTCGCACACGTTCAGCTCGATGGCGATCCCGGACTCGATCCAGCAAAGTGTCGGGATGAGTTCCGTCAAGACGACGGCGTGGTGAAGATGTTGATGCTCCACCGACGCAGAGCTTCGCCTAAGCTCATGACGATATGACTTCTCCGCGCAGGCTTCGCCTAAGCTCTCTGACGATATGACCGAAGTGGAATATGGTGGAAGGGGCACCGCACACGGCTAAGGAACGATCCGTAGATCAACTTGTGTGTCTTGGGGTGCCCCTTGCCCTCGTATATAAAGGAGCAAAGGGGGTGCGGCCGGCCCTAGGGGAGGCGCTGGAGGAGTCCTACTCCCACGGGAGTAGGACTCCCCCTTCCTAGTTGGAGTAGGATTGGGGAGGGAAGAGGGAAGGCGCCGCCCTCTCCTGTCCTATTCGGACTAGAGGGGGGGGGGCGGCCTGCCCTGCCGGCCCTTCCTCTTCTCCTTGTGGCCCATTAAGGCCCATATACCCCGGGGGTTCGGTAACCCCGGTGTTCCGTAACTTCAGTTTTCATTCGAACCCTTAGAAGTCAAACATAGGCTTCCAATATATCAATCTTTATGTCTCGACCATTTCGAGACTCCTCGTCATGTCCGTGATCACATCCGGGACTCCGAATAACCTTCGGTGCATCAAAACTTATAAACTCATTATTAACTGTCATCGAAACGTTAAGCATGCGGACCCTACGGGTTCGAGAACTATGTAGACATGACCTAGAAATATTCTCGGTCAATAACCAATAGCGGAACCTGGATGCCCATATTGGTTCCTACATATTCTACGAAGATCTTTATCGATCAAACCGCATAACGACATACGTTGTTCCCTTTGTCATCGGTATGTTACTTACCCGAGATTCGATCGTCGGTATCCAATACCTAGTTCAATCTCGTTACCGGTAAGTCTCTTTACTCGTTCCGTAATACATCATCTCACAACTAACTCATTAGTTGTAATGCTTGCAAGGCTTAAGTGATGTGTATCACCGAGAAGGCCTAGAGATACCTCTCCGACAATCGGAGTGACAAAACCTAATCTCAAAATCGCCAACCCAACAAGTACCTTTGGAGACACCTGTAGTACTCCTTTATAATCACCCGATTACGTTGTGGACGTTTGGTAGTACCAAAGTGTTCCTCCGTAAGCGGAGTTGCCTAATATCATAGTTACAGGAACATGTATGAGTCATGAAGAAAGCATTAGCAACATACTAAGCGATCAAGTGCTAAGCTAACGGAATGGGTCATGTCAATCACATCATTCTCCTAATGAGGTGATCCCATTAATCAAATGACAACACATGTCTATGGTTAGGAAACATAACCATCTTTGATTAATGAGCTAGTCGATAGAGGCATACTAGTGACTATCTGTTTGTCTATGTATTCACACATGTATTATGTTTCCGGTTAATACAATTCTAGCATGAATAATAAACATTTATCATGGTATAAGGAAATAAATAATAACTTTATTATTGCCTCTAGGGCATATTTCCTTCAGTCTCCCACTTGCACTAGAGTCAATAATCTAGATTACATAGTAATGATTCTAACACCCATGGAGTCTTGGTGCTGATCACGTTTTGCTCGTGGAAGAAGCTTAGTCAACGGGTCTGCAACATTCAGATCCGTATGTATTTTGCAAATCTCTATGTCTCCCACTTGGACTTGGTCCCGAATGGAATTGAAGCGTCTCTTGATATGCTTGGTCCTCTTGTGAAATCTGGATTCCTTTTCCAAGGCAATTGCACCAGTATTGTCACAGAAGATCTTCATCGGTCCCGATGCACTAGGTATGACACCTAGATCGGAAATGAACTCTTTCATCCAGACTCCTTCATTTGCTGCTTCTGAAGCAGCTATGTACTCCGCTTCACATGTAGATCCCGCCACGACGCTTTGTTTAGAACTGCACCAACTGACAGCTCCACCGTTTAATAAAAACATGTATCCGGTTTGCGATTTAGAATCGTCCGGATCAGTGTCAAAGCTTGCATCGGCGTAACCATTTACGACTAGCTCTTTGTCACCTCCATATCGAGAAACATATCCTTAGTCCTTTTCGGTATTTCAGGATGTTCTTGACCGCTGTCCGATGATCCACTCTGGATTACTTTGGTACCTTCCTGCCAAGCTTATAGCTAAGCATCGTCAGGTCGGTACACAGCATTGCATACATGATAGAGCCTATGGCTGAAGCATAGGAACATCTTTCATTTTCTCTCTATCTTCTGCTGTGGTCGGGCATTGAGTCGACTCAATCTTACACCTTGTAATACAGGTAAAAACCTTTCTTTGCTGATCCATTTTGAACTTTTTCAAAACTTTATCAAGGTATGTGCTTTGTGAAAGTCCAATCAAGCGTCTTGATCTATCTCTATAGATCTTGATGCCCAATATGTAAGCAGCTTCACCGGCGTCTTTCATTGAAAAACTTTTATTCAAGTATCCTTTTATGCTATCCAGAAATTCTATATCATTTCCAATCAATATTATGTCGTCCACATATAATATTAGAAATGCTCTGAGCTCCCACTCACTTTCTTGTAAATACAAAGCTTCTCCAAAAGTGCAGTATAAACCCATATGCTTTGATCACACTATCAAAGCGTATATTCCAACTCGAGAGGCTTGCACAGACCATAAATTGATCGCTGGAGCTTGCACACTTTGTTAGTACCCTTTGGATTGACAAAACCTTCTGGTTGCATCATATACAACTCTTCTTCTAGAAATCCATTCAAGAATGCAGTTTTTACATCCATTTGCCAAATTTCATAATCATAAAATGCGGCAATTGCTAACATGATTCGGACAGACTTAAGCATTGCTACTGGTGAGAAAGTCTCATCATAGTCAACCCCTTGAACTTATCGAAAACCTTTCGCAACAAGTCGAGCTTTGTAGACAGTTATATTACCATCAGCGTCAGTCTTCTTCTTAAAGATCCATTTATTTTCAATGGCTTGCCGATCATCGGGCAAGTCAACCAAAGTCCATACTTTGTTCTCATACATGGATCCCATCTCAGATTTCATGGCTTCCAGCCATTTTATGAATCTGGGCTCACCATCGCTTCTTCATAGTTTGTAGGTTCGCCATGGTCAAGTAACATGACTTCCGAATAAGATTACCGTACCACTCAGTGCGTATTTTACTCTGGTTGACCTCGAAGTTCAGTAGTAACTTGATCTGAAGCTTCATGATCATCATCATTAGTTTCCTCACTAATTGGTGTAGTTGTCACAGGAACCATTTCTTGTGATGAACTACTTTCAATAAGGGAGCAGATCTGATTATCTCATCAAGTTCTACTTTCCTCCCACTCACTTCTTTCGAGAGAAACTCCTTTTCTAGAAAGGATCCGAATTTAGCAACGAAAATCTTGCCTTTAGATCTGTGATAGAAGGTGTACCCAACATTCTCCTTTGGGTATCCTATGAAGACACATTTTCCGATTTGGGTTCGAGCTTATCGGTTGAAGTTTCTTTACATAAGCATCGCAGCCCCAAACTTTCAGAAACGACAACTTTGGTTTCTTGCCAAACCACAGTTCATAAGGCGTCGTCTCAACGGATTTTGACGGTGTCCTATTTAACGTGAATGCGGCCGTCTCTAAAGCATAACCCCAAAGCGATAGCGGTAAATCGGAAATAGACATCATAGATCGCACCATATCTAGTAAAGTACGATTACGACGTTCGGACACACCATTTCTCTGTGGTGTTCCGGGTGGCGTGAGTTGCGAAACTATTCCACATTGTTTCAAATGTAAACCAAACTCGTAACTCAAATATTCTCCTCCACGATCAGATCGTAGAAACTTTATTTTCTTGTTACGATGATTTTCCACTTCACTCTGAAATTCTTTGAACTTTTCAAATGTTTCAGATTTGTGTTTCATTAAGCAGATATACCCATATCTGCTCAAATCATCTGTGAAGGTGAGAAAATAACGATACCCGCCGCGTGCCTCAACATTCATTGGACCACAAACATCAGTATGTATGATTTCCAACAAATCAGTTGCTCGCTCCATAGTTCCGGAGAACGGCGTTTTGGTCATCTTGCCCATGAGGCACGGTTCATAAGTACCAAGTGATTCATAATCAAGTGATTCCGAAGCCCATCAGTATGGAGTTTCTTCATGCGTTTTACACCGATATGACCTAAACGGCGGTGCCACAAATAAGTTGCACAATCATTATCAACTCTGCATCTTTTGGCTTCAACATTATGAATATGTGTATCACTACTGTCGAGATTCAACAAGAATAGACCATTCTTCAAGGGTGCATGACCATAAAAGATATTACTCATATAAATAGAACAACCATTATTCTCTGATTTAAATGAATAACCGTCTCGCATTAAACAAGATCCAGATATAATGTTCATGCTCAACGCTGGCACCAAATAACAATTATTTAGGTCTAAAACTAATCCCGAAGGTAGATGTAGAGGTAGCGTGCCGACTGCGATCACATTGACTTTGGAACCATTTCCCTCGCACATCGTCACCTCATCCTTTGCCGTGCTCGTCTATTCCGTAGTCCTGCTTTGAGTTGCAAATATTAGCAAGAACCAGTATCAAATACCAGTGCTACTACGAGCTCTAGTAAGGTACACATCAATAACATGTATATCACATATACCTTTGTTCACCTTGCCATCCTTCTTATCCGCCAAATACTTGGGGCAGTTCCGCTTCAAATGTCGATCGCTTAAAGTAAAAACACTCAGTTTCAGGCTTAGGTCCAGACTTGGGTTTCTTCTCTTGATCAGCAACTTTCTTGCTGTTCTTTTGAAGTTTCCTTCTTCTTCCCTTTGCCCTTTTTCTTGAAACTAGTGGTCTTGTTGACCATCAACAATTGATGCTCTTTCTTGATTTCTACCTCCATGGCTTTTAGCATTGCGAAGAGCTCAGAATCGTTTTGGTCATCCCTTGCATATTATAGTTCATCACGAAGCTCTTGTAGCTTGGTGGCGTGATTGGAGAATTCTGTCAATGACACTATCATCCGGAAGATTAACTCCCAGCTGAATTAAGTGATTATTATACCCAGACATTTTGAGTATGTGCTCACTGACAGAACTATTCTCCTCCATCTTGCAGCTATAGAACTTATTGGAGACTTCATATCTCTCAATCCGGGCATTTGCTTGAAATATTAACTTCAACTCTGGAACATCTCATATGCTCCATGACGTTCAAAACGTCGTTGAAGACCCGGTTCTAAGCCGTAAAGCATGGCACACTGAACTATTGAGTAGTCATCAGCTTTGCTTTGCCGACGTTCACAACTTCTGGCTCAGCTCTTGCAGCAGGCCTGTCACCCAGCGGTGCTTCCGGGGCGTAATTTTTACGTGCAGCAATGAGGATAATCCTCAAGTTACGGACCCAGTCCGTGTAATTGCTACCATCATCTTTCAACTTTGCTTTCTCAAGGAACGCATTAAAATTCAACGGAACAACAGCACGAGCCATCTATCTCTGAAGAAACATAGACAAGCAAAATACTATCAGGTACTAAGCTCATGATAAATTTAAGTTTTAATTAATCATATTAAAAACTCCCACTTAGACAGACATCTCTCTAGTCATCTAAGTGATCACGTGATCCAAATCAACTAAACCATGTCCGATCATCACGTGAGATGGAGTAGTTTCAATGGTGAACATCACTATGTTGATCATATCTACTATATGATTCACGCTCGACCTTTCGGTCTCCGTGTTCCGAGGCCATATCTGTTATATGCTAGGCTCGTCAAGTTTAACCTGAGTATTCCGCGTGTGCAACTGTTTTGCACCCGTTGTAGATGGACGTAGAACTTATCACACCCGATCATCACCGGTGTCCGGGTACTACGAACTTTGGCAACGGTGCATACTCAGGGAGAACACTTCTTGATAATTTTAGTGAGAGATCATCTTATAATGCTACCGTCAATCAAAGCAAGATAAGATGTATAAAGGATAAACATCACATGCAATCAATATAAGTGATATGATATGGTCATCATCATCTTGTGCTTGTGATCTCCATCGCCGAAGCACCGTCATGATCACCATCGTCACCGGCGCGACACCTTGATCTCCATCGTAGCATCGTTGTCGTCTCGCCAACTATTGCTTCTCGACTATCGCTACTCCTTAGTGATAAAGTAAAGCAATTACATGGCGTTGCATTTCATACAATAAGCGACAACCATATGGCTCTGCCGATTGCCGATAACTCGGTTACAAAACATGATCATCTCATACAATAAAATATAGCATCACGTCTTGACCATATCACATCACAACATGCCCTGCAAAAACAAGTTAGACGTCCTCTACTTTGTTGTTGCAAGTTTTACGTGGCTGCTACGGGCTGAGCAACAACCGTTCTTACTACGCATCAAAACCACAACGATAGTTTGTCAAATAGACTCTGTTTTAACCTTCTCAAGGACCGGGCGTAGTCATACTCGGTTCAACTAAAGTGAGAGAGCAGACACCGCCGGTCACCTTTAAGCAACGAGTGCTCGGGCGGTGAAACCAGTCTCGCGTAAGCGTCACGCGTAATGTCGGTCCGGCCGCTTCATCTCACAATACCGCTGAACCAAAGTATGACATGCTGGTAGGCAGTATGACTTGTATCGCCCACAACTCACTTGTGTTCTACTCGTGCACATGACATCAACGCATAAAACCAGGCTCGGATGCCACTGTTGGGTAACGTAGTAATTTCAAAAAATTTCCTACGAACACGCAAGACCATGGTGATGGCATAGCAACGAGAGGGGAGAGTGTCCGTCCACGTACCCTCGTAGACCGAAAGCGGAAGCGTTATAACAACGCGGTTGATGTAGTCGTACGTCTTCACGATCCGACACATCCAAGCACCGAACGTACGGCACCTCCGAGTTCTGCACACGTTCAGCTCGATGATGATCCCCGGACTCCGATCCAGCAAAGTGTCGGGGATGAGTTCCGTCAGCACGACGGCGTGGTGATGATGTTGATGCTCCACCGACGCAGAGCTTCGCCTAAGCTCCGCGATGATATGACTTCTCCGGCGCAGGGCTTCGCCTAAGCTCTACGACGATATGACCGAAGTGGAATATGGTGGAAGGGGGCACCGCACACGGCTAAGGAACGATCCGTAGATCAACTTGTGTGTCTTGGGGTGCCCCCTTGCCCCCGTATATAAAGGAGCAAAGGGGGGGTGCGGCCGGCCCTAGGGAGGCGCGCCTGGAGGAGTCCTACTCCCACCGGGAGTAGGACTCCCCCTTCCTAGTTGGAGTAGGATTGGGGAGGGGGAAGAGGGAAGGGGGCGCCGCCCCCCCTCTCCTTGTCCTATTCGGACTAGAGGGGGGAGGGGGGCGCGCGGCCTGCCCTGGCCGGCCCTTCCTCTTCTCCCTTTGTGGCCCATTAAGGCCCATATACCCCGGGGTTCCGTAACCCCGGTGTTCCGGTAACTTCCAGTTTTCATTCGGAACCCTTCCGAAGACAAACATAGGCTTCCAATATATCAATCTTTATGTCTCGACCATTTCGAGACTCCTCGTCATGTCCGTGATCACATCCAGGACTCCGAACAACCTTCGTGCATCAAAACTTATAAACTCATTATTAACTGTCATCAAGCGTTAAGCGTGCGGACCCTACGGGTTCGAGAACTATGTAGACATGACCTAGAACTATTCTCGGTCAATAACCAATAGCGGAACCTGGATGCCCATATTGGTTCCTACATATTCTCGAAGATCTTTATCGGTCAAACCGCATAACGACATACGTTGTTCCCTTTGTCATCGGTATGTTACTTACCCGAGATTCGATCGTCGGTATCCAATACCTAGTTCAATCTCGTTACGGTAAGTCTCTTTACTCGTTCCGTAATACATCATCTCACAACTAACTCATTAGTTGTAATGCTTGCAAGGCTTAAGTGATGTGTATCACCGAGAAGGCCTAGAGATACCTCTCCGACAATCGGAGTGACAAAACCTAATCTCAAATACGCCAACCCAACAAGTACCTTTGGAGACACCTGTAGTACTCCTTTATAATCACCCGATTCGTTGTGACGTTTGGTAGTACCAAAGTGTTCCTCCGGTAAACGGAGTTGCATAATCTCATAGTTACAGGAACATGTATGAGTCATGAAGAAAGCATTAGCAACATACTAAGCGATCAAGTGCTAAGCTAACGGAATGGGTCATGTCAATCACATCATTCTCCTAATGAGGTGATCCCATTAATCAAATGACAACACATGTCTATGGTTAGGAAACATAACCATCTTTGATTAATGAGCTAGTCCGAGAGAGGCATACTAGTGACTATCTGTTTGTCTATGTATTCACACATGTATTATGTTTCCGGTTAATACAATTCTAGCATGAATAATAAACATTTATCATGGTATAAGGAAATAAATAATAACTTTATTATTGCCTCTAGGGCATATTTCCTTCACTTTCCTCTTCAAGGGAAAACCAACGTAGTGCTCAAGAGGTAGCAAGAAGGATTTCTGGCGCCGTTGCCGGTGAGGTCTACGCAAAAGTCAACATACCAAGTACCCATCACAAACCCTTATATCCCACATTACATTATGTGCCATTTGCCTCTCGGTTTCCTCTCCCCACTTCACCCTTGCCGTTTTATTCGCCCTCTCTTTTCCGTTTGCTTCTTTTTCGCTTGCTTCTCATTGCTCGTGTGTTGGATTGCTTGTTTGTCACGATGTCTCTACCTACATTTGGTGATCTTCACCTTAAAAGGTTAGAAGAGATCGAAAGCAACGTCAGGAGTTTTATGGTTCTACAATTTGAGCATAATAATTTCTTCAGAAACGAGCTTAAGGAACAAAAAAGCTTTATGAGTTATATGAATAAAGAGCTCGATGATATGTCTAAAGAATTTGATGGTTTGAGATCCCAAATTGCTCGTCTTGAGAAGTGGATAGCTGAAATATCGGATAAGTAGGCTACCTTAGTTAATAAGATGGCTGCTAAACCGGATTTCTATGAAAATAAAGATGGAGATCTAAAAGTTATTGATGTGTCCCCTATTAAATCTTTGCTTTGCAATATGAATCTTGATAATGATGGGACTGAATATGATCCACCTTTACCTAGAAGGCGTTCAAAAAATTAGGAGTTTTTAGATCTTGATGCTAAATTTGACAAAAGTGGGATTGAAGAGATCAAAACACTAGATGCTAATAAACCCACTATTTTGGATTTCAAGGAATTTAATTATGATAATTGCTCTTTGATAGTTTGTATTTCCTTGTTGCAATCCGTGCTAAATTCTCCTCATGCTTATAGTCAAAATAAAGCTTTCACCAAACATATCGTTGATGCTTTGATGCAATCTTATGAAGAAAAGCTTGAGTTGGAAGTATCTATCCCTAGAAAAATTTATGATGAGTGGGAACCTACCATAAAAATTAAGATTAAGGATCATGAGTTTTATTCTTTGTGTGATTTGGGTGCTAGTGTTTCCACGATGCCAAAAACTTTGTGCGATTTGCTAGGTTTCCGTGATTTTGATGATTGCTCTCTAAACTTGCACCTTGCGGATTCCAATATATAAGAATCCTCTGGGAAGAATTAATGATGTTCTTATTGTTGCAAATAGGAATTATGTGCCCGTAGATTTTATCGTTCTTGATATAGATTGCAATCCTTCATGTCCTATTATTCTTGGTACACCTTTCCTTAGAACGATTGGTGCAATTATTGATATGAAGGAAGGGAGTATTAGATTCTAATTTCCATTAAATAAAGGCATGGAACACTTATCTAGGAATAAATTTAAATTACCTTATGAATCTATTATGAGAGCCACTTATGGATTGACTACCAAATATGGCAATACCTAGATCTATCCTTGCTTTTATGCCTAGCTAGGGGCGTTAAACGATAGCGCTTGTTGGGAGGCGACCCAATTTTATTTTTAGTTTTTTTTATTTTTGCTTCTGTTTAGGAATAAATATTTGATCTAGACTCTGGTTAGATGTGTTTTTATGTTTTAATTAGTGTTTGTGCCAAGTTAAACTTATAGGATCTTCTTGGATGATAGTTATTTGATCTTGCAGAAATTTCCAGAAACTTTCTGTTCACGGAAATAATTGTTAAAAATAACCAGAACGTGATAAAATATTGATTCCAATTGCTGCTGATCAATAAAAAAATTGTATAGGTCTTCCTATTTTGGCTGATTTTGTGGAGTTCCAGAAGTTTGTGTTAGTTACAGATTACTACAGACTGTTCTGTTTTTGACAGATTCTGTTTTTCGTGTGTTGTTTGCTTATTTTTATGAATCTATGGCTAATAAAAGAGTTTATAAACCATAGAGAAGTTGGAATACAGTAGGTTTAACACCAATATAAATAAAGAATTAGCTCATTACAGTACCTTGAAGTGGTCTTTTGTTTTCTTTCGCTAACGGAGCTCACGAGATTTTCTGCTGAGTTTTGTGTTGTGAAGTTTTCAAGTTTTGGGTGAAAGATTTGATGGATTATGGAACAAGGAGTGGCAAGAGCCTAAGCTTGGGGATGCCCATGGCACCCCAAGATAATCTAAGGACACCAAAAAGCCAAAGCTTGGGGATGCCCATGGCACCCCAAGATAATCTAAGGACAGCAAAAAGCCAAAGCTTGGGGATGCCCCGGAAGGCATCCCCTCTTTCGTCTACTTCCACCGGTAACTTTACTTGAAGCTATATTTTTATTCACCACATGATATGTGTTTTGCTTGGAGCGTCTTGTATGATTTGAGTCTTTGCTTTTTAGTTTACCAAAATCATCCTTGCTGTACACACCTTTTGAGAGAGACACACATGATTTGGAAATTATTAGAATACTCTATGTGCTTCACTTATATGTTTTGAGTTATATAGTTTTGCTATAGTACTTCACATATATCTTTTAGAGCACGGTGGTGGATTTGTTTTATAGAAACTATTGATCTCTCATGCTTCACTTAGATTATTTTGAGATTCTTAAATAGCATGGTAATTTGCTTAAATAATCCTAATATGCTAGGTGTTCAAGATTTGTAAAAACTTCCTTATGAGTGTTTTGAATACTAAGAGAAGTTTGATGCTTGATGATTGTTTTGAGATATGGAGGTAGTAATATTAAAGTCGTGCTAGTTGAGTAGTTGTTAATTTGAGATATACTTGTGTTGAAGTTTGCAAGTCCCGTAGCATGCACGTATGGTAAACGTTATGTAACAAATTTGAAACATGAGGTGTTCTTTGATTGTCCTCCTTATGAGTGGCGGTCGGGGATGAGCGATTGTCTTTTCCTACCAATCTATCCCCCTAGGAGCATGCGCGTAATGCTTGGTTTTTGATAACTTGTAGATTTTTGCAATAAGTATGTGAGTTCTTTATGACTAATGTTGAGTCGATGGATTATACGCACTCTCACATTTCCATCATTGCTAGCCTCTTCGGTACCATGCATTGCCCTTTCTCACGTTGAGAGTTGGTGCAAAGTTCGCCGGTGCATCCAAACCCCGTGATATGATACGCTCTTTCACACATAAACCTCCTTATATCTTCCTCAAAACAGCCACCATACCTACCTATTATGGCATTACCATAGCCATTTCGAGATATATTGCCATGCAACTTTCCACCATCCCGTTTATCATGACACATTCATCATTGTCATATTGCTTAGCATGATCATGTAGTTGACATAGTATTTGTGGCAAAGCCACCGTTCATAATTCTTTCATGCATGTCACTCTTGGTTCATTGCATATCCCGGTACACCGCCGAAAGCATTCATATAGAGTCATAGTTTGTTCTAGTATCGAGTTTTAATCATTGAGTTGTAAATAAATAGAAGTGTGATGATCATAATTTAATAGAGCATTGTCCCAAAAAAAAGAGAAAGGCCAAAAAAAGAATGCCCAAAAAAATAGATAAATAAAAAGGGACAATGCTACTATCCTTTTTTCCACACTTGTGCTTCAAAGTAGCACCATAATCTTCATGATAGAGAGTCTCTTTTTTTGTCACTTTCGTATACTAGTGGGAATTTTTCATTATAGAACTTGGCTTGTATATTCCAACAATGGGCCTCCTCAAGTGCCCTAGGTCTTCGTGAGCAAGCAAATTGGATGCACACCCACTTATTTTCTTTTGTTGAGCTTTCATATATTTATAGCTCTAGTGCATCGGTTGCATGGCAATCCCTACTCCTTGCATTAACATCAATCGATGGGCATCTCCATAGCTCATTGATTAGCCTCGTTGATGTGAGACTTTCTCCTTTTTTTTGTCTTCTCCACATAACCCCCATCATTATACTCTATTCCACCCATAGTGCTATATCCATGGCTCACGCTCATGTATTGCGTGAAGGTTTATAAAGTTTGAGATTACTAAAGTATGAAACAATTTCTTAGCTTGTCATCGGGGTTGTGCATGATGAGAGCATTCTTGTGTGATGAAAATGGAGCATGACTAAACTATATGATTTTGTCGGGATGAACTTTCTTTGGCCATGTTATTTTGAGAAGACATAATTGCTTAGTTAGTATGCTTGAAGTATTATTATTTTTATGTCAATATTAAACTTTTGTCCTGAATCTTTCGGATCTGAATATTCATACCACAAGTAAGAAGAATTACATTGAAATTATGCCTAGTAGCATTCCACATCAAATATTCTGTTTTCATCATTTACCTACTCGAGGACGAGCAAGAATTAAGCTTGGGGATGCTTGATACGTCTCCAACGTATCTATAATTTTTGATTGCTCCAAGCTATATTATCTTCACTTTTATATTATTTTTGGGACTAACCTATTAACCGGAGGCCCAGCCCAGAATTGCTGTTTTTGCCTATTTCAGAGTTTCGCGGAAAAAGAGTATCAAACGAAGTCCAAACGGAATGAAACCTTCGGGAACGTGATTTTTGGAACGAACATGATCCAGGAGACTTGGACCCTACGTAAAGGAAGCTTCCAGGAAGCCACGAGGTAGGAGGGCGCGCCTACCCCCCTCCCCTCCCCCAGGCGCGCCCTCCACCCTCGTGGGCCCCATGTTACTCCACCGACATACTCCTTCCGCCTATATATACCTACGTACCCCCAAACGATCAGATACGGAGCCAAAAACCTAATTTCACTTCCGCAACCTTCTGTACCCACGAGATCCCATCTTGGGGCCTGTTCCGGAGCTCCGTCGGAGGGGGCATCGATCACGGAGGGCTTCTTCATCAACACCATAGCCTCTCCGATGAAGTGTGAGTAGTTTACCTCAGACCTTCGGGTCCATAGTTAGTAGCTAGATGGCTTCTTCTCTCTTTTTGGATCTCAATACAATGTTCTCCCCCTCTCTCGTGGAGATCTATTCGATGTAATCTTCTTTTGCGGTGTGTTTGTTGAGACAGATGAATTGTGGGTTTATGATCAAGTTTATCTATGAACAATATTTGAATCTTCTGAATTCTTTTATGTATGATTGGTTATCTTTGCAAGTCTCTTCGAATTATTAGTTTGGTTTGGCCTACTAGATTGATCTTTCTTGCAATGGGAGAAGTGCTTAGCTTTGGGTTCAATCTTGCGGTGTCCTTTCCCAGTGGATGAGGGGCAGCAAGGCACGTATTGTATTGTTGCCATCGAGGATAACAAGATGGTTTTTTATCATATTGCATGAATTTATCCCTCTACATCATGTCATCTTGCTTAAGGCGTTACTCTGTTCTTATCAACTTAATACTCTAGATGCATGCTGGATAGCGGTCGATGTGTGGAGTAATAGTAGTAGATGCAGGCAGGACTCGGTCTACTTGTCTCGGACGTGATGCCTATAAACATGATCAGCCCTGATATTCTCATAACTATGCTCAATTCTGTCAATTGCTCAACAGTAATTTGTTCACCCACCGTAAAATACTTATGCTCTTGAGAGATGCCACTAGTGAAACCTATGGGCCCCGGGTCTATATTCATCATATTAATCTTCCAACACTTAGTTATTTCCTTTTCTTTTTACTTTTATTTTATTTTACTTTGCATCTTTATCATAAAAATACCAAAAATATTATCCTATCATATCTATTAGATCTCACTATCGTAACTGACCGTGTAGGGATTGACAACCCCTGATCGCGTTGGTTGCGAGGATTTATTTGTTTTGTGTAATTGCGAGGGACTCGCACGTTGCCTCCTACTGGATTGATACCTTGGTTCTCAAAAACTGAGGGAAATACTTACGCTACTTTGCTGCATCACCCTTTCCTCTTCAAGGGAAAACCAGCGCTGTGCTCAAGAGGTAGCACTCTAGGGCATATTTCCTTCAGTCTCCCACTTGCACTAGAGTCAATAATCTAGTTCACATCACTATGTGATTTAACACCAACAATTCACATTACCATGTGATTAGTTCACATCGCCATGTGACTAATACGCAAAGGGTTTTACTAGAGTCAATAATCTAGTTCACATCGCTATGTGATTAACACCCAAAGAGTACTAAGGTGTGATCATGTTTTGCTTGTGAGAGAAGCTTAGTCAATGGGTCTGTCAAATTCAGAGTCGTATGTATTTTGCAAATTTTCTATGTCTACAATGCTCTGCATGAAGCTACTCTAGCTAATTGCTCCCACTTTCAATATGTATCCAGACTGAGACTCCGAGTCATCCGGATCGGTGTAAAAGCTTGCATCAGCGTAACTCTTTACGACGAACTCTTTATCACCTCCATAACCGAGAAATATATCCTTAGTCTTCTAAGGCTAATTTTGACCGGTGTCAAGTGATCCACTCCTGGATCACTATTGTACCCTCTTGCCAAACTCATGGTGAGGTTCACAATAGGTCTGGTACACAGCATAGCATACTTCATAAACCTATGACTGAGGCATAGGGAATGAATTTTCATTCTCTTTCTATTTTCTGCCGTTGTCGGGTTTTGAGTCTTTACTCAACTTCATACCTTGTAACACATGCAAGAACTCCTTCTTTGACTGTTCCATTTTGAACTACTTCAAAATCTTGTCAAGGTATGTATTCATTGAAAAGAAAAAACTTATCAAGCGTCTTGTTCTATCTCTATAGATCTTGATGCTCAATATGTAAGCAGCTTCACTGAGGTCTTTCTTTGAAAAACTCCTTTCAAACACTCCTTTGTGATTTCGAGAAAAATTCTACATTATTTCCGATCAACAATATGTTATTCACATATACTTATAGAAATGTTGTAGTACTCCCACTCACTTTCTTGTAAATACAGGCTTCACCGCAAGTTTGTATAAAACCATATGCTTTGATCACCTTATCAAAGCGTATATTCCAACTCCGAGATGCTTGCACTAGTCCATAGATGGATCGCTGGAGCTTGCACACTTTGTTAGCACCTTTAGAATTGACAAAACCTTCTTGTTGCATCATATACAACTCTTCTTTAAGAAATCCATTAAGGAATACAGTTTTTACATCCATTTGCCAGATTTCATAAAATGTGGAAATTGCTAACATGATTCAGACACACTTTAATCATCGCTACGAGTGAGAAAATCTCATTGTAGTCAACATCTTGAACTTGTCGAAAACCTTTTTTGCAACAAGTCGAGCTTTGTAGATAGTAATACTACTATCAACGTCCGTCTTCCTCTTGAAGATCCATTTATTCTCAACGGCTCACCGATCATCGGGCAAGTCAATCAAAGTCCATACTTTGTTCTCATACATGGATCCATCTCAGATTTCATGGCCTCAAACCATTTCGCGGAATCTGGGCTCATCATCGCTTCCTCATAGTTCGTAGGTTCATCATGGTCTAGTAACATGACTCCCAGAATAGGATTACCGTACCACTCTGGTGCAGAACATATTCTATTTGACCTATGAGGTTCGGTAGTAACTTGATCTGAAGTTTCATGATCATCATCATTAACTTCCTCACTAATTGGTGTGGGCATCACTGGAACTGATTTCTGTGATGAACTACTTTCCAATTTGCGAGAAGGTACAATTACCTCATCAAGTTCTACTTTTATCCCACTCACTTCTTTCGAGAGAAACTCCTTCTCTAGAAAGGATCCATTCTTAGCAACAAATATCTTGCCTTCGGATCTCTGATAGAAGGTGTACCCAACAGTTTCCTTTGGGTATCCTATGAAGACACATTTATCTGATTTGGGTTCGAGCTTATCAGGTTGAAGCTTTTTCACATAAGCATTGCAGCCCCAAACTTTAAGAAACGACAGCTTAGGTTTCTTGCTAAACCACATTTCATATGGTGTTGTCTCGACGGATTTAGATGGTGCCCTATTTAACGTGAATGCAGCTATCTCTAATGCATAATCGCAAAACGATAATGGTAAATTGGTAAGAGACATCATAGATCGCACCATACCCAATAAAGTACGGTTACGACGTTCGGACACACCATTACGCTATGGTGTTCCAGGTGGCATGAGTTGTGAAACAATTCCACGGTTTTAAATGAAGGCCAAACTCATAACTCAAATATTTGCCTCCGCGATCAGATCGTAGAAACTTTATTTTCTTGTTATGATGATTTTCCACTTCACTCTGATATTCTCTTAACTTTTCAAATGTTTCAGACTTGTGTTACATCAAGTAGATATACCCATATCTGCTCAAATCATCTGTGAAGGTCAGAAAATAATGATACCCGCCACGAGCCTCAACACTCATAGGACCGCATACATTAGTATGTATTGTTTCCAATAAGTCAGTGGCTCGCTCCATTGTTCTTGAGAACAGAGTCTTAGTCATCTTGCCCATGAGGCATGGTTTGCAAGCATCGAATGATTCATAATCAAGTGATTCCAAAAGTCCATCCGCATGGAGTTTCTTCATGCACTTTACACCAATATGACCTAAATGGCAGTGCCACATCTAAGTTGCACTATCATTATTAACTTTGCATCTTTTGGCATCAATATTATGAATATGTGTATCACTACGATCGAGATTCAGTAAACCATTTATATTGAGTGTATGACCATAGAAGGTTTTATTCATGTCAATAGAACAACAATTATTCTTTGACTTAAATGAATAACCGTATCGCAATGAACATGATCAAATCATATTCATGCTCAACGCAAACACCAAATAACATTTATTTAGGTCCAACACCAATCCCAAAGGTATAGGGAGTGTGCGATGGTGATCTTATCAACCTTGGAATCTCTTCCAACACACATCGTCACCTCGCCCTTAACTAGTCTCTGTTCATTTTGCAACTCTTTTTTGAGTTACTAATCTTAGCAACTGAACCAGTATCAAATACCGAGGGGTTGCTATAAACACTAGTAAAGTACACATCAATAACATGTATATCAAATATAGCTTTGTTCACCTTGTCATCCTTCTAATGCACCAAGTATCTAGGGTAGTTCCACTTCCGGTGACCATTTACTTTGCAGTAGAGGCACTCAGTTTCAGGCTTGCGTCTAGCTCTGGGCTTCTTCATGGGAGTGGCAACTGGCTTGTCATTCTTCTTGAAGTTCCCTTTCTTTCCCTTGCTCTTTCACTTGAAACTATTGTTCTTGTCAATCATCAACACTTGATGCTTTTTCTTGATTTCTACCTTCGCCGATTTCAGCATCGTGAAGAGCTTGGGAATCGTTTTCATCATCCCTTGCATATTATAGTTCATCACGAAGTTCTAGTAACTTGGTGATGGCGATTAGAGAACTCTGTCAATCACTATCTTATCTGGAAGATTAACTCCCACTTGATTCAAGCGATTGTAGTACTCAGACACTCTGAGCATATGCTCACTAGCTGGGCTATTCTCCTCCATCTTGTAGGCAAAGTACTTTGTCGGAGGTCTCATACCTCTCGACTCGGGCATGAGTCTGAAATGCAAATTTCAGCTCTTGGAACATCTTGTATGCTCCGTGGCGTTCAAAACATTTTTGAAGTCCCGGTTCTAAGCCGTGAAGCATGGTGCACTAAACTATCAAGTAGTCATCATACCGAGCTTTTCCAAACGTTCATAACGTCTGCATCTGCTCCTGCAATAGGTTCGTTACCTAGCGGTGCATCAAGGACATAATTCTTCTGTGCAGCAATGAGGATAATCCTCAGATCACGGACCTAGTCCGCATCATTGCTACTATCATCTTTCAACTTAGTTTTCTCTAGGAACATATAAAAATAGAACAGGGGAGCTATAGGCGAGCTATTGATCTATAACATAGATATGCAAATACTATCAGGTACTAAGTTCATGATAAATTAAGGTTCAATTAATCATATTACTTAAGAACTCCCACTTAGATAGACATCCCTCTAGTCATCTAAATGATCACGTGATCCATATCAACTAAACCATGTCCGATCATCACGTGAGATGGAGTAGTTTTCAATGGTGAACATCACTATGTTGATCATATCTAATATATGATTCACGTTGGACCTTTCCGTCTCAGTGTTCCGAGGCCATATCTGCATATGATAGGCTCGTCAAGTTTAACCCGAGTATACTGCGTGTGCGAAACTGGCTTGCACCCGTTGTATGTGAACGTAGAGCTTATCACACCCGATCATCACGTGGTTTCTCAGCACGAAGAACTGTCGCAACGGTGCATACTCAGGGAGAACACTTATACCTTGAAATTTTAGTGACAGATCATCTTATAATGCTACCACCGTACTAAGCAAAATAGATGCATAAAAAGATAAACATCACATGCAATCAAATAAGTGATATGATATGGCCATCATCATCTTGTGCCTTTGATCTCCATCTCCAAAGCACCGTCATGATCACTATCGTCACCGGCTTGACACCTTGATCTCCTTCGAAGCATCGTTGTCGTCTGGACAACTATTTCTTCTACGACTATCACTACCGCTTAGAGATAAAGTAAAGCAATTACATGGTGATTGCATTTCATAAAATAAAGCGACAACCATATGGCTCCTGCTAGTTGCCAATAACTGTTACAAAACATGATCATCTCATACAACAAATTATATATCATCACGTCTTGACCATATCACATCATAGCAAGCCCTGCAAAAACAACTTAAACGTCCTCTACTTTGTTGTTGCAAGTTTTACGTGGCTGCTACGGGCTTCTAGTAAGAACCGTTCTTACCTACACATCAAAACCACAACGATTTTTCGTCAAGTGTGTTGTATTAACCTTCAACAAGGACCGGGCGTAGTCACACTCGATTAAACTCAAGGTGGAGAAACAGACACCCACTAGCCACCTGTGTGCGAAGCACGGCGGTAGAACCAGTCTCATGAACGTGGTCATGTAATGTCGGTCTGGGCCGAACAATACCGCCGAATCAAAGTATGACATGCTGGTAAGAAGTATGACTATTATCGCCCACAACTCTTTGTGTTCTACTCGTGCATATAACATCTACACATAGACCTGGCTCTGATACCGCTATTGGGGAACGTAGTATTTCAAATTTCCTACGATCACGCAAGATCTATCTAGGAGATGCATAGCAACAAGAGGGGAGAGTGTGTCTACGTACCCTCGTAGACCGAAAGCGGAAGCGTTTAGTAACACGGTTGATGTAGTCGAACGACTTCGCGATCCAACCGATCCAAGTACCGAATGCACGACACCTCCGCGATCTGCACACGTTCAGCTCGGTGACGTCCCTTGAACTCTTGATCCAGTTGAGGCCGAGGGAGAGTTTCGTCAGCACGACGGTGTGGTGACGGTGATGATGAAGTTACCAGCGCAGGGCTTCGCCTAAGCACTACGACGATATGACCGAGGTGTTGAACTGTGGAGGGGGCCACCGCACATGGCTAAAAGATTGTCTGTTGTTCCTTTGGGGTGCCCCCTGCCCCCGTATATAAAGGAGGGGAGGAGGAGGCTGGCCAACAAGGGGCACGTGAGGGAGAGGGGAGTCCTACTAGGACTCCAGTCCTAGTAGGATTCGACCCCACCTTTTTTTCCTTCTATCGGAGGGGAAACGGGAAGGAGAGGGAGTAGGAGAAGGAAAGGGGGTGGCGCCCCCTTTCCAAGTCCAATTCGGCCTCCTCCCTTGTGGGGGGGGGGGGCGCACCAGCCCCTTGTGGGATGGTTAGCCTCCCGCCTATGGCCCATAAGGCCCATATCTTCGCCCTGGGGATTCAGGTAACCTCCCGGTACTCTGAAAAAATGCCCGAATCACACAGAACCATTCCGATGTCCGAATGCAACCATCCAAAATATGAATATTTACCTCTCGACCATTTCGAGACTCATTGTCATGTCCATGATCTCATCCGGTACTCCAAACAAACTTCGGTACATCAAATCACATAACTCATAATACAAATCGTCATCGAACGTTAAGTGTGCGGACCCTATGGGTTCGAGAACTATGTAGACATGACCGAGACACATCTCCGGTCAATAACCAATAGCGGAACCTGGATGCTTATATTGGCTCCTACATATTCTATGAAGATCTTTATCGGTCAAACCGCATAAAAACATACGTTGTTCCCTTTGTCATCGGTATGTTACTTGCCCGAGATTTGATCATTGGTATCATCATACCTAGTTCAATCTCGTTACCGGCAAGTATCTTTACTCATTTCGTAATACTTCATCCCGCAACTAACTCATTAGTCACATTGCTTGCAAGGCTAATAGTGATGAGCAATACCGAGAGGGCCCAGAGATACCTCTCCGAAACACGGAGTGACAAATCTTAATCTCGATCTAGGCCAACCCAACAAACACCTTCGGAGACACCTGTATAGCATCTTTATAATCACTCAGTTACATTGTGACGTTTGATAGCACACAAGGTGTTCCTCCGGTATTCGGGAGTTGCATAATCTCATAGTCAGAGGAACATGTAAAAATCATGAAGAAAGCAATAGAAATAAAACTCAACGATCATAATGCTAGGTTAACAGATGGGTCTTGTCCATCACATCATTCTCTAATGATGTGATCCCGTTCATCAAATGACAACAAATGTCTATGGTCAGGAAACATAACCATCTTTGATTAATGAGGTAGTCAAGTAGAGGCATACTAGGGACACTCTGTTTGTCTATGTATTCACACATGTACTAAGTTTTCGGTAAATACAATTCTAGCATGAATAATAAACATTTATCATGATATAAGGAAATTTAAATAACAACTTTATTATTGCCTCTAGTGCATATTTCCTTCAGCAGGTGGCTGTGGTTGCCTCATACCCGACAGTCCTGGTTGAGGAGTGCGCCTACTGGTGGGTGCCCCATACCCGGCAGGCGTCCTGGTTGGGACCTCAGTTCTTTGATGTTAGATTTGGCTGCGAGGTCTGTTTGGTATTGGGCCCAGACTATCAGCATCCCTTCATTCATCAACTAGATAGGAGTAGCGACAGATGTTGCTAGACGGTGGCTTTAGTCTTACTGGTGTATGACTTTGTAAGGTTTTGTGTGGATAATTAATAAAGTGGTTGCATGCATCGTCCAGATGCAGAGGCCGGGGGTCCTCCTCCATTTCTAAAAAAAATCAAATTTCTTATGAATGCTTACTCTATATAATATTTCTTCCAAACAAATTCTTTACATCTACTTATACTATCTTTCATGAACTTTTATATGTTTTGAAAATCAAATTATTTATTAAAAGTTACCAAAGCAACATGCAGGGTATCATCTAGTATGTTTAATTAGTAGCGCACATATATGTCCAAAGGTTATAACCCTGCCCGGTGCTTTAAAATGTCTCTAAACTAATTTATTCAGTTACGTTCTTCGTGCCACCTAAATAAGTTCTAACAATTTGTTTTTTTCTTTTTCATTCACCCCCCTCTGTATGCCGAAGAATTCCACAATCTGAACAATAACGCATCAAGTCATAACTCAATTAGCCACGTGTTTTGTCACAAGGGCGTGCCGCGCCTCCGCACAACAAGTATATATTATGAGTATAGAATAGCTTATTCTACACCGTAGTAAATAGCTTACAAAATTAGTGAAGTACTACTAACATATTGTGATCCCCAAAGGCACAAGTAAAAGGAGACATGATCCCTGAAGGCTTTATTTCATGTACTTCTCCATAGTTTTCGCAACATATTTTTCTTTGCAGTTGCCGGCGAAGTGGGAACGTTACCATATGGCCATCATCATCTTGTGCCTTTGATCTCCATCTCCAAAGCACCGTCATGATCACTATCGTCACCGGCTTGACACCTTGATCTCCTTCGAAGCATCGTTGTCGTCTGGCCAACTATTGCTTCTACGACTATCGCTACCGCTTAGAGATAAAGTAAAGCAATTACATGGTGATTGCATTTCTTAAAATAAAGCGACAACCATATGGCTCCTGCCAGTTGCCAATAACTGTTAAAAAACATGATCATCTCATACAACAAATTATATATCATCACGTCTTGACCATATCGCAAAAACAAGTTAAACGTCCTCTACTTTGTTGTTGCAAGTTTTACGTGGCTGCTACGGGCTTCTAGCAAGAACCATTCTTACCTACACATCAAAACCACAACGATTTTTCGTCAAGTGTGTTGTTTTAACCTTCAACAAGGACCGGGCATAGTCACACTCGATTAAACTAAAGTTCGAGAAACATACACCCACTAGCCACCTGTGTGCGAAGCACGGCGGTAGAACCAGTCTCATGAACGTGGTCATGTAATGTCGGTCTAGGCCGCTTCATCCAACAATACCGCCAAATAAAAGTATGACATGCTGGTAAGAAGTATGACTATTATCGCCCACAACTCTTTGTGTTCTACTCATGCATATAACATCTACGCATAGACCTGGCTCTGATACAACTGTTGGGAAACGTAGTATTTCAAAAAAAATCCTACGATCACGCAAGATCTATCTAGGAGATGCATAGCAACAAGAGGGGAGAGTGTGTCTACGTACCCTCGTAGACCGAAAGCGGAAGCGTTTAGTAACACGGTTGATGTAGTCGAACGTCTTGGTGATCCAACCGATCCAAGTACCGAACGCACGACACATCCGCGATCTGCACACGTTCAGCTCGGTGACGTCCCTTGAACTCTTGATCCAGTTGAGGCCGAGGGAGAGTTTCGTCAGCACGACGGCGTGGTGACGGTGATGATGAAGTTACCAGCGCAGGGCTTCGCCTAAGCACTACGACGATATGACCGAGGTGTTGAACTGTGGAGGGGGCCACCGCACACGGCTAAAAGATTGTCTGTTGTTCGTTTGGGATGCCCCCTGCCCCCGTATATAAAGGAGGGGAGGAGGAGGCTGGCCAACAAGGGGCACGCAAGGGAGAGGGAAGTCCTACTAGGACTCTAGTCCTAGTAGGATTCTACCGGAGGGGAAAAGGGAAGGAGAGGGAGTAGGAGAAGGAAAGGGGGGTGGCGCCCCCTTCCCGAGTCCAATTCGGCCTACTCCCTTGTGGGGGGGGGGGCGCACCAGCCCCTTGTGGGATGGTTAGCCTCCCACCTATGCCCCATAAGGCCCATATCTTCGCCCTGGGGGTTCAGGTAACCTCCCGGTACTCCGGAAAAATGCCCGAATCACTCAGAACCATTCCGATGTCCGAATGCAACCTTCCAATATATGAATCTTTACCTCTCGACCATTTCGAGACTCCTCGTCATCTCCATGATCTCATCCGGGACTCCAAACAAACTTCGGTACATCAAATCACATAAATCATAATACAAATCGTCATCGAACGTTAAGTGTGCGAACCCTATGGGTTCGAGAACTATGTAGACATGACCAAGACACATCTCCGGTCAATAACCAATATCGGAACTTGGATGCTGATATTGGCTCCTACATATTCTATGAAGATCTTTATCGATCAAACCGCATAAAAACATAAGTTGTTCCCTTTGTCATCGGTATGTTACTTGCCCGAGATTTGATCGTCGGTATCATCATACCTAGTTCAATCTCGTTACCGGCAAGTCTCTTTACTCATTTCGTAATACTTCATCCCGCAAGTAACTCATTAGTCACATTGCTTGCAAGGCTTATAGTGATGAACACAGAGTGACAAATCCTAATCTCGATCTATGCCAACCCAAAAAACACCTTCGGAGACACCTGTATAGCATCTTTATAATCAGCCAGTTACATTGAGACGTTTGATAGGACCTCAAGGTGTTCCTCCGGTATTCGGGAGTTGCATAATCTCTTAGTCAGAGGAACATGTATAAAGCATGAAGAAAGAAATAGAAATAAAACTCAAGGGACATAATGCTAAGCTAACGGATGGGTCTTGTCCATCACATCATTCTCTAATGATGTGATCCTGTTCATCAAATGACAACACATGTCTATGGTCACGAAACATAACCATATTTGATTAATGAGGTAGTCAAGTAGAGGCATACTAGGGACACTCTGTTTTGTCTATGTATTCACACATGTACTAAGTTTTCGGTTAATACAATTCTAGCATGAATAATAAATATTTATCATGACATAAGGAAATTTAAATAACAACTTTATTATTGCCTCTAGTGCATATTTCCTTCAGCAGGTGGCTGTGGTTGCCTCATACCCGACAGTCCTGGTTGAGGAGTGCGCCTACTGGTGGGTGCCCCATACCCGGCAGGCGTCCTGGTTGGGACCTCAGTTCTTTGATGTTAGATTTGGCTGCGAGGTCTGTTTGGTATTGGGCCCAGACTATCAGCATCCCTTCATTCATCAACTAGATAGGAGTAGCGACAGATGTTGCTAGACGGTGGCTTTAGTCTTACTGGTGTATGACTTTGTAAGGTTTTGTGTGGATAATTAATAAAGTGGTTGCATGCATCGTCCAGATGCAGAGGCCGGGGGTCCTCCTCCATTTCTAAAAAAAATCAAATTTCTTATGAATGCTTAATCTATATAATATTTCTTCCAAACAAATTCTTTACATCTACTTATACTATCTTTCATGAACTTTTATATGTTTTAAACATCAAATTATTTATTAAAAGTTACCAGAGCAACATGCAGGGTATCATATAGTATGTTTAATTAGTAGCGCACATATATGTCCAAAGGTTATAACCCTGTCCGGTGCTTTAAAATGTCTCTAAACTAATTTATTCAGTTACGTTCTTTGTGCCACCTAAATAAGTTCTAACAATTTGTTTTTGCTTTTTCATTCACCTCCCTCTGTATGCCGAAGGATTCCACAATCTGAACAATAACGCATCAAGTCATAACTCAATTAGCCACGTGTTTTGTCACAAGGGTGTGCCGCGCCTCCGCACAACAAGTATATATTATGAGTATAGAATAGCTTATTCTACACCGTAGTAAATAGCTTACAAAATTAGTGAAGTACTACTAACATATTGTGATCCCCAAAGGCACAAGTAAAAGGAGACATGATCCCTGAAGGCTTTATTTCATGTACTTCTCCATAGCTTTCGCAAGATGTTTTGCTTTGCTGTTGCCGGCGAAGTGGGCACGTACAGTTGTCTTCATAATCTTCTTTAGTGCTTTTTCAAGAGCCCGCTTCACCTCAGCAGAATGCAGAACACCACTTTCATAATCTGTGATGAGCTCTTCCATCTTGTGAAACGTCCTGCTACCACCACTGTTCTCTTCTTTCCCGGGCACCTCACAGTGTCCAAACCATGGAAACGCAACATGTCTAATGTACTCCGGACATGGGTTGCCTTGTGCAACTTTTTCAGGACAGAAAGCTTTCCTTGCTTTCACAGTCAAACTTTGCTCCCCGTCTTCCATGAAGATGGCCCAAGCTGGATCTCCTATATTACCAAATTCATCGTCCTCTATTAAATTAGGGAGCTTATTATGTGACAGAATAATAGGTTGATTTTCACCCTTCATGTCTTTGCAGTACTCTCTAGTTAGCTCGCGAACCTCCTCAAGATCCTCGTCATGATCCATGAAAAGCAGCCATATGTCTGCCTTTGAACACTGCATGCAAGGTTCAAAGATCATTGTAGCCACCACATCAGGCCGGTCATATGGGTCAGCAGGCATTCCATACACCGTGAGTGCATATTCAAAGGTCTTGTCCCAGCACCTTATCATCCTCCCCAAGGTGTTATTACTGGCAACATCCATCACAAGCGTTCAGTATTCATGCGGACTGCGATTTATTTCATCCGACAACCACACGAACTCTACCCCGTTAGGCTCCAAACCTGCTGCTTTCCATACCTCAATCATGTAACATCCAATAGTCCGAATATCATTCATATCACCACCGAATCTGTTGTGTATATGAGCAAACCAATCAGCCATCAAGATTTTAACCCTGCAGCCAGCTTTGACCATTTTATTGACATTGAGCACCATCATGATCCCCTGGGCAATGTGTACCGACGGCGAGGGATCGCACCAAAAATAGCAGATAGGAGCGACCTTCTTCTCCAGTAGCACCCTAAGCTCCTCTTCCTCGTCGATGCTCCCCAACCCGATGCTCCTCATCGTCGCAAACCTCTCATCCAAACTCATCTCGACAGCATTCCCTGCAGTGCTGATGGTCGCCTCCACTGAGTTGTCCATGGGGACAAAATATATAGGATCGTAAATACACAGCTCAACTAATATATAAGAGCCCACCACAAGAAGTGAAAAGGGAACCGTGATTACACCCGCGTAAGGATATCTTTACTGCTAGCTTCTGCTTATTCTTTGAGCACACCGAAAAAAGGGCTTCATATATCTGGAAAAGTACCTCGGAGCCGTGGCGGGGGTGGGGGTGTTGGAGGCGGCCTCGGAGACGTCGACGGTGGCGGTTGCTGAGGGGTATCCAAACCCTAGGCAACGGCGGCCAACGAATCCGAATCCAGGTCGATCTGAGTTGCGCAGGAGAGGATAACGAGGCGACGAGGTTTCTGGGAGGCCGAGACGTGGTTTCCGGTGCCCTTCGCCAACGCTTGTAGCTTTTCCCTTTTCTGTTGTAAAAAAAGTTTTTTTTTACATGTACATGTAAATTTCTAGTGTCGGGTTGACCGAAATTTTTGTGTGGTCGAGCGTTTGTCAACTGGAATCACCTCAAACATGTTCATGTGTTTTAACGAGAGACAAAAATAGTACTATGCTCTAGCTAAATAAGTATGACTCAATACCCTAACATATGAGCGTACTATATTTTAACATGGTGGTGGCCCATCATGTGGCCACTTATTTTTCTTCCCACCCTCGCTGAACATTTTTGCAATCCAAGAACATTTTATGATTTTCTGAATATTTTTAAAATTCATGAACATTTTATGATTTCTCAAAAAAAATTCAAAACTCGCAACCTTTTGAAATTTGAAAATCCCGAATAGATTTAACGAAGGAAAAAAAGAAAAAACTGAAATAAGAAAAGAAAAGGCAAAAAAACCAAAAAAAAACAGGGGGCGGCACGCCCGCACATGGGTCAACCCATGAACACGTACGAGGAGGAGGAGGAGGTGCGTGAGAAAAGGGAGGAAAAAAGGGCAAATCCACGGTGGAAGACTTAGGCTTAAGCCACTGCGGTGCTTGTGCGGCTATGATATTTTGGGCACCATCTATATAAAAGAATCGAACACGATGGAAACTTTTCAAGGAAAAATCAAAGGGTCTGTCTAGAAATTAGTCGACTGAGACTTCGGAAAGTCTCAATCGCTGACGCCAGCCATAGTGGGAGCTCCTGTCGTCACCTCATGGGGCGGCCCACGACAGAACACACAAGATAGTGAAAAAAGTCTCGCAAAAAAGTCACACAGAAAAGGTGCGGGTACCAGGAATCCGAACCCACGCCATGCCAGGACAACAAACGAAGTGCTTTGTTAACCACCAGAGCCACTAAGCGCTTGTGATTTTAGGAACGCGAAATGTTAAAGAACCATTGTATCCGCACTATTTATTAGATTTTTGAATTATCTGAAAACAATTTAGAAAATTGTTTATTTTATGAAAAAGAGTTCATCACATTTCGAAAAGCTTACCAATTTAAAAAAATAGTTAATCATTTTTTTGAAAAGTTCATCGATTTAGAAAAAAGTTCATTGAATACGAAAAAAGTTCATCGAATTTGAAAAAGGTTCGCCTTTTTTTAAAGTTCGTCGAATTTGACAAAAAATTCATCGATCTTAAAAAAGTTCATCAAATTTGAACAAAAGTTCATCCTTTCCTAAAAAAGTTCATCCAATTTCAGAAAAGTTCATCAAAATTGAAAAGATTTCATGAATTTTCAAAAAAAAATCAATGAATTTTGAAAAGTTCATCGATTTGGAAAATTTTCATCAAATATGAAAAAACTTCATCCAATTTCAAAAAAGTTCATCAAAATTGAAAAGAGTTCATGGATTTCAAAAAATCAACAAATTTGAGAAAAGTTCATCAAATTTGAAAAAAGTTCATTGAATTGAATAAAAGTAATAATCATTTTTGAGAAAAAAGTTTACCCATTGTAAGAAAATTTCATGAATTTGAAAGAAGAAAAAAGGCAGAAATAGAAAAAAGAATAACGAAAAAGGAAAAAGGAAAAAATATATAATAAAAGTTGGCAGAAGAGGTTTTCACTTCGGGCATGTTGGCGCGGTGATTGTTGGCGCATAGTTCTACACTTGAGGTCCCGAGTTCGATTCTCCTCACGTGCACAGTTTTTGCGTATCAAACCGAGCTTAGAAAACAAAGAAGAACCGGAAGAAAAAAAAGTGGGCCGGCCTAGTTTGGACTGCTGCAGGCGCCCATTTGCAAATTGCAGTGTAACGGGCGCCTGCAATGCCAAATAGGAAATGCCATGTGTAGCATAGGCCTATTTGGTTCTTTTGGGCAGGGCTTCTTCCTACTCGGATTTTGCCTCGTCTCTTGTTTTTGTCCGTGATGGGCTGCTTTGTTTTTGCTTGTATGTATGTGGTCAGCCTCCTTTATATCCCATCTTTCGTTCCCTTTTTTGTTGCTTGTAGTTGGGATTGTCAGTGTTCGTGTCAACGCCCGATGTGCACTTCTCCTCGACAAAAAAAAAAACAGATGTGCACTGTAATGTGTCCCATGAAACATAACATGTAACACAGAAATATAATATAGTGTATTACTTTGAGCACATAACATTTATGAAAAAAGAAACAAAAAGAAAGCACTGGATTATTTTTTTTAGTTGTGTAACACAGAAATATAATATAGTGTATTACTTTGAGCACATAACATTTATGAAAAAAGAAACAAAAAGAAAGCACTGGATTAATTTTTTTAGTTGGAATTACATTAAGTAGTCTCACCTAATTCTAGATCCACCACGACAACACACATCGGCGGAACACTGGTTTAATTGAATGAGCTTCCTGGTGCATGTGGTAATAGATGCTAAAAAGTGGGAAACGTGTAGTAGAAAAATTAAAGCTCACTCTTTGATCGACAAAAAATATATTTGAAACAAGAGTTAAATTGTATATAACTAGTTTTCGGACCATCTACTTCTACTTTAGTGCACATCACTAGTTGTAGGTGATCTGTGGGGAAAATAAATATTTTAAGGGAAAACATTAAGTTACACAAGGATGACGAACGTGTAATTGCACATGATCGATGAACATGCAACTGCATGCAAGGAAAAATATGTGCAAGTATATGGAAATATTTTAAGAAAAAATACTAAAGTACAGATAAATGGCGGGACTGCAATTGCGAGTTGTCGAGGAGAAGTGCACATCGTTTGCGTGCCTAGTGGCAGGAATGCAATTGCCCCTTCCCTCGACAAAACATCACTGAGTTGTAGTCACGTTGAAGCCATGCAATTGCAATCGGGGCAGAGACTTGCAATTGCGTGCCTAGAGGCAGACATGCAACTACATCCCCTCCTCGACAAAACAACACGGAGTTGCAGTCATGTTGAAGACGTGCAGTTGCAGTCGAGGAAGACACTTGCAGTTGCGTCCCTAATGGCAGACATGCAACTGTTTCCTCCCCCACCACCACATAGTTGCAGTTTGCATTAAAGGCATGCAGTTGCACCCGGGGGTGATACTTGCAGTTGCGTGCTTAGTGGCAGCCTTGCAGTTGGCTCCTTCCCCCAACAAAACATTATCGAGTTGCAGTCGCATTGAAGACATGCAATTGCAGTCGGGACCGACACTTGCAGTTGCATGCCTAGTGACAACCTTGCAATGGGTTCCTTCTCCGACAAAACATCACCGAGTTGCAGTCATATTAAAGGCATGCAATTGCAGTCAGGACCGACACTTGCAGTTGCATGCCTAGCGGCAGACATGCAACTGCTACCCCACCTCGACAAAAAATACCACAGAATTGCAGTCATGTTGAAGACGTGTAGTTATAGTCGAGGGTTGCATGCACAATGGCAGACATGCAACTACCACCTCCCCTGATAGTTGCATTCACATTGAAGACATGCAATTGCGGTTGGAAGTGACATCTGTAGTTGATTTCCTAGTGGCAGTCTTGCAATTGGCTCCTTCCCTCACAAAAGATCACTAAGTTGTAGTAAGGCATAGTTAGATGCGACAATTGCAATTGCATGCATACTGACAGACATGCAACACCCCCTCCTCACCCCACCACAAAAACAAACACTAAGTTGTAAATCGCTTTGAAAACATGCAATTGAAGATGTCTAACTAGCGTCAAGAGCGTTGCATAAAATAGAAAAAAAAAATGAAGAATATAACACACTGATGTATGTAGTTACGAATCGAGGGTGGACATGCTACTACCGTGAGCATGTGAGAGACCTAACTTGAGAAAATGTTACCTTGGCAGTGTCGAGGGGACGGTCTCGATTAATAATGTTGCTTTCATGGCATGAACCTAAAAAGGACAAAAAAACATGATGATGTACTTGTATTTTTTACCTTGCCTTGTCAATCAGAAGTACTAAGAATACCCAATAAATGTTAAAAATTTAGTAAGAATGTCCCGTCTGATCTTTGAGTGAATAATAACAAAAATGGAAAAACTATGAGCGACCAAATGGAAAAGACAAAATATGGTCAGGCACACGTGCAAAAGGCCCAACAGACAAAGGAAAAGGTCCCTTCCCACGCCCAGCCCATCGCGTCTCCCTGCCCAACGCATGAAAAGAAATCGAGAAAAGGAATGAGCTGGTTGCACATCGATACGACACAGGACAAAGCAGCTTTCGTGAATCTTAATGCACTATCGATCCAACGGCTTGGCATGTAGATTGAGACTTCCCGACTGAGATTAAGCAATCCCAAAATCAAATCGTTTTCTTCACTTATGAATGACATAGTGGGTATTTTATAACAATTTCAGGGGTAGTTTTAGGATGAACAGGCTGAAGAACTAATCCTTTTATTAATAGGTATATGCATATATTTTCTTACGGTTGTGATAGCAACTCACCTTTTTCTCTGGAAACTTCCGGTCTATATTCATCATCGATCGTGCTAAATTGACAAATTACAATAACCCAACCGAACTAAATAAAGATTATAGCATCTACACTCGGGCTCCTCAAACGCCAGGACGGACAACCCGGTTAGTGATCGATCGCAAAATCGCAACCCAGTCGGGCGTCTCAAACCGACACTATACGTCTGGTTTGACCGGCACCCCCATATCCGTCCCATATCTAGGGCCGATATGAGGAGGCCGGGATGTGCGTAGGCTCGTCAGCTAGGTCGGACTGACGGGCGGAACCTACATGGACACACGTCGAAACCCATCAATCCGGTGAGTATGCATTCATGTCGCAGCTCCGCCACACCGCCCAAGGGGGGCAATCGGACTAGAAACGTCAGGGGCCATGGCGTTTCTGCGCTACCACGTAGGACGCTTGGCAAGCCGTGGTCAAGCAGCACGTCAACCTTGCCTACGTTGCGCTGTGTAGCAGAAACCGCACGGCTTATGGCATTGCTAAAAAACTCAGAGCGTGAAGTAAAATTTAAGAGAGCTTATTTTATGCTAAAATTATCTGACAATGTTAAAATAGTTGATTCCGGCCGCAGTCGGCTAGGGCATGTCTCTTCCTTTGCTTTGTCGAGAGATCCGACGGCTATGAGTGAAAATAAAATTGCGGCCGTTGGATTTCAAGAGGGAAAATTGACTAAAACTGAACTTCTTTTCAGCTACTACGAGCATCTCCAGCAGGCGTGCAACACGCGGCGCGCTAAAATAACTTTTACAACGTCGGAATAACATTTTTTTGCGTGCGGCAGAGCGCTGGCTCCAGCGGCCGCTGTAAAAAATGGCGCGCGCGGGCAGCTCCAGCAGACGCGGTAAATATACAGCGCTCACGTCCAGCACAACAACATTTGACACTCAAAATAGAACCAAGAAGATCAAACACATAAAAAATAAATCAACAATAAATAATTCAATTTATTACAACTCAAACAAATAGTTTATTTTCCAATAACAAATAGTTCAACAATACAACATCACTTGTTTTGTCGTCTATTCCATGCCAACCACTCCTCGATTAGATGCTTTTGAAGATCATCATATGTTTCAGCACGTCGAATGTCATGATAGAAGGCAACAAATCAGGCCACCCTCGCAGCCCTCTGCCGAACTTGCACGGGGCGTCCCAAGAGCTCATACTAAAAATAGTCTAAATTTTGCCCACATGCATTCTCGATGTTCATGTTATGCATGATCACATAATCGTTCATGATGTACTAAAGGATCTTTTGATCCCAAAATCTAGCCGGTCCTCTCACGATAGCAAATTGGGCTTGCAAAATCCCAAAAACTCTCTCCACATCTTTCCTAGCCGCCGCCTGAGCATTGTGGAAATCAAGATTTTTTTATCTTCCGGTTTTTTCAACGGCTTCACAAATGTTTGCCACTTTGGGTAGATGCCATCCGCAAGATAGTAGCCATAGTTGTATGTATGGCCATTTGCTACAAATTCCACCGGTGTAGTTTCACAATTTGCAATCTTATTCATGAGTGATGATCGATTAAGAACGTTGATGTCATTCAAAGATTCAGGCATTCCAAAAAGCATGGCAAATTCAAGTCTCTTGATCGGCCACTTCTTCAAGGATTATAGTGGAACCCTTTTTCTAGCCGTGGAATTGTCCATGCCATGCCCTGGGATAGTTCTATCAAACTCCAATGCATGCAATCTATTGAGCCACGCATACCTGGGAACCTACGAGCTTTGTTCATCTTCAAAAGCCTTGCAGTGTCTTCAGCATTGGGAGCTCTCAAATACTCCGGACCAAGCACTTGCACAATTCCGAAGCGCTTGACACACTTGATGGCTTGACTCTCACCCATGCCAAGTGGTCATCAACTAGATCAGCTAGAATACCGTATCAACATACGCAAAGCGACTGTCACCTTTTGAAAGGTGCTATGCCTGAGTTCTCCGGCGGCATTCCTCCTTTGCTGAAAAAGCCGATCATGACTCGCCAGTTCCCTGCAATGCGTTTGAACAACTCGATGCTCATCCTAAAACGGTGCCGAAAATATGAATCGGGGTATGTGGGCTTCTCCACAAAATAGTGCCTCATCAATCTATTGTCGGCATCGATCTTGTCCCTCCAAATTTTCTGACGACCCATAATCGAACCACCGTGCTTCGGCTTTTATTGACGTGCATAGCTAGGATCATTGCAAGGTCCTCCTCTTGAATATCAAGTTCTTCGTCGGAAGAATCATATGACGAACTCATCTATAATATTGAATTTAAATTAGTCTGTAAAACTACAAACAACATGCATCAAATTCATCTACAAAATATGAAGTTGGAAGCAATGCATATCTTGCAAGCGTTTTGTCAAACACCTTGTGGGCACCGAGCGGTAGTGGGCGGCCGGGCACTGTTCGTCGGAGGAATGGCGTGATCGAGGGGCAGTGGCGACGAGAGGAGGTGGAGGAAGCAGCGGCGACGCGCGGGGATAGACGGGGGAAGCGCCGACGGGTCGCCGGAGCAAATGGGGAAGGTGCGGGCGGCGGCGCTAGCGCCTGGATCTGGCTGTTGGTGGAAGTCGCGTGCGAGTCGTCGCTGTCCAGCGCGCAGGAGCGGGCGCACGAAATAAGCGGCGCACTATGCCGTTTTGCTGTGCGCACTAAACCAATTATAGCGCGCGTATTTTGTGCGTCTGCTGGAGCGCGCACAAAAAAAGCGATTTTTCCAGCACTACTAAGATCACGCTCCTGTTGGAGAGCATTTTCAATAGGCGACCAAAAACTGCTCCGCGCGTTAAAAACCGTCTTTTTTTACGCCCGAGACGCTTCATAATTTGGCATATGAAAAACCAATATTGATTGCGGTGTGCTAAAAGTACTAATGTATCGTTGTAAAACTATTTTAGCCGCCCGATATTTTTGCGCATCCGTTCGAAATGCTCTAATATTACAGAGAGACGAGCTCAAGCGCGCACATACCGTCCACACCTCCCGCCGTCGTGTAGTATCAACTCCGACAGGCGACCACGACCATCCACCGCTGGCCGCTCTGCTCGCGCAGGTCTCGAATCTCCACCCACGGCTTGTGCCCTCGCGCCACCTCCCCCTCAGGGTGGGATTTAAACGAGCGGTCTTTCAGACCAGCTCGTAGCCCGCTCGGTCCAGGCCGGCTCGGTCCTAGCCCGACGAAAAATACAGCCGGTCCGAGCTGCAGATTCCAGCCCGAAAATTCATCGGTCCGGTCCGGGCTTTCACCGAGCCAGCTCGCAGCACCGACAAACCAATGCATCGGCATGGCGGGAGCATAGCCGGAGCACGGCGGGAGCACAGTGAGCACCGAGTGGGGTGTGGCTGGGGCTTGGCTGGGGCATGGCGGGGCTGTGGCGAGGGCGTGGCGGGGCTATGGCGGGTGCGTGGCGACCCAGGCGTGGCGGGGGCGCAAGAAAACTACCGTCGTCTACGTCCGCCACCGCGGGGCTGTCGTCCGCGCGGCCACTAGACTCTCTGGCCCCGGTAACCTTGTCCATTGGATGCGCCAGAGACTGATTAGTCGTCTCAGCCAAAGAAATCGATGTGGGAGGTCCTACGGCGCCGCATCGATCATCGTCCCTTTCGTCTCAGTTCACTGGCCGTCCGTCATTGTTGGGATGCCATTGGTGATGTTCTTGGTTACTCTAGCTTCCTTTGGTTCTGCTGTAGCTTGCAGACATCTCGTAGATGAGCTGCGCTTCCTCTAGCCGGAGCAGCCGCCGTCGGAGCTCGAGTGCGCGCTCTGGCTTGTGTACTGGCCGGTCCTCTCGGTTCTCTCGGTCCGGCCCGGGCTTTGCCGCCGCCGGTCCAGTCCCTAGAAACAGGACCGCCAGACTGGTCGGTCCGGTCCGGCTCGGTCCGCCGGCGGCCGGTCCAAGTGACGGCTCGGTCAGTGACCGGACCGGCCCGGACCGTGTCCACCTTGACCCCTCCCCACCCCCTTCCCCTCGGAGGCAGGGCCCGCGGCCGATGGCGGCGAATGGAGAGCGGCGTTGACGCTGGAGCCACGTCTTGGGTCGCCGCCCGAGTCGCTAGAGCCTATACCGCTCGGGCAAGTTTCTTTCCTTTTTACTGAATTTCAGTCCATATGTAGTGTGCATAGCTTGAGAACTTTATTTTTTTTTATAGCTTGAGAACTTTAGAACAGATTGATTTGTTTTGAGATCTAATTTTCTAAGAACGGATACGCTCGATCAGTTTTTTTCCCCATGCGAAGCAACAATATGCTCGATTGTTTAACACCCTGTATCACCTTCTGATTAGACACTAGCTACTCATGCCTATTTCTTTGGCGTGTCAGCTGATGCTCTTAGTGTGAACAGTCAGTCAAGGACAACTGATTGTGCGTTTCTCTCCCCTGTCAGCAGCTGTTAGCTCATAGTATTATTTTGGGTAAAGGATCGCCGGCCTCGACGGTATTTTGGCAACTTGAACGAACACAAAACGGTATGGAGACAAACCTTTCTCTTGTTACAAGTTTCTGACGGATTTTCCGGAGTTCTTTAGTTTAGGAAATCTTGGTGGATGCATATGTTTCGTTCGAAACGATGATGTTGTCCTTGGTCTTATCACAAAATTAATCTTATAGTTGTCAGCATGTGCAGATGTCACCTGTTGCTGTCATAACATAGGCCAGCTAGGCTGAAATAATCTTCACTATCTACCCATGCAGCATAAAAGTAAGGAAAACAATCAAGCATTGGAATTATTTTTCATCATCCAACAATGCTCAAAAAGAGGGGCTGCTCCCTTAAAAGCAGCCAAGCATTAAGTCTGCCTTATGATTATCTCTTCATTTCCTTTCTTGTGCATCTCCCGAAATATACCGAGTAGTAGCCTCCATACCAAAGAACTTGAGATCATACACAACTTGAGCACCTGCTAGCACACAAAAGAGAAGACCATGTATGCGGTGGCAGAGGCCGCTATGGGCTCCGTGATTAGGGAGCTTGGCAATTTGCTCCATGGTGAGTACAAGCTGTTCAAAGAAACCAAGGACAATATCATGTTTCTTAAAGCTGAGCTCGGGAGCATGCACGTCTTCCTCAAGAAAATGGCAGACACGGAAGAGGAGCCCGATGAACAAACCAAGTGCTGGGTGGGTGAGGTGCGTGAGCTGTCCTACGATATTGAAGACAACATCTATGATTTCTTGCTTCATTCTGAACATGAGTCCAACAACACCCCTCAGCATGGCTTTAGGGGATTCATTGATAAGTGCGTGAATTTGTTGAGTCACTTCAGTTCAAAATTTTCGTTTGGTCATCATCATGAGACCATATACGAGTTTCAAGGCCTCAAGAGACGTGTTGCGGAGGCAAGCGAGCGACGCACGAGGTACAAGCTTGATGACGCTATCTCGAAGCCAACGAACAAGACCATAGATCTTCGCCTTCTAGCACTCTATGCAGAGGTGGCGGCCCTTGTTGGTATCGAGGGGCCAAAGGGGGAACTAATTCAGTTGATGATGGATGAAAAAAGTGTGTCTGCACGCCAGCTGAAGGTGCTATCAATTGTGGGATTTGGAGGTCTTGGTAAGACTACACTTGCAAATCAGATATATCGCCAACTAGAGACCCAGTTTGAGTCTCGAGCTTTTATCTCTGTATCCCAGAAGCCAAATATAAGGAAAATTTTGAGACATATACTTTCTCAAGTTGGTTATGCCTGGGAGGATACCAAAAAGGAAATATGGGATGAGGATAAATTGATCAGGACACTCCAACAATGTCTTAAGAACAAGAGGTACACCTATTTGAAGATGACCCCACTCCAGAGTAATTTATCATGTCTGGTGTATTTTCTATTAATTCATTTTTTACTGAATATTTTAGCTAGGTAGTATGCTGTTGACGAAATTCCTGCAGGCCGGTGCTGTTCTTAGAAGCTTACATAATCCCTGCTTAAGATCAATTGGGAAGGTCATTTCATTAATGCAACAAATTAAGCCATCAAAGTTCCTTGAAGAGGCCAGATGAACTTTGTTTTCACTTCAATTAGTTGATTTTTGGAAACCTTGTTTTCACTAGAGGCTAGACGAAACTAAATAAGAAACATTTTGCAAATTGGACATGGAGTATCTGCTCCCGAGCTCAAATGCTCCCTCATGAACAGTAAAATCAAAAAAAATAGTAAAAAATTCAAAAATTCTGATTTTTATTTTCTGGTAAACTTTGACAAATGTTTTATATGCTTGCAAAATTTCATCATGAAATGACATTCGTGGAAGTCGTTGCAAAAAGAAACGATGCTCCAGAAATGCTAGTTTTGAAAATATTTTGGACTGCTGGTTTGTTTTTTCGCCACGACTTCCACGAATGTCACTTCGTGCTGAATTTTGTATGCATGCAAAACATTTGTCAAAGTTTAGCATAAAAGATATTCAGAATTTTTTGAACTTTTTTACTTTTATTTTATTCTACTGTTCATGAGGGAGCACTTGAGCTCAGGAGCAGAATAAATACTAGTAGTTTCTCAAACAAACACCTCGGTTCTTCCAATTCAGTGTTAACAATTTACATGGGTACTTCCAAGGCAGCTTGGCATGAAATTCAATGTTAACAACTTACATAGGTTCTTCAGTGTTAACGATTTAGATGGTCTATCCTTTGTTTTATTTTAGCTAGGTACTCATGGGCTCTTCTGACATCACGAAGGCTGAACTAACGTGCATAGTCTTATGCGGATTTATCCGAAACACACATGAACATTCAAAGTTTCTTAATCTTTTTTACATTTGGCCTTTCAAAATTAATTTCAAGAACTAGTGGATGCTTTCATAAATATCATACTTTTTTTGAGGAATAATATTTACCTTTGCATGACACTCATTATACTTCGTATGGAATTGTTTGGCAGATACTTTATTGTTATCGATGACATATGGGATGAAATCACATGGAACATTATCAGATGCGCCCTTCCAGAAACCATGAAAGGTAGCAGAGTAATAACAACCACACGAATTGATACTGTTGGTATGTTCTGCTGCTCCAATCACTCTGAGTATGTTTATAGGATGAAGCCACTAAGCAACCAAGAGTCAAGACAGTTATTTTTCAAGAGAATATTTGGTTCAGAAGATGTTTGTCCTCCTTTTCTGGAAGAAGTTTCAGATAAAATTTTACAAAGATGCGGCGGCTTGCCACTCGCAATTATTACTATATCTAGCCTTTTGGCTAGTCAACGAAGCAAACTGAAGGAGCAGTGGGAGCATGTACTGAATTCTCTGGGCTCCAACTTGGAAGTGCATCCCACCTTGGAAGGAATGAGACAAATACTAAGCCTTAGCTACAAAAACCTTCCTCATTATTTGAAGCCATGCATGCTATATATGGGTATATATCCAGAGGATTACACAATAGAGAAGAGTAATTTGGTTAGGCAATGGGTAGCCCAAGATTTTATAAGGAAAGCCCACGGGCGAGATCCGGAGGATGTTGCAGAGGGCTATTTTAATGAGCTTGTCAACCGCAGCATTGTTCAACCCGTAGATACAAATTCTGGTGAAGAGGTGTTGTCTTGTAGAATACATGATATGATGCTTGATCTTATTATACACAAGTGCAGAGAAGAGAACTTTATCACCACAATAGACGATTTACATGATATGGCTGGATTGCATGATAGGGTCCGTCGACTCTCACTCAATTTGGATGGTGTAATAGATGACACGGTCTTGGGAACCATCCATCTCTCACAAGTAAGAATTCTAGCAAGATTTGGTACCTCAGCATACAAACCTTCTTTATCACAGTTCAAGCACCTCCGGGTATTAACTCTTGAGTTTGCAAGAGCAAACCATGGACCCGTGCTACTTGACCTCACTGGAATTTGCCATTTGTTCCAATTGCGTTATCTAAAAGTTTTTGCTACTTTATTTGTGCTACCAGATAAAATTCGGGGATTACAACAATTGGAGACATTGGAATTAGGAGCTTTGACAAACTACCTTGTTCGAGTTACACTTCCACCAGATGTTGTTCATTTACGCCGGTTATTGCATTTGCCTATTCCTTATGGGACGCGTTTTCCTGAAGGGATTGGAAACTTGACAAGGATACGTACACTGAGATACTTTGATTTGTCATGGAACTCAATAGACAGCATCAGAGATCTTGGGGGTTTGACCAATTTGAGGGATCTTAGTATTAAGAGTGAATTGCAGAAAACCACCACATTGAAGCTTAGGGTTGCAGAAAAGACTCTTCTAGGATTTTGTTGCAGAAAACACTGATTTCGCGCCTAATCATTTGCAGAAAACACCTAACCGTCTGTTGGGGCATTTTAAGCACTATTATGACAGGTGGGGCCCTGTTTCGTCTACGTGGCGTCACGGCCGGCAGCTGACGCTGTCTAACGGCGTGACTGCCGCTACTGCTCCGCCGTGTGGGTAAAAACTGGATCGATCCAGCTCTCTCCTCACACTCTCTCCTCTGCCTCGCCTTCTCCTCACTCTGTTCTCACTCTGTTCTTCTCCCCCGGCGCCGCCACACCGCCGACCGATGTTCTGCTGCTCCCCGGTGCCATGGTGTCGTGGAGTGACGAGACCAGTGAGGATTCAGTGCTGAACATCTCCTCCTCCTACGATGGCATCATCAAGGTCAGTTCATTAGATAGCTAGAGCTAGGGTTAGGGTTAGTGAAATGGGGATTTTTTTCACTGAGCTCGATCTGAACCTAGCCTTCTCTTTGCTTGCTCCCGCAACTTCCTGCTACGATGCATGATCCAAATTTCAATGGCACTGACGCAGATGTGAATGTTTTGTGTGAACACGGTGAGCCGGCCGAGCGCTTTGTTGCATTTGAATGGATGCACATGGGCAGGAGGTTTCTTCGATGTGCTAAGAAGGTATGATTCACATCCTGTGTAAAGGAAGTTGTTTGCTTAATGCTTTGTTTATCAAGCTGTTAATTTTTTTTAGCTTGGTCTTTGTTTAGCTTGTTCTGACATACCTTGTCATTAGTGGAATGTACACATTGTTTATATTGGTCAGTGCTAACTCCTTTGTGTCTCAAGTTGTTAAGCTTGGTTAAGTGCTTTGTCTTTGTTTAATTTGCTTTAGCCACTGTGTTGGAGTGTGTTCTCATTAGTGGATGGTAGTATTTGTTTATTATGGTCAGTGCTTAATGACTTGTTTACTTGTGTGGGCATTGTTTATTTGTGTGCTTTATGGTAAGGAACCTGTCAGTAATTAGTGACTTGTTTATTTGTCTGTTTAATAGTGCACATATTAGATACCTGAACCTGTTGGTTTGATGATACCTGAACCACAATTAATTATTTCTTTTATTGTTTATAACAGGAAGGCCTAAACTGTGGAGTAGTTCAATTGATTGATTTTGAATGGCCAGACTCAATGGAGAAGGCATTGGCCAAGCAATGGGATATGTATGAGGAGATTAAGTCAGCTAGGACCAATGACAATCTAGAGAGTTCATTTGCAATCCACAACCTGACAGAAGAGAAGAAGAAACTACAGGAGAATTATGACAGTTTGTATCTTGATGTGAATGCTCTTTTGGATGCCCAGCAGCGAGAGGGTGTGGAGTTAGCCAATCAAAAGGAGCAGAAGCAATATCTTGAAGTTAAGATTGCTGAGCTAGAAACTATAGTTGGCAACTTGAAGGCAGAGTTGTCAAAGAAAGATGAGGAGAAGAAGAAACTACAGGAGAACTATGACAGTTTGTATGCTGATGTGAATTCCCTCTTGGATGCCCAGCAGCAGAGGGGTGCGGAGTTAAAGAATCAGAAGGAGCAGAAGGAATATGTTGATGTGAAGATTGTTGAGCTTGAGACTATAGTGGGGAACTTGAAGGCACAGCTGTCAAAGACAGAGGAGGAGAAGAAGAAGATGCTGCAAAACTATGAAACTCTAAAGAACCTGGCAGGTGCTCAAGCCCATGTGATTAGGAACTTGAAGTTCAATCATTTGAAGGAGAAGGAGAGGCTGACAGAAGAGAGGCTTAAACTGCAGCATCACATTTCTGAGCTTCAAAAGTCTGAGGAAAAGATAAAGTTGAAGCTTCAGGGTGTGAAGGCCATCTTAGATGAGTAGGGTGCCTTCTAGTATGATAATCATCTATCAGTTTCTAGATGATAATCTTCTATCCAGTACTTTAGTATGAATTTGTGACCCAAGTACTTCAGTGATGAATTTGTAATCTATGGTGTTGGATCCAGCAGTGTTGTAATCTAGATGATAATCATCTATTAAGTACTTTAGTATCTATTTCTGAACCTTTATGTATGTATTTTGTGAGATCAGGTGTTGGATCCAACCTTGAGGAACCTTTATGAATGTGAGTGCACTTTGATGTTATCTGGTGTATGTGCTTAGGGATTTGATATAAGATATTTGGGGCTGTTGAATGTGAGTGCACTTTTATCCAACCTCATTTCATCGACTTATCGACAAAAATGACCCTAGGGTGCCCCCTAGCCTCATTTCATCGATGAATCGACAAAATAATCCTAGGGTGACCCCAAGCCTCATATCATCGACTTATCGACAAAATGACCCTAGGGTGCCCCTAGCCTCATATCATCGACTTATCGACAAAATGGCCCTAGGGTGACCCCAAGCCTCATATCATATAACAATTACTAGTTTAGCCTAAACTATTGAACATTGTAACAAGCCAACTTGACACAAATAGAGAGGCTTAAGTACAGTGCATCATATAGATTCATAGATTACAGTACCATCTAACATCATCATGAAACATAGCAATTACTAGTTCAGCCAGATTACAGTACCATAAGTTGTTGCCAAAATAGATCTTAGCAATTACTAGTTTAGCTAGATCACATCATCATCAAGGTTGAACATCAGTTCCCAGAAGCATAGAAATAATCTTTCAGCCTGCTGGGTTGCTTTCTCTGTCTTGGTGGGTTCCAAGAAGCTCTCCTGGCAGCAATTGAGCTGGCTGCCCTTGTTGCTGCACCTGCAGTTGAAGAAGCTGCCCTTGGTGCTAGAGCAGTTGAAGAAGCTGCCCTTGGTGCTCCACTTGTTGATCCCCTTGGTGCTGGAGTTGTTGAAGAAGCCACCCTGCTTCCTTGTGTGCTACCCTCCTCTGTATTGCTAGACTGCATATAAGAATTGTAGCAAGTTAATACATTCAAGTGTTAGAAAACAAAATGATGTGTATGTGTGATGCTTGTACAAACCTGATGCTTGTTCTTTCTCATTGCTAAGCTTGGTTTTAGAGTATATTTGCATGATGTGTATCTGTGACCTACAAGCTGGCAGTTGCTGCATGTAATTGAAGCCATCCTAGATGTATCTTTGGGTGCTGGAGGCTCAAACTGGCTCCTTCTCCTCTTGGTTTGCTTCTTCCCTGGCTTATCCTTGAACACTGGAGGTTCTATGTCTCTGGTATTGGTCTTGGGCCACAGATCTTGTCCTGGTACAGGGTATATGATGGGGTTGTATGCTGCCAGATACATTGGCTTTTTGAAAAAGTCATGTACAAAGTCTTCAGGCCTTGATGTCTACTACGCAACCTTCTTCTTGTAGACGTTGTTGGGCCTGCAAGTGCACAGGTTTGTAGGACAGTAGCAAATTTCCCTCAAGTGGATGACCTAAGGTTTATCAACCCGTGAGAGGCGTAGGATGAAGATGGTCTCTCTCAAGCAACCCTGCAACCAAATAACAAAGAGTCTCTTGTGTCCCCAACACACCCAATACAATGGTAAATTGTATAGGTGCACTAGTTCGGCGAAGAGATGGTGATACAAGTGCAATATGGATGGTAGATATAGGTTTTTGTAATCTGAAAATATAAAAACAGCAAGGTAACAAGTGGTAAAAGTGAGCGTAAACGGTATTGCAATGATAGGAAACAAGGCCTAGGGTTCATACTTTCGCTAGTGCAAGTTCTCTCAACAATAATAACATAGATAGATCATATAACAAGCCCTCAACATGCAACAAAGAGTCACTCCGAAGCCACTAATAGCGGAGAACAAACGTAGAGATTATGGTAGGGTATGAAACCACCTCAAAGTTATTCTTTCGGATCGATCTATAAAAGAGTTCGTACTAGAATAACACCTTAAGATACAAATCAACCAAAACCCTAATGTCACCTAGATACTCCATTGTCACCTCAAGTATCCGTGGGCATGATTATACGATATGCATCACACAATCTCAGATTCATCCAACCAACATAAAAGTACTTCAAAGAGTGCCCCAAAGTTTCTACCGAAGAATCAAGAACGTGTGCCAACCCCTATGCCTAGGTTCATGGGCGGAACCCGCAAGTTGGTCACCAAAACATACATCAAGTGGCACATGATATCCCATTGTCACCACGGATAAGCACGGCAAGACATACATCAAGTGTTCTCATAAAAGACTCAATCCGATAAGATAACTTCAAAGGGGAAACTCAATTCATCACAACAGAGTAGAGGGGGAGAAACATCATAAGATCCAACTATAATAGCAAAGCTCGGGATACATCAAGATCGTGCCATAGATGGAACACGAGAGAGAGAGAGAGAGATCAAACACATAGATACTGGTACATACCCTCAGCCCCGAGGGTGAACTACTCCCTCCTCGTCATGCATAGCGCCGGGATGATGAAGATGGCCACCGATGATGGATCCCCCCTCCGGCAGGGTACCGGAAAGGGGTCCCGATTGGTTTTTCGTGGCTCTGGAGGCTTGCGGCGGCGGAACTCCCGATCTATCTTCTGTTCTGGAAGTTTTAGGGTACGACGGTATATATGGGTGAAAGGAGAACGACGGTGGAGCTACGGGGGCCCCACGAGGCAGGGGGGCGCGCCCCCCCACCCTCGTGAGCACCTCCCGTATGTTCTGACGTGGGGTCCAAGTTCATCAGGTGGGCTTCGTTCCAAAAATAACTTCTCCAGTTGATTTCGTTCCGTTTTGACTCCGTCTGATATTCCTTTTCCTCGAAACACTGAAATAGGCATAAAACAGCAAATCTGGGCTGGGCCTCCGGTTAATAGGTTAGTCCCAAAAATAATATAAAAGTGGATAATAAAGCCCAATATTGCCTAAAACAGTAGATAAAGTAGCATGGAGCAATCAAAAATTATAGATACGTTGGAGACGTATCAAGCATCCCCAAGCTTAATTCCTGCTCGTCCTCGAGTAGGTAAGTGATAAAAAAGAATTTTTGATGCGGAGTGATACTTTGGCATAATTTCAATGTAATTCTTCTCACTCGTGATATGAATATTCAGATTCGAAAGATTCAAGACAAAAGTTCATATTGACATAAAAATAATAATACTTCAAGCATACTAATCAAAGTAATCATGTCTTCTCAAAATAACATGGTAAAAGAAAGTTCATCCCTACAAAATCATATAGTTAGGCCATGCTTCATTTTCGTCACACAAAGATGTTCCCAACTTCTATACCCCCGATGACAAGCCAAGCAATTGTTTCATACTTAAATAATCTCAAACTTTTTCAACCTTCACGCAATACATGAGCGTGAGCCATGGATATAGCACTATGGGTGGAATAGAATATGATGACGGGGATTGTGTGGAGAAGACAAAAAGGAGAAAGTCTCACATTGACGAGGATAATCAACAGGCTATGGAGATGCCCATCAATTGATGTCAACATGAGGAGTAGGGATTGCCATGCAACGGATGCACTAGAGCTATGAATGCTCAACAAAAGAAAACTAGTGGGTGTGCATCCAACTTGCTTGCTCATGAAGACCTAGGGCATTTTGAGGAAGCCCATCGTAGGAATATACAAGCCAAGTTCTATAATGAAAAATTCCCGCTAGTATAAAAAAGACAACTTATGAGGCTCACTATATGAAAAACATGGTGCTACTTTGAAGCACAATATATGAGACTCACTACATGAAGAACATGGTGCTACTTTGAAGCACAAGTGTGGAAAAAGAGATAGTAGCATTGCCCTTTTTATTTATTTTCTTTTTTTTGGGCCTTTTTTTTGGCCTTTCTCTTTTTTTGGGCCTTTCTTTTTTTTGGCCTTTCTCTTTTTTGGGCAATGCTCTAATAATGGTGATCATCACACTTCTATTGATTACAACATAAGGATTACAACTCGAAACTAGAACAAGGTATGACTCTATATGAATGCCTCCGGTGGTGTACCGGGATGGTGCAATGAATCAAGAGTGACATGTATGAAAATTATGCATGGTGGCTTTGCCACAAATACTATGTCAACTACATGATCATGCAATGGCAATATGACAAAAGTAAAGTATGTCATGATAATGATGATGGAAGTTGCATGGCAATATATCTCGGAATGGCTATGGAAATGCCATGATAGGTAGGTATGGTGGCTGTTTTGAGGAAGATATAGGGAGGTTTATGTGTGATAGAGCGTATCATATCATGGGGTTTGGATGCACCGGCGAAGTTTGCACCAACTCTCAAGGTGAGAAAGGGCAATGCACGATACCGAAGAGGCTAGCAATGGCGGAAAGGTAAAAGTGCGTATAATCCATGGACTCAACATTAGTCAAAAGAATTCATATACTCATTGCAAAAATTTAGAAGTCATCAAAAATCAAGAACTACGCACATGCTCCTAGGGGGATAGATTGGTAGGAAAAGACCATTGCTCGTCCCCGACCGCCACTCATAAGGATGCACAAGCCAGGTACACTTCATGTTTCAAATTTGTTACACAACTTTAACCATACGTGCATGCTACGGGATTTGCAAACTTCAACACAAGCATTTATCAAATTCACAATCACCCAACTAGCACGACTTTGATATTATCACCTCCATATCTCAAAACAATTATCAAGCATCAAACTTATCTTAGTATTCAACACACTCATAAGAATTCTTACAAATCTTGTATGCTTAGCATATTAGAATTAAGCACATTACCATGCTATTAACAACTCTCAAATAATTCAAGTGAAGCATGAGAGATCAAGTTTCTTTAAAACAAATCCACCACCGTGCTCTAAAAGATATAAGTGAAGCACTAGAGCAAATGACAAACTACTCCGAAAGATATAAGTGAAAATCAATGAGTAGTCGAATAATTATACAACTATGTGAAGACTCTCCCATTTAATAATTTCAAATCTTGCTATTGTATCCAAACAGCAAGCAAAACAAAATAAAATGATATTGCAAGGATAACACATCATGTGAAGAAGCAAAAAGTTAGGCTCAACCGATACTAACCGATAGTTATTGAAGAAGAAAGGTGGGATGCCTACCGGGGCATCCCCAAGCTTAGGTGCTTAAGACTTCTTGAAATATTATCTTGGGGTGCCTTGGGAATCCCCAATCTTGAACTTTTGTGTCTCCTTAATTCCTTTCATATCATGGTTTCTCTTTTTATCAAAAGCTTCATTCACAACAAACTCAACAAGAACTCGTGAGATAGGTTAGTATAAACCAATGCAAAACCTTATCATTTTCTACTGTAACAAATCACTAACATTATTATTCAACATTGCATACTAAATGTCTCTGCATATTGAATACTCCTATCCTAAAATAGAATCATTAAACAAGCAAACATATGCAAACAATGCAAACATAACAGCAATCTGTCAAAACAGTATAGTCTGTAAAGAATGCAAGATTCATCATACTTCCCTAACTCCAAAAATTATTAACTAAAATTCCCACTGTAATAAATTTATCATATCTCATTATGAAGAAAGATTCAACATTATAACACTCTCTGACTTTTCTAAGGAATTTTTGCAACAGCGGTAGACTTTCTGTTTTTCAAACAGCAATATGTATACTAGCAAAATAAGCATGGCAAAGGCTATCCTTGACTTTTTTATTGAAACTAGAGATGCAAAACACTATTCTAAATAACAGAAAGCAAATACTAACAAAATAAAATGATGCTCCAAGCAAAACACATATCATGTGGTGAATAAAAATATAGCTCCAAGTAAAGTTACCGATGAACGAAGACGAAAGAGGGGATGCCTTCCGGGGCATCCCCAAGCTTAGGCTTTTGGTTGTACTTGAATATTACCTTGGGGTGCCTTGGGCATCCCCAATATTAGGCTCTTTCCACTCCTTATTCCATAATCCATCGAATCTTTACCCAAAACTTGAAAACTTCAACCACACAAAACTCAAAACAAAACTCGTAAGCTCCGTTAGTATAAGAAAATAAATCACCACTTAGGTACTGTAATGGACTAATTATTTATTTGTATTGGTGTTAAACCTACTGTATTCCAACTTCTCTATGGATTATAAACTATTTTACTAGCCATAGATTCATCAAAATAAGCAAACAACACAATGAAAACAGAATCTGTCAAAAACAGAACAGTCTGTAGTAATCTGTCACTAACGCAAACTTCTGGAACTCCAAAAATTCTAAAATAAATTGGTGGACCTGAGGAATTTGTCTAGTAATCATCTGCAAAAAGAACCAACTAAATAGCACTCTCCAGCAAAACGTTATAGCTAATCTTGTGAGCGCTAAAGTTTCTGTTTTTTACAGCATGATCATAAAGACTTCACCCAAGTCTTCCCAAAGGTTCTACTTGGCACAAACACTAATTAAACATAAAACCTCATCTAAACAGAAGCTAGATGGATTATTTATTACTAAAAAGAACCAAAAAGCAAGAAACTAAAATAAAATTGGGTTGCCTCCCAACAAGCGCTATCGTTTAATGCCCCTAGCTAGGCATTATGATTTCAATGATGCTCACATAAAAGATAAGAATTGAAACATAAAGAGAGCATCATGAAGAATATGACTAGCACATTTAAGTCTAACCCACTTCCTATGCATAGGGATTTTGTGAGCAAACAACTTATGGGAACAAGAATCAACTTGCATAGGAAGGTAAAACAAGCATAACTTCAAAACTTTAAGCACATAGAGAGGAAACTTGATATTATTGCAATTCCTACAAGCATATATTCCTCCCTCATAATAATTTTCAGTAGCATCATGAATGAATTCAACAATATAACCAGCACCTAAAGCATTATTTTCATGATCTACAAGCATAGAAAATTTATTACTCTCCAGATAAGCAAAATTCTTCTCATGAATAATAGTGGGAGCAAACTCAACAAAATAACTATCATATGATTGAGAATTAAGATCAAGATGACAAGTTTCATGGTTACCATTATTCTTTAAAGCATACGTGTCATCACAATAATCATCATATATAGGAGGCATGCTTTCATCATAGTAAATTTGTTCATCAAAGCTTGGGGGACAAAAAATATCATCTTCGTGAAACATAGCTTCCCCAAGCTTGTGGCTTTGCATATCATTAGCATCATGGATATTCAAGGAGTTCATACTAACAACATTGCAATCATGCTCATCATTCAAAGATTTAGTGCCAAACAATTTAATGCATTCTTCTTCTAACACTTTGGCACAATTTTCCTTTCCATCATACTCACGAAAGATATTAAAAAGGTGAAGCGTATGAGACAAACTCAATTCCATTTTTTTGTAATTTTCTTTTATAGACTAACTAGTGCTAAAACAAGAAACAAAAAGATTCGATTGCAAGATCTAAAGATATACCTTCACTTACCTAGCCTCCTCGGCAACGGCGCCAGAAAAGAGCTTGATGTCTACTACGCAACCTTCTTCTTGTAGACGTTGTTGAGCCTGCAAGTGCACAGGTTTGTAGGACAGTAGCAAATTTCCCTCAAGTGGATGACCTAAGATTTATCAATCCGTGAGAGGCGTAGGATGAAGATGGTCTCTCTCAAGCAACCCTGCAACCAAATAACAAAGAGTCTCTTGTGTCCCCGACACACCCAATACAATGGTAAATTGTATAGGTGCACTAGTTCGGCGAAGAGATGGTGATACAAGTGCAATATGGATGGTAGATATAGGTTTTTGTAATCTGAAAATATAAAACCAGCAAGGTAACAAGTGGTAAAAGTGAGCGTAAACGGTATTGCAATGATAGGAAACAAGGCCTAGGGTTCATACTTTCGCTAGTGCAAGTTCTCTCAACAATAATAACATAGATAGATCATATAACAAGCCCTCAACATGCAACAAAGAGTCACTCCGAAGCCACTAATAGCGGAGAACAAACGTAGAGATTATGGTAGGGTACGAAACCACCTCAAAGTTATTCTTTCGGATCGATCTATAAAAGAGTTCGTACTAGAATAATACCTTAAGATACAAATCAACCAAAACCCTAATGTCACCTAGATACTCCATTGTCACCTCAAGTATCCGTGGGCATGATTATACGATATGCATCACACAATCTCAGATTCATCCAACCAACATAAAAGTACTTCAAAGAGTGCCCCAAAGTTTCTACCGGAGAATCAAGAACGTGTGCCAACCCCTATGCCTAGGCTCGTGGGCGGAACCCGCAAGTTGGTCACCAAAACATACATCAAGTGGCATATGATATCCCATTGTCACCACGGATAAGCACGGCAAGACATACATCAAGTGTTCTCATAAAAGACTCAATCCGATAAGATAACTTCAAAGGGGAAACTCAAGTCATCACAAGAGAGTAGAGGGGGAGAAACATCATAAGATCCAACTATAAAAGCAAAGCTCGGGATACATCAAGATCGTGCCATAGATGGAACACGAGAGAGAGAGAGATCAAACACATAGCTACTGGTACATACCCTCAGCCCCGAGGGTGAACTACTCCCTCCTCGTCATGGATAGCGCCGGGATGATGAAGATGGCCACCGGTGATGGATCCCCCCTCCAGCAGGGTACCGGAAAGGGGTCCCGATTGATTTTTCGTGGCTCTGGAGGCTTGCGGCGGCGGAACTCCCGATCTATCTTCTGTTCTGGAAGTTTTAGGGTATGACGGTATATATGGGTGAAAGGAGAACGTCGGTGGAGCTACGGGGGCCCCACGAGGCAGGGGGCGCGCTCAGGGGGGAGGGCGCGCCCCCCACCCTCGTGAGCACCTCCCGTATCTTCTGACGTGGGGTCCAAGTCCATCGGTGGGTTTCCTTCCAAAATAACTTCTCCAGCTTGATTTCGTTCCGCTTTGACTCGTCTGATATTCCTTTTCCTCGAAACACTGAAATAGGCATAAAACAGCAAATCTGGGCTAGGCCTCCGGTTAATAGGTTAGTCCCAAAAATAATATAGAAGTGGATAATAAAGCCGAATATTGCCTAAAACAGTAGATAAAGTAGCATGGAGCAATAAAAAATTATAGGTACGTTGGAGACGTATCATGCCTCGGTTTGGCTTTGGTGATAGCTGATACTGCATGATTGCATGGGACTGCAATCATATCCCATTTCCTGCACCCACACGTCCTATGTTGCAGGTTAACTGAATATGTTCTCTCATTGCTTGTCACTTGGTAGATATTTGGCCCAGCCATCAATGCTTGACAGTTCCTAGAATTTTTCTTTGCTTCCTCAAGCAACTCAACATATGTTGGGCATATATCCCACTTGGCTACCTCTGTCTTAGTCCTATTGCCATTGAACCTAACCATCAACTTTGTCCTGATTCCATCTATCATGCTCTTTATTGGTTTGCCCCTCACATCTAATATCATCTTGTTAAAGACCTTACTAATATTGTTGACAACTAGGTAAGTTTTGCAATTGAAGTCCATTGCAAATCTAGCCCAAGCAGCTCTAGGAACTTTGTTAAGCCAAGCCCAAGCAGCCTTGCACTCATTTTTAAGAGCATCAATTGCAGCAAGATGGTCATGTTCAGTATAAGAGTAACTAGCTTTATCCATGTACTTCTTTAATTCTGACCCCCTAAAACCAGCAGTCTAAAAGTTTTGATAGATGTGTCTAAGGCAGAATCTATGTGGGCAGTTGGGGAATACATTGTTTGCAGCTTTAAGAAGACCCTGTTTGGAGAAATCACCATAATCACAACTAAGCAATTATGTACTTAAGCAATGTATATGACCAACAACTACTTAAGCAACTAAGCAATGTATATGACCAACAACTACTTAAGCAATTATGTACTTAAACAACTACTTAATTATGTACCTTCTGTCTATCAGAGATTATGGTGTAATAACCAAATCTCCCTGATTCTCCACCAATTGCTATCTTCAGTTCAAATAGAAACCAAGTCCAACTTTTTGTGTCTTCTTTGTCCACAACTCCAAAAGCAATGGGATATATGTTATTATTCCCATCCCTTCCTGTGGCAGCCAGGATTTGTTGGCCAGTAGACCTGCAATGGCACACAACACAAGTCAGAAACAAGGCATTGAAAAAAGGCAAACTAAACATTCAGAAATCCTTCCTTGCAAAGTAAAATAATCACCTATGAATGGTCTACATCCATTCAGAAATCCTTCCTTGCAAGCATTCAAACAGATGAACAGGCCATGGAACCTTGGATTTTTGCTTGGATGCTCCTTCAAGAACTTAGTAGTGCCAATGCACCTACTACCTGGATTTGTGTCCAAGACAGCCTGCAAATAATCCCTGATCCTGGTATACTGACCCCTCTGATCTCCTTGCACCATCTCAACTGCTTTGTTCTTAGCCCTGTAGGCCATATGAGTGCTGATCTCAACTCCATACTTGCTCTTCAGATTTTGCATTATTGTAGTTATTGATGTGTTCAAGTCTGTTCTTATTGCTTCTAACACCTGAGGTGTGACCCACTTGGTAGTCACCTTGGTGCTCTCTGCTACAGCTGGACATGTGTGCAAAAAATTTGCCTTCCTAATGCAAAATGTTCTCTCATTTGCCAACACAGAAGCTGCAATGAAAAAAGGGCAATCTTCATGTCTGCAAATAGCTATGATTTTGTCATTGCAGTTCCTATGAACTGATAGTTTCAGTTTAGAGCTATGTGGAATGTGAGAAGTTCCCTTCTAAACTGGTAAACACTTTCAAAACAAAGCTTCTTCACAAACTGCATCTCTGGGCTCTCTCTATCCTCAGCATACCAGATTCTTGGTTTGGGTTTTTTGGCCCTACTGTTATTGCCAAGCACAAAAGCTAGGGGTACTGCCCCATCATCCTCCTCCTCATTCAAATCACCAGGATTTGGATCCTCATCAGATGATGGCACCCAAACATCCTCAAATTTTTGCTCCAAACTTGCATGTGATCTAGTGGTTGGACCCTTTCTTATTTTCAACTTCTTCCTCTTTTCCCCTTGTGGTACCACCTCCTCTTCAATTTCCTCATCCTCTCCATGCTCCTCATCCTCTCCATGTTCCTCATTCACTACCTCCTCTTCTAGCTCATAAGGTTCTTCAACATCAGTGTCACCTTCAAAGTTTAAAAATGGGTCCTGTCTCTGCCTCCTCATCTCAGCCATCCTAGCCATGAAATCCTCATCTTGCTCCAAGTCAGAGTCATCTTCAGTTACTAAAACAGGAAGTTTTCTTTTAACTGCCTCCACCCTCTCAACACTCTTCTTATGCTTCTTATACCTCTGTATTTTATTCCTCCTCTTAAGCTCCATAGTTCTTTCCAACTCCTCTTGCTCCAAATCATCATCTCCTGCATTTCCTTGATCCATATCTTGTGCCTCCTGCTCATCAACTTGTGCAACTCTCCTTGTTTTTTTGGATGGTGACTTGTACACCACACCTTCCTCACTGACCTCATACACAGTCCTCTCTCCAACACTGCCTATAGGGACCTGCTGCTCACAAACATGACCTATGTTTAAATCTCCAGGTCTGGGCTCACTACCCCTAACTACTGTCAGATTAACTATGGTCTGATCTCTGTTGGCAATGTGATCTAGCATCTCATCAACCTTGTCATCATCACAGATCTCTTCCAAACCAGCTACTCCCAAGCCAGCATCCCTAACAAAGTACATGTAGTCATCCTCTCCATAGCCTCTTGTCTCTATTAGTGCTATTAGATTCAGAAATGTTATGTCTGAAACACACATGGTCCTCTCCAAATTGTCCCTGTCATGAAAGTGGAGCCTAACTTCCCACACATCATCACACAAACTACAAAGCAAAGAAGCCACACATTAATTTCTATGCATACATTTCTAATAATTAAAATCAATAACAAACTGAAGTATATACAGTGCACAAATAAATATTACAAATTACTAGGTGAAACTGATACATATTCAGTTTAACTGAAATCTTTTGAACACTTAAAAAATTCAGTTAAGTTCATTCATACAGTTTCAATATTTAGTTAACTATTCAGTGCATAGTCAGTTAACTATTCAGTGCATATTTAGTTAAATATCACACTAAAAAATTCAGTTAAGTTCATACATACAGTTTCAATATTCAGTTAACTATTCAGTGCATATTCAGTTAACTGAAATCTTTTGAACACTAAAAATGTTCAGTTATCTATTCAGTGCATATTCAGTTAAATATTACAAATGAGAAAATTCAGTTAACTTAGTACACTATACACTATATACAGTGCATATTCAGTTAACTATGGACACTAAACAATATTCAGTAAACTGAAAACCTTTTGTACACTGAGAAAATTCAGTTAACTTCATACACTGAAGCAAATTCATGTAACTGATAGGATACATATCAGAGGTTAGACTACAAACAATAATGACCTAGAGTTCATTCAAATCGAAGCCTAACTATTGAACTATGAGAAATTGAACCATAACCCTAGAATCCACAGTAAAAGAGGGGGAGAACTTACTCAACGCCACCAAATGCGAAGGCCATTGATGGCTACCCGTCGGAGTAGCTTGCACAAAGACGGGCAAGAGCGCGGCGGCGCGGTACTCAAGCGACGGCGACGGCGCTCTCCTCTTCGGTCCCGACTAGGGTTTGAGCCGCCGCACACCTCCTCCACTTCGATCGATTCGCCGCCAGAAGCAACCCTCCGCTGCAGCCTCCATCCACCTCGCTGGCGGCATCCACTCCCCCGCCATCGTCAGGGCTCGCCGTCGCCATGGAGCACGGGGAGAAAGAGAGACAGAGGACAGTAGAGTGGTGAAAGGGGGAAAATGAAGTGGATAAGGGACCCGTGCTGTTTTGACCGAGACGGCGCGTCCGTTGACATTGTAGCACCGTCAGACGGCGTGAGCTCGTGGGCGTTACGCCACGTCCTCAAAATCGGGCCCCACCTGTCATAATAGTGCTTAAAATGCCCCAACAGACAGTCAGGTGTTTTCTGCAACCCTAGGCTTCAATGTGGTAGTTTTCTGCAATTCACTCTAGTATTAACTATACCAAATTTCACAGTGTGGCAGATGTACGTAAAATACGTATGGATGCTTTGAGCTATGCCCTTGAAAAACTTTGCAGCCCCGAATCTTCTTCGTGCTGCCTTCTTCAGAGACTCCATATGATGTGCAAGTTACCAAGGGTTCCCAACTCGATCGGAGAGCTCCGTAACCTCCACCACCTTGAAATTGAGGTTATAGAGGTGCTGGAGGGTGATGTCAGAATCTTTGCACGGCTGCACTCACTTATCCACCTGAAATTGTACATCTTCGGAACTCCTAAACGGGCCATCATCTTTGGAATGGGATTCTCTGTTCTCAAGTGTTTTAGCATCACGTGTATCAATGTATCATTCCTGACCTTCGAGGCAGGAGCAATGTCCAAGCTCCAACGGTTGGGGACAAATTTCAACGCACATGGATGGGAGCAGCTGGGTGCTCCACCTGTCGGCATCCAGCAACTGGCAAGTCTCAAGGAAGTCGCTGTACATATTGGGGGCTGCCACGCAGAGGAATCTGACAAAAATGCTGCAGAGTCTGCTTTAGGAAATGCCATTGCCGTGCACCCAGGTGTACCTTCAGCTAACATCAAGTGCACAAACTCGTGGTTTTGTTTCGAAGACTTCGGATTGGGCAGATTTTGAGTAATTTAACTTTCAGCACTTGAAGGCCAAATGCCGGTATGTTGCACACTTCTACTATAAATGAGGAAAAAATGATAAATTTAACACCCATTGTTCGTCTCTTCATTAACTTCTCCCTCTTTATTACTCCCGGTCCCTACGTTCCTAAATATTTATCTTTCTAGAGATTCCAACAAGTGACTACATACGGAGCAAAATGACTGAGTCTACACTCTAAAATATGTCTATGTACATTCGTATGTGATTGTCCATTTGAAATTTCTAAAAAAACAAATATTTAAGAACGGAGAGAGTACATGCATACAGTGTGTCTTGGCCAATCTTAAATGTGAGCCCTTTATTTTTCCAGATCCCACAGGAATGCACGTGAAATTCCTCTGTTCCAGAATATGGCATTGGCCACAGTTTGTCGGGTTGTCAACAACAGGATTTCTGCACCAAGCGGGGCCGCCCAAGCGATTATCTTGGATTGCCACGCCAACGCTTGCTTCACGTGTGTTACGGATGAACTGTTCATGGAGAAATGCGGGTGCGCACTACATATGCAGACACTGACACATCCACATGCTTTGTCGTTGCATTGCAAGATTCTGCGCTCGCTCTGTTGATTTACCGTTCTCTCTGAAGAACCTCTGTTTTCTGCCAGCGGAGACCTACAAAACGTGAGCATGTTTCGTGTATATTTTACTTTGGCCTGATGTTTACTACACTGCCATGGCACATATTTATAGAGTGTTTTCTTTTAATTAGTCACATGTATATGCGAGGAATGCGCATCACAGTAACTAAACCTTCTAACTACAAAATATACCCCCCCGACCCTGATGGGCTGAACCATGTTTGTTGTGGAGACTTAGCCCTATAAACTGAATTTTCCTTTTGTGTGCACGCGGTACACATAGTTATATTTTTTTTTCTAAAAGAGGGATTACCCTAGCCTCTGCATCAGAAAGATGCATACGGCTCATATTATTAAAAACGAAACCAGTATCAAAGTCTCCAGTATCTCAAAGTACGAAATGAAAACAGATCGCTCATACGAGCCTAATCAAAAAGCCACAACCGGCAGGCAAAGAAAATAGGAGCCCTACATGCCTATCCTATTACATGACCGCCATCCAAACCGGTTGAAAATAACCCGAGCTACCATCTCCCATTGGGTAGACGCAGTAATAAACGCCCTCGCCTCCGTCGGAGTGAGTAGCGACCACATACGGATCAATGTTGTGGCCCTGAAGATAACCTGCAAAAAGTGAAAGTTCGTTGTTCTGTTAAAAACCAAATTATTTCTGCAGTTCCATACTGCCCATAACAAGGCACAAACTCTAACACGAATGTGCCTCGCTATATCCGAGTCAACCCCATCAAGCCACGTTCCAAATAACATGTTGATAGAGGTAGGTGGAGTAATATTAAAAGCAATATGAATCGAACGCCAAAGAATCTTAGCCAGCGGACAATCTAGAAAGAGGTGCCTGATAGTTTCGTTATGATCACAGAAACTACACCTAGCAGAACCCGTCCAATTGCGTTTTGCCAGATTATCCTTTGTCAAAATGACTTGTTTATGCACAAACCACATAAACACTTTGATTCGCAAAGGTACCTTAACTTTCCAGACGTGCTTCGAGTAAGGAATGACACTAGTGTTTATGACATCCAGATACATGGATTTGACCGAGAACACGCCGTCCTTAGTCAGTTTCCAATATAATCTATCGGGCTCCTGAGACAGCTGGACATCCATCAGCCTTCGTACAAGATGAAGCCAGGCCTCCAAACGATCGCCTACCAGCGTCCTCCGAAAGCTAATGTTGAGAGGCGTGGACTGTAAGACGGTTGCAACGTAAGCTTCTCGACGTTGAACAATGTTGTACAAAGTAGGATATTGAAGTGCCAGGGGCGTCTCCCCAAGCCACGTATCCTCCCAGAACCTCGTATTAGCCCCATCACCGACTAAGATCTTTGCCCTGTTAAAGAAGAGGGGCTTGACTCTCATCAACCCTTTCCCAAACAGTGAGTCAGTCGGACGAACAGTCACCTAAGCCAATGTTTTAGACTGAAGATACTTATTTCGCAGAATCTGAGCCCAAGTAGCCTCAGTCTCGGATGAAAGTTTAAATAGCCACTTGCTAAGGAGACATCTATTCTCGATCTCTAGATTTTCAATGCCTAGACCGCCTTGGTCCTTCGGCCTACAGATGATGTCCCATTTTGCAAGCCTATACTTTCGTTTCAACTCATCATTCTGCCAAAAGAATCGAGATCGATAAAAGTCTAACCTCTTCATGACCCCGACCGGTACCTCAAAAAAGGATAAAAGAAACATAGGCATACTGGTGAGGACCGAGTTAATCAGAATTAATCGCCCTCCATATGACATGACCTTCCCTTTCCAACAGCTCAGTTTCTTTTCAAAATGATCCTCGATGCACTTCCACTCCTTGTTCGTCAGCTTACGATGATGAATGGGTATACCTAAGTACGTGAACGCTAACGAACCCAACTCACATCCGAACAATTGCTTATACGCCTCCTGGTCATCATTTGCTCTTCCAAAGCAAAACAATTCGCTCTTATGGAAGTTAATCTTGAGCCCAGACAATTGTTCAAAAAAGCATAACACAAGCTTCATGTTTCTCGCTTTCGCCAAGTCATGCTCCATAAAGATGATAGTATCATCAGCATACTGCAATATGGATATACCACCATCAACTAGGTGCGGAACCAAGCCACTAACCTGCCCCGCATCCTTAGCCTGACCTATTAAAATAGATAGCATATCAACCACTATGTTGAATAGAATCGTTGACATGGGATCTCCTTGCCTTAGTCCTTTGTGTGTCTGGAAATAGTGACCTATATCATCATTCACTTTAATCCCTACACTCCCTTTTTGCGTAAAGGATTCAATCTGGTCTCGCCAGGCCTTGTCAAATCCTTTCATACGCAAAGCTTGTTGAAGGAAAGGCCATTTAACTTTATCGTATGCTTTTTTAAAATCCACTTTAAAAACCACACCATCTAGTTTTTTTGAGTGGATCTCATGGAGCGTTTCATGCAAGACGACCACCCCTTCAAGGATATTTCTATCTGGCATGAAAGCAATGTAGGACGGTTACACAACTGAATGCGCAATCTGCGTGAGTCGGTTCGTCCCAACCTTGATGAAGATTTTGAAACTGACATTAAGCAAACAGATAGGCCTGAACTGCTCAATGCAAATAGCCTCTGTCTTCTTAGGAAGAAGAGTTATCGTTCCAAAATTGAGCTTGAACAAATGAAGCTGACCAATGAACAACTCATGAAACATCGGCAACAGGTCACCCTTAATGAAATGCCAGCACTTTTTGTAAAACTCCGCCAGAAACCCATCCGGTCCTGGCGCTTTTTTGTTTTTCATTTGTGCAATGGCCTCAAACACCTCCTTCTTCGAAAAAGGAGAAGTCAAAATCTCATTTTCTTCCGTCTCAAGTTGACGAACATCCTCAACCCTTGACTCATCCAAGGACACAAAACTCTCTTCCGGCGGTCCAAAAAACTGCTTATAATAGTTGGTAATGTAAACTTTCAGGTTTTCCTGACCAACTATCGGCCCTTCATCTTGTTCTAATTGGAAAACTCTTCTTACGATGCTTTCCATTAGCAATCATATGAAAGAATTGAGTGTTGTCCTCGCCTTGGACAATTTTACGGATGTTAGCTCTCAAAGCCCACTTCAATTCCTCCTCGCGGAGAAGCTCTTTCAGCCGCAACTCGGCCTCCACTTTAGTCTCCAGCTCGCTGGTATCTAATATAGAGGTTTCAGCTTTTAACTCAAGGGAGTGAATAAGCATAAGGAGTCTTTCCTTCTCCGCCTTATAAATCCCATACGTATGCTTGGCCCATCCACGAAGGAACCTTCGAAGATGACGAATCTTGCACTGCCACCGCTCAATGGGTGACCTTCCACCCGAGTCTTTAGCCCAGTCTCTAGCTAACAACTCGAGGAACTTCTCTTTCAAACCAAGCAAGTTCGAAGGAGAAAATATTCTTATTACCCACATGAGTTTGAGCCCCCGAGTCGACTAGTAGCGTTGTGTGATCCGAGATACCTCGTGTTAACGCCTGCACCGTTACTGTGACGCCCCTGATTCAATCGTACACTAATCATGCACGCAAATGTGTACGATCAAGATCAGGGACTCACGGGAAGATATCACAACACAACTCTAAAACATAAATAAGTCATACAAGCATCATAATACAAGCCAGGGGCCTCGAGGGCTCGAATACAAGTGCTCGATCATAGGCGAGTCGATTGGAAGCAACAATATCTGAGTACGGACATAAGTTAAACAAGTTTGCCTTAAGAAGGCTAGCACAAACGGGATACAGATCGAAGAGACGCAGGCCTCCTGCACAGGATCCTTCTAACTACTCTGATCGTCGTCAGCGGGCTGCACGTAGTAGTAGGCACCTCCGGTGTAGTAGGAGTCGTCGTCGACGGTGGCATCTGGCTCCTGGGCTCCGACATCTCGTTGCGGCAACCAGGTACAAGGGAAAGGGGGAAAAAGGGAGAAAAGCAACCGTGAGTACTCATCCAAAGTACTCGCAAGCAAGGAGCTACACTACATATGCATGGGTACATGTGTAAAGGGCCATATCAGTGGACTGAACTGCAGAATGCCAGAATAAGAGGGGGATAGCTAATCCTGTCGAAGACTACGCTTCTGGCAGCCTCCGTCTTGCAGCATGTAGAAGAGAGTAGACTGAAGTCCTCCAAGTAGCATCGCATAGCAATAATCCTACCCGGCGATCCCCTCCTCGTCGCCCTATTAGAGAGCGATCACCGGGTTGTATCTGGCACTTGGAAGGGTGTGTTTTATTAAGTATCCGGTTTTAGTTGTCATAAGGTCAAGGTACAACTCCAAGTCGTCCTGTTACCGAAGATCACGGCTATCCGAATAGATTAACTTCCCTGCAGGGGTGCACCACATTACCCGACACGCTCGATCCCATTTGGCTGGACACACTTTTCTGGGTCATGCCCGGCCGCGGAAGATCAACACGTCGCAGCCCCACCTAGGCACAGAGAGGTCAGCACGCCGGTCTAAATCTAAGCGTACAGGGGTCTGGGCCCATCGCCCGTAGCACACCTGCACGTTGCGAGGGCGACCGAAAGCAGACCTAGCCTAGTAGGCGTTCCAGTCCAATCCGGCACGCGCCGCTTAGTCGCTGACGTCACGAAATGCTTCGGCTGATACCACGACGCCGGTTGCCCATATCTTGTCCCACGTGGCGGTTAGTGCGTATAAGGTCAACGACCCAACTCAGATCAAATACCAAGATCTCGTTAAGCGTGTTAAGTATCCGCGAACGCTGAACAGGGCCAGGCCCACCTCTCTCCTAGGCGGTCTCAACCTGCCCTGTCGCTCCGCCACAAAGATCCACACAGAGGGCCGTCGGGACAAAGGTCCTTTCAGCCTCCAATCCGTGAATCACTCGCGGGTGCTCCTCGAGCCGACCCGACTTTAGTCACCACATGTATCATGTATAAAGTATATAGTATATACCCTTGATCACCTCCCGAGTGATCATGGCCCGATAGTATAGCATGGCAGACGGACAAGAAGGTAGGGCCACAGATGGAATACTAGCATCCTATACTAAGAAGTAGGATAGCAGGTAAGGGTAACAAGCTGTAGTAACAATGACAAAGCTATGCACGTGAGAATAGGATTAACGGAAAGCAGTAACATGCTACACTACTCTAATGCAAGCAGTATAGAGAAGAATAGGCGATATCTGGTGATCAAAGGGGGCTTGCCGGTTGCTCGAGACAAGGAGGGGTCGTCGGTGACGAGTCGACCACAGGGCATCAAAGATCGCCACGGGTCTACCGGAGAGAAGAGGGGAGAAACAGTAAATACATAGCAAGCAAGTGCATAACAGGACAACAAGCAGAGCTAGACGTGTTCTAACACGGTATGAGGTGATACCGGTGAAGGGGGGAAACATCCGGGAAAGTATTCCCAGTGTTTCGCGTTTTCGGACAGATGAACCGGAGGGGGAAAATTGCGTGTTTGCTATGCTAGGGATGTGTGGCGGACGAACGGGTTGCGTGCCCGAATTCGTCTCGTCGTTCTGAGCAACTTTCATGTAGAAAGTATTTTCATCTGAACTACGGTTTATTTTATATTAATTGTAAAAGATTTAAATCATTTTAGGATTAATTTAGTTATTTTAATACAACATTATCCAGAACAGTGTTTGCTGACATCATCATGAAGTCAGCTGTCAACAGAGCTGTTGACTGGTCAAACTGACGTGTGGGTCCAGTGGGACCCACCTGTCATTCACTGTTAGGCTAATTAGGGATTAGGTTAAACTAATTACTGTTTATTTAAACTAACAGGTTAATTAGATTAATTAAAGAGGATTAATTAACTTAATTAATTCACTAATTAATTAATTAATTAATTATAAATTTTATTAATTCATTTTTACTTATTTTATTTTTATTTTATTAAAACGTTCTGGGGCCGGGCCCCACATGTTAATGGCCCTAGGGGCCTAACGGGCGAATGTGCACACGGGTGTTATCGGGTGCGGGCGCCGCGCACCCGCACGGAGGCGACGGAGGGCGCCGGCGGGGTCGTGCCCACGACGCGTCCAGGGGAGGGCGAGTGGGCGTGCGGGGAGGGGAACCACGGCAGCGGCTCGCCGGAGTTGCGTTCCGATGACCATTTGGTCACCCATGAGCATCAGTAGGACGAGCGCGTTGGCGCGCATCGAGTTGGGCTAGTGGTTGGTGCTGGAGGTGGCCGAAAACACGGCCGGTGACGAGGTTCGGCGGCGGCGGGCGTGCAGCAGCAAGGGGGAGCGGGGACCGTCCATGGCCGGGCTTGGTCAGAGGGGGCGTGGGCGCGAGCGCGCGCTGTCGGCCATGGTCGTAGCGGCTAAGCGCGGTCCGAAGCGTCTGCGGGAGCTCGACGGTGGACGCGCAGGAGGAGGCGGTGTACGCGGCGGCTCGGGGTGGGTCGGGCGCATCCACGGCGCGGCGAGCGCAGCGTCGATGGCAGCGGGCGGGAGTCGCGGTGGTCGCACGCCGGTGCGGGACGGTGTGCGAGCGAGGGGAAGGGGAGGCCGAGGGCCTCACCGTAGTTGTAGGGTACATGGCAGCTGGTGTCGAGGAGGTCGACGGGGATGAAGGAGACGTAGAGGAGGCAGTCCGGTCATGGCGTCCGGCGAGGTCCAACGGTGTGCGGCGTCGAGCAGGCGGGGGCGAGGTAGCGGGCGGCGCCAGAGACGACGAGCGGCGTCGGTTCACGGGCAGGACGGGCAGCGCGGTCGGCGCATCGAGGTTGGGCTCCTCCCCGATCCAGATGGGATCGAGCGGAGAGGGGGAGAGGGAGAGGCAAGCGAGTGGGGGGAGTGGGGGGCGAGTGGGGAGGGAACCGCTAGGGTTTGCGGTTCTTGAGGGATAAGGGAGTGAGTGGGGGGGGGGGCAAGTGGGCGGTGGGCGGCTGGCTAGCCTCAGTGGCTGGTGGGCCGAGGCCCAACGAGGGGGGGCTTTTATTTTTCTTTTGTTGTTTTTTATTCTTTTCTGTTTTATTTTAATTGCACTTTATTTTTGGTTTAGTAAAATATTAAAATAGCCCCACAAATAGTGTGTCAAAATAATCCACTGTTCTAAGAAGTTTTACCTTAGAATAAAAATAGTTTAGTATTTGGTAAAATATATTAGGAGTATAACTAATTGTTTTGATGTTGTTTTAATCACTTTAGGGTATTTAAAAAAATTTATAAAGATGTTGTTACTCCACCAATAATATCCATGATTTATTTGTCACATTAAGAACATTTTAGTTTTGACTTTTGAAAACTTTAATTGTTTGACTTGATTTTAAATTTGAATTTGAATCGTTTTTGAACCATCGCGAGATTAATAACAGTAACCGAGGTGACGTGGCATCATTGGCGTGGAATTACTGTAGCCTAAATATTCGGGCGTCACAGTTACCAGGGGAAACTTCTGTTCCCAATCGACGCTAGCCAGAACTCGATCAAGCTTCTCAAAAGTCGGAACCGGTAACGAGTTTGCCCAAGTGAATTTCCTACCCGAGAGCTCTATCTTTCTGAGATCCAATCTTTCAATAATAGTATTGAACATAAACGACCATCTGCCGTCAAAATTGTCATTATTCTTTTCCTCCTTTCTTCGAATAATGTTAAAATCACCACCCACTAAGACGGGTAGCTGCTCGTTACCGCAAATACGGACCAAATCAGCCAAGAAATCTGGCTTGAGTTATGGTTGGGCAGCCCCATAGATTGCCACCAAAGCCCAATCGAATCCATCGGCTTTAGTTCTGACCCGAAACTTTACCGCAAACTCACCCAAAACTACACTCTGAACCTCCAACGTTTCGCACTTAACCCCAAGTAGAACCCCACCGGATCTTCCTCGAGGTGGGAGGCAGTGCCAGTCAAAATCTACCCCCCCCAGATAAGGTGCTAAGAATTTGTGGAGTGAAATTACCTCGTCCAGTCTCGGACAAAGCAATAAAGTCTAAATGATGTTCAAGAGAAGCATCCGCTAGAAACCTTCTTTTAGCCAAGTCTTTAAGACCTCTGCTATTTCAAAAAATGCCTCTCATATTTCGTCATGAATTTTTTTAGAGATACGGATCCTAGCACTTCTACGCACCGCCGACACTGGATAAACCTTCCGTTTTCAGGTCCGCCGACACATAGTTATAATATCTGCATCAAAAATTCGAAGGCTACTTATCTCTTTTTTTAGGGTTAAGGCTACTTATCATTGCATGACGTACATCCATAGAAAAAGAAACCAACTTCCTTCACAAACTTTGGATATGGACAATGCTACATTCTGAATAGTGCCATCCAAAGAGCAGAGCATTCTACAGATCACTGAATGCGTGGGTCATGATTCCAAGTAGTTAGCCTACTGCCTATATCCAATCTCAGGTGTCCTGTTCTTGCATGCCCTGAGCTTTCAAGATTTGCACCTGCCTGTTAGCAAGGACATTAATTTCGCGCTTCGGTCCTTTCTGTTCGCAAAATTCATGCAGGATCTCATGATGTTTCTCTTTGTAGAATTTGTTTGGCTAGGTGCAATTAACTGCCCCATAAGCTGGATCAACCCTGATTGTAGCAGCTTTAGTAGTAACAATTTTGAACAAGACCTGATGCATATAAATGGACTTCTATTTCCGGATTATATCAGCATCAACAATTTTAGTCAACAAACTTATGGCCCCATAGTTGTTTCTTTTCACACCCAGCTTATGGTTATGAACATCCTGATTTATGTTCATCAAATCATCTTTAATGACATGGCTATTTGCACACGTGAAGTGACGTGGTTGGTGGGCGGGACTGGCTACTGCTCCGTTGGGCTGCCCGTAGTGGGTAGTATCGCAAGTTAGTATCAATAGTATCATATATATTAGTATCATAGATAGCTTTATTTATTGTCATGCAAGACACGTAGTACTTTATTGTCATGCAAGACACATAATAGTATAATATTTATTATGATACAGTATCATGATGTGATACTTAATAATCTCTTTCTTCATTTAATTTTATGTCAACTCGTTGAAATTGCTTAGTTGACATGCATGATGCTAGTACTAGCTATGATACTTTCGTTACGGGCAGCCTTAGAGATCACTATGGCCTTTCTTCTTGAACAACAACGAGAGGCGCCGATTAGAGCTGAGGCCACCTCATGATCTCATCTCCCATGTCAAGGCTAAGCCATCCAACTCTCCACCAGTTGTGTCAAGGTCACAACTGACTCCCTGCCTGGGAGCAGCGCCTCCTTGCCCAGCCTCATAGCCGTCAAGGTCCGCTCTCGGAGCACCCTCCCGCCCTCAGACTCCATCATCCACCTCACCTTGGATGCCACTTCGTCGGCTTGGACCACCTCCTTGTCGTACCCTTCCACCGCCACGGCCAGACCCAGCTCTTTCTCTAGGAACACTCTGTTAACCCGTTGCTCAGCGTAGAGTGGCCAGGCCAGCATGGGCACGCCGGCCATGACCGTCTCTAGCACGGAGTTCCACCCGCAGTGTGTCACGAAGGCACCCACCGCGTCGTGCGCCAGCACGTCACGCTGCGGCGCCCATGACTTGACGACGAGACCGGTGCCCTTGGTCCGCTCCAGGAAGCCCTCGGGGAGGAGAGCGTCGAGGTCCGGCTCCGGCAACTTGTCCAGCTTCTTCGCCGGGTCGTCGATGTCCCTGGGCGGGCTCCGCACAACCCACAAGAACCTTTTGCCACTCGCCTCCAGGCCAATGGCCAGCTCTCTTGTCTGATTTGCGCTGAACAGGCTGCGGCTGCCGAAGCAGAGGAACACCACGCTGGCCTTGGGCTGTGCGTCCAGCCATGCCAGGCACTCTTGGCCGCGCTTGACGCCCACCTCTTCCGACAAGATCAGCGGCCCGATGCAGTAGACAGGAGGCGTCGGAGGCCGGGAGGTGTGCAGAGCCCGGCACTGATGGCGTCCACGGCGCGTGGCTCGAGCGAGCGGAAGGTGTTGACGATGATGCCCTGGGAGCGGCAGAGGTAGGGGGAGACCCTCAGGAAAGCTCTGTACGCCGTGTCGTCACGATCCATGAGCGGCTTGAAGCAGTGCGTTGCCGGGAACGAGGCGATTCCCGGCACGTGCACGAGCTCCTCGCCCATCTCTCGAAAGCTGGCGGTGCTCTGAGCGTGCAGCACCGGGAGGTACAAGAAGATGGCCAGAGTCTCGGCGCAGCATGTGAAGAAGCAGTAGGCGGGGATGCCAAGCTCCGTCGCGACATCCAGGGCGACACTGCAGAAGAAGTCCACCACCAGGATGGCCGGGGAGGCGCCGGCCAGGAAGTCACGAAGCTGCGGACTGGAGGCGCGGGCGGCCTCGAAGGTCACCGCCTCGGGGTGGACGGAGTCGACGGGCGGGAGCTCGCCCGGCGGGAGGCAGTGGAAGGAGATGGAGGGGTTGGCCTCGGTGACGCCGGCCAGGAAATGCCCGGTGGCGCCCGTGTCGTACGGCGGCTTGATGATGACGATTGTGACGGCGAGGCCGCGAGCGGCCAGGATTTTGCCGAGCTCGGCCATGGAGACGAGGTGGCCCAGGCCGGGCGCCGGGTATAGTACCACCTGCTTCCTAGTGGTTGCGGCGGTGTCCATCGATCACGTATGGTGTCCACCGGCTTTGCTTTGGAGGGTGTGGTGCGGACGGAGATTGGCGAACCAGAGCCCCGACAATTTATAGATAAGCAAGAGCAACGCAACCTATCGAAGTATCGATGGCCACTTGTTTCCCACTTCCTCTAGGCTAGACAGTATACCGGCCGGAGCCGGACCACACCACGATGGGCAAGCTCCACCAGCAAAGAAAGCGACGACACCATCTTTGGCTGCCAACAGAGAGCCTGGTAACGACTGTTGTACTTGTGCTAGCATGCCTTTGCCACTCCCTCGGTAAATACTAATGGAAGTTAATCGACTGGTCACAACTGAAGTAGCTGGTGTGGTCTTGGCGTGGTGGTAAATACCACTGCACCAATAGAAGATCTCGCCAAGGTAGAGGTACATGAGCAGTGTGGCCAGCAATGTTTTCCATGCTGTAAGACGTAGACCTCCCCAAGCTGCAAGATTGAAGCGTGGCTTGCCCTAGCATCTAACTAAGTTGTGCTAGCACATTCCTGTGGCAAGGACCCCGTTAACCAAGTCGGCGACTGGTTATGTGACCGGCGCTGGTTATCAGAAAGATGGGAGAAACACTATGCATGAGGCTGGTTGTAATGGGAGTATCATATACTAGTATCATGCATATGATACTAGTGTATGATACTACCTCCCTAATGCATAGTATCATATATTAGTATCATGTAGTACTCTATTTATTGCCATGCATGACACAAAGTAATATAGCATTTAATATGATACGGTATCATGATATGATACTACATCCTCTCTTTCTTTCTTTAATGCTATGACACCTCATCAAAATTGCCTAGTTGGCATGCATGATACTAGCTATGATACTACCATTACAACCAGCCTGAGGAAGACCCCGATCTATGAATGCGGCGTGGAGAAGCTAACCGTCTATCTGTAGACGAGAAAATAGCCCAAGTTACGAAGAAATGGCAAAGTAATGTCGCCAAAGAAGTAGCCCGAGTGTACGCCGAGTGCGCTTTGCCGAGAATAATTCTGGGCAAAGGCTTTTCTGAGAGTTTTTGGCCCTTCACAGTGCAGCACTCCGCGTAGAGTGAAATTCCAGTAGTAACATGCGATTGCCATGTTGTTCTTCTCCTACTGCAGGGTTGTATTTTTTTAAAATCAAAGGAAATAGGAAGCTATTGGTATGATAATTTCATATATGGTGTGGCTACATGCTTGCTAACAATATTGGTTGAAATTGAACACATGCCTAATGTTAGATAAATATAAGTCAAAAGACGCAACATCCAAGCCCTCGAGATATGTGATAGTAGTATTGCCCATCAAGTAAGTACTTCCTGGTTTTAAAGTTCCTTTTTGTCTGCTTAATTGGTTGTCACATTACAATTTAGTGCTGCCTTGTGTTGTTAGTGTTTGTTCAGTTTAATGCGCAGCTTCAATGCATCTCTATTTCACATCCATGTCCTCTACTCGGCCAGCTCCGCCTACAAGGTCCAGTTCCATGCCTCTTTGCCCTGCCAGTTCGGGAACATCGTGTGGAAGACCTGGGCCCCTCCAAAGTGTCGTTTCTTCGCCTGGCTCACTGTCCAGAACCGCTTATGAACCGCTGATCGCTTGGTGAAACGCGGATGGCCGCACCAACCTACTTACTAGCTCTGCCATACCTCCCCTGAGACGGCACGACACATTCTTTTCGAGTGCCGCTTCTCCAGACGTATCTGGACGGCCGCGGCCTCTTGGCTGTCTTGTCCAGACCTCATCAGCAGCATCGGGGAGGGTAGGCCTAAAGTCATGGACTATTGGCTGGCCGTTTCGAAGTCCACCACCTCCTCCCCAATAGGCTTGCGCTCAGCTATCACGCTCATCACTTGGGAGATCTGGAAAGAGAGGAACGAACGAGTTTTCAACAATAAGTCCTCCCTGCCATCGATTGTCATGCATAAGATTAGGGAAGAGGGGAAGGACTGGATCCTCGCCGGTGCTAAAAATCTGGCGGAACTTGTAGACTGATCCTCTTCCCCCTGTGTGGGGGGCGGTGTTCGCCCCCTTTCTCGTTTTTTTGCCATACCCATGTTTGCTTCTCTTATATCAATAGAAGGCAAAAGATTTTTTGCCCGTTTAAAAAAAATTCACATCCATGTCCTGTTTGTATGGAGAATGTCGCTCTCCTGCATACTCTGCCCTTCAATGTTCAAGTGTGATGAAAAATATGGGCCCTGGTGTGTTTGTTGATTGGAGTTAACTGATATCATTTTATTTTTGTATCTGTGTTGAAATAGGAACCGTTGTCACTTCAAACATGTACGTGTAACTACAATCAAACAATCTTCTCCAAGTCTAGCACTTGGATATTATCTCAAACCTAAACCTTCATTTGACAAATGCAAGTTTCAAACTAAATGCTGCACGATGAAATGTTTTATCGAAATACTGAATTTAGTTATTTGTAATGAATAATACTTCTCCACTATCAGGATACTTCTTGATTGTTCTGGTGACGATCCAAGGCCTAACAAGTCTGCCTTCGCTTAGAGGACCATCTAGGACCGGTTCTGGTGGCCTTTGGTCATATATTTTGTCCCAGTTGGGAACAATGTCATTTCTACTTGGGCGTGTTAATACTGCAAGACTCCCAAATTAACATGAAAACTTTTTCTTTCTCTGATGCACTCACAATACGTAGTCAAATTACATTATCTTAAATGATCATGGGAAAATGGCATCACATTCCATGTTAGCCATACAGTATAATTATAGAAATACTGAGATACCTATTATAGCTAGATGAACGCATAACAAGTCGCGCATCAAAGCGCGGGGTATCACATTTTTAAATGTGTGAAGCTTTTACTAAATTCATAAGATTTTTAAACCCACAAATATTTTGAAAATTTGTGAAAAAATAAATTTAAGAATTTAAAATATTTTTTAAATCCACGAATACTTGCGAATATTGTCAAATTAAAAAAAGATATCCGGTTTTTTCTAAGCTATCAGTGGAGCGACCTAGAAAATACTAAGGGAGCGAGCAAAGCACGAAGCTGAGCTAAGTCAGCAAGAGCTTCGTGTTGACCCATGGGAGCATCATAATAGCAATTCTACGGTTTGGGTGCGGCATGAGCTCTCAAGAGGCTCACACAACAATCACCGGCCAACACCGAGGCTAAAACATGGAAGGACACCATAACCACGCCTCATGCTCATGAATTAAAAAATATTCATGACACTTGGAAAAAATGCTCATGAGTTAAAAAATATTTAAATCTTCCAAAATTTGTTAACATTTCTTATAAAATACTCACAATTTTAAAAATTGTTTACTCTAAAAAAGATCTTGTATTAAGAAAAAGTAGTTGTTTTTCATTATGAAGAAATGTCAATATTATTTTTCTCTTTTTGAGCACTTTTGTCTGGTGAAGGAAATGTGCAAAATACATTTTCATTTTTGAACGACCATATACTTTTTTATCCTCTTTTTGGAAAATAGAAATGAAAAAATGCATAATATTTTGGATAGAGAAAGAATAGTTGGTGTGGTGGATCATGAGATCAAGAAGTCGAGGGTGTATTCTACAAAACATTTGAGCGCTTCAGGAAGATATATGTATCGAACTGAAAGGAAGCTGTGTAAATATCTGTTGACAAAAAAAAAAGCTGTGTGAATTTCTAGCACGTGTCTTGATGAATTAAATTGTGAACATAATGCGTTGTTACCCAAATATGAGTGAAATGGCCTTTACAAACACGTGAGGTGCAAGTATGTGAGAGAATACCGTAGAACATTTGAGGTTTGTAAGAGCAACTCTAGCCAATCCCCCTAAAAGGCTATAACGGCCGGCACCTAGCTAGCCGATCCTCTCTAAACAGAGTAGTGGAGTAATTTTTTTAGTCCGCCTCCTACCTAGTGCCTAAATACGCTCAGCCAGGACAGCACGGAGTAAAAATTCTGCCTCTCTCGCACCTCCCCCCCCCCCCCCCCCACCCCACCGCCTCTTCGCTGACACACATCCTGACGACATTCCACCGGCCCCGCCACTACCCTGCCGCCCTTATGGCCGACTCCGAGCATTTGCCGGCCCCGCCACTACCCTACCGCCCTTCTGGCCGACTCCGAGCATTTGCCGGCCCATCGCCATCGCCTGAATCAAGGTGAAATGCCGCCGTCGTCGCCTTAACCGATTCGTCGGATTCCTCTCGAATCTTATTCCTGGTTGGCGGCCGCCGCATATGACTTTGCATGCACAACGTTGTAGCACTACTAGGGAAAAGCTTACATGTAGAGGCTTACTAGTAGCATGGGTTTATACCCCTTGCTACTGCTACTTACTAGTAGCGCGGGTTTATACTCCTCGCTACTACTAAGTTGATAGTAGTAGCGCGATTTTATAACCCTTGCTACTATTAAATGGTCTTTACCATGCCCCCCGGACATGCCATAGTAGTAGCGAGGGGTATAAACCCGCGCTACTGCACGGGTTTATAGCCCTCGCTACTGCACGGGTTTATAGCCCTCGCTACTACTAAGTACAAGGTAGGTGAAGTCCCCATATCCTTGGCCGAATCCTTCTTCTCTCCCTCACTCTCCCCCCTCTCTTCATAGGCTCTTCCATGGTGCTCATGCCCAAGCACACCTCCTCCATGGCGGCCAACGAGTCCCAAATCCAAACCCACACTCTCCTGATTCTGCTTCTCCCTCCCACCCGCAATTCCCTTCCTAACCCACAGGCACCGCCGACCTCGCACCTCATTGCCTCTCTCAAATCCGGCGACCTCCACTCCCACCACAGCCCCTCCCCCTCCTTCCTTCTCCTTCTCTACTGTTGGAGGAGAGGGAGAACCAGCAGAGCGCCATCCATGGCGGCGGCCAGATCCGCCATGGACACAACCACCGGTTAGTTGCTCTTCCTACTCCTCTCAATCTCTCTCTCTTTCTCTCTTCGTATTCTAATCGTTTTCTCTTCTTTTGTAGTAGCAGCAGAGGAGAGATGCAAGGGTGAGTTGGGTGGGGAAGCACCATCACCATGGACGACTTCATCCCCTCCAGGACCAACATCAGCCCTGGATGAAGAGGACGTTGACGCCCAGTAGCAGCAGCCTTGGATGAATTTATTTTTTAATTCCTAATTAGTTAATAGTAGCGCGGGGCCCTTACCCGCGCTATAGCTAAGTAGTAGTAGCGCGGGCGGCAACCGTGCTACTACTAGCAGAAGTAGTAGTACCGTGGGTAGGACCCGCGCTACTGCTAAAAGTTAGTTGTAGCGACGTAGCAGTAGCACGGGCCCCTGCGCTACTAATAGGTCATTACCCTGTGCTGCTACTAGGGTTTTCCCTAGTAGTGTAGGTCTTCACAATGCATCACAGCTCACTGGTTTAGCCTGAACCTCGTCGGCCGGCCGGCGCACCACCACCACCTTGCAAGTGTTCGATGGGTTGCTTAGGTGGTTTTTTTTCTTTCTTTCATTTTGTTTTGTACAATTGAATTGAACCGGGCCGTTTGAATTGAAGATGAATAGGATGAGAGGGATGATCTTCGCGGAATCATCGTCATCCGAAAAGGAAGAAGATGATGAAGATTTTGAAACTGTTGTTGGCATGATTTTCAATGATGATATTTGGCAAACGAGGAGAGGATCGTAGTTTAGCCGCATACAACTCAACCATGATAGAGCAGAGGGCCATGCCAAGATCATGGGAGATTACTTAGATCCAAATCCAACCTATCCGGAGAAGTACTTTCGCCAGCGCTTTCAGATGCACACAAGTCTTTTTCTCACTGTTGCAAAAGCTGTTGAGAAGTATGATGATTGGTTCAAGCTTAGAAGGAATGCATGCGGAGAGATAAGTACAAGACCTCTGATGAAGTGCATTGTGGCTGTTCGATTTTTGGCATATGGCTGGGCGGATGCAATTGATGACTATGGCTGCATTGGTGAAGACACAATCTAGGAGGCCGTTCGGAGGTTCTAAAGCAGTGATTGATGTTTTTGGATCAGAGTACTTGAGGGCACCCAAAGAGGAGGGCACCGAGAGGCTAATGGCAAAGAGGGGAGCAAAAGGATGGCCAGGGATGCTTGAATGTGCACTGAACATGGAAGAATTGTGCTGCAGGGTGAAAAGGTCGGTACAAAGGCCACTGCAACAATCCAATGATCAATCTTGAGGCAGTTGAAAGAAGGATCTATGTATATGGCATCCATTATTTGGTTTGTCTGGCTCTCACAATGATCTGAATGTGTTTTCCAGATCATGACTATTTGCTAGGCTTATTACAGGAGATGCTCCTCCTTGCAACTATATAGTTAATGGGCACAACTACACTATGGCTTACTACCTTGCGGATGGCATCTATCCTCCATGGGCCACATTAGTCAAAATAAATCCCCATCCAAAAAGAAACAAAAATATTCACTTTGCCCAACGTCAAGAAGAGGCTAGGAAAGATGTGGAGCGAGCCATTGGTGTGCTTCATAAGCGCTTTGCAATTGCTCGTGGCCCTGCCGAGTACTGGAGCTCCATAGTTCTATGGCAAATTATGACTTGTTTCATCATATTGCATAACATGACCATTGAAGATGAGAGAGATATGCCTGAGAACTATCGGTACATCACCAACGAGACTCCGGTTGATCCAGAGATGACCCAAATAGGACCCATGCATTTCTTGAAGCGCATCGTAGGATCGAGAACCGACAAGTTCATAATCAGCTCCAAAAAGATCATGTTGAGCATCACTGACAACTTCATAGCACTTCCTAGTTGTGCTTTTATTTGGTACATCTGAACCATTTGGTGTGTTTAAATTTGAATAATTTGATTTGTAAACTTTGAATTCCGTTTGTAAATTATATTAGTGATTTGTTTGAACCTTCATATTTATGTTTAGTTTTTATATGTGTGCTAATATGTAGTTGTAAAGTAAACTAGTATCTCATAAGTTAGAAAAAATAAAATTATACTCCGTTATATTGAAGGGATTGGATGGTTCTGGCCAAAAGTTAGTGGAGTAGATATACTCCACTAAGCTTTACTCGGCCGGATGCTTCTCTATTTTTAGGGGATCGGTTAAAATTGCTCTAAGAGCAGAAAAATACTAAAAACCGAGGGTCGTTATCCTACATATAATATGCACTATGAAGTACTAGTAATTAGCCTAACTTGACGACTTATATAGATGTGGTATATGGACCCACAAAGGTGTGGCGATGTGTATGTGAGGCATAGACTGCTAGATCAGGGTTTATCGGCAAGGACGCGCGGATTACACACACTTTGCATCTGGTTTTTAGACACAAGGAAGATCGAAGTATGGCAAGATGGTCAGGTGCCTTCGATTCGAGACTGATCTCGATCAAAGCATCTGAGCTTTGAGCCTGGTGCCCGACGATCGACCGGAAGCTCACCCTAATCAGTTTCCATGTCGTCCGTAGGAACGACGCCAAACACATGCAACCGCAAGGTAGCCACCCACAAGAAATCTAGGAATGCAGCGGTACAATCTGCGGTGGCGGCGGGCGCCGTGACGACCTGGCGACGGCACATGGGGCAGCTCTCTTTCTCCTGCAGCCACCACTCTACGCACCGCCCGTGGAAGCGGTGCCCGCACGGCGTCTCCTTCCACGCCGCGGCGTTGTCCTCCTCCAAGCATATCGGGCAGCTGATATCGTCGTCGTCGTCGGACGGCGCGTCCACCGTCTTGAGTGCCTCGGTCACCAACGCGGCCAACTCCGGGTCGTCTGGATCTCCCACGACGCCTACGCCGACGAAGTCCTCGAGTAGATTGTCCTCGTGACCACCTTCTTCTTGTAGCAGGTCCATGGCAAGCGATGGCATCGCGCGCGAGAGAGATCGAGGGAGCTTGATCAGTTCCTCGCCGGCTACGTACGTAGGTACGTACGTGATGGTGAAGTGAAACCGGATCTGATAGTTCGTAGGAGATCGATGCTCGGTGAGGCAATGGGAATATGCGAGCGTGCGGCAGTTTACTTATAGTGCTTCGCTCGGGGAGGCAATAGGAGATCGATCGGGAAACACGTTCTCGTGCCGGAGTAGGATAGGATTACCACGGGTACGCCCGACTTCATTTCTATATCGATCTCGTTCCGGCAGGAAGCAACGAGTTCGTCTCTGATCGGCATGTTGAGCAGTTGGACTCCGTCATAGGGGGATTTTCCAACGAAATCTCTACAGAACTTCGGATTTCGGATTACCACGGGTATGCCCGACTTCATTTCTACAGAACTTCGGATTTCGGATTTTTCAACGAAATTGATCATGCAACTCTGATTTTGTAGAAACACGGTACAGAGCCAGACGTTCATCCACTCATCCCTATGAACGCACGCACGCCCACTCTATTTCTATGAGTGCCTTCGAATGACCGAGCTGGCACATCATCTTGACATTGACGAACTCGCCACAGATTCCTTTGTAGTCGACAGGAACGTCTCCTTCCGCTGAACGCACATCGTCAGAAATAAATCTAGAAAAATGCTAGCACCAGCGTCAAGTCTAGGACTTGAACGGATACCCGCTGTCCTTTTAACCATCCAACCACTCGTTGGTTTGCAACTCTGTTATGAGAATAGTGACACGTCAGATCATATTTTGCAACATAGCGTATGTAGATACTATTTTCGTGTACTTAAAACCTAGCTAAGCGCTAGCCCCCAACCTCGCCACCATTGCTGCCGGCTGGTTGCAGCGGCGCCTGGACTCATGTCCCGCTTGTTACGGTGGTGCTACTTATCCGCGTTTGCAACTGCATCTTAGAACATCTCTAACCGATCCCCAATGACCAGTTAAAGGAGGATAAATTAGTTTTTTCTTCTCTAACCGAGAACTAACATAACCCCCAACCCGTTAGGGGATTACACAGACTCGATCGCTACTTACAAATATACTCAGCCGATCGCTCATGGACTGAAAATTCTCCACCCACTTCGCCTCACCTCCCACCATCCCCGCCTCCCAATCCATGCCGGAGTGTCATCGCCCTTAGCTGCATTCACTTTGGCGCCGGCCCGCTGCCGATAATGGCCGGATCCAGCTGCCACCCACTTCGCCTCACCTCCCACAATCCCCGAGCTTGTGGCCATGGCGGTGCAACTTCCTCCCGCGTCGTCGCTGCTACTTCCACCCGCCAGTGGTGCTTCTTCCTCTCGCGTTGGCCGCTTTCCCGAACTCCCACCGCCGGCACCGCCACCGAGGCAATACATTGGCGTGCAGTACAGCCGGCGAGGAACATGGGTGGCGGAGATAACCGGTCGCTACATGCAGCAGAAGATATGGATAGGGTCAAAACCCAGTCCTTTGCATGATCCACCATAGTTATGTCTTTGGGGCTGAGCATCCCCTTCTCCTTGATACTCCCTTTGTAGTCTTGCCTCTTTGTATGTGACTAGCTACAAGCAATTTGCGTATTCACGAAAAAAGTTCACTCTATGTGACTATGTCACATCTTTCCACTCTCATCTGTCTCATTCACCCACTGCCTCAGGCAACCCTGCCGCGCAGCGCGTCTAGATTGGGCCATAGTGACAACCACCCAAGAGAGGGTTAACCGCGTGAGGTTGGCAAATCTAGAGTTTTTTCTTGCAATATATTACTACTCCAGAATGCTCAGTTACAATACTATAGCAAACGAAGCTTGGCACATCAGCCTGTAGCGCTTAGCCTGTTGGTCTTGTCCGTTGCTCTAGCAAAGCTGGCTCCCGGGCCCGACGGCCGCCTCCACTCGGACGACGTCGACGTTGGATTTCCGGCGTGCTCGTGCTACTGGATTTTGCAATAGTTCAGTAAGATTAACCACTGATGTAGTGTCCACAAGTTGGCATAATTTTTCTGAATAAAGTTTCAGATAGAAGATCAGTTTAATTAAAGAACGTTAATCATAGGGAGAGGTCAAGAAACAGAGGCGGAGGCCAACCTGCTGCGAACGGGGAGGACGGCAAGGAGCTGGACTCGCTGGACAGGACCGAGAGAGACGGCGGCCGGGCGATGGTGAAGCTGCGGGTCATCGTCGGCTGGACATGCACGGCCGGCGCGGCTGACGAGGAGGGCGAGAAGGAGGAGTACTTTCGCAGCCTGCCGAGACCGTTTTCCGATGCCGGCGACTTTTCGTCCCAGAGCTGGTCGAGGAGGCCCACGCGACTAGTACCGCGTACCTATGCAGCTATGCTTGTGGCCGTCGTCTTTCTGGTTGGGAAGCAGAGAGACAAGAACGCTGAGATAGAGTGGCCTCCGAGAGGATGCACACAACACAAGGCTGATCGGTGGCTCCCAAACAATTCCAGAAGAACACACGGAAGGCCGTGCAGCAGAAACGCACAATATCACAATAAAAAGACATGCGTAAAACCCGTCATGTTGACATGAGGATGGAAGCAACCCCTCGACGACCCACATCATATACTTAGGAAAAAAGTCTGCAATAGATGAGTTCAGGTGAACACCAAGGTTAATGACGAATCTGCAACAGCTATATCAATCTAGAGATTCTGCGGCAAGTTCTACGATGACTTTGTATGGCAATATTAATCTAGCAAGCAGTAATGGGTAATTATAAGAGAAGGAATAAGACGAGTTTGATATCCGATATCAATGAGTCTGGTATGGCCAGAAACGACAGCATCGGAAGGCCATGAAGCTATTTTAATAGATGGTGATCCCATGTCGGCAAATAGGGATGCAAGCGGGCACATGGCAAACGGCTTACATGATTTTTCCATCCTCCGTGCAACCGCAATTTGGTCTATAATTATTTCCCAATCACATGCGTCGAGACTCAAGTTCAGAATTCAGCGCCATAAAAAAATTGTTCGAACTGAGCACGGAATGGATCAACTCGATTCAAATAGATTGTGTTACCTCCTATTTGATGAAGCAATCCACACGTCAAATGAGTTGTAGATGCATTGCACTAAGACTTGGTAAAAAAAATACTCCGTAGGAAGTCATCACAGCGGAAGATTGATAAATGATAGAAGCATCACGTTAGATTGTATGGACCTATCCATCTGTATAAATAGTAGGACGGGTCGGCAAAGAAAATTAAAATACACACCCATGACCCATCATGGTGCGCTTGGAAGTTAAGACGAAAGAAAGAAGGAAACTTTCATCACTTCCGCTTCGGTAGACCCCCTCTAACACAAAGACGGCTGAGATTGCCCAATACCTCTTCATAACAGAGGGCACGATGGACATTTTTTTTAAAGAGTCGGCCCGCCCGCCCGCCTGAAAAAAAAATGCCGGCGCGTATACGTATACGAATACAGGTCCCGCCCACCCGACTGGAAAAAAAAGTCCAGATGTGGCCGCCCCGCCCGCCCGCGATCAACGCGGCAACAGCGCAGTCAACGCGGCTGCCGCGCATCGTCTGCCGCGCGGCGCCCCCGTCCCTATCCCCCCTCCACCCAACCGCGCCTGCCGCACGCCACCGCCTGCCGGCTCCTCGCCTGCCGCGCCTCTCACCTACCGTCGTTAATGCCCCGCCCCGCACCCGCCCCGCGCCCGCCGGCTATAAAATCTACTCCCGTCGCGCCCGCCCTGCCCACACCGCCCGTCGTCCACACCGCCCGTCCACCTCTCCCCTCTCTCGCCCCCACCGCGGCTTCGTCTCCACCGGCCTGCAAAAATGGCGTCGAGCGACTCGGACAGCAACCGCGCGGCATCGGGCGGCGTCTGGCCTTCGAGCCTGACACTAGGGCAGACGGAAGATCTCTTCCGGTTCGGCCTGCTCGTGCCGCCTGCGGCGAAGGTGCCGCATCCGTGGAGGATCTCCGCCGACGGCTACCCCACGTAGGGCCCGTCGGCGACGAACGCCGAGCTGAGCCCGCACCCCGGTGGGCGGTTCAACCGGAGGAACCACCGCCGATTTTGGAGGGGCAAGCGGTTGAACGACGTGATCGTCGCCTTCAAGCACGCCGCCCGTGAGCTCCCCGTCGGCGACATCACAGGCGAAGCCAGGCCCTCTCGCCTGCGCGGGCGCGAGCGCACCCCGCCTCCTGGCCCCGCCCCACCAGCCCCGGCCAAGGCCGTGATCCCGCCGGAGGTGGCGGCGCTCCGACAGGACAGCGACACGGAGGACACGCCCGGACTGCTCGCGGCCCTGGCGCGGTCAGCGGAAGAAGCCTCTGTGGCGGCGGCGCGTGAGGCCGAGGAGCAGGCGGCGGCCTTGGTGGCTGTTGAGGCGGCGCTCAAGGCAGAGCAGAGCGACGATGGTAGTGACGATGATGACGGAGGCGACGGCAGCATGATGGAGGTCATCGACCTTTCCATGGAGGAGTAGTTTGTTTAGGTTGTTTTTTATGTGTAATTTCAAATTCCTTTCAAGTTTATGTAAAATATCCTAAAAATATGAATTGAATTTGAAATGTTTGAATCAAAAAGAGATGTGTGCTCTTATTTTGTACGAATTTTAATATGTGATAAAGGAAAAAAATCTTTAAACATATGTCAAAAAAATAAATGTCTATCGAAACGAACCGTTCCGTCATAGCGGAATGACTTACGTTAAATTTCATGGAGCAAATGAAAAACTTTATGCGAGATTAGCTATATAAGCACACCCGAATGTGTGGAAAAAAGTATGGGATTATCCGATTCACTTGCTAAAACCGTGAAAGAAACACATGAAATACCGAACGCACGTCACGTCACGTTCGGGCAGTGTTTTAATGTATTTTCGCCCAAAAAACCTAGAAAATGGATCGGACATAAAAAAATAACGAAAATTGACGTGCGTGCTTCCGATGGTGCCTTGAGTATGTGGAAAAAATTGGGGGTCGTTCAGTCTACATGAAAAAAACGTCTTTGAGAGTAGCGCGACCGGCACACCGGAACGGTGCTAGTTACACTAGGGATGCGTGATTTCATGCATGAAATTAAATATTTTTTTGCGAGGCTGTGTGCATGCCCAATGTAGGTCCCCACGCAAGATATGAACGAAATCGGACACCGAACGCACGTCGCGTCACCTCCGGGCAGTGTTTTAGCGTATTTTCGCCCAAAAAATCCTAGAAAAAGCATCAGACGTCAAAAATAACGAAAATTGTCGTGCGTGCTCCCGATGATGCCTGGAGTACGTGAAAAAATTTGCGGGTCGTTCGGTCAAGATGAAAAAAAACGTCTTTGAGAATAGCCCGACCGGCACACCGAAATGGTGCTGGTTGCACTATGGGAGCGTGATCGCATGCATGAAATGAAACCATATTTTCTGAGGGTGTGTGCATGCCCAATGTAGGCCCCCACGCAAAATATGAACGAAATCGGACACCGAACGCACGCCGCGTCACGTCCGGCCAGTGTTTTAGGGCATTTTCAACGGGAAAATCCTAGGAAATGCATTGAGCGCCGGAAAAACATGCGTGTGGAAAAAGTTTCGTGCCATTTGGCGGAGTAAAAAAAAGTAGTAGGAACCCCCCGCCCCTCCGGTAGAACGAAACAAATCTCGTCGCACTAGGGGTATGTGATCGCATGCATGCAATTGCACCAAAGTGGGCAGACATGTGGGCACGGCTGACGTGGGACCCCACGAAAGGTTGGAACCAAAACGGACACCAAAATCGCGTTGCGTCACGTCCGGCCAGTGTTTTAGGGCATTTTCACCGGGAAATCCTAGGAAATGCATCGAGCGCAGGAAAAATATGCAAACTTGCGTGGGAGCTTTCGACGGTGATGCCAACGTGTGGAAAAAGTTTCATGCCATTTGGCGAAGTCAAAAAAAGAAGTAGTTGTGAGCCCCCCCTCCGGTAGACCGAAACGAATCTTGTTGCACTAGGGGTACGTGATTGCATGCATGCAATTGCACCAAAGTGGGCAGACATGTGGGCACGGCTGACGTGGGGCCCCACACAAGGTTGGAACTAAAACGGACACAAAATTGGTGATGTTATAGAAAAAATAAAAAACATATTTAATAATGTGATGTAACTTTACATAACTGCCTAGGCACTGCCCGGACAGTGCAGTGCACCACCCGGGCAGTTAAGTATCGTCGCATCACATTGTTAAATATGACCATGCATGGGTTAACTGACGCGGCTATTTAAGCCGGTCGCGGCGTTCTTCCGCGGCCGAGGTGGGACTAAAATGCATGTCGCTGGCCGCCCAACCCTCATCCAGCCACATAATTTTTTTTGAAACTTCCACCCGCATAATGAATAGATGGGCCCGGCGTATACATGCATGTCCCATGTGGCCGCGTTTGTGGCCGCCTCCCCTGCAGGCACACGGGAGGTAACCGCCAGAGTCGGCGCAGCAGATCCGCCACCCTACCGCGGCAGCATGCGCGCGGGGAGATCGTGCATGCATTGCGCGGTTATTGCCGAGCATCCGCCTGCCGCGCTGCCCCGCCGCCTGCCGCGCCTGCGGCTGCCTGTCGCGCCGCCTGTTGATGCCTACCGCGCTGCCGACGCGTGCTGCGCTGCCCAGCCTGCCTGCTGCCGCCCGCCGCCTCGGCTGTCCCCCCGCCGCCGCCGCTGCAGCGCCGCCCGCTTCCGCCTTGTCCGCCGTGCATCGCTGCTCCGCTGCGGCCTCGCCTTGCCATATAAATCACGCCCGCCCTGCCCCGACCCGCGCCTCACAGAACTTCCCAGAGCCCCACCCTCAAGCAAAACTGTCCCCGGCCCCCGTGAAACCTAGATCGGCCTGCCGGCGGCGCGGCTCTCTCCGGCGCGATGCCTCATGGACGCGGATGCTTCGGCCGGCATTGGTCGGCTAGAGAGGCGGTAGTGGAGGCGCAGGGAGCAGTCATCGGGCGGGCAGCGGCGTTGGAGCCGGCGGCAGGGGTGGTCGTCGCGATGCCGCACCGGGCGATCTGTGGCCCTCTAACCATCCGGGCCGTAGACCGTGGATATCTACCGGCACGGCATCCCCGTGCCGCCGTCGTGTCGCCTAGCACACAGCTGGCACGTGACGAGCGATGGCTATGCCACGCCTGGGCCGGCACAACCCTGTCCATGGAACCCCGAAGGTCGCCTTAGCTTTTGGCAAGGCCGCTCCTGCCGCTGCGCCCGCTGCTGCAGTGGTCGCCCCTGAGTTTCAGATCCCGCCGGAACTGGCGGCGATGCAAGAGGAGGGTGACCCATTGGAGTCGCCGGGGTTGATTCGCGAGATTCGGAACTCCACGTCAGAGACTGGTTGGATGCCGCCGGCAGATGTGGTTGACCCGAGGGACCTGGCCGACGAGCCTGGATACTGGCAGGCGATCATGGAGTCGACCGGTATGGTAACGTAGCAGTCGGCTACCGCCGAGGAATTTTTCGGATACTTCGGCAGTTCCGATGACTCAGACGGCGGCGAAGATGGCGGCCAGCCCGTAGTGGTTGATCTTTTGAGTAGCGAGGAGGAGTAGTTAGATTTATTTTAGTGTTAATTTTTATTCGTGTAAAATTTCGTTCGAATGTAAAATATCCTAAATATGAACGAAATCATGTTGTTTTAATGAGTAATGGAATGGTTGTATAATTTATCAGTTATTGATAATGTTTTTGTTATTAGTGGGATATTTCAATTGATATTGTAAAACGTGAAGTAAACACATGAAATACGGGCAGACCACATAAGATATGAACAAAATCGGACACCGAATGCACGTCGCGACAAGTCCGGACAGTTCTGAGTGTTTTTCATCGGTAAAACCCTAGAAAAACTTCGACCGTCAAAAAATACCGAAAATCGTCGTGCTTGCTCCCCATGGTGCCTGGAGTACGTGGAAAAAGGTTGGGGTTCATACGGTGGAGGTGAAAAAATACGTCTTTGAGAGTAGCCCGACCGGCAGACCTGAACGGAGCTGGTTGTACTAGGTTACGTGATAGCATGCATGAAATGAAAGAAAATATGGCGAGTGTATGGGCACGGCTGACGTAGGGACCCATGCAAGGTTGGAACGAAAACACACACAAAAAAGACGTTGCGTCACGTCCGGCCAGTGTTTTAGGGAAATTTCACCGGGAAAATCCTAGGAAATGCATCGAGCGCCGGAAAAATATGCAAACTGGTGTTGGTTCTGTCAACGGTGATGCCAACGTCTGGAAAAAGTTTTGTGGCAATTGGCGGAGTAAAAAAAAGTAGTAGGGAAACCCCCTCCGGTATACCGAAACGAATCTCGTTGCACTAGGGGTACGTGATCGCATGCATGCAATCGCACCAAAGTGGGCAGACATGTGGGCACGACTGACGTAGGGACCCACACAAGGTTGGAACAAAAACGGACACAAAACAGACGTTGCGTCACGTCCGGCCAGTGTTTTAGGTCATTTTCACCGGGAAAATCCTAGGAAATGCATCGAGCGCCGGAAAAATATGCAAACTGGCGTGGGTGCTGTCGACGGTAATGGCAACATGTGGAAAAAGTTTCGTGCTATTTGGCGGAGTAAAAAAAAGTAGTTGGGAACCCCCTCCGGTATACCGAAACGAAGCTCGTTGCACTAGGGGTACGTGATCGCATGCATGCAATCGCACCAAAGTGGGCAGACATGTGGGCATGGCTGACGTAGGCACCCACGCAAGGTTGGAACGAAAACGGACACAAAACAGACGTTGTGTCACGTCCGGCCAGTGTTTTAGGGCAGTTTCAACAAGAAAGTCCTAGGAAATGCATCGAGCGCCGGAAAAATATGCAAACTGGCATGGTGCTGTCGAAGGTGATGCCAACGTGTGGAAAAAGGTTCGTGCCATTTGGCGGAGTAAAAAAACTAGTTGGGAACCCCCTCCGGTATACCGAAACGAACCTCGTTGCACTAGGGGTACGTGATGCGATCGCACCAAAGTGGACAGATATGTGGGCCGGGCTGACGTAGGGACCCACACAAGGTTAGAACGAAAACAGACACAAAACAGACGTTGCGTCACGTCCGGCCTGTGTTTTAGGGCATTTTCACCGGGAAAATCCTAGGAAATGCATCGAGCGCCTGAAAAATATGCAAACTGTCCTGGGTGCTGTCGACGCTGATGCCAAGGTGAGGAAAAAGTTTTGTGCCATTTGGTGGAGTAAAAAAGTAGTTGGGAACCCCCCTCCGGTATACCGAAACGAAGCTCGTTGCACTAGGGGTACGTGATGCGATCGCACCAAAGTGGACAGATATGTGGGCCAGGCTGACGTAGGGACCCACACAAGGTTAGAACGAAAACGGACACAAAACAGGCGTTGCGTCACGTCCGGCCTGTGTTTTAGGGCATTTTCACCGGGAAAATCCTAGGAAATGCATCGAGCGCCAGAAAAATATGCAAACTGGCGTGGGTGCTTTCGACGGTGATGCCAAGGTGTGGAAAAAGTTTCGTGCCATTTGGTGGAGTAAAAAAAAGTAGTTGGGAACCCCCCTCCGGTATACCGAAACGAACCTCGTTGCACTAGGGGTACGTGATCGCATGCATGCAATCGCACCAAAGTAGGCAGACATGTGGGCACAGCTGACGTAGGGACCCACGCAAGGTTGGAACGAAAAAGGAGACAAAACAGACGTTTCGTCACGTCCGGCCAGTGTTTTAGGGCATTTTCACCGGGAAAATCCTAGGAAATGCATCGAGCGCCGAAAAAATATGCACAATGGCGTGGGTGCTGTTGACGGTAATGGCAACGTGTGGAAAACGTTTCGTGCCATTTGGCGGAGTAAAAAAAAAGTAGTTGGGAACCCCCCTCCGGTATACCGAAACGAAGCTCGTTGCACTAGGGCTACGTGATCGCAGGCATGCAATTGCACCAAAGTGGGCAGACATGTGGGCACGGCTGACATAGGGACCCACGGAAGGTTGGAACGAAAACGGACACAAAACAGACGTTGCGTCACGTCCGGCCAGTGTTTTAGGGCATTTTCAACGGGAAAATCCTAGGAAATGCATCGAGCGCCAGAAAAATATGCAAACTGGCGTGGTGCTGTCGACGGTGATGCCAACGTGTGGAAAAAGTTTCATGCCATTTGGCGGAGTAAAAAAAAAACTAGTTGGGAACCCCCTCCGGTATACCCAAACGAACGTTGTTGCACTAGGGGTACGTGATCGCATGCATGCAATCGCACCAAAGTGGGCAGATATGTGGGCACGGCTGACGTAGGGACCCACGCAAGGTTGGAACGGAGACAGACACAAAAGTAGGTGCAAACTGGCGTGGGTGCTGTCGACGGTGATGCCAATGTGTGAAAAAAGTTTCGTGCCATTTGGTGGAGTAAAAAAAAGTAGTTGGAAACCCCCCTCTGGTATACCGAAACGAACCTCGTTGCACTAGGGGTATGTGATCGCATGCATGCAATCGCATCAAAGTGGGCAGACATGTGGGCACCGCTAACGTAGGGACCCACGCAAGGTTGGAATGAAAACAGACACAAAACAGACGTTGCATCACATCCAGCCGGTGGGTGTTGTCGACGGTGATGCCAACGTGTGGAAAAAGTTTCATCCCTTTCGACGGAGTAAAACGCATTTATCAATCAATGTATTTACAAAAATGTTTTGTTTTTAAAACGAAGACAATTAATGCATGGGCCCGGCGTATATATGCCTGTCCATCGGGCGTCAAAGCCCAAGTCCACGCCGCCTCCACGATTGCCAGTCCACGCCGCCTCCACGATCGCCCAGCCCTAGCAATCTGCGCCCGCCGCCCCCGACACCATCTGCCACCGATGCCACCTCACGCCGAAGCCATCTGCCCCCGATGCCATATGCGGCCGACGCCGCCCCCGACGCCACCTCACGCTGACGCTGCCCCCGACGCCATCTGCCATCGACGCCACCTCACGCCGACGTCCCAAACGCCGCCGCCCCCGACGCCACCTTCGAGCCCACGCCCGAAATGCTGACATATTGCCGTACATACTCTACTCACCCGCCATTACTCTCATGATGAACTGCTACTGTTCCTGGCCTAGCTTTTAAGGTGCGTCTTGCGCATGCAGCTGACCGAGTGCAACCAGTGCGGCCGTCGCTCTTTGTGTTAGGAGACGGGTTTACGGACGTTGGCAACAACAACTGCCTGGAGAACAACGAAGTAGGAGCCCTGTAAGAGCCAACCACTCTTACTATGGCATAGACTACAGTTTTGAGAATAGTCTAGTATTAAAATTATGGTATCTAAAAAAACAGTAATATTTTTAGAATACTTAAAAAATATTTTTCTATCAAACATGGCATTAAAATATAAGCATAACCTTGATCTTTGAACTTTTTGTCCCTAGGTCAGTACACTGTCTACTTAGAAAATACTTTGAGAATACTCTAATTTTTTGACAGTTTGTCTGATGAGCACATATCAGCAAACACAATAAGTTGCACCTTGGAATGTCTAATTTGATTACGTCTAATGTGAATGAGCTTATATATCTATCAATTTTATTTACAGTTAGCCACCGCGCCATCGTCCCCAGGGCCGGCCCCGATCCCATGGCACGAGGTACTGTGCATTCATCATGTTTATCATGTACCCATATAAAGTAGCTAATATTATTTTTGCTCCTATTCCTAGTGATGGGCGAGTACGAAGAGATTTACTGTTCGGTTGAGAAGTGGTGTCTGTTGGTCAACAAACTAAACTCTAGGCAGAAAAAGCGTTTTGCAAGCACTAGACTTGAAAAAATGTTGATGATTCCTAGTGTGCTCATGCGAAAGTGTTTGCTCAAGTTCATTATTAAATCAAATGCGTTGGACAGAAAAAGTTTCATCATGCCATCAAAAAACGGTGCGATATCATTGCGCACTGAAGATGTGTTTGACATTTTCGGGCTACAGAACAAGGGCAAAGATGCCATGAAAGCGCTAGGTAAAGGGGGTTAAAGGCGAAGGTGAAGGTGCCTAGTCGTTTTCTAGATTCCAGTACGGGTGAAATGATGATAGACGAGCTGATTGAGAACCTCGTTGCCAGTGGCATGCACGATGATGATTTTCTCCATAGAATTGTTCTGGTTCTTCTAGGCACGGTTCTTGCACCGCAGTCCACAAAAGAAGTTCCTAATGCTTATTACAAGTTAGTGGAGGATGTGGAGGCCATCAAAGCCTTTAATTGGAACGCGTTTACTTTATGTGTTTGCGTTGAAGGCATCACAAAGTCCTTATCAGATCTTACAAAATTTACTTGGCCGATCGGAAACCTTGCCCTCATACAGGTAAATCTTACGTTATATTTGTTTCCTTCAATCTACAGTTTGTGAAAAAAAGTTTGCTAATACTTTATGTTCATGCAGTACTTGTTTTGGGAGAAAGTGCAACCACTGGATCAAGAGGAATTTGATCTACTTGCTCATGAATATTTGTTGATGCTTAATTGGTCAGAAGATGAGGCTAAGAAGCATGACGCTACGAAACATAATACGGCCGTGGTAATGGGCCGGTAAGTTTTAATGGTTCATACTGCTTGCACTTATGTTACTACTTACTCCCTCCTTTCCGGTTTATAAGGCTCAATTCAAAAATCTCACCAACCAAGGTAGATGGTGAGTGGTGGAATACTTTTTGTAGTTTGCAAAAGCACCCAATTGATGCTCTTGTTTTCCTCAAAAAAGTATGTTTACCAATGCATTAATTGCAATGCATGCATGCATAAATTACATGCATTGGTCAATTTTCTGTTAATACTTGCATGCAATGATTTAATGCACCTTGGAATCTAAACATGTGATGGGAAACAACCAAATTGAGCCTTATAAAATGGAAAAACTAAAATTTTGAGATAAGCCCTAAACCGGAAAGGAGGGAGTATATGTTGAGCATTTAAATTGGTTTAATGTGTCACAGATTGATGACGTGATAAGTGAAAAGTATAGACAGACATTAATTGCTCAACAAGGAAGAAAGGCGGAGGAAGAATTTCAGCCAGAAGATTGAACAGGTCATGCCCAAAAAAGAAAAGATAATAGAGACGAGGGTTCGTCAAGCAGGGACACTACATTAGATCAAGTGATGAAATGCATCAAAGATATGCAAAAAGATATTATACTTCTCCCAGAAAAATGTGCTGATGTAAATGATTTATGTGTACTTCAATTTACATGGGATTATTCAAAATGTTTGCATGGAGTTAATGCTTTTGATGTATCATTGCAGATAGTATTGGAGAAGCTGGACAAGGAAGGTCTTGTCTTCAAGGCAAACAGGGGGTTTCGTGATGATGTTGAGTTTGTGGAGCATAGTGAAGACTGGGTGCGGAAGTATGGTCCATCAAAAGATTGGACAGATGTAAAATCAACTCCTGCAAAAGAAGACATGGATAACAGGATGGAGGCATCCTTCACCATTGGGAGCGGGAAGAAGTTGGTGCGGGAGAAAGGTGTGCAGCACAACACACCCGGTACAGGAGATGAAGGCGACCCCTTCGTTATTGAGGAGAATGGTAATTCACCCGACCCATCTCTAGCAACGGTAGACACAAATGACTTTCCAGCTATTACTGCAACCCCCAAGAATATTAATATAACGTCAGACGGCTCTAGTGCCGATAAATCTGAGGAGATTAGTATGGATAGTCTGAACACCCGTATGAAAAATGCGAAAGAAAGTGGCACTAAGGAGAATGATGGGAAACGCAAGAGGAAACAGTCAAAATACTATCGTTCACCTTACGAGCAGAAGGTGGACGTAAACGTGCAAAGAAAATTAAGTGCTAGGAAATTTATTATTGTAAGATATTTATGTCCATTCATGTGCTCTTTATTAACTCAGTGTTTGTTACTATTTTATATTTGTTTGGTTCGAGAGCCGCTATGATTAGTACCGATTACATTAATGAGGAACACATAGAGGCCGCGAAGGTTTATATCTAGACACTAGCAGGCTCAGAGGTTCTTTCTAGGAAAACTGTAGTGCACATGTACACCTAATATGCTTGAAGCCATCATTTCCAAAAAGTGGTTACATGGCGCTGTAAGTATTAGCATTAATTTATTAAGTTTTCCATGTCATTTATATACATTTTCTAATAGGTGTATTGCTGTTATGTTATTTTCAGGTCATCAATAGTTATTGCAACCATATGCAGACCCATAATCCTCGTGCTGACCGTCACATATTAACATCTTGGGTGTCCCACTGGCTAATTCTTCGTGCTGATGGAAAGGTTAAGAACTCTAACAAGCATTTTATGGAACATTTCACAAACCAAAGTAAAATGGTGCCTAGAGTTATTGAAGAGTATTTCATCAAGGATAAGGTACTTCTGTTTACTATGATCCATTGTACTACATAACTATGTGTGTGTACACCGACATGAATAAAATTTGTTGTAGGCATACTTTCCTTTTCATGTGGAAGAAAATCATTGGATAACAGTTCTCATGCACAACAAGAAAAAAGAGTTTTAAGTTTTAAATTATACTGGTAAATGCAGCAACGAAGTTATTGCAAAGATTACTAAGCTGGTAAGATTACAATATTACATAAAACAAGATATAGTTATTCGAAACGTACTTCATATGAATTTCACATTTTTATTTCAGAGGGCAAAAATAGCTAAAGATACGGCGGAGGTGAAATTCCTTATACATACGGAACATCTTGACGTATCTTCCTGGCCAATAAGGGAGTACAAAATGCCGCGACAAACCGACGGGAATGTTCAAATGTTGAATTTGTATGCACTTCTCTCATCAAACAAAGCCTGACTCACAGTTTCTTGCAGAGTGTCTTGTGGTCTTTTTGTAGTGAAATGCATTCAAAACTGGAACGGAGATGACTGGATATTTGATTTTGATCAAGCTGAGGTTAATGCTTCATGGGGACGCATTCTAGCTGAAATACTTTTTTCAGAATGCAACACGATGGAAGTAGTGAAATGAGTCGGAGGATGGGGTGTTGGCTATTATCTCCACTAAATAAACGGGTCATTGTCGGTACTTGATACAATTTACATATTAAGACATCTCTTTATTTGCAGTGGTCGGTATTTGCTACAATATCACTCTTATCTGCAGCATGGTTTGCATGTTTCACAACTAAATAAATGTGATTTGGTCTGCTACAATATCACTCTTATTTGCAACATTGTGGGTGATGATTTTTGAACATGTTATATTCGCACTTTTTATGATGTATATGTTGTGGTGATTACGCCATCGGGCCCGGCCGGCCGCTGCTATTTTGTACTGTATTGTAAATGCGGCCGGCCGGGAGCTCCTTTTTGTGGAAAAAGTTAAGTTACAAAAATTTCCAAAAGTAAAGTTATAAAAAAATGCCCAACCACTGCTGCTGGGCCCATAGTAGCTTACAGAACGTACCCAAATCAAGCCCAAAGGCGACTCGGGCGGCTGATCGAGCCCACTAACGGGCCCAGAAACGGGGTCCAACGGGGCACTGGGGAGTTAGACTAGAGGAGTTCGAAATGTGGGGCGGAGGCAGCTATTTAAGTCGCCTCGCCCCCCGCCGAGGTGGGACTAAATATGGCGTTGCGTCGCGACTGCACTGCACGCGGCCTCAGCAGGGCTCACGAGGCCGTATTCTGCGCTGTGACCGGCCCAGTTCGTCCCATTAGAGGCAGGCCGCCACTCGTCCTCCTTCCCCGGCCCACGCCCCCTCCCCTCGCCCGCGCGGGGCAGCATCGCCCTTTTTAGTCCTACCTTGAGCGGGGGGGCAGCTTAAATAGCTGCCTCCACCCCCCATTTCGAACTCCTCTAGTCTAACTCCCTAGTGCCCGTTGGACCCTATTTCTGGGCCCGTTAGTGGGCTCGATCAGCCGCCCGAGTCGCCTTTGGGCTTGATTTGGGTACGTTCTGCAAGCTACTGTGGTCCCAGCAGCGGTGGTTGGTCTATTTTTTGTAACTTCACTTTTTGAAATTTTTTTGACAGAAAGGAGCGGCCGGAAACAGCAGCAAACAACAAACAAAAATCATCATCATGCCCAGGTAGTACAACATATATGCCGAGATAGCAAACAGCAAACTTAACTCATATGCCCAGGTAGTATAACATATGCAATGTCATCATCATGAAACAACAGCAAACAAAATCGCAGCGCTGGTCAACCCGGATACAGTGATCATCCAAACAAAATAAACATAATGTTCAAATTGCAGACAATTTCACATAGGACAGTACAAAATACAAATTTATTACATAAATATTTTTAGAAAACATAAACAAATAACTTATCAAGTTTTCTTGCACATACGTACGAATAAAAAACATCATAGGTTCGTGCGACCACTTTTATTCTTCCTACAAACCAAGCTGCATCTCTACGCCCAGTTCCTGAACAAAACATAAAGAAATGGGTGAGAAAATATAGTTGGTAAATCAAAGTAGCAACATAACAAAAATAAGAAGATAACATCTTACTTCTCGTTCAAATGACATGTAGCCTTGTTATGACCTGGAAAACTACACAGACTACACAAAGGACCACTTTTCTTCTCTGTAAAATCTTTTGGCCTACCATTCTTTGTAACGTCGGGGCCCCCCTTTGACCGCCCTTTCTTAGTTGTACCCTTCATCGAAACTTTCTGAGGATCACCAATACCAGGCTCAACTTGTTGCACCTAACTTGTGTGTTCTTAAGCATAGCATACCTTCTACTCCCTATAAGTTCATCCTCTGAAATCTTTTTCTGCGCTATTATGTTGTCCAGACACTTCATCAACTCATCGAACAAGAAGGGATCATTTGTTGCAACATGAGCAGCTTCTGCGGTTATAATGGTTATTGCACTAATACCGTTCTCTCTCCAATGGCCCTGACCAACCCCATCCAAAAATATCACTCTTCCGCTGCAGAGCAACCCATATCTCGCATGTTTGGACAACCGATGAAGGACACAACACTTCGGTATTTCAGTTAAATTCAGATGATGGAGAACAAAGAGAATGTGTTTGCATGGCAGCCCTTTTCGAACCATCCTAAGACAACTGCATGTAATAGTCTCTTCTGAGTTACCTAGTTCATAAACAACATTGTACCTGAACTTCTGGTTATCCTTCCATGTCACCATGAATGTCTGACGCTCAATTCCCACGAGCGTCTCAAATATCTCCAGCTGACCCATCTTATGCAAATCATCTTGCAGGATGTAGAAATTAGCAGGTGTGAATACTTTCGCGGCATGCTCCTCAAGGGCCTTATATTCAGTAACCAATGGTGGTTCTTTTTGGTGTGCCTCGCAGTCATCGTACGCCTCGTTCTCACGCAGGTGAACTATACTGTTCTCATAATGCAGTACCAAATCAACTATTGTCATACCGTAGTCCAGGAGAAGGTGAAGGCATGAGTTGAATCTTTCACTCCTCTGGTTACTTCGCATACCAAGAAAAAACCATCGAAAAGATATGAAGCTGCCCAAAGTCTCCTCTTCCTGTACATCCCATCAAGCCACTCTTCAGTTTTATCTGTCTTCCATTTATTATAGAAAGCGGTCCATCTCTACTCAAAGTTGGCTTGAGAGTACATGAGCGATCTGAACTCATCTAGTGACTTGTAATTCAGGTGCCTCTGCATATTTTTCTCGATATGCCAGGAGCAGAGGTGATGGAACACATCTGAAAGGACGGTCCGAATAGCCCAGATCATTGTAGCATCACCTATGTGATTATTAACTTTGGCTTCACCTGACAGTTTGCCTTCAGAAATGTCTGCAGCAGCCAGACGTATGTCCCTTCCGTCTCGTTAGCAATGATGGCACAACCAAACACTGTGGTGCAACGGTGGTTGTTATATCTGACAAAGGGGACGAATGGCATACCATCTCGGTTCATCTTATACGTGCTATAAAACACGACCACGTCTCCGTAATCCTGATAGTCCCTTCGCGACTGTGCATCGCACCAGAACATACTCTTCAGTCTCCCTTCCTTGTCAAGCACATACTCAAAACAAAACTCAGGGTCCTTCTCCTTCCTGCTCCTCATAATGCCAACTGCCGTCTCTGCTTCACCTTTTGCAATGAGCATCATTTTTTATCTGCAACAAAGATTGTAAATGTCCCTCCTGAAAAGCCCGCACTTATCATATGAACTGTATCTGCTGATGAAGTTGTCCATTATAATATGCTTCTTATCCCGACCGCTTCCATCGCCAATATCTCGTCCCTCTTGCCATCTCCAATCCGTCTGTGTGACCACCACTAGTAGATTGGCACGTGCAACGCACGTCTGGGCATCTAGAATGCCATCGAATAATTATTAAAATAATAACATGCTTCTTTAATCAAACACGGATTTTGCAGTTCATTTTGTATGTCCCCTCGATACTTGAACGGTTACCTTTATTACATGCATAATGTAGTTGTTTAGCTACCAAGACAACAAAAGAGAATAATATTATAGCGAAGAAAGGCAAAGATTTCCCAATGTAATTAACTGGGGGTGGTAGCCGTCTATCACATTATATCAAACATATGTAAGTAGTTCCCAAGAAATGCGATATGTGCTCATCTAAAAAATAAATAAATGAAAATATAGTTTATTAACGAATAAGGATTATCTGAGATGATAAGTACAACATTTTCAAAATATTCCTAGGATAACAACTTAATTATTGGAAGTAGATTGTCTGACTATGTTACTCAAAGAATTAAGAACTGAATTGAACAGTGGGCAAAAATGGATCTTCATCAATATTAAACAAGGTGTTTGAGCCGGCCAAGCCAAAAATTCAGAAACTACGATAACAACATCCATGACATGGTTGCTCTTCATATGAAGTCTCAGCTACTCCCCTATTCATTTAGTCCATTCTTATTTGGCTTTTATGAGCATAGTTTAAACAACAATAGTGCATGAAAGAAACCGTTACTGACAAGGAACTCCTTTCAGAAAATCAATTCTTAACTCTTGAGGACAACTGGACTCCCTTCAACTTTTTTTTGAGGTTCAATACATTTCCTATTTATTCATAGAAGGCAGGAATTTCTGCCGCAATAACGTCGCGGATACAATCAGGTGGTTGATGCAGCCATACCTTACACAAAATATTCATAACCCCTTCCCTAGCTAATTTGTGAGCCGCCACATTAGCTGATCTCCTAACCCAGCTCACCTTCCAGCTTTGCCGTGCCTCCATTAGATGCTTGACATCCTGAACCAAAGGCCCTTGCCAAGATAGATAGGTCCCTTTCAGTGCTCTGAAGCTTCCGAACTATCTCCTTCCAATCCATCTTAATGTGTATATGTGCTGCATTGACCTCATCCGCCAGTTGGGCCGCCCTTTTGCACGCCAGTAGATCCATCTTCGCCGGTTCCACCCCCTGCGAGAAATAGTGGCATTGTTGCTTTGGTTTCCTGAAAATTATGAAACCAATGCAAAGTTAACAAAATATGCCTTAATAGAATTGAGAGTTGTGAAGTAGAATCAGAATACATCTCCAGTAAGACATCTTTAATGAAAACACAATTTATTACACAGATCTCGTATGCTTCTTTAATTCTGGATCATCAACTTTAATCAAGATTTCCGTGATGAAAATAACAACCACTCTCACATCCACACTTAAATATTGTAAATATAGTATTGCAATCTAAAACACAATATAGCAGCAGCAATTTCGTTGACATAGCTATACTATTGCTAGTTCGACGGAAGAAAAGGATATAAACCAGCGAGAAACATGTACCAAAGGAAAGTACCTTCTTACTGTAGGTTAGAATAAGTAGTGCAGCAAGGCTGGTGCTTTTTTTAGCACTGGCCAACCATTTTTTATTAGAGATAGTAAGTATCAATTGAAAGGTGATCTTAGAATATAGAGGCGATGCATTCGCAGATACCTTCCATGGAAGGCCAATCCACGTAAATTGGATAAAAGGTAGTTCATATACTTCATTCTCGACTTGAATCAAGGATAGGCTGCTACAGCTTTCTAGTAAAAACACAATGCAACCCTATTAATAGTAGACCCAATGAAGCATCAATACATATAATTTGTTAGCTTTTTTGTATGATGGTAATTGCTGCACGTCTTGACTAATACAAATACACCTGAAATACATAATACCCTGGCAGAAATCTAAGCCTCAAAAACATACGATTTGCCCACTTTTGGTATGTTTTAGACATTGATTTAAGACATTCTTAAACATACCTATTCATCTCCAAAATTGCATAAAATTGACAAGCATTCATAGATATATGAACCTTCGTTTTGACGGTCTTGATGGTCTTGTGAATGCCTGAAATACAAGCGGTGGCTGGACAAAACGTGTTCACTGCAGCATGGGAGCTAAATCACAATCACTCCAGCAGATTAGTGACAAACCTACCCCGCTTATGCCTAGGCGCATGAGCAAGCAGAGCACAGTGATATTCTGATAGTGGTAGGTGGCATAGAGAAGATCAGACCGACCCACCCAAGCAAGCAAGCAAAGCCAGCGAATCCATGGCGGAAGCAAAGGTGCAAGGAGCGGACCCGCATGGCACCGTCGCCGGGGACGCTGTGTCCAGAGCTCCCCATCACCTTCTTCGACGACGTGGACTGGCTCTTCACGGACCCTGTCGAGCGCCTCTTCTTCTACCGCCAGGTCGACCCGGCCGCCGCGTTCCGTACGCGCTCACCCGCTTCCTCCCGCTCGCCGGCATCCTCAGCCCCGCCACCCGCTGCTTCTCCTACTCCAGCGGCCACGATGCGCTCGACCTCCGCCTCCACTGGACGGAGGAGAGGGATCCCGCCGCTGCCGACGCAGTCAGATCGCACTGCGTCCCGCGCCGCCGCCGCTTCTCGGCGGAGGAGAGGAACCCCGTCGCCGACGAAGGGCCGAGCCCCCTGCGTCTCGCGCCGCCGCTGCCTCTGCTCGACGGAGGAGAGGAACTCGGCCGCCGACGAAGGCCAAGCCCGCTGTATCTCGCGCCGCTGCCGCTGCTTGAGGGAGGAGAGGGACCCCGGCGGCGAGGAGGAGAGAGGAGGGAGGGATGGGGACGATGGAGGCGGGGCAGGATGAACGTGGGCTCTCCTTTTTTTTTACGGGAGACGTGGGCTCTCCTTTTTTGTGGATTCGGTGGATGACAGAGTTTTCGTCCGCTGGAAAGAATTGCTAAGCGTACTTTTGGTGATGTTAGTTATTATGTTAACGGTTAGATCTAAATTAGTGAATTTGATCCTGAGGCTCTAATTGCTTTAAGGTGTTGTGTGTACATTAGGTGGGGTGTGTTTAGGGAAGAAAATGTTCTCTTGTTTAATAGTAGTATAGATTTTTACGGGAGACGTGGGCTCTCCTTTTTTTGTGGATTCGGTGGATGACAGAGTTTTCGTCTGCTGGAAAGAATTGCTAAGCGTACTTTTGGTGATGTTAGTTATTATGTTAACGGTTAGATTTAAATTAGTGAATTTGATCCTGAGGCTCTAATTGCTTTAAGGTGTTGTGTGTACATTAGGTGGGGTGTGTTTAGGGAAGAAAATGTTCTCTTGTTTAATAGTAGTATAGAGAAACAAACCTCGTCCGGCCGAGCCATCGCGTGGTTGTGATCATCCACGAATGACGCGACGAACCAAACTCCACGTTCTCTGTCCAGCTTCACCACCATATGTGCACCACAGTAGCAACGAGTCTCCGGTCTAAGCCTGCGCTTGCGGCCCTCCATGGTTATGAACTTGCTCAGCCTTCTCCCTACCCTGGAGCAAAGAAACCGCCGGTACCGTATCATTCCTGCAGCACCTCGTTTCACCTTCTGTTTCCTGATGCCAAACCCGTGCTCTTTGGCATGATTGTTGTATAATATGTATGCATCCCCTTGCGACCGAAACGTCATACCCATGACCTTTCAATGTGTCTCCAGCATCTTCTGCTGCCTTTGAGCCTCCTCAATATCGATATCTCATTCATCGTGATCACTGCTAGGACCGTCTGACTCCTCCTACAACATTCATTTGAATATATATATATATATATATATATATATATATATATATGTCATTTACTATCATTTAATTCATATCAAATAACCTAGCTCAAGTTATCTGCAAATGATTCCTGCCAACTATGTTGCACATTGTCAACATCCACATCTCCCTGCAAATTTGTACACAAAGCTATATAGTTAGCCATGCCATACTTTGCAAATTCAAAAATAAAATCAAAATATACGCCACTTATGTCTTCACTATTTGCGCCATGTTCATTATTGTAAAAATCCTCCGGAGGTAAGTGATACGTCTCCGTCGTATCTATAATTTTTGATTGTTCCATGCCAATATTATTCAACTTTTATATACTTTTGGCAACTTTTTATACTATTTTTGGGACTAACATATTGATCCAGTGCCCAGTGCCAGTTCCTGTCTGTTGCATGTTTTTTGTTTCGCAAAACCCAATATCAAACGGGGTCCAAACGGGATAAAAACGGACGTAGAATTATTTTGGAATATTTGTGATTTTTGGGAAGTAAGATCAACGCGAGACGGTGCCCGAGGGGGCCAGGAGATAGGGGGCGCCCCAGGGAGGCAGGCGCGCCCTGGACTCTCCTGGGCCCCCCGTAAGGCGGTTGACGCTCTTCTTTTGCTGCAAGAAAGCTAATTTTTTAAGAAAGATCTGGGTGAAAGATTCATCCCAATCGGAGTTACGGATATCCGGATATAAAAGAGACGGTGAAGGGGCAGAATCTGAGAACGCAGGAACAGAGAGATAGATCCAATCTCGGAGGGGCTCTTGCCCCTCCCAAGCCATGGGAGCCAAGATGCCAATATGAATTATGCTTATGGAGATGAACTTGCTATAGTTCCTTATGTTAAGAATGAAATTGTTGCTATTGCACCCACGCATGATAGTCCTATTATCTTTTTGAATTCTCCCGACTACACTATATCGGAGAAGTTTGTGCTTATTAAGGATTATATCGGTGGGTTGCCTTTTACTACTACACATGATGATTTTGATAGATATAATATGCATGTGCTTGCTGCTCCTACTTGCAATTATTATGAGAGAGGAACTACATCTCCACCTCTTTATGTTTCCAACATGATAGAATTGCAAGAAACTGCTTATACTATGCATTGGCCTTTACTATGTGTGCATGAATTGTTCTTTTATGACATGCCGATGCATATGAAGAGAGTTAGACTTCGTCATTGCTTGATATATGTTACTTTGTGCTTACTACTAAATTACAAATTATTATTAATTAAAATTGGCTTTGATATACCTTGGGATCTGGGTGGATTCATTACTTGAGCACTATATGCCTAGCTTAATGGCTTTAAAGAAAGCGCTGCCAGGGAGACAACCCGAAAGTTTTAGAGAGTCATTTATTTCTGTTGAGTGCTTTTATATAGTTTAAAAACAGAAAAATAAAGAGGGGAACCTAAAAACTTTTCAAAAAGGAAAGTGAAAGTGAGAGAGACAAGCATTGTTGAAGTGGGAGAGCTCCTTGAACTTTGTTCATGCTCAGGGAAACTTTGTGAATCTTAATTACAGAAACTTTTCATCAAAAATAATTATCCCCTTGTATAACTCCATTGTATTATAAAAATAATGTGCCAAGGTTTGCCTTTAGGATGTTTACAATGCTTGTTGGTTTGTACGGTGTAGGACAGAAACTTTGGTTGTAGTGCGCGATTTTACATTTTTAACTGGAACGTAAATTGGTTCTGATTCCATTTGCACTGTCTTTCTATGCAACTTTTTTATTTTTCCTAATTTTGGTAGAATTGTTGGGGTTCCAGAAATATGGTGAATGTTCAGATTGCTACAGACTGTTCTGTTTTTGACTGATTCTGTTTTTGATGCATAGTTTGCTTGTTTTGATGAATCTATCAATTTATATTAGTGGATTAAGCCATGGAAAAGTTATACTAAAATAGACACAATGCAAAAACAAAATATGAATTGGTTTGCAAGAGTACTTAGAGTGGTGATTTGCTTTATTATACTAACGGATCTTACCGAGTTATCTGTTGAAGTTTTGTGTGGATGAAGTGTCTAAACGAGGAGGTCTCGATATGAGGAAAAGGAAGAAAGGCAAGAGCTCAAGCTTGGGGATGCCCGAGGCACCCCAAGTAATTATTCAAGGAGACTCAAGCGTCTAAGCCTGGGGATGCCACGGAAGTTTCATGTGCTTCACTTATATCATTTGAAGTTTGGATTGCCTGTTTCCCTTTACATAGAAAACCGCCATTTGTAGAATGCTCTTTTGCTTCACTTATATTTGTTAGAGCGTGGGAATATATTTTGTAGAAATAATTAAACTCTCTTGCTTCACTTATATCTATTTAGAGAGATGACAGGAATTGGTCATTCACATGGTTAGTCATAAAATCCTACATAAACTTGTAGATCGCTGAATATGATATATTTGATTCCTTGCAATAGTTTTGCGATATAAAAGCGGTGATATTAGAGTCATGCTAGTGGGTGGTTGTGTATGGAAGAGACACTTGTGTTGAGGTTTGCAAGTCCCGTAGCATGCACGTATGGTAACTGTTGTGTGACAAATTTGAAGCATGGGGTGTTTCTTTGATTGTCTTCCTTATGAGTGGCGGTCGGGGACGAGCGATGGTCTTTTCCTACCAATCTATCCCCCTAGGGGCATGCGTAGTAGTACTTTGCTTCGAGGGCTAATAAACTTTTGCAATAAGTATATGAGTTCCTTATGACTAATCTGAGTCCATGGATTATACGCACTTTTACCTTTCCATCATTGCTAGCCTCTTCGGTACCGTGCATTGCCCTTTCTCACCTCGAGAGTTGGTGCAAACTTCGCCGGTGCATCCAAATCCCGTGATATGATACACTCTATCACACATAAGCCTCCTTATATCTTCCTCAAAATAGCCACCATACGTACCTATCATGGCATTTCCATAGCCATTCCGAGATATATTGCCATACAACTTCCATCATCATCATATACAGGACTTGAGCATTCATTGTCATATTGCCTTGCATGGTCGTAAGATAGCTAGCATGATGTTTTCATGGCTTGTCCGTTTTTTGATGTCATTGCTATGCTAGATCATTGCACATCCCGGTACACCGCCGGAAGCATTCATATAGAGTCATATCTTTGTTCTAGTATCGAGTTGTAATGTTGAGTTGTAAGTAAATAAAAGTGTGATGATCATCATTATAGAGCATTGCCCCATGAAAAAAAAAGAAAAAAAGGAAAGGCCAAAGAAGCCTAAATAAAAAAGGGGGCTAAACAAGCCCACCCAAAAAGAAAAAAAAGAAAAAAAATAAAAAGAAAAGAAAAAGAAAAGGGGCAATGTTACTATCCTTTTTCCACACTTGTGCTTCAGCGTAGCACCATGTTCTTCATATAGAGAGTCTCCTATGCTGTCACTTTCATATACTAGTGGGGATTTTTCATTATAGAACTTGGCTTGTATATTCCAACGATGGGCTTCCTCAAATGCCCTAGGTCTTCATGAGCAAGCAAGTTGGATGCACACCCACTTAGTTTTAAGTTTGAGCTTTCATATACTTATAGCTCTTAGTGCATCCGTTGCATGGCAATCCCTACTCCTCGCATTAACATCAATTGATGGGAATCTCCATAGCCCGTTGATGAGCCGCGTCGATGTGAGACTTTCTCCCTTTTTGTCTTCTCCATATAAACCTCGACCATCATATTCTATTCCACCTATAGTGTTATATCCATGGCTTGCACTCATGTATTGCATGAGGGTTGAAAAAGCTGAAGCGCGTTAAAAAGTATGAACCAATTTCTCAGCTTGTCATCGGGGTTGTGCATGATGGGAGCATTTTGTGTGACGAAAATGAAACATGGCCAAACTATATGATTTTGTAGGGATAAGCTTGCTTTGGCCTTGTTGTTTTGAAAAGACATGATTGCTTTATTGGTACGCTCGAAGTATTATTGTTTTTATGTCAAATGATAGACTATTGCTTTGAATCACCCGTGTCTTAATATTCATGCCATGATTAGACATATGATCATGATTATGCTAGGTAGCATTCCACATCAAAAATTATCTTTTTTTATCATTTACCTTCTCGAGGACGAGCAGGAATTAAGCTTGGGGATGCTGATACGCCTCCGTTGTATCTATAATTTTTGATTGTTCCATGCCAATATTATTCAACTTTTATATACTTTTGGCAACTTTTTATACTATTTTTTGGGACTAATATATTGATCTAGTGCCCAGTGCCAGTTCCTGTCTGTTGCATGTTTTTTGTTTCGCAGAAACACAATATCAAACGGAGTCCAGATGGGTTAAAAACGGACGGAGATTTATTTTGGAATATGTGTGATTTTTGGGAAGTAAAATCAATGCGAGACGGTGCCCGAGGGGGCCAGGACATAGGGGGCGCGCCCCAGGAAGGAAGGCGCGCCCTGGACTCTCCTGGGCCTCCCGTAAGGCGGTTGACGCTCTTATTTTGCCGAAGAAAGATAATTTTATGAGAAAGATCTGGGCGAAAGATTCACCCCAATCGGAGTTACGGATCTCCGGATATAAAAGAAACGGTGAAGGGGCAGAATCTGAGAACGCAGGAACAGAGAGATAGATCCAATCTCGGAGGGGCTCTCGCCCCTCCCAAGCCATGGGAGCCAAGGACCAGAGGGGAAACCGTTCTCCCATCTAGGGAGGAGGTCAAGGAAGAAGAAGAAGAAGGGGGGCTCTCTCGCCCTTGCTTCCGGTGGCGCCGGAACGCCACCGGGGGCCATCATCATCACCGCGATCTTCACCAACATCTCCGCCATCTTCACCAACATCTCCATCACCTTCCCCCTTCTATATTCAGCGGTCCACTCTCCCGCTACCCGCTGTACCCTCTACTTGAACTTGGTGCTTTATGCTTCATATTATTATCCAATGATGTGTTGCCATCCTATGATGTCTGAATAGATTTCCATTGTCCTATCGGTCATTGATGAATTGCTATGATTGGTTTGAGTTGCATGTTTTATTATTGGTGCTGTCCTATGGTGCCCTCCGTGTCGCGCAAGCGTGAGGGGTTCCCGTTGTAGGGTGTTGCAATGCGTTCATGATTCGCTTATAGTGGGTTGCGTGAGTGACTGAAACACAAACCCGAGTAGCGGGATTGTTGCGTATGGGATAAAGGGGACTTGATACTTTAATGCTATGGTTGGGTTTTACTTTAATGAATCTTTAGTAGTTGCGGATGCTTGCTAGAGTTCCAATCATAAGTGCATATGATCCAAGTAGAGAAAGTATGTTATCTTATGCCTCTCCCTCAAATAGAATTGCAACAGTGATTACCGGTCTAGTAAAGTAGTCAATTGCTTAGGGACAATTCCACAACTCCTACCACCACTTTTCCACACTCTCTATATTTACTTTATTGCATCTTTATCTAAACAGCCCCTAGCTTTTATTTACGTGCTCTTTATTATCTTGCAAACCTATCCAACAACACCTACAAAGTACTTCTAGTTTCATACTTGTTCTAGGTAAAGCGAACGTCAAGCGTGCGTAGAGTCGTATCAGTGGCCGATAGGACTTGAGAGAGTATTTGTTCTACCTTTAGCTCCTCGTTGGGTTCGACACTCTTACTTATCGAAAGAGGCTACAACTATCCCGTATACTTGCGGGTTATCAGTAAGATATCATATGACACGATGGAATCGTTGTCGCTACTGTAATCATCTTTGTTCAAATTATCGTTACCAGTCTTAGTCACCTTATCAGTATCATTCTCATCCTTCCCGAATGCGGATTCTTCGTCCTTGTCAACACGCCTAACTCACAGAACTGGAAAACATCGTGTGTTAGGTCTAGTACAATGCATCATGCCCAAAGCAATGCTAATTCTCTAAATCATGCGCTAGTCCGTAGAGGAGGCTCTATGGCGGGAGGTTTTGATGAACCCTAAACCCTAAATCAGTACATGCACGAACTAGCCCTCACTTCTATCCATCATGCCCCCCATGCCCGCTAGGTTTAGATGACAAACCTTGGCCCGCGGTGTATACGTCGCCGGCGTTCGACGACGGCCTTCAGGCGGCGACGTGCACGACGAGCAACCGGCCAGATGCTTGGCAGGATCCGCGGCGGGGCGACAGTGCTGCGGAGGCGGCGTCAGACGTCGGGCCCTGATGTCTACTACGCAACCTTCTTCTTGTAGACGTTGTTGGGCCTCCAAGTGTAGAGGTTTGTAGAACAGTAGCAAATTTCCCTCAAGTGGATGACCTAAGGTTTATCAATCCGTGGGAGGCATAGGATGAAGATGGTCTCTCTCAAACAACCCTGCAACCAAATAAAAAAGAGTCTCTTGTGTCCCCAGCACACCCAATACAATGGTCAATTGTATAGGTGCACTAGTTCGGCGAAGAGATGGTAATACAAGTGCAATATGGATGGTAGATATAGGTTTTTGTAATCTTAAATTATAGAAACAGCAAGGTAACTAATGATAAAAGTGAGCGTAAATGGTATTTCAATAGTAGGAAACAAGGCCTAGGGTTCATACTTTCACTAGTGCAAGTTCTCTCAACAATATTAACATAACCGGATCATATAACTATCCCTCAACATGCAAGAAAGAGTCAGTCCAAAGCCACTAATAGCGGAGAACAAACGAAGAGATTATGGTAGGGTACGAAACCACCTCAAAGTTATCCTTTCACTAGTAGAAAACAGGGCTTTGGTTCCGGGCCAATAATCACATTAGTCCCGGTTCAGTCACGAACCGGGACTAATGTGAGCATTGGTCCCGGTTCGTGCGGCTAAGGCATTAGTCCGGTTCATCTGTTCCCTTTAGTCTTGGTTTGTGCCTCAAACCGGGACTAAAGGGTGCGATGCCCTTTAGTCCCGGTTCGTGCCTCAAACCAGGAGTAAAGATTACACCTTTAGTCCCGGTTTGAGACATGAACCGGTGCTAATGGGGTTGAGACCTTTAGTCCCGGTTTGTGCCACGAACCGGTACTAAAGGTCCCATTTTCAAACTCTACCCCCCTGTCGATCGCCTTTTCAGTTTAAAAAAAATAAAAGAAATGATGGAAATGTCAAAAAAAATAAAAGAAAATAAGTTTCCCATGTGATATGTGGTTTAGTTGTGGGGAAAATTTGCAAATGTGAATTTCGACTTTATTTGCAAAATCTCTCTGGAATTTGTAAAAATGATCATAACTTTTGCATACTAACTCGGATAAAAAGGTTTTTTATATGAAAAATCATCTACTCAAAAAGTTACATCCAAATTTAACCGGGGGAACCCCGTTAAACATTTTCAAAATCCTCAAAAACCTAACAGAAAAAAGTTACGGGATAAGATCTAGAGTGGAAAAAATCAAAAAAAAAATTCAAACTATGGTCAAACTGTGGTCAAACAATGGTCAAACTAATTATTCTAGAATATTAGTGTTACTAAATAATTATTTCAGTTATTTTGAATTTTGGTCAAATCTGGTCAAACTGTAGTCAAACTATGGTCAAACTATGGTCAAACAATGGTCAAACAATGGTCAAACTAATTATTCAAAATAACTATTGTTTTTTAAATAATTATTGTTTTTTAAAACAATAGTTTCAAACTCAAACAGTGAAATGTGTCACTTCATGCTCAAGCAAAATTCCTGAGGGTTAATAGGATTGACATCTTACTATTGTCAGGAAAACAACAAGTGCAGACTTGGAAACGAGGGAGAATAGAGCCAGGAAGTTAAGCATGCTCAGGCTGGGGGAGTGGGAGGATGGGGCCGGGCAGCCAAGTAGTGCTCCCAACTCAATCCAACCTCTGGAAGCCGACCCTCACCAGGCAACGTGACAAACCCCGGAAAGTTTTGCCGAATCAGAACTCCAAGGACGGAGTTGGGCCGGCGGACACTTTCATGGTGGTCCCAACCCCTGCAGCATGACAAGGCCAACGCATTAGTTATTTGAAGAAACATGAATGCAGAAGGTACAAAAAGATTAAATGCACTTACCTCTCCCCATCAGGGAAAATCAACCACCTCTGCTTTCATGGTCGCCGCAGCACGGACGGGAGCCGTGTAGCACCACGCTGGTAGACGTTACCCCCTCCTCCCCCTCGTCCTCAAAATCAGTCGGCTCCCCGCCATCATCAGCATGGCCACTCGGCTCCCCGCCATCATTAGCATGGCCACTCGGCTCCTCAGGCTGACCCGACCAAGTACCCCATCCAGACGTGTGCTCCTCTGGGGTCTCGTGGGCCCAACTCTCATGGGCCGAAGGCCCGTCGACCCAAGGCTCGTGGGCCGAAGACCCGTGGACTAGAGGCTCGTGGACCGGAGTCCGTGTAGCCTCCTCCTTAGACGAGTCCACCATAGCAGTCACGTGCTCGGGTGAAACAGCTGGGGGCGGCGGCGAGGAAGGCGCCGTAAGAGTCACCCTACCTCCTCTCCCGCGACCACGTGCTCCACCTCCTCTCTTCTTCTTACCTCGTCCCCTGCTGGGCACCGCGGTCGACGAAGAAGGGCCCAGCGGTGTCGCCATACTGTCCAGCAACGCTCGGCGGAGAGGTGCGTGTGGAATGGAAGACCTCACACTACGCGCCGACGAAGAAGGGGCCTCGGCGCGCTCCCGACCAGCGCCCACCATCTTTCAACACCTGCCATGACAAAGAATAAACGAAATTAGTACAACATGAAAAAAAGTACCGACATGAATAATAATATGTATATCACTTAAGTGTATCATCATCAAGTACAACATAAACAACTGCACATTTAAAACTACCCGATCAACACAATTATATATGATGTTTTTCATAACAAAATCGAAAAATATATGACCTAACTAATAATTCACAAATATATGACCCCGCCGGCCTCTGGAAGGCCAAAGAACACCTTTTCGGGAGGTGTCGGGGGTCGGGGTGTCGTGTCGGTGTCGGGGTGCCGTGTCGGGTCGGGTCGGGTCTCGGGTGCAGGGTGTCGGGTCGGGTGCGGGTCGGGTCGGGTGCCGTGTCGGTGTCGGGTCGGGTGTCGGGTCAGGCTCGGGGTCGGGGTGTCGGTGTCGGGTCGGGTGGGGTCGGGTCGGGTGTTGGGGTCGGGTCGGGTGTCGGGTCGGGTCGGGATCGGGTGTCGGGTCGGGTGCGGGTCGGGTGCGGGTCGGGACGGGTGCCGTGTCGGTGTCGGGGTCGGGTGTCGGGTCAGGCTCGGGGTCGGGGTGTCGGTGTCGGGGTCGGGGTCGGGGTCGGGGTGTCGGGTCGGGGTGTCGGTCTGCAGGTGCGGGTGGGGTCGAGGTACCGTGTCGGGTCGGGGTTTTTTCCTCTTTTTTCCTTTTCTTCTTCTTCCTTTTCTTCCTTTTCTTCCTTTTCTTCCTTTTTTTCCTTCTTCTTCTTCCTCCTTTCCTTTTTCCTCTTCTTCTTCTCCTCCTCTCCTCTTTTTTCTTCTTTTTCTTCCTCTTCTTCTTTTTTCTTCTCCTCCTCCTCTTCTTCTTCTTCCTTTCCTTTTTCCTCTTCTTCTTCTCCTCCTCTCCTCTTTTTTCTTCTTCTTCTTTCCTAAACCTAAACCTAAAACTAAAACTAAACCTAAATCTAAAACTAAAACTAAAACTAAATCTAAACTAAGCATAAACCTAAAACTAAAAAAAAAAAAAAAGGAAAAACTAAATCTAAACCTAAAACTAAACTAAAACTAAACCAAACCTAAAACCAAACCTAAAACTAAAACTAAAACTAAAACTAAAACTAAATCTAAACTAAACATAAACCTAAAACTAAAAAATAGAAAAAGAGGAGGTAGAGCTCACTGGGCAGGGGCGGTGGAGGAGGTGGCAGTGGAGGAGGGGGCGGGCGGCTGGCGGCGCGGCCCAGGCGGTTGGCGCCGGGGGCTGGGGCGGGGCTGGTGGCGCCGAGACGGCAGGCGGGCGAGGCGGCAGGCGAGGCAGGGGACACGGCGCGGCGGGCGATGGCGAGGAGGCGGGGCGGAGGAGGGGCGGGCGGCTGGGCGGCGGGCCGGCGGGTGCTGGGGGCGCTGGGCGGTGTCGAGACGGCAGAGGCGGCGGGCGACAGGGGGGGCGGTGGGGCGGCGGGGTGGTGGGGCGACGGGCGGCGGCGAGTGGTGGGGGCGGCGGCGCGCGTGTGGGAGCAGGGAGAGAAACAGAGAGAGAGGGCGGGGTGGGGCGCGCCGTTAGATATGTTAAATGTTTGCCGTCCGCCCTCTTTGCCGTCCGCTTTTTTGCTCTTTGCCGTCCGCTAGCAGACGGCAAAGAGGGGGACCGTTAAGTATTTTTTAAACAGCTCCTCAGTGGGGCCCCCTCCCTCTTTGCCGTCTGCTAGCCGACGGGAAAGAATCTTTTACCGTTACTAGCGAGACGGAAGAACTGGCTGATGGCAAAGACTTTCTTTGCCATCAGCCAGTACTTTGTCGTCTGCTTTTGGGTAGCTGATGGCAAAGAGCTTATTTGCCGTCCGCTAGCAGACGACAAAGAGCTGGCAGATGGCAAAGTAGCTGATTCCAGTAGTGGATGAGGGGTGATTAGAGATTAGAGGATAAATTGAGCAGTAATGAGGGTGGTGATTAGAGATTAGAGGTTAAAATAATTCAGAAATTTGAAAATAAAAAAATCAAAAAAAAATTTAAAAAAAATTTCAAAAATAAAATCATAAAATTTCCTTTAGTCCCGGTTGGTGTTACCAACCAGGACTAAAGGTGGAACTCCACGTGGCCGCGGCCTTTAGTCCCGGTGCGTGTTAGAACCGGGACTAGAGGGGGGAGGCATTAGTACCGACCCTTTATTCCCGGTTCAGGAACCGGGACTAAAGGACCTTACCAACCGGGACAATAGGCCCTTATTCTACCATTGTTTCTGTTCTATCTATTCAAGAGTCCCTAGTAAAATAACATGAAGCTATTCTTTTCGTTCAATCTATCATAGAGTTCATACTAGAATAACACCTTAAGACACAAATCAACCAAAACCCTAATGTCACCTAGATACTCCATTGTCACCTGTAGTATCCATGGGCATGATTATACGATATGCATCACACAATCTCAGATTCGTCTATTCAACCAACACAAAGTACTTGAAAGAGTGCCCCAAAGTTTCTACCGGAGAGTCAAGACAAAAACGTGTGCCAACCCCTATATATGCATAGGTTCATGGGCGAAACCCGCAAGTTGATCACCAAAACATACATCAAATGGATCACGTGAATATCCCATTGTCACCACAGATAAGCACGACAAGACGTACATCAAGTGTTCTCAAATCCTTAAAGACTCAATCCGATAAGATAACTTCAAGAGGAAAACTCAATTCATCACAAGAGAGTAGAGGGGGAGAAACATCATAAGATCCAACTATAATAGCAAAGCTCGCGATACATCAAGATCGTGCCATAGAGAGAACACGAGAGAGAGAGATCAAACACATAGCTACCGTTACATACCCTCAGCCTCGAGGGTGAACTACTCCCTCCTCGTCATGGAGAGCGCCGGGATGATGAAGATGGCCACCGGTGAGGGATCCCCCCCTCCGGCAGGGTGCCGGAACGGGCTCCCGAGAGGTTTTTGGTGGCTACATAGGTTGCAGCGACGGAACTCCCGATCTATTGTTTGCTTCGATGTTTTTAGGGTATATGGGAATATATAGGCGAAAGAAGTCGGTCGGGGGAGCCTCGAGGGGCCCACGAGACAGGGGGCGCACCCAGCAGGGGGCGCCCCCACCCTCGTGGCCACCTCGAAGCTTCCTTTACTTCAACTCCAAGTCTCCTGGATCACATCCGTTCCAAAAATAGCGCTCCCGAAGTTTTCATTCCGTTTGGACTCCGTTTGATATTCCTTTTCTTCGAAACACTGAAATAGGCAAGAAAACAGCAATATGGGCTGGGCCTCCGTTTAATAGGTTAGTCCCAAAAATGATATAAAAGTGTATAATAAAGCCCATAAGCATTTAAAATAGATAATATAATAGCATGAATGCTTCATAAATTATAGATATGTTGCAGACGTATCAACATCCCCAAGCTTAATTCCTGCTCGTCCTCAAGTAGGTAAATGATAAAAGAAAGAATTTATGATGTGTGAATGCTAGCAGGTGCACAAGTTTGATCAATGATAATTTCAATCACCTTTTCTAGCATGATTATATGTCATAACAGTAGTTCATCTCATAAAACTTCTCACGAACAAGTAACACTACTGGAATCTGGCACTTTGCCATCTGCCATGGCAGATGGCAATGGCATGTTCGGCGGATGGCAAAGGCTTTGCCATTAGCCAGCAGATGGCAAACAGGTCGTCCGAAACCCTGCCGGTAAAGGCTTCTTTGCCATCTGCTGGCTGATGGCAAAGAGCCTGTGGCTTTGCCATCTGCTGGCTGATGGCAAAGAGCCTGTGGCTTTGCCATCTGCTAGCAGATGGCAAAGCCTCTTAACGGGGTTAGCTCCGTCAGAGGTTAACGGCATACTTTGCCATCAGCCAGCAGATGGCAAAGGCTGCAGGCTCTTTGCCATCAGCCAGCCGATGGCAAAGGCTGCAGGCTCTTTGCCATCTGCCAGCAGATGGCAAGGCTGCAGCTCTTTGCCATCTGCCGGTGATGGCAAAGCTCTTTGCCATCTGCCAGCAGATGGCAAAGTGACTATATTGCCCCATTTAATTTTGTTTTTTCTTATATCAATTCATTTTCACAGAAATCAAACACAAATATATTTATATGACCAATATAGCATATTCAACACATATTACCAATAGTCATGAACACATATGTATCCAACACATGTTACCAATAGTAGCAAGTTTCATCCGTACAAATACATAGTTTCATCAATATTACACAGTTTCATCCATAGGTAGCAAGTTTCACAAGGTCAAAACAAAAACTAAATACAAGCACTCCATCAACCCAAGCTTCCATGATCTTAAGCAAATCTGTAAAATGGGAAAGAAGAAAGTTAGAAGAAGAAGATTATTATGATGCAACTAAAATGTGAAGATTATTATGATGCAACTTATATCTGTAAAATAGGTCATTTTGGAGCTAAGTATGGTTATTATGTCATTTTTGAGCATACTATAACGACACACTACCAGGCATTTTAGAGCTATCCTAGGTTAAATAGGTCATTTTTATGCTAGCTAAGCATATTAAGTCATTTTGAAGGAAACAATGCTAAGTATAGGTCATTTTAGAGCTATCCTAGGTTAAATAGGTCATTTTGGAGCTAATTAAGCTTATTATGTAATTTTTGAACTAGCTAAGCATATTAAGTCATTTTGGAGGAAATAATGCTAAGTATAGGTCATTTTAGAGCTAGCCTAGGTTGAATAGGTCATTTTGAAGCTAAGTAAGGTTATTATGTCATTTTGGAGCTACCTAAGCATATGAAGTCATTTAGGACCTAAAATATGTCATTTCTTAAGCATACTATATCATTTTAGAGCTAGCTAAGCATATTAAGTCTTTTTTGAGGAAAAGATGCTAAGTATAGGTCATTTTAGAGTTATCCTAGGTTAAATAGGTCATTTTTATGCTAGCTAAGCATATTAAGTCATTTTGGAGGAAAAATGCTAAGTATAGGTCATTTTATGCTAGCTAAGCATATTAAGTCATTTTGAGCTAGTTAAGCATATTGAGTCATTTTGGAGGAAAAATGCTAAGTATATGATTATGTCGCTAGTATCCATATGGCAGAGAACCGGGCCGACATGACTAGTCATAGAACCAAGGTGGCACAAGCGTCTGAGGACAGGCATACATGACCCAGCAATGCACGTGTCGGTCATCGGCGAGTGCAACGAAGTCGTAACAAGCTACAAGGACTTCGGTGATACACGCGTGACATTTCCCGTGAAGGGACAGACACAGGAGCAAAGAAGGACACATGCCGGTCAATCCATGTGTTCCGGAGCAGTAGCGAACTACCATGGCTCAATGGAAGCACTAGGAGGCATTTCCCTGTATGGAAGGCTACCAAAGGCACACGACTAGGTGTCGAATCCCACACATACAATGCATTTCAAACATACACACATTATGCACGATATGTCTAGATATATACAACATGGCATCACAACAAAACTCTATTAAGCAAAACACTTGGGACACTTACCGTCATCACGAAGGTGTAGGTGTAGGTGTAGGTGTAGGACCGGTCGCGCCAGTGGCAGACGGAGAAGGATCGGTCGATGCTTGTCGGGAGTTACGCTGCACCAAAGATTATTTCCAATGTATCGTTAGCATGATGCAACTCAAATGTGAAGACTAGTAACTAATGACCGTTCAAATGAAACTCACCGTGCCCGCCGGAGCAATGACTGGCATCGGCGGAGGGGTCTGGCCGTTCTTCTCGCACATGGACTGCACATTTGGTTTTGACGAGTCAGTCATATCTATCTATCTATCTATCTTCTATTATATACTTAAGATAGAAGACAAACAAGCCATCACGTTAATCCACATAAGCTTAAAAAATATGATCCATTGATCTAAATAATAACGATTGAGATTAAAAGATGAAAAAGTTACGTACAACATGAACCATGTACAAACAAGTCTATTGTTGACACGTTGGTCTAAAAAAGAAAGGCCAATATTGGCACGCACAAAGATAACCAAATCTTATGCCTACGTAATTCAATCTATATTAGAAAAAAACTGGAAAATCAGCTCCCCTAACACTTTAAAAGAACGTTGGCTTTCCCTCTAAAAGAAAAAAAGAAAAAAAACGTGGGCAGGTCCTTGGGAGAAAAAAGGCACACGCCTAAATCAGCACATGAAAATGGCAGTCGCTCATTCCAGTTGCTTTTTTGCAATCTTGATAAACACATGAAAATGGCATGTTACAAGAAGCCACACTATAATTTTTGGAAGCGCTAAAAAAATGACACTCAAATACAATGAGATTAGGACATCTTCGTCGAGCTTCGATCGTTCATTGCAATTTATAAAAGAAAAAATAGGACACTGATCATAACAAAAACTAAAAACCAAAGAAAAAACAGGAGACCGATCAAGGTTGATGACGCCCGCGCCCGAGCCGCTTGGCTCGTCGTTGTTGGCGGCCAACGCCAACCCGCGGAGCACGGCAATACAACAATACATAGTCATTCAAATAACCGCAAAATGAGATAAACTGAGGGTACCTATGTTATTTCCCGGAATTGATCCCTAGAAATATCCAATTGAATTGCTTGGGGAGCTTTATGATACACCACCATAGTGAGATCTGTCAATTTGCCCATGTGGACACTGGATGTAGAGGGGAACCATGCCTGCTCAAGTCCCATTCCAAAGGATGCATTGGACTGTAAAAAGAACACATATGAGAATGAAATGCACCGTCATTGCGTTTCTTTCAACAAACTTTGCAAAAGTTGCATCAAGCCACCTATTTTAAGTTTTTAACATGCCACTTTTTGTAACCGAACTCAAATAACACTGTTGTTCAAATATGAGAAAAGTTATAGATTAATGATTAAAAAAAGTTTGTTTTCTTGAAAAGTGTATCAAACTTCTAGGAGAAGGCTATACAATATTTTACTAAACTCAATACTTTCAGGCCATTTTTTTAAATCAATGCATCCCTCATCGAGTCATATTTTCTAGTACCCCCTACAAATTCTTTAAAGAATAGTACAACATGACATAGTAATGCAATGCCTAGAGTTAAACCTATCAACTTTGGCATGTACATACTTGAATTTGTACCATTGTTCCTGCCATCTTCTGTTACATAGTTATAACTGAATTACTATGCAATCATTGTTACTGAAACAATACATAAGAACATGCAGTCTGCATGTCAAGTTTTCTCTAAGAATAAATTTAGGTACACGTCACAATAAAACCAGAGTAGTGATTGTTCAATAGAAAACTGGTAGTTCACTTTGTTTCCTATATCCATTTGCCTCTAGTAAGATTTTTACTGCAAGCAAAAAAACATGGAACAAATCTGAATTAGATTCATAATTAAAATCTGCAGATTTGAAAATAAAAAAAAAACAGGGACCATTATAATAGAACATGGAAACTAAGAAGTAGTTCTTATTCGAACAACTTAGATTGGTGATTGTGTACTGAGAGGGCGAATGGTGAGTCCATACAAGCCAATCTCCTTACTGTTCGTTGAGTTTTCTAAGATTGGCGATTGTATTTGCGGCATACCATTTGATGTATGGTATGGCAGCATGATGATCTACCTTGTTCTGGATAAGTGGGTCTCTTCACTTTATATTTTGGTGATACTGTTCGGCTTCTCAATGATGACCACGATAATGTTAACTTTGATGGAATGACCATTCACAGAGGACAAGTATGGACCTGCAATTCAGAATTACAAAAATATTGGTTAACCTCCGTACACATAAAATGAGATGGGCATGTATGAAGAATAAATATCTATTGAAGTTTAAAGCCAAAAGTTTAGATCCAGTATGAAGAAGCAACATTAACATGACCTCAAGGGTTACAGTGTGGTGTTTGTGAAGGATTCAGAAGTGATTAATTAATACATTCAGAAATGCTCATTCAGAATCAGAACTGCATAGATATTCAATTTAGAGAACTTGTTTACTGGAACAAGTTTCCAGTTTGGGTATAAGAGCCTGTTAAGATGTTCAACTTTTTGTTAGCAGCTCTTGCAAAGATGACTCAAGATATTATCATGACAAGGGGGAGAAATAGAACAGAGAAGGATCAAGAAGAAGTGCTTGCTAAGGAAGAATACAAAATAAGAACACTGTCTTAAATATGTGTTTTCCATCCTTATACAATCCTTGTTGACCACTAAACTACCTCACAATACTATTTACACTGATAGAATGATGGTTATGCAACTAAGTACTAGCAAATTACATGACACATTAATATCTCCCAATATAGAATACAACAGGGAGCTTCTCCTAATTAGTGCCGGGCCATGTGTTGGAAGATGCAGACTCCATGTGGAATTGGAATATACATACGGGGAAAATCTCAAAAGTAAACTGATAGGTTGGGAGCATGTGATTTGGAATCAGCTAGCATGAAAGGCTACGGTGAAAATGACACGGAAAGGGTGGCCAGTAATCAAGTGGAATAATGCAACTGCTACACGCTGCTTTCCAAGTCCATCCGACGGATAAAGAAGGAAGCCGTGAGCTCTCAAGGTGTCATGTCAATGGCCTATTGATTCCAAGGAATAAAAAAGAGGCTTTAGGCGTTGCTAATCAGCTGCGTTTGGGTCCAAGTGGGATATACTCGGATCAACTAAACTGACCAGAAACACGAAACTCGCTTCAATAAACTATACAGTAGGAAATTAATACAGCAAGATGAATTATTATGAAAAAAGTATAGATAACCCCCATTGCTGTCATGCCTGCGAGCACCATACATGCTAGTGGTACTTGGTAAACTGCTAGGCACACGTTCGTTATTTGTTGCTGGCATCGATCCATCCCCTCGGAGCTCGGGACCAGGTTAGTATTGGTTCATCAAAGGTACTAGTACTAGTATAACAGCAGACCACCAGACACCTGATCTGACGTTCTGAGATCATACCTGTCATGCACCGGGATGATGAGCAGCAACCAGTGGACGTGGACCAGGCGGAGGGAGCATTATGGCGAGAGACCACGAGGAATAAACCAACCGCGGTGTTGCCTTGCCGCTGGGCGGGCGGGCGCGGCGGCGGCTGCTTTCGCCGGCGTCGCCACGAGCATGGCATGGCGGCGTCGCGCGCTGTTCTGCCGCGGGGTACGGCGTTGGCGGGAACAGAAGCTGCTCTGGCCGCGCTCTGTGAGCCGGTCGATCTCGTACGTACGTGCTCTTCCGGGTCCAAGCAGCGGAGCGGGAACCCCGTCGCGCCTGGCGTGGACGGCTAGCTGGTGGCTGCCTTTCCCCGACCTCCTCCGGCGGCGGCGAGCGGCCTTGGCAATCCAATCGCTAGAGAAGAGAGAAACATGAGGCCAACAGAGCCGCGCTAAAAGAGGTAGGCGCAACACCGAGAGCGGAGGGGATATGAGGAGGAGGAGAAGGCAGTACCGAATTGAAGTCGGGCGGAAGCAGGCGGCGGGGACCGGCGTCGGCGTCGGCGGGGCGGCGGGGTGCTTGGGCGGCGGGTGAGATGCGTGGGAGGGAGGGAGAGGACAGGAGAGAGGGAGAGGAGGGGAGAGAAGGAGGGGATAACCCCACAGTTTTTTTTACCTGGAAAATAATAACCTCATCTCTTTGCCATCTGCCAGCAGATGGCAAAGAATTTTTGCCGTCTGCTGGCAGATGGCAAAGAGGTGGGGCTGGTACGCCGTTACACGTTTGACGGCCACAGGATTTGCCAACCTCTTTGCCATCTGCTGGCAGATGGCAAAGATTATTTGCCATCCACTAGCAGATGGCAAAGAATTGGCTGATGGCAATCATGTTCTTTGCCATCTGTCAGTTCTTTGCCATCTGTTTTTTATAAGCAGATGGCAAAGATGTTCTTTGCCATCAGCTGGCAGATGGCAAAGAGCTGGCAGATGGCAAATTCCCAGTTTCCAGTAGTGTAACAAGAAATTCACATGTTAAAGCATAGACCATAAACTTTCTTGAAAGCTAGCAAACTTCATTCCCAGTCATCAAACAATTACAATTCATCTTATTTTCAGGAAGGGTCTATGTTAGAGCTTTGATTTAGAAAACTTCACATACTCAACTACCATATAGTCTACTACAATTGCTAACACTCACGCAATACTTATGGTTCTGGAGTTTTAATTGTACACTAAGAAAGATAGGGGCTTATAGTGTTGCCTCCCAAAGTATTCACGTTTGGGTGATGTCAACAATAATAGTTCATGCTAACTATATATATATATATATATATATATATATATATATATATATATATATATATATATATATATATATATATGGATATTTCCAACACGAGGTTCTTGCCAAAGGATAAAATGAAAAAGGGAAAGGTGAAGATCACCTTGACTCTTGCATAAAGTAAAAGATAGGCCCTTCGCAAAGGGAAGCAGAGGTTGTCATGTTCTTTTAGGGTTGGATGCACAAAATCTTAATGCAAAAGAACGTCACTTTATATTTCCACTTTTGATATGAACCTTTATTATGCAGTCGGTCGCTTTTATTACTTCCATATCACATGATCGTATAAAGATTATTTTCTGCGCACTAATAAGTCATACATATTTAGAGAGCAATTTTTATTGCTTGTAACGTATGGTGGACTCTCATGGAAAAAACTGGGTTTAAGGATATTTGGAAGCACAAGTAGTATCTCTACTTGGTGCAAGGAATTTTGGCTAGCATGAGGGGGAAAGGCAAGCTCACCATGTTGGAATGATCCATGGCAATATACTTTAACTGAGATGTGAGAAAACATAACCCATTACGTTGTCTTCCTTGTCCAACATCAACTCTTTAGCATGTCATACTTAATGAGTGCTCACAATTATAAAAGATGTCCAAGATAGTATATTTATATGTGAAATCTCTCTTCCTTCAAAATTCTTTCATGAATTGTTCGAATGACCAATACAATGCTTGCTAACCTTTAATAAATTTACAACCTCTACTTATTAGATGTGAAGTCATTACACCCCATGGGATAAGTAAATGAAACATATATAATTTCAGATTTATGACATTCAACTCATTCAACCATTTACTCATAGGATATAAGTGAAGCACACGAGTAAATGACAAACTACTCCAAAAAGATATAAGTGAAGATCAATGAGTAGCTAAATAATTATGTAACTATGTGAAGTCCCTATCTCATTTAAGAATTTCATATCTTGGTATTGTATTCAAACAGCAAGTAAAACAAAATAAAATGACATTGCAAGGATAGCACAACTCATGTGAAGAAGCAAAAACTTATTTTCAACCGGTACTAACCGATAATTTGTTGAAGAAGAAAGGTGGGATGCCTACTGGGGCATCCCCAAGTTTAGATGCTTGAGACTTCTGGAAATATTATCTTGGGGTGCCTTGGGCATCCCAATCTTGAGCTTTTTTGTCTCCTTAATTCCTCTCATATCATGGTTTCTCTATTTCTCAAAAACTTCATCCACATAAAACTCAACAAGAACTCGTGAGATAAGTTAGTATAAACCAATGTAAAACCATATCATTTTCTACTGTAACAAATTACTAAAATTATTATTCCACATTGCGTACTAAATGCCTCTGTAGATTTAACACTCCTATCCTCAAATAGAATCATTAAACAAGCAAACATATGCAAACAATGCAATCATAACAGCAATCTGCCAAAACAGTATAGTCTGTAAAGAATGCAAGATTCATCATACTTCCCTAACTCAAACCATTATGAGAAAAATACTACGCTGTAGAAGATTTTTCAGAGATCAATATGCAAAAAATTTCAACATTATATCTGTAGCGACCTGACCCAAAATCGGTCAAATCTCTGTGTCTGTACCATCCCAAGATCATGCTGGTACTCACAGTACATCGATGAAATAATCAAAGTTCAATCACACCTGAATTTTATTACACGTTTCTCATATAGAGTCTTTATTACAAGAGAATAAATTCGGCTCAAGGCCAACTCATGAGAAATAAACTACTAATACTGCGGAAGCGTAGAAGATAAAGCGAGTCCATCCGACTCCAAAGGGTAATCGCCAAGCGCGGAGCGTAGCCTCACTCCTGATCGGAATAAATCTCTGCAACATAAGACGTTGCAGCCGTGTAGGTCAGCTTTTTGAATAAGCTGGCAAGTCATGAAGAGAATAACAATAATAAAATTACTAACACTATATGCATTTTGGCTGTGGGGCTCTAAGTTTCATCATTTTGCGAAAAGCAAATTTTTCCCTACTACAGTGGACTTACTTGCAAATTACTACAAAATTGTTGGTAGTTATTGAGATGGTTCCGCCAACCAATATCTCATTCCCAAATTATTAAGTCATAAACCCTCAAATTAATTCATTAGTTTTAGTGTTGAGATTTCGAATACTTCCAAGTTCCAGAGGCTCAAATTGTCCGTAACGGGGACACGGCTAATCGATTAGATCTTTAACTCTGCAGAGGTTGCGCACTTTCCCGCAAGAATCATTCCCTCCTTTTAAGTCTTCGCACTTCATGGTGTTTGAAGGCGGACGAATGAAACAGGGTCTTCCAAAGAGTTCTTCAGCTACTGCCGTACCCATCCAATCCTACCGTTCTTCTACATCTCGTAGTACCGTCCAGCCAGCGTCACTACTAGGGTTAACCCAGCCGAGCCCATAATGGCTTGCGGCTGCACAGTAAGCTTCCGGTCATGGGGCATCCATCCGTCTCTTCGTGGCTGGGTGAAGCTTTCGCAAGATGTCATGGCACTTCTCCATGCATCCCGGCCAACCACTGGGTTCTCAGGTGCCCGTCAACCGTCCTCCACCCAGTAGTGAATTCCGAAGTCCATCTTGATTCTTGTAGTTCATGGGGTTGTCATCATCATTGACTCTCACATCTTTCTTATGAATTTCACTCAACCAAAACCCTTCTACGAGCATAGCAAAGTAAACTACTCCGTCCCGGGGTCATGGTAACAAGGGGATTGGTTCATCCTACCACATGATACTACTCAAGATTAATAACTTCAAAATTTCAACTACTGCATGCATGGTGGGGTGGTGACAATTTCTAATGGACAAAAACATAGGTATAGAAAATAACATGATCAAAACTTGCCTTGCTGATGATCCTCGTAAGCTAAAGATTCGTAGTAGCAAGCTTCGCACTACGGAAACTCTACCGAGACAAACAATGATCACAATAAGCATATAGCATAGGATCACATAATACAATAGCATAACAATAGCAACATAACACACCAAAACAACCAAATCAAAACCCAAGGGAAAACTCAAAGAAAACCAACTCAACTTTCCTACTTCAAACAACAACTAGAATAGTTTTATATAACAAAATTTTCTCAATATAACCTAATCATGGTTTTATGTTAACTTAACAGAAAAGATTTCATTAAGCAACTAGGAACAAAAAGAATTAATTTAAAATCTATTATGAAACTCCTATTAGGCCTAATTCAATTTTTATTAAGAAAAATAAAATAAAACTTTTATTTATAATAAATAAAAGTTCATCCTATAAAGTGACAGAAACTATCCTAGAATAATCAACCACATGTTAAAAATAAATTTATTTACTAATTAAAACAATAGGAAAACAGTAGCTAGTTAATTAATTAGGATTAACAAGATTCTGCTTAAAACTAATTTTTTATTAATCCTAAAATACCCAAATTAATTCCTATGGTTTGGCAATGTCAAAATAAAGTTGGGACAAAAGAGTCATATAAAATAATTTTCCTAGCTCATGTTATAACAGATTTACTATTCTGACTAAAACTAAAATAAAGCAATTTTAATTAATTTTAACATAGCTAAATATATTTTCTACAGAAACTATAGAAAATTTTCAAACCAACAAAAAAAGAATCACCTAAAAATATTAAACAGAATAAAAGATATGAATTTTTCAAAACAGGAACTATTCTGTTAAAACAGAAAACAAAAATAAATGAAAAAGGGCCTAATGGGCCTAAACTTCGCACTGAGCGTAATATAAACTAAACGGGCCTAGGGTTAAACTAGTCGGGCCGGGCTAAATAAAATAAATCCTAACTTAAATTAAACCGGAACTAAACCGGAGCGAACCGGTTTTTATAAAAAGAACATACCCCTTCGGGGGTGTTCTAATCTACGCCGTAGATGGGAGATCGGACGGCGGGGAGGGATTCCGGTGGCTTACCGGAGCTCGGCGGCGGCGGCGGCGGCGGCGGCGAGTGCGCTGGCCTCTCCGGTCGTCGGGGAGGTCGGTGGAGTGGCCCGGCGGGTGCGGACGAGCTCGGGGGGGTGTTTGGTAGAGTCGGTGGAGGTCGGGGAGGGCTAGGGCGGCGACGGCGACGGAAATGGCGGAGGCGGTCGACTCGGCTCGGCGAGCGTGTGAGAGAGAGGAGAGGTTCGCGAGGGCGAGGGGGAATGGGGTGCGGGGCCGGTATTTATAGGGAGGGCCTCGGCGTGGCAACGGGGCGATCGGGGAGATCGGATCCGGATCTCACGGGATCCGGCGATCGGCGCGGCGCGTGGCGTGGTGAGGGGTTGAAGGAGGTGGGGTCCGCCTGGCAGTGGGGGGAGAGGGGCGGGCGGCGGTCGACCGAGCCAAGCAGGTTGAGGCGAGGGGTGGCTGGCCGCTGTCTGGCTCACTGGGCTGGCCTCTGGGCGCTGGTGGGCAGTCTTGGTACTGGGCTGGGCAGGGGGCTGGTGGCACTGGGGTTTCCTTTTTTGAATTTTTTAATAAAAAACAAAGATAAAACAAAATCTATAAATATTTTATATAGCACATATATATACCAAAATGATCAGGGAATATTCCCTATCATTTGAACATTTTTCCAAAGGCAAAATCCAAACTTTATAAAATTTCATTTTTTTCAAATTCGAATAAATCTCAAGTTTGAATTCAAAACTTTTGGCAAGGTTTTCCTCTGATATTTTTGGAGTGTCATGTTTACTCCTCTCATACTTTTGATCAAGTATTTATCAGGCATAGTTTTTTGAAATGATTCCCACTTGCCAAAGTTTGAATTCAAATTTGAAAACTCAAAACCCTGCTGAAACTTCAAATGGCATTCAAATTCAAACAGGATGCATAGATGCTTAGCTATAATTGTAAAACATTCCAAATAGGAAATTTGGGATGTTACAATATCATTCTCTGACTTTTCTAGGGATTTTTTGCAACAGCGGTAAACTTTCTGTTTTCAAACAGCAACATGTATACTTGCAAAATAAGCATGCTAAAGGCTATCCTTGACTTTTTTATTGAAAATAGAGATGCAAAACAATTTTCTAAATAACAGCAAGCAAATACTCACAAAATAAAATGACGCTCCAAGCAAAACACATATCATGTGGTGAATAAAAATATAGCTCCAAGTAAAGTTACCAATGAACGAAGACGAAAGAGGGGATGCCATCCGGGGCATCCCCAAGCTTAGGCTCTTGGTTGTACTTGAGTATTGCCTTGGGGTGCCTTGCGTATCCCCAATATTAGGCTCTTGCCACTCCTTATTCCACAGTCCATCGAATCTTTATCCTAAACTTGAAAACTTCACAACACAAAACTCAACAGAAAACTCGTAAGCTCCATTAGTATAAGAAAATAAAACCACCACTTAGGTATTGTAATGAACTCATTCTAAATTCATATTGGTGTAATATCTACTGTATTCCAACATATATATTGTTCATACCCTGCGATACTACTCATAGATTCATCAAAATAAGCAAACAACACATAGAAAACAGAATCTGTCAAAAAACAGAACAGTCTGTAGTAATATGTATAAAACGTATACTTATGGAACTACAAAAATTCTACCAAATTAGTAAGTCCTAAGAAATTTGTGTCCAAATCCAGAGAAAAAATAATCAAATCAAAATCACGTTTCTCTGAATGAACAAAACTAATTTACTGGGTGCAAAAGTTTCTGTTTTTCAGCAGGATCAACACAACTATCACCGTAAGCTATCCTAAAGGTCTTACTTGGCACTTTATTGAAACAAAAGCTATAAAACATGATTACTACAGTAGCATAATCATGTGGACACACTGAAACAGTAAGGGTAAATATTGGGTTGTCTCCCAACAAGCGCTTTTCTCTAATGCCTTTCTAGCTAGGCATGATGATGACAATGATGCTCACATAAAAGATAAGAATGAAACATAATGGGAGCATCATGAAGCATATGACTAGAACATTTAAGTCTAATCCACTTCCTATGCATTGGGATTTTGTGAGCAAACAACTTATGGGAACAATAATCAACTAGCATAGGCAGGTAAAGCAAGCATAGCTTCAAAATTTTAAGCAGATAGAGAGGAAACTTGGTATTATTGTAATTCCTACAAGCATATATTCCTCCCTCATAATAATGTTCAGTACCATCATGAATGAATTCAACAATATAACCAGCACCTAAAGCATTCTTTTCATGATCTACTAGCATAAAAAATATACTACTCTCCACATAAGCAAAATTCTTCTCATTCGGAATAGTGGGAGTATCATAAGAGACTCGAATACTATAAATTGTTTCAAAACTAAAAGAGTAATGTTCAGAAAAAGGGTAATCATAATCATGACAAGTTTTATAAATATAATCATCACTACTTTTTATAGCATAAGTTTCATCACAATAATCGTCATAAGTAGCAACTTTGTTCTCATCATAATCAATTGAAACCTCTTCCAGGATAGTGGAATCATCACTAAATAAAGTTGACACTCTTCCAAATACACTTTCATATTCATCACAATTAGATTCAACATCCTCCAAAATAGTGGGATCACTACTTCCTAAAGTTGACACTCTTCCAAACCCACTTTCATCAATATAATCATCATAGGTAAGAGGCATGCTATCATCATAACAACTTTGCATATCATAACTTGGGATGATAAAAATATCATCTTCATTAAACATAGCATCCCCAAGCTTGGGAAAAACATTAATTGCAGCAAATATATTCTCAAATCTGTCATCCTCATCAAACATAGGTTCCCCAAGCTTGGGCCTTTTCATATCGTAAGCATAATCACTCTCATCATTAATATATGGATAGCACCAATAGTATAGCAATTATCATCATCACAATGAGTAGTAGGATCAACTTCATTTGGGAGGGATACCTTTTTACCTTTGTTGCTCCTTCTTTTCTTTTTCATCTTCACATTATGTGTGGGTTCAACCTTCTTCTTTGAGCTCCTTATTGATAAGATTGGTTGAATAGAAAGCTCCTCTTCGTTACCTGATTCATCATAAGAAATAATAGGAGGATATTGGGAAGTCTCTTCCCTTTCATTAGTATTCTCTTCATCTTCTATTTGCTTCCTTTTCTTTATGTAATTGGCAATCGAAGGATTTTCAATGCAATTCACGGCACAATACAAATAAATCTCCTCTAGATCAATATCAAGGAATTTCTCAAGGTTAAATGCTGGAATAAGCTTAGTTGCACGTTTCAATTCTTCATAACCCAAAAGCAAACTAAGTTCATTATGATGCGCAAGGGAAATCAATTCATCACAATTTTTGGACACGATTCTATCATGAAACAATTTGCATCGGAGATTTAAATGACCACGTTCATTGCAAAGTTCACAAGTACGGTAAAGATATCTTAAATTTTCAGCACTAACATTAAGCCTTTCTTGCAACTATTTAGTTTCTAAATGCTTATGCCTCTTGCAATATCTATTTTCCCTATTTGGTGTGTACTTGCAAACCCAATCTACTCCACAAAAATCGACATGCTTATAAGATACATTTTCATCATAACTAGTGCAATCATCATTAAAAGTGCAATCATCATTAGTACTATGGATATTCAAAGAGTTCATACTAACAAAACTGCAATCATGCACATCATTCAAAGATTTAGTACCAAGCATTTTAATGCATTCTTCTTCTAGCAATTGAGCACAATTTTCCTTTCCATCATACTCACGAAAGATATTAAAAAGATGAAGCGTATGAGACAAACTCAAATCCAATTTTTTTGTAATTTTCTTTTATAAACTAGACTAGTGATAAAACAACAAACAAAAAGATATACCTTCAAGTACTCACCTACCCGGCAACAGCGTCAGAAAAGAGCTTGATGCCTAGTACGCAAACTTCTTCTTGTAGACGTCGTTGGGCCTCCAAGTGCAGAGGTTTGTAGGACAGTAGCAAATTTCCCTCAAGTGGATGACCTAAGGTTTATCAATCCGTGGGAAGCGTAGGATGAAGATGGTCTCTCTCAAACAACCCTGCAACCAAATAACAAACAGTCTCTTGTGTTCCCAGCACACCCAATACAATGGTAAATTGTATAGGTGCACTAGTTCGGCGAAGAGATGGTGATACAAGTGCAATATGCATGGTAGATATAGGTTTTTGTAATCTGAAATTATAAAAACAGCAAGGTGACTAATGATAAAAGTGAGCGTAAATGGTATTGCAATAGTAGGAAACAAGGCCTACGGTTTATACTTTCACTAGTGCAAGTTCTCTCAACAATAATAACATAACCGGATCATATAACTATCCCTCAACATGCAACAAAGAGTCACTCCAAAGCAACTAATAGCGGAGAACAAAATAAGAGATTATGGTAGGGTACGAAACCACCTCAAAGTTATCCTTTCTGTTCTATCTACTCAAGAGTCTGTAGTAAAATAACATGAAGCTATTCTTTCCGTTCAATCTATCATAGAGTTCATACTAGAATAACACCTTAAGAAAAAAATCAACCAAAACCCTAATGTCACCTAGATACTCCATTGTCACCTCAAGTATCCATGCACATGCTTATACGATATGCATCACACAATCTCAGATTCATCTATTCCCACAGATACTTGAGGTGACATTGGAGTATCTAGGTGACATTAGGGTTTTGGTTGATTTGTGTCTTAAGGTGTCATTCTAGTACGAACTCTATGATAGATCGAACGGAAGGAATAGCTTCGTGTTATTTTACTAAAGACTCTTGAATAGATAGAACACAAAGGATAACTTTGAGGTAGTTTTGTACCGTACAATAGTCTCTTCGTTTGTTCTCCGCTATTAGTGACTTTGGAGTGACTCTTTGTTGCATGTTGAGGGATAGTTATATGATCTAATTATGTTATTATTGTTGAGAGACCTTGCACCAGTGAAAGTATGAACCTTAGGCCTTTTTTCCTAGCATTGCAATACCGTTTACGCTCACTTTTATCATTAGTTACCTTGCTGTTTTTATATTCCTAGATTATAAAACCTATATCTACCATCCATACTGCACTTGTATCACCATCTCTTCGCCGAACTAGTGCACCTATACAATTTACAATTGTATTGGGTGTGTTGGGGACACAAGAGACTCTTTGTTATTTGGTTGCAGGGTTGCTTGAGAGAGACCATCTTCATCCTACGCCTCCCACGGATTGATAAACCTTAGGTCATCCACTTGAGGGAAATTTTCTACTGTCCTACAGACCTCTGCACTTGGAGGCCCAACAACGTCTACAAGAAGAAGGTTGCGTAGTAGACATTAAGCTCTTTTCTCGCGCCGTTGCCGGGGATGTTAGTGCTTGAAGGTATATCTTTAGATCTTGCAACCGAATCTTTTAGTTTCTTGTTTTATCACTAGTTTAGTCTATAAAAGAAAATTACAAAAAAATTGAATTGAGTTTGCCTCATACGCTTTATCTTTTTAATATCTTTCGTGAGAATGATGGAAAGGAAAATTGGGCTCAAGTGCTAGAAGCGGAAGTCTATAAAATGTTTGGCACTAAATCGTATAATGATGGGCATGATTGCAATGTTTTTAGTATGAACTCTTTGAATATCCATAGTACTAATGATGATTGCTCTAGTCATGATGAAAATGTCTCTTATAAGCATGTCAATTTTTGTGGAGTGCATAGAGTTTGCAAGTACATACCAAATAGGGAAGATAGATTTTTCAAGAGGCATAAGTATTTAGAAACCAAATGGTTGCAAGAAAGGCTAGATGTATGTGACGCCCCCAATTCAATCATACACTAATCATGCACACAAATGTGTATGATAAAGATCAGGAACTCACGGGAAGATATCACAACATAACTCTAAAAGTAAAATAAGTCATTCAAGCATCATATTACAAGCCAGGGGCCTCGAGGCCTCGAATACAAGTGCACGAACATAAAAGAGTCAGCACAAGCAACAATATCTGAGTACAGACATAAGTTAAACAATTTGCCATAAGATGGCTAGCACAAACTAGGATACAGATCGAAAGAGGTGCCGGCCTCCTGCCTGGGATCCTCCTAAACTACTTCTGGTCGTCGTCAGCGGCCTGCACGTAGTAGTAGGCACCTCCAGTGTAGTAGAAGTCATCATCGACGGTGGCGTCTGGATCCTGGGCTCCTACGTCTGGTTGCGGCATCCGAGAAGAAGAGGATAAAGGGGGAAAAGAGGAAGCAAAGCAACCATGAGTACTCATCCAAAGTACTCGCAAGCAAGGATCTACACTACATATGCATGGGTATATGTGTAAAGAGGCAATATCGGTGGACTGAACTGCAGAATGCCAGAATAAGAGGGGGATAGCTAGTCCTATCGAATACTACGCTTCTGGCAGCCTCCGTCTTGCAGCATGTAGAAGAGAGTAGATTGAAGTCCTCCAAGTAGCATCACATAGCATAATCCTACCCGGCGATCATCCCCTCGTCGCCCGGTGGAAAAGCGATCACCGGGTTGTCTGTGGAACTTGTCTAGGTGTGTTTTATTAAGTATCCGGTTCCAGTTGTCAAAAGGTCAAGGTACAACTCCGGGTCGTCCTTTTACTGAGGGACACGGCTATTCGAATAGATCAACTTCCCTGCAGGGGTGCACCACATAACGCAACACGCTCGATCCCCTTTAGCCGGACACACTTTCCTGAGTCATGCCTGGCCTCGGAAGATCAACACGTCGCAGCCCCACCTAGGCACAACAGGGAGGTCAGCACGCCGGTCTAAATCGTATGCACGCAAGGGTCTGGGCCCATCGCCCATTGCACACCTGCACGTTGCGTGGGCGGCCGGAAGCAGACCTAGCCCCCTTAATACAAGAGCAGGCTTACGGTCCAATCCGGCGCGAGCCGCTCAGTCGCTGACGTCAAGAAGGCTTCGGCTGATACCACGACGTCGAGTGCCCATAACTGTTCCAGCGTAGTTGGTTAGTGCGTATAGGACATCGTCCAGACTCAGATCAAATACCAAGATCTTGTTAAGCGTGTTATTATAAAGTAACCGCGAACGCGGACCAAGGCCAGGCGCACCTCTCTCCTAGTTGGTCTCAACCTGCCCTGTCGCTCCGCCACAAAGATTCACATAGAGCGCCGTCAGGACAAATGTCCTTTCATCCCCCAATCCGTGAATCACTCGCGGGCACTCAACGAGCCGACCCGAATTTACTCACCATCTGTATATTATGTATATATGTACAGTATATACCTGTGATCAACTCCCGAGTGATCACTGTGACGCCCGGATAGTTAGGCTACAGTAAAACCCTGCCAATGATGCCATGTCACCCTTGTCACTGTTGTTAAACACATGTTAGATCGAAACGTTTCAAAATCAAATTTGGATTTAGGCAAACAATAAAGTTTTTAAATATTAAAACTAAAATGTTCAATAAATATTAGATAAGTCAGAGGCTATGATAAAATTGTAAACAACATTATTGAAATTTGATAAGTGACTTAAACAACCTCGAACAGTGGCTGAAAACATTATTTAATAACCTTTTTCTTAATACAAAATAAATATGAAATGATATTTACCCCAAACTAGTTTTTGGTGGTAGGATATATTGTGCTGTGATTTGTGGTCCAGCTCTCATATTTTACCAAACTCATTTGGTGCCCAAACAATTAGCAAAAACAGAAAAGAAAATAAAGAAAAAGGAAAAGAATAAAACAGAAAACAAAACTTACAAAAAAAGAAACCTCCCCCCCTAGCCGGGTCGTGGCCCAGCTGGCCTCTAGGCCGCCAGGCCGGCCCAACCGCCCCATCGCCCCATCGCCCCACCTTATCGCCTGGGCGACCGAACCCTAGCGGTTCACCCCCACTACCCCACTCGTTCCCCCCCACGCACCCCTCGCCTCCTCGCCTCCCCGATCTGGATCGGCATCGGCGCCTCAGCCTCGCCCACCGCGCGACCCGTCGTCGCCGCCGCCCAACCCCGCCGGTGCTCCCCGTCGCCGTCCCCGACCTGATCCCCGTTGGCGCCGCCTCACCTCCTCGCCTCCTCCCCGACGCGCTCCAGCACTCGCCGCTCCGATCCCGTTCCCCCGACCCAGCGCCGTCGTCGACCGTCGCCTCGACGCCGTGCTCCTCCGTCCCCTCGCCTCGCCATCCACCCCTAGCCCGCTGCCCTCCCCGACCAGCCCACTGTGAGCCACCGTCTTCCCTCCCTCTCTCTGTTTCGCCCGTTCCCGACCGTGCTCACCGCACGCCTGGACCACCCCGCACCCCGCGACTCTGCTCGATGGGTTGCGCCCGCTGCGATTCCCTGGCGCCTGCCTCGCCGCGGTTTCCACCGGGCCACTTCCCCACGGCTATCCGCCGCGCTTCACCCACTATCGCTTGCCGCCCTCCCCCCCGGGACCGGCCGAGCTCCGCCGCTGTCACAGCGCCACGCGCTGGGCTAGCACTGTCGCCGCATCGTTCGGGCAATGCCCGAAACCCGCATGCCCAGTGCCCATGAGCCTTCCCCAGAGCCACTGACTAGGAGGCCCCACCCCAGAACGAGTTAAAATAAAGAAATTAGTAATTAATTAAATAATAAGTTAATTAAGTTAATTAATCCTATTTCACTAATCTAATCAAAATGAATTAACCTAATCATTTAGTTAACTATTTAACCATGTTTAATTTACATGTGACTATGACGAATGGGCCCCATGTGCCAGGGTTGACCTAGTCAACCTGTTGACCCAATAATTATCTTTTCTAATTAATTAAAATCTGTTAATTCCAAAATTGAATTAAATCTTTAAAAATTAATATAAGATAATCCTTAGCTCGGATGAAAATACTTTGTACATGAAAGTTGCTCAGAACGACGAGACGAATCCGGATATGCAGGCCGTTCGTCCGCTACACATCCCTAGCATAGAAAACTCGCAAATTTCCCCCTCCGGTTCATCTGTCCGAAAACGCGAAACACCGGGGATAATTTCCCGGATGTTTGCCCCCTTCACCAGTATCACCTCATACCGCGTTAGGGCACGCCTAGCATCACATATTGCTTTGTCATGCATCGTTATGCATCTGTTTGCATTGTATTCATTGTTTCTTCCCCCTCTTCTCTCCGGTAGACTACGAGACCGACGCTGCTGCCGCCCCGTACGACTACGGTGTTGACGACCCCTCCTTCTTGCCAGAGCAATCCGTCAAGCCCCCCCTTTGATCACCAGATATCGCCTACTCTTCTCTATACTGCTTGCATTAGATTAGTGTAGCATGTTACTGCTTTCAGTTACTCCTATACTGATGCATAGCCTGTCCTTGCTACTACTGTTGTTACCTTTACCTGCTATCCTACTGCTTAGTATAGGATGCTAGTGTTCCATCAGTGACCCTACACTCTTGTCCGTCCGCCATGCTATACTATTGGCTGTGATCACTTGGGAGGTGATCACGGGCATATACTATATACTTTACACTATTACATTACCTGTGATACCGCTCGAGCTGGGGCTGAAAGGACAGGTGGCTCCATCCCAGTAGAGGTGGGTGCAGGTTCCCGACGGCCCCGACCGTTATTTGTGGCAGAGCGACAGGCAGGTTGAGACCACCTAGAGAGAGGTGGGCCTGGCCCTGGTCGGCGTCATGGATACTTAACACGCTTAACGAGATCTTGGTATTTGATCCGAGTCCGCCATTTGGTCTATACACACTAACCAACTACGCGGGAACAGTTATGGGCACTCGACGTCATGGTATCAGCCGAAGCACTTTGTGACATCAGCGACTGAGCATCGCGCGCCGGATTGGACTAGAACGCCTGTTAGGCTAGGTGCGCTTCGGCCGCGACGCAACGCGTCTTGAGGTGTGCTAAGGGCGATGGGCCTGCACCCTGCGGCGCTTAGGTTTAGACCGGTGTGCTGACCTCTCTGTTGAGCCTAGGTGGGGCTGCGGCGTGTTGATCTTCCGCGGCGGGCATGACCCAGAAAGTGTGTCCGCCAAATGGGATCAAGCGTGTTGGGTTATGTGGTGCACCCTGCAGGAAGTTAATCTATTGAATAGCCGTGATCTTGGTAACAGGACGACTTGGAGTTGTACCTTGACCTTATGACAACTAGAACTAGATACTTAATAAAACACACCCTTCCAAGTGCCAGATATAACCCGGTGATCGCTCTCTATCAGGGCATTGAGGAGGGGATCGCTGGGTAGGATTATGCTATGCGATGCTACTTGGAGGACTTCAGTCTACTCTCTGCTAAATGCTGCAAGACGGAGGCTGCCAGAAGCGTAGTCTTCGATAGGATTAGCTATCCCCTCTTATTCTGGCATTCTGCAGTTCAGTCCACTGATATGGCCCTTTACACATATATCCATGCATATGTAGTGTAGCTCCTTGCTTCCGAGTACTTTGGATGGGTACTCACGGTTGCCTTGTTCCCCCTTTTCCCCCTTTCTTTACCCAATTGCTGCAACCAGACGATGGAGCCCAGGAGCCAGACGCCACCGTCGACGGCGACTCCTACTGCACCGGAGGTGCCTACTACTACGTGCAGCCCGCTGACGACGACCAGGAGTGGTTAGGAGGATCCCAGGAAGGAGGCTTGCGCCTCTTTCGATCTGTATCCCAGTTTGTGCTAGCCATCTTATGGCAACTTGTTTAACTTATGTCTGTACTCAGATATTGTTGCTTCTGCTGACTCGTCTATGATCAAGCACTTGTATTCGAGCCCTCGAGGCCCCTGGCTTGTATTATGATGCTTGTATGACTTATTTTATTTTTAGAGTTGTGTTGTGATATCTTCCCATGAGTTCCTGATCTTGATCGTACACGTTTGCGTGTATGATTAGTGTACGATTGAATCGGGGGCATCACAAGTTGGTATCAGAGCCGACTGCCTGTAGGAATCCCCCTTTCCAACTCCTTGGCCGAAGTTGAGTCTAGTCATTGCAAAGCTTTTACTAACATGGCTGTGCGGCTTACGGGCCCACGTCGCCATTGGGTGGTACTAGGATCTTTTACTCTCGACCTTTACTCTGGGACTCTGAACTCTCTTCTACTCGGGTTAAATGATTTTTACTAACTCTGACTCTAGGTTCTCGATAATACTTTCTCCCAGAGAGCCTCTTCAGTCTGGATGATTACTTGGTGCACCGAAGGATTCTGAAGATACCTTCTGATATTCTCTTGAGACCTTGTGCCAATCGCATTTGCAATTCCCCTTCCATCGTCAACCCTTATGGATAACTACTTGCAGTTGTTATTCTTACATTCATCCCCAGTTGGTCTTGTTATTACAAGATACCTCAAAATACTCATCGTTGTTTCGATAATCCTTTGAGCTTACTGCCTTGCAGTTCTTTGCCACCTGAATACCCCTAAGAGCAATTTCTCGCACTTTCCGAGTATCCGCTCATCCCCAGTTGTTCAGGTGTTTCACAAAAGTCATTGAAATACTATTCAATCCTCCGAAAATCCTTAGCAGCTTTATTGCTCTGCAAATACTTGTCTACTTGCATTATGGATGCTTCCCATATATCTGGCAATATTCGCTAGTATCTTTTGACACAGTCATTTTGATCCTATTGATTCAACATGTGTGCGAATGCACACAATCATCTATGAACCCTTCTAATTATCTTTCCGGCTCATACATCATTTTGAACATGAGCTGGTTCTTGACCAAACTATTTTTCGTCAATTGTGCCTCTGGTCTGTCCAACTTATCCATCCTTGATCAGAGCGTCTGCTTCTGATTATTTGTTTTGGAAATCATAATTCCTTTGTTATCTAAGCATCGAATTATTCAGATGTTCTATAACATGATGCCCATGCATTCTTCTTCCTCTAGTTGAGTACCGATGCTCACATCAGGTTCCTTGTGGACCATCGGTTCCTTTGTTGGATTCTATCCGACATTGTCCTTCATATTGAATAACCTTGAGAGCCTTTCCATGGGTATATAATGCCTTTGGTAAATTGTATCATCTGCTTTTGAACATGCTCTACTATCGAGTTTGTGTTATTTACTCGTGAAGTTTGTGGTATATGTTCCTAAGATGCCCTGATGGGTTGAACCTACGCCTTCCCTAATCTGTGTGAACCCGAAAGATTACACGGGTCATACTTATCTGGTATTGCACCGGGTAAAAACTTTCAACAACTAATGTCATTTTCGAAATACGAGAGGTGAATTAAAGGTTATGCGTTGAACAAGTGGGAGTCGACCTTGAACCCTGTGTTCATGCCCATGGACACGATGTATACCTTATCATGGAAGCTTCTCTTAAAATAATTATCCCCTTGTTATAAGTTCATCTTGTATCCGTGGACGTGGTTCTGACCATGTTTCTCCTTGATTCCATTTCTCGTGCAAGTTTGAGCACTTGTCTTCTGCAGAGCAATACCCTAGTCCAACCACTACCTTGATCCGTCGTCGAGTATTACCCCCTGGTATCTCGAGATTATCATGGAACTGCATAACTTCTTATGAGTTCTTCATCAATTACTACATTCTCACTGATTCCAATTTTCCACGGGCTTCGAGTTATTAGTCACTCGGGAACACCGATAAGTGAATCGATTCCATACTCCGATTCAATAACTCTAAGTAATTCTTGTTGCTTATGAGTTTAATAATCCTTCAAGTCATTCCTAGCCTTATCAGCTATATCATTATCATGCAAAATTTTAATTGTGCTACCCGGTCCTTCTTCCGGAGCACAACTTTCGATGATGAGCTAGACTTACGTCGATCTTCCTTGTCATATCATTTCGCCTTGAACATGAAGCTTGATTTCGAGTTCGTGTCGTACCCTTGGTTCTAGTAACTTTCGCGACATCATTCCTTTGACTTGATGTCATCGCTGATCGACTACATCTTCATAAAATCTCTCGACAATTGTGTCGTGATCATCATCAACATTCTGAGCTTTTACAGAATATCAGTCGAATCCATGATGAGAGATATCATCCTTTCCCCCTTGATGATGGTGCTAACATCAACAAATTCATGCATTTCCGCAACACAAAACTTGTTCTAATTCTGCGTTGTACCTTGAGATCCATGCAATCCAGCAATTGTTCTTCCTTACCTTGGATTATTACCATATTTTATGTCAAGAATGTCGTGAGGATTACTCCACCTCTTAAGAATTCTTGATATAGGTGATACTTCTCACCATCACCATTCATATCTTGGTCTCCGTGTTGTTGCTAACCGGAATACCAACAAATGAAATGTGCGGTGTAATTCCAAACTTCTAGCAACCTTATTGCTTTGAAGTTAACGATCGACAGTTCATTCTTAGACTGTTGGTTATTGGATTGTCACTCTAACATTGATCTTGCTGCCTAAGGTCATACTTAGGGTGCACCTTTCAACCAGTGATTAATTGTGTATGTTTCCCTCGAGCATACATCATTATATCATTTGATCTGTTAAACGTTATCTCCTTGTTCACATAATTGTGGAGATCCATCTTTTGGAAATCTCGATGAATTATCGCTGAGACCATCAGCCACCTCCTCATCCTCTCTTTGATTTAATGATGAACTCTTGTTTCGGAACTCGCTTACATAGTTCATTTCCCGAGAATCTTACGATGTCCTCTCGTCGAATTGCGTTGCACCTTTTTCTTCTCAGGCATCCTGAGTCTGAGGTATCCTGACCCCAAGCAGATCTGAATCTAGCTCGGATATGATGGTTGGGACATAATTCCAAGAGTTATAACACTAGTCTTTTATGACCCGGTAAGGTGATTTCATGCCCAGCACCCCTGGCCGGAGGACCTGATGTTATAGTTTTCCTTTTTAGCAAGGTTATCTATTCTTCCATGAGGAAATGGTAAGACTTATTATATAAGTTGTTCCTGATGAATCCTTCGTGTATACAGAGTCTGACCTTTTGCTTGAAGACCATGTCAATGCTATCCTAAAGCATGTCTATGGTACTCTGATTTTCAACAGGAACATTTGAAGCCCAATGCTAAATGTTTCCTGCTCAATTATCCAAACACCGCTGTATGGGTAATGTAATGAAAATTCCCTCCCCAACCTAAAGAGTTTTCTACATTATATCCTGTCCTGGATATCATACTCTGCTTGTCCTTGGGAAGGATATACCCCTGAAATATGTGTTTAAACACATTTTTCCTTTCCATTGTTTTGTTTAAACTGATAATCGTATTTTCCTTCCACTGGTTGGTTTAACGTTTCTTGTGACCTATATGATCTAAGCAGTAATATTCTCCTGCTTATGTAAACACCTCGGTGTACAACTCTGCCAGTAAGACCCTGTTCCTATTGTTGATGACATTTCGGTAACCACCGATGGATGAGAACTTTGCCTATTGGTCTGCCTCGTTCAACGAGCAGGAGAATGGTTCTCTTCATCCCTCGCCCTTGGTACCGATGTTGTTGCCAACATAACTGACAGGCTATCCTCCGACATGCCTTGCTTACATGATCGTGCAAGACGTCACCACCCTTCCTACTTAAAACCCACATGGTGGGCCCATAGCCCACCGTTCCCCAGGATCAAAACCTGACTCTCCTGTACAACCCCTGTTCCCAAAGTTATTCCTCCCGCGTGGGCTCGTATGTAATTCATGAGCCACCTTCCAATGAGATCATCAATTCTGGCATCGGAAACAATAATTATTCCCTTGCTTGAAACCCCTTTCACCTTCTGACTAGGCATTGAACGATTGCCTGGCTGCCTGAAACTTCTTGTTGGACCTTCCAACTTTACTCTCGATGTGTTCTATTTGTTCAACTCGAGAGGTACTCATATGCTCATTCATGGGTTAATCCTAGGTTATTACCCTTATAGCATTCTGTCGTTTCTGATCTATCCCGTTACCTTTTCGTAAATACGATGAAGATCCCGAAGAAAGGATGTCGACTTCATCATAAGGACCTGAAGCAGAGAAATGAAGACATCAATGTATTGGACCGGTTCTCTTCGAGAAGAGCAAACCAGAATGAGAAGCTCTGCTAGATTCGTAACCAAACCTTCCCCCCTTTCACTAACTCTTAAATCTCGGGACGAGATTTCTTGTAGTGGAGGAGAATTGTGACGCCCGGATAGTTAGGCTACAGTAAAACCCTGCTAATGATGCCATGTCACCCTTGTCACTGTTGCTAAACACATGTTAGATCGAAACGTTTCAAAATCAAATTTGGATTTAGGCAAACAATAAAGTTTTTAAATATTAAAAATAAAATGTTCAATAAATATTAGATAAGTCAGAGGCTATGATAAAATTGTAAACAACATTATTGAAATTTGATAAGTCACTTAAACAACCTCAAACAGTGGCTGAAAACATTATTTAATAACCTTTTTATTAATACAAAATAAATATGAAATGATATTTACCCCAAACTAGTTTTTGGTGGTAGGATATATTGTGCTGTGATTTGTGGTCCAGCTCTCATATTTTACCAAACTCATTTGGTGCCCAAACAATTAGCAAAAACAGAAAAGAAAATAAAGAAAAAGGAAAAGAATAAAACAGAAAACAAATCTTACAAAAACAGAAACCTCCCCCCCCCCCCAGCCGGGTCGTGGCCCAGCTGGCCTCTAGGCAGCCAGGCCGGCCCAACCGCCCCATCGCCCCATCGCCACACCTTATCGCCTGGGCGACCGAACCCTAGCGGTTCACCCCCCACTACCCCACTCGTTCCCCCCCACGCACCCCTCGCCCCTCCTCTGCCTCCCCCGATCTGGATCGGCATCGACGCCTCAGCCTCGCCCACCGCGCGACCCGCCGTCGCCGCCGCCCAACCGCGCCGGTGCTCCCCGTCGCCGTCCCCGACCTGATCCCCGTTGGCGCCGCCTCACCGCCTCGCCTCCTCCCCGACGCGCCCCAGCGCTCGCCGCCCCGATCCCGTTCCCCCGACCCGAGCGCCGTTGTCGACCGTCGCCCCGACGTCGTGCTCCTCCGTCCCCTCGCCTCGCCATCCACCTCGAGCCCGCTGCCCTCCCCGACCGGCCCACTGTGAGCCACCGTCTCCCCTCCCTCTCTCTGTTTCGCCCGTTCCCGACCGTGCTCGCCGCGCGCCTGGACCACCCCGCACCCCGCGACTCTGCTCGACGGGTTGCGCCCGCTGCGATTCCCTGGCGCCTGCCTCGCTGCGGTATCCACCGGGCCACTTCCCCACGGCCATCCGCCGCGCTTCACCCACTACTGCCGCTTGCCGCCGCCTCCCTGCCACCGGACCCGCCCGATGGCGAGCTCGCCCGCTGGCGCAAGGCGCGCGCGCTGGGCTAGCACCGCGCCAGCATCGCCGGGCGATGCCCGAAACCCGCATGTCCAGTGCCCGTGAGCCTTCCCCAGAGCCACTGACTAGGAGGCCCCACCCCAGAACGAATTTAGAAAAAAAGGAGTTAAAATAAATAAATTAGTAATTAATTAATTAATAAGTTAATTAAGTTAATTAATCCTATTTCACTAATCTAATCAAAATGAATTAACCTAATCATTTAGTTAACTATTTAACCATGTTTGATTAACCTGTGACTATGACGAACGGGCCCCATGTGCCAGGGTTGACCTAGTCAACCTGTAGGCCTGCTGACATCATGCTGATGTCACGCTGACCCAATAATTATCTTTTCTAATTAATTAAAATCTGTTAATTCCAAAATTGAATTAAATCTTTAAAAATTAATATAAGATAATCCTTAGCTCGGATGAAAATACTTTGTCCATGAAAGTTGCTCAGAACGACGAGACGAATCCAGATATGCAGCCCGTTCGTCCGCCACACATCCCTAGCATAGCAAACTCGCAACTTTCCCCCTCCGGTTCATCTGTCCGAAAACGTGAAACACCGGGGATACTTTCCCGGATGTTTCCCCCCTTCACCAGTATCACCTCATACCGCGTTAGGGCACGCCTAGCATCACATATTGCTTTGTCATGCATCATTATGCATCTGTTTGCATTGTATTCATTGTTTCTCCCCTCTTCTCCGGTAGACTACGAGAGACCGGCCTGCTGCCGCCCAGACGACTACGGTGTTGGCGACCCTCCTTCTTGCCGGAGCAATCGGCAAGCCCCCCCTTTGATCACCAGATATCGCCTACTCTTCTCTATACTGCTTGCATTAGAGTAGTGTAGCATGTTACTCCTTTCAGTTACTCCTATACTGCTGCATAGCATGTCCTTGCTGTTGGGGAACGTAGCAATTTCAAAAAAAATTCCTACGCACACGCAAGATCATGGTGATGGCATAGCAACGAGAGGGGAGAGTGTATGTCCACGCACCCTCGTGAGACCGTAAGCGAAGCGTTATAACAACGCGTTTGATGTAGTCGTACGTCTTCACGATCCGACCGATCCAAGTACCGAACGCACGGCACCTCCGAGTTCAGCACACGTTCAGCTCGATGACGATCCCCGGGCTCCGATCCAGCAAAGCGTCGGGGATGAGTTCCGTCAAGACGACGGCGTGGTGGCGATGATGATGCTCCACCGGCGCAGGGCTTCTCCTAAACTCCGCGACGATATGACCGAGGTGGAATATGGTGGAGGGGGGCACCGCACACGGCTAAGGAACGATCACGTAGATCAATTTGTGTGTCATGGGGTGCCCCTGCCCCGTATATAAAGGAGCAAGGGGGTGCGGCCGCCCTAGGGGGCGCGCTGAGGAGTCCTACTCCCACCGAGTAGGACTCCCCCCTTTCCTAGTTGGATTAGGTCTTGGGAAGGGGAAGAGGGAAGGGCCGCCCCCTCTCCTTGTCCTATTCGGACTAGAGGGAGGCGCGCTGCCTGCCCTGGCCGCCCTCCTCTTCTCTCTTATGGCCCATCAAGGCCCATTGACCCCGGGAGGGTTCCGTAACCCCGGTGTTCGGTAAAATCCGCTTTCATCCGAACCTTTCCAAGTCAAACATAGGCTTCCAATATATCGATCTTTATGTATCGACCATTTCGAGACTCCTCGTCATGTGCGTGATCACATCCGGGACTCAACAAACTTCGTACATCAAAACTTATAAACTCATAATAAACTGTCATCGTAGCGTTAAGCGTGCGGACCCTACGGGTTCGAGAACTATGTAGACATGACCTAGAACTATTCTCGGTCAATAACCAATAGCGGAACCTGGATGCCCATATTGGTTCCTACATATTCTCGAAGATCTTTATCGGTCAAACCGCATAACAACATCGTTGTTCCCTTTGTCATCGGTATGTTACTTGCCCGAGATTTGATCGTCGGTATCCAATACCTAGTTCAATCTCGTTACCGGCAAGTCTCTTTACTCCTTCCGTAATACATCATCTCACAACTAACTTATTAGTTGCAATGCTTGCAAGGCTTATGTGATGTGTATTACCAAGAAGGCCTAGAGATACCTCTCCGACAATCGGAGTGACAAAACCTAATCTCGAAATACGCCAACCCAACATGTACCTTTGGAGACACCTGTAGTACTCCTTTATAATCACCCGATTACGTTGTGACGTTTGGTAGCACCAAAGTGTTCCTCCGTAAACGGAGTTGCATAATCTCATAGTTACAGGAACATGTGTAAGTCATGAAGAAAGCAATAGCAATATACTAAACGATCAAGTGCTAGGCTAACGAAATGGGTCATGTCAATCACACCATTCTCCTAATGATGTGATCCCATTAATCAAATGACAACACATGTCTATGGTTAGGAAACATAACCATCTTTGATTAATGAGCTAGTCAAGTAGAGGCATACTAGTGACTATATGTTTGTCTATGTATTCACACATGTATTATGTTTCCGGTTAATACAATTCTAGCATGAATAATAAACATTTATCATGATATAAGGAAATAAATAATAACTTTATTATTGCCTCTAGGGCATATTTCCTTGATCTCCCACTTGCACTAGAGTCAATAATCTAGATTACACAAGAATGATTCTAACACCCATGGAGTCTTGGTGCTGATCATGTTTTGCTCGTGGAAGAGGCTTAGTCAACGGTCTGCAACATTCAGATCTGTATTTATCTTGCAAATCTCTATGTCTCCCACTTGGACTTGGTCCCGAATGGAATTGAAGCGTCTCTTGATATGCTTGGTCCTCTTGTGAAATCTGGATTCCTTTGCCAAGGCAATTGCACCGAGATTGTCACAGAAGATCTTCATTGGTCCCGATGCACTAGGTATGACACCTAGATCGGAAATGAACTCTTTCATCCAGACTCCTTCATTTGCTGCTTCGAAGCAGCTATGTACTCCGCTTCACATGTAGATCCCGCCACGGCGCTTTGTTTAGAACTGCACCGGTGACAGCTCCACCGTTTAATAAAAACACGTATCCGGTTTGCGATTTAGAATCGTCCGGATCGGTGTCAAAGCTTACATCGACGTAACCATTTACGACTAGCTCTTTGTCACCTCCATATCGAGAAACATATCCTTAGTCCTTTTCGGTATTTCAGATGTTCTTGACCGCTGTCCGATGATCCACTCTGGATTACTTTGGTACCTTCCTGCCAAGCTTATTGCTAAGCATCGTCAGTCTGGTACACAGCATTGCATACATAATAGAGCCTATGGCTGAAGCATAGGAACATCTTTCATTTTCTCTCTATCTTCTGCTGTGGTCGGGCATTGAGTCGACTCAATTTCACACCTTGTAATCTGGTAAAAACCTTTCTTTGCTTGATCCATTTTGAACTTTTTCAAAACTTTATCAAGGTATGTGCTTTGTGAAAGTCAATTAAGCGTCTTGATCTATCTCTATAGATCTTGATGCCCAATTTGTAAGCAGCTTCTCCGAGGTCTTTCATTGAAAACTTTTATTCAAGTATCCTTTTATGCTATCCAGAAATTCTATATCATTTCCAATCAATAATATGTCGTCCACATATAATATCGAAATGCTCTGAGCTCCCACTCACTTTCTTGTAAATACAGGCTTCTCCAAAAGTCTGCATAAAACCATATGATTTGATCACACTATCAAAGCGTTTATTCCAACTCCGAGAGGCTTGCACCAGACCATAAATTGATCGCTGGAGCTTGCACACTTTGTTAGCACCCTTTGGATCAACAAAACCTTCTGGTTGCATCATATACAACTCTTATTCTAGAAATCCATTCAAGAATGCAGTTTTTACATCCATTTGCCAAATTTCATAATCATAAAATGCAGCAATTGCTAACATGATTCGGACAGACTTAAGCATCGCTACGGGTGAGAAAGTCCAAGGTTGGAAAAAGCGGTAGGCGTTAGCAAGGCGGTTGGCCTTCCCTAGTGCTTAGGCGGTGCCTAAGCGCCCTAGGCGCGGCCTAGGCGGTATTATAGTTTTCACTCGAAATGTATTTGTGATTATTATATGGGTGTTGATATTAGTTTAGGGCATATAAATAAGTTAATTACCATCTACTGCCATTGGAATATAACTCATTTGGCATATCAGTGTAGTATGTGGCATGATTTCTTGCTTGGGTAGGAAATTCCTTACTTGCCCTGCCTAGACCTCCATTTATGCCCTAGGCGAGGAGTTTGGCCGTTGCCTAGCGCCTAGGCGTGCCTAAGCGCCTCCTAGGCACTGCCTTTTCCAACAGAGAGAAAGTCTCATCGTAGTCAACCCCTTGAACTTGTCGAAAACCTTTCGCAACAAGTCGAGCTTTATAGACAGTTATATTACCATCAGCGTCAGTCTTATTTTTAAAGATCCATTTATTCTCAATGGCTTGCCGATCATCGGGCAAGTCAACCAAAGTCCATACTTTGTTCTCATACATGGATCCCATCTCAGATTTCATGGCTTCCAGCCATTTTGCGGAATCTGGGCTCACCATCGCTTCTTCATAGTTTGTAGGTTCGCCATGGTCATGTAACATGACTTCCAGAATAGGATTACCGTACCACTCTAGTGCGGATCTTACTCTAGTTGACCTCGAGTTCGGTAGAAACTTGATCTGAAGTTTCATGATCAATATCATTAGTTTCCTCACTTATTGGTGTAGTTGTCACAGAACCGGTTCTTGTGATGAACTATTTTCAATAAGGGAACAGATATAGTTATCTCATCAAGTTCTACTTTCCTCCCACTCACTTCTTTCGAGAGAAACTCTTTTCTAGAAAGGATCCGAATTTAGCAACGAAAATCTTGCCCTCGGATCTGTGATAGAATGTGTACCCAATAGTCTCCTTTGGGTATCCTATGAAGACACATTTCTCGATTTGGGTTCGAGCTTATCTGGTTGAAGTTTCTTCACATAAGCATCGCAGCCCCAAACTTTAAGATACGACAACTTTGGTTTCTTGCTAAACCATAGTTCATAAGGTGTCGTTTCAGCGGATTTTGATGGTGCCCTATTTAACGTGAATGCGGCCGTCTCTAAAGCATAACCCCAAAACGATAGCGGTAAATCAGTAAGAGACATCATAGATCGCACCATATCTAGTAAAGTACGATTACGACATTCAGACACACCATTTCGTTGTGGTGTTCCGGGTGGCGTGAGCTGCGAAACTATTCCGCATTGTTTCAAGTGCAGACCAAACTCGTAACTCAAATATTCTCCTCCACGATCAGATCGTAGAAATTTTATTTTCTTGTTACCATGATTCTCCACTTCACTCTGAAATTCCTTGAACAATTCAAATGTTTCAGACTTATGTTTCATTAAGTAGATATACCCATATCTGCTCAAATCATCTGTGAAGGTGAGAAAATAACGATACCCGCCGCGTGCCTCAACATTAATTGGACCACAAACATCAGTATGTATGATTTCCAACAAATCCTTTGCTTGCTCCATAGTTCCGGAGAACGGCGTTTTAGTCATCTTGCCCATGAGGCACGGTTCGCAAGTACCAAGTGATTCATAATCAAGTGATTCCAAAAGTCCATCAGTATGGTTTCTTCATGCGTTTTACACCGATATGACCCAAACGGCAGTGCCACAAATAAGTTGCATTATCATTATCAACTCTGTATCTTTTGGTTTCAACACTATGAATATGTGTATTACTACTATCGAGATTCAATAAAATAGACCACTCTTCAAGGGTGCATGACCATAAAAGATATTATTCATATAAATAGAACAACCATTATTCTCGACTTAAATGAATAACCGTCTCGCATCAAACAAGATCCAGATATAATCTTCATGCTTAACGCTGGCACCAAATAACAATTATTTAGGTCTAAAACTAATCCCGATGGTAGATGTAGAGGTAGCGTGTCGATCGCGATCACATCGACTTTGGAACCATTTCCCACGCGCATCGTCACCTCGTCCTTAGCCAATCTTCGCAATCGTAGTTCTGTTTGAGTTGCAAACATTAGCAGAACCAGTATCAAATACCAGTACTCTGCGAGTATTAGTAAGGTACACATCAATAACATGTATATCACATATACCTTTGTTCACCTTGCCATCCTTCTTATCCGCCAAATACTTGGGGCAGTTCCGCTTCAGTCTCGATCGCTTGCGGTAGAAGCACTCGTTTCAGGCTTAGGTCCAGACTTGGGTTTCTTCTCTTGAGCAGCAACTTGTTTGCTGTTCTTCTTGAAGTTCCCTTCTTCTTCCCTTTGCCCTTTTTCTTGAAACTGGTGGTCTTGTTAACCATCAACACTTGATGCTCCTTTTTGATTTCTACCTCCGCGTCTTTTAGCATTGCGAAGAGCTCGGGAATAGACTTGTCCATCCTTTGCATATTATAGTTCATCACGAAGCTCTTGTAGCTTGGTGGCAGTGATTGAAGAATTACATCAATGACACTATCATCGGAAGATTAACTCCCGGTTGAATTAAGTGATTATTATACCCGGACATTTTGAGTATGTGTTCACCTTGTGAACTATTTTCCTCCATCTTGCAGCTATAGAACTTATTGGAGACTTCATATCTCTCAATCCGGGCAATTGCTTGAAATATTAACTTCAACTCCTGGAACATCTCATATGCTCCATGACGTTCAAAACGTCGTTGAAGGCCCGGTTCTAAGCCGTAAAGCATGGCACACTGAACTATCGAGTAGTCATCAGCTTTGCTCTGCCAGACGTTCTTAACGTCGTCAGTTGCATCAGCAGCAGGCCTGGCACCCAGCGGTGCTTCCAGGACGTAATTCTTCTATGCAGCAATGAGGATAATCCTCAGATTACGGACCCAGTCCGTGTAATTGCTACCATCATCTTTCAACTTTGCTTTCTCAAGGAACGCATTAAAATTCAACGGAACAACAGCACGAGCCATCTAAGTTCATGATAAATTTAAGTTCAATTAATCATATTACTAAAGAACTCCCACTTAGATAGACATCTCTCTAGTTATCTAAGTGATTACGTGATCCAAATCAACTAAACCATGTCCGATCATCACGTGAGTTGGAGTAGTTTCAATGGTGAACATCACTATGTTGATCATATCTACTATATGATTCACGTTCGACCTTTCGGTCTCCGTGCTCCGAGGCCATATCTGTATATGCTAGGCTCGTCAAGTTTGACCTGAGTATTCCGCGTGTGCAACTGTTTTGCACCGTTGTATTTGAACGTAGAGCCTATCACACCCGATCATCACGTGGTGTCTCAGCACGAAGAACTTTCGCAACGGTGCATACTCAGGGAGAACACTTCTTGATATTTAGTGAGAGATCATCTTATAATGCTACCGTCAATCAAAGCAAAATAAGATGCATAAAGGATAAACATCACATGCAATCAATATAAGTGATATGATATGGCCATCATCATCTTGTGCTTGTGATCTCCATCTCGAAGCACCGTCATGATCACCATCGTCACGGGCGCGACACCTTGATCTCCATCGTAGCATCGTTGTCGTCTCGCCAACTATTGCTTCTCGACTATCGCTACTGCTTAGTGATAAAGTAAAGCAATTACATGGCGTTGCATTTCATAAAATAAGCGACAACCATATGGCTCCTGCCAGTTGCCGATAACTCGGTTACAAAACATGATCATCTCATACAATAAAATATAGCATCACGTCTTGACCATATCACATCACAACATGCCCTGCAAAAACAAGTTAGGCGTCCTCTACTTTGTTGTTGCAAGTTTTACGTGGCTGCTACGGGCTGAGCAAGAACCGTTCTTACCTACGCATCAAAACCACAACGATAATTTGTCAAGTTGGTGCTGTTTTAACCTTCGCAAGGACCGGGCGTAGCCACACTCAGTTCAACTAAAGTGAGAGAGCAGACACCGCCGCGGTCACCTTTAAGCAACGAGTGCTCGAAGCGGTGAAACCAGTCTCGCGTAAGCGTACGCCGTAATGTCGGTCCGGCCGCTTCATCTCACAATACCGCTGAACCAAAGTATGACATGCTGGTAAGCAGTATGACTTATATCGCCCACAACTCACTTGTGTTCTACTCGTGCATATGACATCAACGCATAAAACCAGGCTCGGATGCCACTGTTGGGGAACGTAGTAATTTCAAAAAAAATCCCTACGCACACGCAAGATCATGGTGATGGCATAGCAACGAGAGGGGAGAGTGTATGTCTACGTACCCTCGTAGACCGTAAGCGGAAGCGTTATAACAACGCGGTTGATGTAGTCGTATGTCTTCACGATCCGACCGATCCAAGTACCGAATGCATGGCACCTCCGAGTTCAGCACACGTTCAGCTCGATGACGATCCCCGGGCTCCGATCCAGCAAAGCGTCGGGGATGAGTTCCGTCAGCATGACGGCGTGGTGAAGATGATGATGCTCCACCGGCGCGAGGCTTCGCCTAAACTCATGACGATATGACCAAGGTGGAATATGGTGGAGGGGGCACCGACACGGCTAAGGAGCGATCACGTAGATCAACTTGTGTGTCATGGGGTGCCCCTGCCCCGTATATAAAGGAGCAAGGGGGGTGCGGCGGCCCTAGGGAGGGCGCTGGAGGAGTCCTACTCCCACCGAGTAGGACTCCCCTTCCTAGTTGGATTAGGTCTTGGGGAAGGGGAAGAGGGAAAGGCGCCGCCCCTCTCCTGTCCTATTCGGACTAGAGGGGAGGGCGCGGCCTGCCCTGGCCGCCCTCCTCTTCTCCCTTATGGCCCATCAAGGCCCATTGACCCCCGGTTCCGTAACCCCGGTGTTCGGTAAAATCCCGTTTTCATCCGAAACCTTCCAAGTCCAAACATAGGCTTCCAATATATCGATCTTTATGTCTCGACCATTTGAGACTCCTCGTCATGTCCGTGATCACATCCGGGACTCGAACAAACTTCGTACATCAAAACTTATAAACTCATAATAAACTGTCATCGTAACGTTAAGCGTGCGGACCCTACGGGTTCGAGAACTATGTAGACATGACCTAGAACTATTCTCGGTCAATAACCAATAGCGGAACCTGGATGCCCATATTGGTTCCTACATATTCTCGAAGATCTTTATCGGTCAAACCGCATAACAACATCGTTGTTCCCTTTGTCATCGGTATGTTACTTGCCCGAGATTTGATCGTCGGTATCCAATACCTAGTTCAATCTCGTTACCGCAAGTCTCTTTACTCGTTATTACATCATCTCACAACTAACTTATTAGTTGCAATGCTTGCAAGGCTTATGTGATGTGTATTACCGAGAAGGCCTAGAGATACCTCTCCGACAATCGGAGTGACAAAACCTAATCTCAAATCGCCAACCCAACATGTACCTTTGGAGACACCTGTAGTACTCCTTTATAATCACCCGATTACGTTGTGACGTTTGGTAGCACCAAAGTGTTCCTCCGTAAACGGAGTTGCATAATCTCATAGTTACAGGAACACGTATAAGTCATGAAGAAAGCAATAGCAATATACTAAGCGATCAAGTGCTAGGCTAACGGAATGGGTCATGTCAATCACACCATTCTCCTAATGATGTGATCCCATTAATCAAATGACAACACATGTCTATGGTTAGGAAACATAACCATCTTTGATTAATGAGCTAGTCAAGTAGAGGCATACTAGTGACTATATGTTTGTCTATGTATTCACACATGTATTATGTTTCCGGTTAATACAATTCTAGCATGAATAATAAACATTTATCATGATATAAGGAAATAAATAATAACTTTATTATTGCCTCTAGGGCATATTTCCTTCACTTGCTACTACTGTTGTTACCTATACCTGCTATCCTACTGCTTAGTATAGGATGCTAGTGTTCCATCAGTGACCCTACACTCTTGTCAAATCGCCATGCTATACTCTTTGGGCTGTGATCACTTCGGGAGGTGATCACGGGCATATACTATATACTTTACACTATTACATTACCTGTGATACCGTTCGGAGATGGGGGCTGAAAGGACAGGTGGCTCCATCCCGGTAGAGGTGGGCCTGGGTTCCCGACGGCCCCTGACTGTTATTTGTGGCGGAGGGACAGGGCAGGTTGAGACCACCTAGGAGAGAGGTGGGCCTGGCCCTGGTCGGCGTTCGCGGATACTTAACACGCTTAACGAGATCTTGGTATTTGATCTGAGTCTGGGCATTTGGTCTATACGCACTAACCAACTACACAGGAACATTTATGGGCACTCGACGTCGTGGTATCAGCCGAAGCACTTCGTGACGTCAGAGACTGAGCGGCGCGCGCCGGATTGGACTGGAACGCCTGTTAGGCTAGGTCTGCTTTCGGCCGCGTACGCAACGTGTAGGTGTGCTAAGGGCGATGGGCCCAGACCCCTGTGCGCTTAGGTTTAGACCGGCGTGCTGACCTCTCTGTTGAGCCTAGGTGGGGCTGCGACGTGTTGATCTTCCGCGGCGGGCATGACCCAGAAAGTGTGTCCGCCAAATTGGATCAAGCGTGTTGGGTTATGTGGTGCACCCTGCAGGGAAGTTAATCTATTGAATAGCCGTGATCTTGATAACAGGGACGACTTGGAGTTGTACCTTGACCTTATGACAACTAGAACCGGATACTTAATAAAACACACCCTTCCAAGTGCGAAATACCGGTGATCGCTCTCTCGAGGGCAATGAGGAGGGATCGCGGGTAGGATTATGCTATGCGATGCTACTTGGAGGACTTTAGTCTACTCTCTGCTAAATGCTGCAAGGCGGAGGCTGCCAGAAGCGTAGTCTTCGACAGGATTAGCTATCCCCCTCTTATTCTGGCATTCTGCAGTTCAGTCCACTGATATGGCCCATTACATATATATCCATGCATATGTAGTGTAGCTCCTTGCTTGCGAGTACTTTGGATGAGTACTCACGGTAGCCTTGTTCCCCCTTTTCCCCCTTTCTTTACCCGATTGCTGCAACCAAACGATGGAGCCCAGGAGCTAGACGCCACCATCGACGACGACTCCTACTGCACCGGAGGTGCCTACTACTATGTGCAGCCGCTGACGACGACCAGGAGTGGTTAGGAGGATCCCAGGCATGAGGCCTGCGCCTCTTTCGATCTGTATCCCAGTTTGTGCTAGCCATCTTATGGCAAGTTGTTTAACTTATGTCTGTACTCAGATATTGTTGCTTCCGCTGACTCGTCTATGATCGAGCACTTGTATTCGAGCCCTCGAGGCCCCTGGCTTGTATTATGATGCTTGTATGACTTATTTTATTTTTAGAGTTGTGTTGTGATATCTTCCGTGAGTCCTCGATCTTGATCGCATAACGCGTTTGCGTGTATGATTAGTGTACGATTAAATCGGGGGCGTCACAATCACGGCCCGGTAGTGTAGCAAGGCAGACTGACAAGAATGTAGGGCCAATGATGATAAACTAGCATCCTATACTAAGCATTTAGGATTGCGGGTAAGGTATCAACGACTGTAGCAACAATGACAGGCTATGCAATAGAATAGGAGTAACAGAACAGTAACATGCTACACTACTCTAATGCAAGTAGCAGAGAGAAGAATAGGTGATATCTGGTGATCAGGGGGGGCTTGCCTGGTTGCTCTGGCAAGAAGGAGGGGTCGTCAACTCCGTAGTCGAACTGGGCAGCGGCAGCATCGGGGTCTACTGGAAAGTAGTAACGGAGAGGGAACACAATAAATAACAGAGCAATCAAAGCATCACAAAGCGTAACAAGAAAATACGCGGTGTTCGGTGTGCCCTAATACGGTAGTGGGTGATACCGGTGAAGGGGGGAAACATCCGGGAAAGCATACCCGGTGTTTCAGGTTTTCGGACAGATGAACTGGAGGTGAAATGTTACAGGTTCACTATGCTAGGGACGCGTGGCTGACAAATGGGCTGCGTATTCGGATTCGTCTAGTCGTTCTGAGCAACTTTCATGTACAAAGTTTTTTCATCCGAGTTACGGATTATTTTATATTAATTTTAAAGTTTTAAATCATTTTTTAAATTATTATTATTAAATTAATTCGAAATTAGTATTATTGCATCAGAATGACATCGGTATGACGTCAGCAATCAACAGAGGTGTTGACAGGGTCGCTGACGTGTGGGTCCTGCATGTCATAGGCTTAGGTTAACAAAATAGGTTTAGTTAATTAAATAGGTGATTAGGTTAACTAATTATAAGTTAATTAATTAATTAATTTTTTAATTATATATTTTTTTGAAACGTTTTAGGGGGCGGGGCCCTTCTGTCAATGGCCCACAAGGGCCAAACGGGGGCGGGTAAACGGACGCGTGGGCGCCAACCCGAATGGCGCGGGTGTGCGGGCGCCCGAGAACGGGCGAACCCAAGCGACGGCTGCGGCGGCCGCCCACGGCGTGTAGCGAGCGAGGCGACGGCGGGCAGGGGTCTTGACACAGACGAGCAGAGCCGCACGGGCGAAGGGGGCAGCAGTGGCGCTAGGCGAGGCCGTGGCCAGAACGACACGCGGGCGGCTGGGGCGTATTGGGGTCGTGGTGAGCATGGCAGGGACACACCGCGGCGTGGCGAGTGCGCGGGGTGGCACGGAGGCCGGGCGCGACGGGTGCAGGACGAGACGCGGGTCGCCGGCGACAGATGGGGAGAAGGGGAAGGCAGAGGCCGACAGCCTCACCAGCGGCTGCAGGTGTTCGTCGTCGAGGCTCGGGGAAGCCAGTCGGGAAGGAGGGCGAGGTGGCGTTCCGGCGAGGGCAGGGTTGAGGCAGAGGAGCTCCGGTGAGGTTGCCTCGACGAACAGCGACGGCGGGGAGGTCCTCCAGGCGGTGGCGATGCGGCGCCGGCGTCGAGCACATCGGGGGGCGGGGACCGGCGTCAAGCCCCGATCCAGATCTGGATCGGGGGTGGGGGGGGAGCGAGCGAGTGGGTGAGTGGGGGTGACGAGGGTTAGGGTTTCGGGTAGTGGGGGTTATCTGGGGGCTGCAAGGCCGGCTGGGCGGCTGGTGGCCTCTTGGGCGAGGCCCAATCGGGGGTTGTGTTCATTCTCTTTTACCTTTTTGCTTTTCTATTTTCTCTTAACCTTAATCTTATTTTAGTTTCACAAAACATAAAATTAGTTTCTATATTAGTACCACTAAACATCCCTCTGCCACAAACAGTTTGGCACCTCAATTAGAAGTATTTTCTATTCGTTTATTATTTAGAATCATTTAAAATATATTTTTTTCAACAATTGTTTTAATTATTTTTAGGGCATCTAGGAAACTTTAAAATGTTGGTTTCTCCACCATAATCACTTATGACTTATTTTTCACCGTTTGTACTTTTTATTTTCAATGTGTGAAGACTTTTCTAGTTTGATTTTATTTTAAGTTTGAATTTTTTTTAATCAGTTTTGAACTAACGCGAGACTAACAACAGTAACCGGGGTGATGTGGCATCATTAGTAGAGGATTATTGTAGCATAATTATCCGGGCGTCACAATGTAAGTGCTAAAAAATTAAAATATCTTCGCCGTACTTGTGAACTTTGCAATAAACGTGGTCATTTAAATCTCCGATGCAAATTGTATCATGATCGAATCGTGTCCAAAAATTGTGATGACTTGATTTCCCTTGCACATCGTAATGAACTTAGTTTGCTTTTGGGTTATGAAGAAATGAAACGTGCAACTAAGCATATTCCAGAATTTAACCTTAAGAAATTTCTTGATATTGATCTAGAGGAAATTTATATGTATTGTGCGGTGAATTGCATTGAAAATCCTTATATTGCCAACTACATAAAGAAAATAAAGCAAATAGAAGATGAAGAAAATACTAATGAAAGGGAAGAGACTTCCCAATATCCTCCTATTATCTCTTATGATGAATCAGGTAACGAGGAGGAGCCTTCTATTGGAATGATGTGAAGAAGAAAAAGAAAAGACGGAGAAGCAAAGGTAAAAAGGTATCCATCCCAAATGATGTTGCTCCTATTACTCGTTGTGATGATGATAATTGCTATACTATTGGTGCTATCCATACTATTAATGATGAGAGTGATTATGCTTATGATATGAAAAGGCCCAAGCTCGGGGATGCTATGTTTGATAAGAATGACATGTTTGAGAATATATTTGCTGCAATTAATATTTGTCCCAAGCTTGGGGATGCTATGTTTAATTAAGATGATATTTTTAGCCTCCCAAGTTATGATATGCAAAGCTGTTATGATGATAGCATGCCTCCTACCTATGATGATTATATTGATGAAAGTGGGTTTGGAAGAGTGTCAACTTTAGGAAGTAATGATCCCACTATTTTGGAGGATGTTGAATCTGATAATATTTATGGAAGTGGATATGGAGAGGTCATGACTTTATTTAGTGATGAATCCACTATTTTGGAAGAGGTTTCAATTGATTATGATGAGAACAAAGTTGCTACCTATGATGATTATTGGGATGAAACTTATGCTATAAAAAGTAGTGATGATTATATTTATAAAACTTGTCATGATTATGATTACCTGTTTTCTGAACATTACTATTTTAATGTGGAAACAATTTATAGTATTCGAGTCTCTTATATACTCCCACTATTCCAAATGATAAAAAATTTCTTATGTGGAGAGTTGTAAAATTTCTATGCAAGTAGATCATGAAAAGAATGCTTTAGGTGGTGGTTATATTTTTGAATTCATTCATGATGCTACTGAAAATTATTATGAAGGAGGAATATATGCTTGTAGGAATTGCAATAATATCAAGTTTCCTCTCTATGTGCTTAAAGTTTTGAAGGTGTGCTTGTTTTGCCTTACTATGCTAGTTGATTATTGTTCCCATAAGTTGTTTGCTAACAAAATCCATGCATAGGAAGTGGTTTAGGCTTAAATGTTCTAGTCATATGCTTCATGATGCTCCAGTTATGTTTCAGTTCTTTTATTTTTTGTGAGCATCATTGTCATCATCATGCCTAGCTAGAAAGGCATTAAAGAAAAGCGCTTGTTGGGAGACAACCCTATATTTACCCTTACTGTTTTTGTGTGTCCACATGATTATGCTACTGTAGTAATCATGTTTTATAGCTTTTGTTTTAATAAAGTTGCATGTAAGACCTTTAGGATAGCTTACGGTGATAGTTGTGTTGATCCTGCTGAAAAATCAGAAACTTCTGCACCCCGTAAATTAGCTCTGATAATTCACAGAAACGTGCTTTTGATCTGATTCTTTTTTATCTGGATCGGTATACAAATTTCTTAGGTTTTCCTAATTTGGTAGGATTTTTGGAGTTCCAGAAGTATACCTTTGATACAGGTTACTACAGATTGTTCTGTTTTTGACAGATTCTGTTTTCTATGTGTTGTTTGCTTATTTTGATGAATCTATGAGTAGTATCGGAGGGTATGAACCATAGAAAAGTTGGAATACAGTATATATTACACCAATATGAATTTAGAATGAGTTCACAACAGTACCAAAAGTGGTGATTTATTTTCTTATACTAACGGAGGTTACGAGTTTTTTGTTGAGTTTTGTGTTGTGAAGCTTTCAAGTTTTCGGTAAAGATTCGATGGACTACGGAATAAGGAGTGGCAAGAGCCTAAGATTGGGGATTCCCAAGGCACCCCAAGGTAATATTCAAGGACAACCAAGACTCTAAGCTTGGGGATGCCCCGGAAGGCATCCCCTCTTTCGTCTTCGTTCATCGGTAACTATACTTGGAGCTTTATTTTTATTCACCACATGATATGTGTTTTGCTTGGAGCGTCATTTTGTTTTCTTTTGTTTTGCTTGCTGTTTGAATAAAATACCAAGATCTGAGATTATTAAATGTTAGAGAGTCTTCACATAGTTACATAATTATTCAACCACTCATTGATCTTCACTTATATCTTTCGGAGTAGTTTGTCATTTGCTCTAGTGCTTTACTTTTATCTTTTAGAGCACGGCGGTGGTTTAATTTTGTAGAAATTATTGATATCTCATGCTTCACTTATATTATTTTTAAAGTATTTTAGAACATCATGATATTTGCTATGGTTATAAAATTGGTCCTAGAATGATGGGCATCCAAGTTGGGTATAATAAAAACTATCATAGAAAGTGAATTGGATGCTATGATCAATTTGATGCTTGATAATTGTTTTGAGATATGAGGATGGTGATATTAGAGTCATGCTAGTTCAGTAATTGTGAATTTGAGCAATACTTGTGTTGAAGTTAGTGATTCCCATAGCATGCACGTATGGTGAACCGCTTTGTGATGAAGTTGGAGCATAATTTACTTATTGATTGTCTTCCTTATGAGTGGCGATCGGGGACGAGCGATGGTCTTTTCCTACCAATCTATCCCCCTAGGACCATGCGCGTAGTACTTTGTTTCAATGACTTGTAGATTTTTGCAATAAGTATATGAGTTCTTTATGACTAATGTTGAGTCCATGCATTATACGCACTCTCACCCTTCCACCATTGCTAGCCTCTCTTGTGCCGCGCAAGTTTCGCCGGTACCTTACACCTACCATATACCTTCCTCAAAACATCCACCATACCTACTATAAGGGCATTCTTGTCCCTAAGTAGTTTTGGTGATTGATGACAATGCCTTTGCGGACTAATCGTGTGTATTGAGCTTTTCAGATACATCACGACTAAACACAAGATGATTTGATGCCCCTCGAAGATTATTGAAGACGGCGTTTATCTACGGTTCGGTTCGGTGGAGTTGAGTCGTAGGAGAGCCGTACTATTAAGAGGGGGTCCGCTTTGGAAAGGTTTGAGTGGAATCTCACGTACACATTCCCTTTTGCACCACCTTTCCTTGAGCTCCTTGGAGTGTTCCTCCGTCTCACCTTGTCTCTGCGATTTGAAGGTCTCCGCCTTGCTCCTCTCAGTCTAGCGGTAGTACTGCTCTTCTGAGCGGTACTACCGCAGGAGCCAGCGGTAGTACCGGGCTCCGACACGTTAGTATCGTAGGCTCCCACGGTAGTAGCGCTCCCCGGTCTGGCACCGCTGCTCAAGCGGTGGTATGCGCAGATGTAATTTTTACATCCGCGCTCCCGCTGATAGTACCGCGTTTGTGGCGCGGTAGTACCGTGACGCCAGGCCAGGTTCAGTAGCAAGTGCGGAGGTAAGGGCGAATGTAATTTTTTACATCCGCACCTTTCACGGTAGTATCGCACCCATGGTCGCGGTAGTTCCGTGTCGGATTTTTGCACGGCAATTTCTCAAGCGGAGGTAGTCACGGATGTAATTTTTTACATCTGTGCCTACCAGGTCTGGCCTGCGGCTGTCTTGCGGAAGTACCGTATGGGGTCACGGTAGTACCGCTTCTGTGGATCTACCGCGCCCTGTTAGTGCTCCTTTTTGCCAGGTCTGGTCTATGTTGTGCCCACGGTAGTACCGCGGTCCGCCGCGATAGTACCGCAGGCCCGTGCGGTAGTACCGCACCTGTGGTGCGGTAGTTCCGTGGGTCGCGGGCTGAGTGGTGGGTAACGGTTGGAAATGTCCCCCCACTATAAAAGGGGGTCTTCTTCTCCAAGAAGACCCACCTCTTCCAACCCTAAACTCCATTGTTGCTCCAAGCTCCATTTTCACCCGATCTCTCTCCCTAGCAAATCAAACTTGTTGATTTGCTCGGGATTGGTTGAGAAGGCCCCGATCTACACTTCCACCAAGAGAAATTTGATTCCCTCCACTAATCCCTAGCGGATCTTGTTAATCTTGGGTGTTTGAGCACCCTAGACGGTTGAGGTCACCGCGGAGCCATAGTCCATTGTGGTGAAGCTTCGTGGTGTCATTGGGAGCCTCCAATTAAGTTGTGGAGATTGCCCCAACCTTGTTTGTAAAGGTTTGGTTGCCGCCTTGAAGGGCACCAATAGTGTAATCACAGCATCTCGCATTGTGTGAGAGCGTGAGGAGAATACGGTGGCCCTAGTGGCTTCTTGGGGAGCATTGTGCCTCCACACCGCTCTAATGGAGACGTACTTCCCCTCAAAAGGAAGGAACTTCGGTAACACATCCTCGTCTCCACTCTTGGTTATCTCATCCCTTTACTTGTGCAAGCTTACTTGTGTTTTATTCATTGCTTGCTTGTGTGGTTGTGATTGTTTCATCATATAGGTTGTCCACCTAGTTGCATATCTAGACAACTTACTTTGATGCAAAGTTTAATTTGGTAAACAAAAGCTAAAAAATGTTAGTTGCCTATTCACCCCCCCCCCTCTAGTCAACTATATCGATCCTTTCACGTACCTATTATGGCATTTCCATAGCCATTCCGAGATATATTGCCATGCAACTTTCCACCGTTCCGTTTATTATGACACGCTCCACCATTGTCATATTGCTTTTGCATGATCATGTAGTTGACATCGTATTTGTGGCAAAGCCACCTCCATAATTCTTTCATACATGTCACTCTTGATTCATTGCATATCCCAGTACACCGCCGGAGGCATCCACATAGAGTCATATTTTGTTCTAAGTATTGAGTTGTAATTCTTGAGTCGTAAGTAAATAAAAGTGTGATGATCTCCATTATTAGAGCATTGTCCCATGTGAGGAAAGGATGATGGAGACTATGATTCCCCCACAAGTCGGGATGAGACTTCGGACTTTAAAAAAAGGAGAAAGGCCATAAAAAAGGAGAAAGGACATAAAAAAGAGAGAGAAAGGCCATAAAAAAGGAAGGCCCAAAAAATGAGAGAAAAAGAGAGAAGGGACAATGTTACTATCCTTTTACCACACTTGTGCTTCAAAGTAGCACCATGATCTTCACGATAGAGAGTCTCCTATGTTGTCACTTTCATATACTAGTGGGAATTTTTATTATAGAACTTGGCTTGTATATTCCAATGATGGGCTCCCTCAAAATGCCCTAGGTCTTCGTGATCAAGCAAGTTGGATGCACACCCACTTAGTTTCTTTTGTTGAGTTTTCATACACTTATAGCTCTAGTGCATCCGTTGCATGGCAATCCGTACTCACTCACGCCGATATCTATTAATGGGCATCTCCATAGCACGTTGATACGCCTAGTTGATGTGAGACTATCCTCTCCCTTTTTGTCTTCTCCACAACCACCATTTTATTCCACATATAGTGCTATGTCCATGGCTCACGCTCATGTATTGCGTGAAAGTTGAAAAAGTTTGAGAATACTAAAGTATGAAACAATTGCTTGGCTTGTCATCGGGGTTGTGCATGATTAAATACTTTGTGTGATAAAGATAGAGCATAGCCAGACTATATGATTTTGTAGGGATAGCTTTCTTTAGCCATGTTATTTTGAGAAGACATGATTGCTTTGTTAGTATGCTTGAAGTATTATTGTTTTCATGTCAATATGAACTTTTATCTTGAATCATTTGGATCTGAACATTCATCCCACAATAAAGAAAATTACATTGAGAATTATGCTAGGTAGCATTCCACATCAAAAATTCTGTTTTTATCATTTTACTACTCGAGGACAAGTAGGAATTGAGCTTGGGGATGCTTGATACGTCTCCAACGTATCTACAATTTTTTATTGTTCCATGCTATTATATTACCAGTTTTGGATGTTTATGGGCTTTACTATACAATTTTATATTATTTTTGGGACTAACCTATTATCCAGAGGCCCAACCCAAATTGTTGTTTTTTGCCTATTTCAGTGTTTCGAAGAAAAGGAATATCAAACGGAATGAAAACTTCGGGAGAGTTATTTTTGGAACGGAAGCAATCCAGGAGACTTGGAGTGGAAGTCAGGGAAGCTTCGAGGTGGCCACGAGGCAGGGAGGCACGCCCTACCCCCTGGGCGCGCCCCACCCTCATGGGCCCCTCGTGGCTCCCCTGACCGACTTCTTTCGCCTATATATGTCCATATACCCTAAAAACATCGGAGAGCACAATAGATCGGGAGTTCCGCCACCGCAAGCCTTTGTAGCCACCAAAAACCAATCAGGACCCTGTTCCGGCACCCTGCCGGAGGGGGGATCCCTCACCGATGGCCATCTTCATCATCCCGGCGCTCTCCATGATGAGGAGGGAGGAGTTCACCCTCGGGGCTGAGGGTATGTACCAGTAGCTATGTGTTTGATCTCTCGCTCTCATGTTCTTGATTTGGCACGATCTTGATGTATCGCGAGCTTTGCAATTGTAGTTGGATCTTACGATGTTTCTCCCCCTCTACTCTCTTGTAATGGATTGAGTTTTCCCTTGAAGTTATCTTATCGGATTGTGTCTTTAAGGATTTGAGAACACTTGATGTATGTCTTGCATGTGCTTATCTGTGGTGACAATGGGATATCACGTGATCTACTTGATGTATGTTTTGGTGATCAACTTGCGGGTTCAATGACCTTGTGAACTTATGCATAGGGGTTGGCACACGTTTTCGTCTTGACTCTCCGGTAGAAACTTTGGGGCACTCTTTGAAGTACTTTTTGTTGGTTGAAAAGATGAATCTGAGATTGTGTGATGCATATCGTATAATCATGCCCACTGATACTTGAGGTGACATTGGAGTATCTAGGTGACATTAGGGTTTTGGTTGATTTGTGTCTTAATGTATTATTCTAGTATGAACTATATGATAGATCGTAGGGAAAGAAGGGCTTCGTGTTATCTTACTACGAACTCTTGAATAGATCGATAGAAAGGATAACTTTGAGGTGGTTTTGTACCCTACGATAATCTCTTCGTTGGTTCTCCGCTATTAGTGACTTTGGAGTGACTCTTTGTTGCATGTCGAGGGACAGTTATATGATCCAATTATGTTACTATTGTTGAGAGAACTTGCACTAGTGAAAGTATGAACCTTCGGCCTTGTTTCCTAGCATTGCAATACCGTTTACGCTCACTTTTATCATTAGTTACCTTGCTGTTTTTATATTTTCAGATTATAAAAACCTATATCTACCATCCATATTGCACTTGTATCACCATCTCTTCGCCGAACTAGTGCACCTATACAATTCACCATCGTATTGGGTGTGTTGGGGACACAAGAGACTCTTTGTTATTTGGTTGCATGGTTGCTTGAGAGAGACCATCTTCATCCCACGCCTCCCACGGATTGATAAACCTTAAGTCATCGACTTAAGGGAAATTTGCTATTGTCCTACAAATCTCTGCACTTGGAGGCCCAACAACGTCTACAAGAAGAAGGTTGCGTAGTAGACATCAATATACTCCGTCTCCATTCTTCTGGCATCTTGTTTGCCTGAAAAATGAGGTTGAAAAGCTTGGTTATCCATACTATCGCTATGTCCCCGAAGCCTTTCCACCTCAACTGGGATACAATCAGGGCCCATCGCCTTGCCTCGTTTCATCCTTTTTAACGCCTCCTTGACCTCAAACTCCTGGATTCGCCGAACAAAACGTGTGCCGGTCTTATCAAAGGAGTCGTCCAGTTCAACGGTAAAATATTATCAATAGAAAAAATAAGCACCATAAAAGATGTGAATCTCTTGATACTTAAGTGGGTAGGCAATATTAATCAAGAAAAGGTAGTTAAGAATGCGTCCATTGATTGATATGGCTAGAAGAAGGGACCTTTACATACCGGAATTTCATGTTTAGATTTAAGTCTTGGTAGGGAATTTCTCGAAAACCTATTCAATGATACAAAGGTGGAGTGGATCAAAGAGGAAAAACACCAATTCTGGCATGAAAGCCCATACATGGTGTTTTATCGGTGTTGCGACCTGGCATGCCAAGGAACTTATTTAAAAACCTAATGCACTTTTATATTAAAAAGAACAACCTAATGCACTTGCATGTTTCATTATGATTTTCATTTTTGCTATGATGATATATACAGGGTGTAAATTTAATCAAAATATAGTTTAGTGAAAGGCCATATAGTTAGCATAGGAAAGGGTTAATCTAGACGTGCAAATGCGCGGGAAACCCTCCTAGTTAACACTATTTATTTAGTGAATTCCTCCTCTCCCTCTATTTCTAGGTTATCAAGTTGGCTTGTTGATTTCCAGGCAATTTGCAATCACATATAAATTAGCATTTTCTCATGCAAAGAATCAAGGTTGTACAATTTAATGAAATAATGGACCTATTTGGTAGCACAAGCGCATGCTAACTCAGTTGGTTGTGGCTTTTGGGCATGGAGGGGACATCATGAGTTTGAATCTCACAAAACGCAACCGTTTCCTCGTTCTTTGCAAAAAAACACAACGGACGAACCTCACATAAACCTGGACCGCGGGTTAATTAAAGAAAAAAGTAGGGTATTTTCTTGCAAAACATGAGACGGATGGGCATAAATGCTCCGTATTTTATTAGTAGGTATAGATAGATAGATAGATACATATAAATAGATATACATATAGATAGCATATAGATACGTGGGTTGTCGTTGTACTATGTGCTTTTTTGCTAGTTATGCTATGATATAAAAATGTTTCTGCATGTTGTTTTCTTGCAATTTGCTTATCTTCATATGAAAGAGTCCTGACTAAATCTCACTTGTCTTAAGCCGTCTGATTTAGTTTGCACACCATTTGTTTATTTGATTTACTTTTTTCAGTTTTTCAGTTTTTAAATTTTTCCATGTCAGTGCTATTACAATTCTATATGACTGTCAGCCCACAACTGGCAAATCACCAACTGGGTGATGTGTGTTAAATAAACAAGTGGGCGATGTGCATGTAGATGAAGGAGCATAATAGACAATCGAGTCAAAGCACCACAACCAAAGGATTTGAACTTTGTAAATATGCAAGACAACTAGTTACTCGGATTTCTTTCATCAAATTTTTCCTTGTTGGATCTCAACGGAAACATACGGGCTATCTAATGTTTAATTGGAACCTAATTGCCCAAACCATATAAGGTGCCTTTTATTACCGATGGACAAATTTTCCGAGCATATGGAATTCTATCCCAGAGACCCCGTTGAAGGTGGGCATTAACCGTTGTAGGAATGGCACTTCTGCAGGCACTCTTCGTCTTGTAACAGTCGCCATTCTTATTCTGGCAACAGTAGCACTTAGCACGGAGCTCAAAGTTGAAATATCATACGAGATAGAGGCTGCAAAATTGCTCGGTTTTCTTGCTCTCGCCTACAGATGTTGAGTTGACGATGGTAGCGTTGGTACTTGTGTTTGCCGCATGATTATCTTGGTTGACCATTGTTTGCTTATTATCGACAACACCTGTATAGTATATTTAACCTTAGTATGCAGTACTTCAGATGTGTGTGTGTGTGTATATGTATGTCTAATCCGAAGAATTAGTGGCAAGAAGTTAACACAAGATTCTAAAGACGATGATGATATATACTTACACTGTGCACAAAGCACAAGGCATCCAATGAAGAATATCATGGTCGCCTGCACTAGGCTGCTCCATCTCATATTGGTAGTCGAGTGTAAGGATCTAGTAGGAAATAGTTGGACTCCAAATGTGGCAGACACGGACGATAAGTCTATAAATAGCAAGGGTTGGAAAATATTTTAAATATTCATTAATGTACTACAAAAGATTGCAAGTGCACGAGATATATGTTCATTAATGTCGAGATTTTTGCACATATATATAAACATACTAATAGGCACTCCCAAGAAATTCCCACATTAATTAGAGAAAAATATAAAATGGACGCCGTTGATTTTTTGGGTCAAGATTATAACTGTGTAGATCTAATTTTTAAACATAGAAACGGAAAAAATGAAAACGGCTTTAATTCTCACGTATCTCTCTTATCTCTCTATTTCTCGTGTGTAGCCCTTTAATTATAGAAAAAGAAAGAAATTAAAACTGCTTTAATTTTCACGTATCTCTCTCTATCACTCTATTCCTCACGTGTCTCTCTATCAAAGTCCGCTTTAATTCTCATGTATCTCTCTATATCCCTATTCCTCACACGTATCTCTCTACATCTCTCTATTTTTCACGTGTCCCTGTATCAAATCTCTATGCCAACCTCAGTTCTACTCTATCTCACATGTCTCTCACAAATTCTCAGGCTTCTTTCTCATGCATATCTTCTTATCAGGGTGCTGACAGAAGGGGCACAAGTGCTTTTGCTTCCCCTGTTGCCTCTCGGTACTGTGATAGATTACGCTACAGCAGCAGTGCAGGCCGGCACTGGCACCGAGTTCATAAAGCCATGCATAGCAGCTTTGGTGACGGCGCTCTGATGGGACCTGGTGACAGTCTCACCATTTGCAAGTACAGAAAGGTGTTGTAGCACCCGGGAGTGCCGAACCCGTTTTATCTGGTCATTCAATGTTGATGAGATTGGTGAAGGGGTCAGTCGAACAACAGCCATGGTATCATATTAATCCTGTCCATTTTGACCGAGCCAACAGCGGTACTCCTAGGGACAAGCTGGGTAGGTCTACGGACGTAGGCAGAGGCCCTCTCTCGAGCAGGTCTGGCAGAATAGGTAGATTACTGTTGAAATGACCACTCATAGGTTATGCATGCGGTTGTGCCACATATGGCGAGGTGAACAAGGGTCTAAGACGTCTCGTGTTTAAACAACTCTATTCTCTCAATGTCATACTATTAAAAACCGGGATAGTCATGAACAAGAGAATATGCCAGATCTGAACATATCTGTCTTATCTCTCGGTGGCTTTAATTCTCACGTATCTCTCTTATCTCTCTATTTATCATGCGTATCTCTTTAATTACAAAAAAGGAAAAAAGTTAAAACCGCTTTAATTTCCATGTATCTCTTTCTATCTCTCTATTTCTCACACGTACCTCTCTCTATCTCTGCACGAACAAAAATACGTGACAGAAGTTCAAAGTGAAAACAACGAGCAGTTCAACTGCTACAATGAATACATTTTGGAAGAGAATAAAAGAATACAAAAAAAAAGACTAAAAGTTTTGTTGCAAGAAGTTCACGTGCTTCTCTCTGCACGGTTCAAAATTTCTAGTGCGAGATATCCGTCATTCATTTGCATGTTAAAAAAAGGCAAAAGCAACGTTCTTTTAGACGTTTCTAAAACTATTCGCAAATGGCAACGAATTTGTGACAACTATCTACGTGAAAATGTTCTCCTATTTATAATCTTTCCAACGGTATATTATATGATTCACTCCAATGAACGGTTTAAAAGTTTCATTTATACCATTACAAACAAGTGTTTATGTATTCAGAAAAATATATTTAACCGTCGTGAATATGAAGAAATGATCAATACGGGGACGTTGTCCATTTCCAACAGCTTTCCATCGGTATATCGTTTGCTCAATTCCGATGAGTGGTTGGGGATCTACGGGCAAAAACTAGCACGTGCCAGCCATGTTCAAGAAGTTCAACTTCTTCACGGAGTGCGTTTTTGAAGACTCTATTTTCGCAATGAAGACATAATGCGTGATCTAGTCGGTTTCAAAATAACTTAAAAATGGCTGGGAATTAGAAAAACTTTCTTTAAGAAAACGTTTCGCATTTTCAATAGCTTTCGAACGGTATATTATTTGCCTCGTTTTGATAAATTTTGCGAAAACACGGGAAAAACATGATTTCTGCCATTTTCAAAATTGAGATAAAACTGTAGATAATTGGGAGAAATAGTCTATACATGAAAGTTACACATTTCCTCGGGCTTTCCAACAACATATCATTTGCTGCTTCCAACAAACCATTGTGAAACTAACTTGAAAAAAGTTCTTGTTACAACTTCGGCCATTTTCTAAATTACTTTTAAACAGTTTGAAATTGGAACAAACTTTTTATATAAAAAGGAGCGCATTTTCATAAGCTTTCCAACGCCATATCAAAAATCGGATGAGCCGTTTTACGAACTTGGCTCTTTGGTTTTAGAAAGTCCACCATTTTTCAAATTGCTCTTTAACCGTAGGTAATTTGGGAAACTTTCGATATGTGAAACGAGCAGATTTGCAGCAGATATTCAACACCTTATCATTTGCCTCATTCCGATAAAGGATTTAGAAATAGGCTTGAAAATACAATTCACGTTTATTTGTGTGAAGAAAAAGGTTTGCCACACTACTCTTAAACAGTGTAGATTTTGCCAAAAATTCAACTGAGGTTGTGATCCTCATGTCCACAACTTTCCAGTGGCATATCGCAAGCCCATTTGGACAATGCTTGCGGAAGTTCAACGTGTCCCTAGGTGCAGTTCAACTACTACAGCTGCGTCGGGGTTCGTCTTCGTGGCGAGACTCCGCTCGGTTCCAGCCAACCGCGAGATCGGGACGACGTGGCTTCTGGTGAAAATCGCGTCTGACTGCGGTCATGGCAGACGATGGCGGCATCTCGGACGTCGTTCCCTTCTCGAGGCATCGTCATTGCATGTCACGTCAACCTGATCGGAAGGTTCCGGGGGAAACCCTAGGTCTGGATCTACCGGATCGGACGATGGCGATGTTTCGATGTCGTTCTCCCTCCTGGGGGCATCGTTTTGGAGTAAGTGTTGGCTGGAGGGGACAAGAGGAGTAGCGGCGTGATATCTGACACGTCGACAACGGCGGGTCTCACCGGCATGGAGCAGCGGGGTCTCGCCGGTTGGCGTATGATGATGGACGAGTGTAGGATGGTGGCGTTGTCTGGCGTCGTGGTGGCGTCGACGCCAGCTAGACCGGGAAAGGTACATGCAGCAGTACAACACTAAAGATGGATTGGTGGCAGGTGGCTGCGGCGGCCTCATACCAGGCAAGCGTCCTGTTTGAGGAGCACGCTGGACTGGTGGGTGCCCATACCCGGCAGGCGTCCTGGTTAGGACCTCGGGTCTTAGATATTAGATTTGGCAGCGATGTCTGTTTGGTATTAGGTCTAGACTATCAGCGCCCCTTCATCAACTGGATAGGAGTAGCAACAGATGTTGTTTAGACGATGGCTTTAATCTTACTGTTGTATGACTTTGTAAGGTCTTGTGTAAATAATTAATAAAATGACCGTATACATCATTCAGATGCAAAGGTCGGGGTCTCTCCTTTTAAAAAAAGCCTGCGCGCCGCGCCCGTCGATCATCTTGTTGTTGTTCACGGCGAGTTCTTCCTTCGGGCGTGTTTGGGAGTGCTCCAGCTCTTGGCTCCTCCAACTCCGTGGCCAGAGCTGGACCGAACGGTTTTTAATCCAGAAGTTGCGATTCAGAAGCTAAGCTGGCGAGGCATCTAGTGCAAAAAGTGAGGAGTTGAGGGAGCTGGGATTTCCCAGATCCAAAAAAACGGGGAAGCTGGAGTTGAGCGATATTACCCAAGGATGCCACCGCCAAGTGACTTCGAGGCAGCGTACCGGTTCGCTCGATGCATTCCTCTCCTCCAGCGCACCTCTTCCGACTGGGCCTAGCCCAGGCCTGTCTGATTTGCCTCCCAGATGGTCCACTTCCATGCTTAATGGGCTGGCAGCCCCAAGCGAGCGCCACGATCGGAGTCCGACGCTGCCGAACGATCCTGCAGTCGCTACGTGAAGTAGAAGCGAGGAGGAGAAGCTGGATATGTGGAGTTTTGAGAAGCCAGAGGGATCCGAACAGGCCCTTCGTCTCCTCACGCGCGTGTGGCGTACGGACGGACGAGTCGATCGACTAGCGAGGTACGTTCCGCGTTATTTTTTCTTTCTTTTTTTTGGATTTTGGCCGGGTCGTACGTCCACTCGACTCAACTAATCCATTGACTGCCTGCACCAAACGTGGCATGTCGAATGGGAGAAATAAATAACTTTCTGTTTCGTCTCGCCCAAAACAGAGTCCTCCGCGCCCCGCGCATTGCCCGCCGTAGCTTCGTCTTCCTCGCCTCCCCTCTGCCATGCCTCTCCCACCTTCCTTCGTACTATGGCGCCGCCAATCCCGGCCGGTGCTATTTTCAAGATCCCCAAAGCTGCTCCAGTCCCACCAAAGCAGCAGCAACTCCGATTGATTCCGCCGCCGTGCCCGATTACACGCACGACGTCGTCGATGCATGCTCTCGTCCTACCCAGACAACTCAACGACCTCTGTCGTGGAATTGTCACGGCAGATGTTCTCTTGCAAGGACTTAGTTGTAGAACCATCGCAACTAGGAAGCTTAAAGGGGTTAATCGGGACAAAGGACACGAGAGGTTTATACTAGTTCGGCCCCTTGCGGTGAAGGAAAGCCTACATCTAGTTGGGTTGGTATTGCATTATGTTTCGATGACCGGGGAGCGAAATACGCTATGCACGGCTCTTGATTAGTTGTTTCTTGCCCTAAGCCGCCAGCGGGTCGTCCCCTTGTATACACGGGTTGACGCCCTGCGGTCTACAGGGTCCCGGCCGGCTTATAGACAGTGTCCGGCTCGGTGACCAGTTAATTCTATCTTATGATACAAGTCATGCCATCATGGCGGTTTATCACTATGGGCTTTAAGTCGCCTATGAGCTTTAGACCCTTTATTGAACCGCCATCTTTATGCTTGGTCTTGGGGTCTCTTCTTATGAGTCTCTCTTTGCGTAACCCGGCCTCTCCTGGGCGGCTTACACAAATAGTTATATCCCCAACATTAGGCCCCAGATTGATTTGAACCGGTTCATGTCAATCTTAAAACACCTTGACAACCAGTCCTTCTGTCTTCAGTCCTGCGAAAAGGTCATAACCCGCCATGATGTCATCTTCTGGATCCGTGTTAACCCGCCGTTACGTCATCTTCAATTAAATTCATATCTTACTCCGTCGTATCCTCCAACGGATCTTTGCCTTACTGGCCCTTCCGAAAACTAAGGCGTCGGGGCTGCTGGATAATGATGTTTGGTCTCCTCGTTTCTCGCGCCGTCTCAGTTGGCCTTCCCTTATAAATAGGCACGACCTAGGTCTTCCATTCTCCCCTCTTTCAGTCGTCTTCTTCCTCTTGCTGCCTCTCTGTCTCTCGAGCTCCGCCGCCGCCGCCGTCGAACTCCCCGTCTTCACCAACTCAGGCCGCTTCATCAACCTGACTCTGACCAGAGACCGACGGCGAATCTCCGCAGCTCGTCCACATCCGTGAGTTCCTCTCCTTCCCTTTCTTAGATCTGCATCAGAACTTTTTGAGTTCGTCGGTGTTCATCGAAGCCTGCTGCAAACCCTTGATGGTTTTTACCTCCAATGACCGGTTAGATCATAAAATAACGTACAACTGCTGCGGTGATTGTTTGTGCTTAACTTGCATAGAAACAGATCTCATTTCCCTTGTTCGGAAGCCCTCTTCGAGTGTATGAGCTTCTCCGCACTGTTTTAGGTCTAGAAATTTTTCTGTTCAGAGCAACCGTTTGATCCAAAATAATTTCGTAAAATTGTGAAACCTGTTTGTTCCACACTTAGCCAAAAACTGCATATGTTGAATCTGTTTAGCCATGGTAGCCCATACGGCCGGTTTAAGACAACGCCGGCTGTCAGCCTCGCCTGTTCTGGCGACTTAAGAAATTTTAAGTGCCTTTGATACATGTAACAGTTTAAATATTACTGCATAGTTACCCATATGTCATTAGGCCCCTTCTTAAGCCGCCATTTGAATAAACTTTAAAATGCTTTGCTCCGGGTTAAATTTGAACCGGAACTTCTTATTTTGTCATAGGCTTCAATTTACAGAATGGCACCCAAGGCCACCAAAGCTCATGTGACCTGCAACTGGGTCAAATCCACTGTCATGGAAAACACCTTGTCTGATTTTGTGAAATCCGACCACCTGCCCAAGAGAGAAGTCATGTCTATCGTGCTACTAACCCATCAGAGGAGAGGCCTCAACCCAAAGAGGGAGAGGTGATCGTTTTTACTGATCACATGAACCGGGGCTTCGCTCCACCTGGTTCAAAATTCTTCAGGGATGTTTTGCATTTCTTCGATCTCAGACCTCAGGACATCGGGCCCAATTCCGTGTCAAATATTTGCAACTTCCAAGTTTTCTGCGAGGTGTACCTTGGAGAAGAACCTAGCATACTTTTATTCAGGGAATTGTTTTACTTGAACCGGCAGAACGAACGCGCCAACGGGCCAAGTCTAGAACTTGGTGGCATCTCGATTCAGCGGCGGAGGGATTGACTTTTTCCTTATGCTGAACTGCCGAGTCATCCAAAGGATTGGAATCAGACATGGTTCTACTGCGAGGATACTTCTCCGGCTAACGAAAATCCTCTGCCCGGCTTTCGCGCCTTGCGCCTTGATTCCAACCATCCGCTACAGGATAAACTTACCGCTGTTGAGCGTCTGCCACTTGCTCCCATCATTAGCAAAATCAAAGCTCTGTTGGGAAACGGCTTAGATGGTGCCGACCTGGTCCTGGTTTGGGTCGCTTGGCGGGTGATTCCGTTAAGCCGCCGCCCCGGCTTAATGTGCAACTATTCAGGCGAGAAGAATGACCCACTGCGTCATAGTCCCGACGACTTACCAGATGATGTGATGGAGGCTACAACCCATACATTGCTGAAAGAGGGCACAGTAACTAGTAACGCCTTTGGCTCACTTCCCTTCTGCAAGAAGAACCCAGCCCCCGCAGTGAGTCATCAACTTCAATGAATACTCTTTATTATTTGACACCTTGACTTTACTCATAATCCTTTATCATTTTCCACAGGATGATGACGACTTCTGGAAGGTCAAATACGACCATGAGGCGGCAAACAAGCCAGAGCGGCAAAAAGAACTGAGAGGAAAGCCGCCAAGACGGGAACTTCAAGGAAAAGGAAGCCAAGTGCTTCCGACTTACTTAAATTGGATGATACTTCTGACGACGAAGAGGAGGTAAAATTTAACCCCCTTGATTCTTTATCATCACCTTGCTGATCCTTAATCTTTCCAGGAGGATACGGGGAACAGTCAAGCCGTCGAGGAAGAGGTAACTATAATCTCCTCCGACTCCGAGCCCCTGCCGCGTCAGAAAATTCGAAGGGTGACCCGGAAAGTAAGATTTTCACATCCTTTGGCTTACCAAGATCCTCAATTTCTTTTGAAGCAATATGAATTTGAAAGCCGGAGGCAGACCCGGACCAGCAAAGATATAGAGCTCTCCTCCGGCTTACCTGACGTAACCAGGAAGCGTCGGGCTGAGGTTATCTCCGATTTACGTTCTGTTTACCCTTTGGCGGGCTTAATTCGTCAACCTCTCAATCCATCTGACTCCAATTATCAGGATACCTCTCCTTCCTCCGGCGAATCTATGCAATCCAATATGCCGGCTTTCAAGACTCCCCCCGGGTAATATAAACTTATTTACCTTGTACTTTACCTTACTCATGTTTTTGTACTCACCCTTCTGCTTTGTCCACAACGTGCAAGTGAAGCCCAGTAAGAGGGCAAAGAAGAATAAGCCATCCCAAGACCCGGTCGTGACTAAACCTGAACTTGGAACAGCTGCTCCTGACAGTTCCACCCATCCGCCGCCGCCTGAACCGGCTTATGAAATTCCAGCACCATCCTCTGATCCGCCCGCTGAAGAAACTTTTAGCGGCTCTGATAAGCCGGAAACTCCTAGCCCAGTCAAGGCAATTGATCTGGAGGTTGAAATTACCAAGACTCAGTTTGTTGAGCCAAGTCAGCCCACCGTCCTTGCCAAGTGTTCTACCAAAGAAGAGCTTTTGGAGCGCCGAAAGGCCAAATTAGACATTGCAGATTATACTAATTTGAGCATTGGAGACATAGCCTCTGGCTATATCAATCAAGTACATAGCAGTCGTGACTTGGAAATTAATATGGTGAAGCAAATACAGCAAAAATCTGAGGTACAACTTATGCTACTTTCCTTAATCATACTTACTGTATCAGCCCCCAAGTCTATTGCTTGTGAATGAATATGATGTAGACTTAGAAATTTGCTTAGCACTGCCTTGTCCGGTTTATATGAAAATATTTAACCCGGTTGTAACATGATACCTTGAATTTGCAATACACATTAGCCCCCAAGTGTCAAGTATCTTTGCTTGCAAAGTGCTTGGGACTTAATTTCTCATGAACCGGCATTCTACCTTAAATTTCTTCAGCATACATTAGCCCCCAAGTGTCAAGTACCTTTGCTTGCAAAGTGCTTGGGACTTAATGATATCTTGCCATAATTTTAGCTATAACCCAGCATCAACGCATGTCACCACAAGTCAATTGAGTCAGAGATTGCTGACCTGAAGAACCGCCTGGCAGCTCAAGAAATTGAAATTCAAAAGGCCAACTCCAAATTTGCATTTAGCGTCTCTGAACAAGAGAAGTTGAAGAAGAATTTTGACGCAGAGAAGAAAATCTGGGCTGATGGTAAGGCCTCACTGGTGACCCGGGCCGAGACAGCAGAAACGTCTCTTGCAGAAGCAACAGCCGAGCTGTCCGGCTTAAAGCGCCAGATATCTCAAATGGTCTCAGCAATCTTCGGTAAGTTACTATATATAACCTTGAATATCGCAATCCTTTAATTGTCATCCCCGGCTCACCTTATGTTTATAAACGCAGGCCCCAGGAGCACAAACCTTAAGCAGAACATGTTGATCAAGCTGAAGGCGGTTTACACTCTGGTGGAGCAGCTGTACACCGGGTCACAACGTGCTTTGGCCGTTGTGGCTTTATCAAATGACGTTCCCCATCTCCTGCAAGATGTCCTAAAGCAGCTTGCCGTGCTACCCCAGCGGACTCAAGAGCTAAGACGGGCATCTGCCAGAACCGGGGCCATAGCTGCCTTAAGCCGGGCCAAGGCATTGCTTCCAGAGTTAGACCGGCAGACGTTGCTCTTGGATATCCCAGCTTGAAGGAAGACGGCTCCGTATTCAACGAAACCGACTTTACCGCCTGTGTGAGAGTCGTACGTCCGATGGCTACCATCATTAGGAATGATATTGATCTTACCAAGTATCAGCCGGGCTATGATAGCGAGAACCGGAGAATTCCAACACCTCACTATGATGACGTCAGCCTAATCCCTCCAACTCGTAAGCACACCTTTGCCCCTGAAGTTGACCCAGCCGGTTTAGTAGATGATGAAGCTGAATTTGAAGCCTTGAGCGGCATTGACTGTACCTCATCAACCTTCCAGGACAGGGCAGCAGACGGAGAGGCGGAGAAGGATAACCCGGAATCTTCAAGCCCACCAAAGGAGTGAACCACCAGGCGTTATGACTTTTGCAAAAATAATGCTTCATTATTCAGACTCGTGGAGTCTTGTAATAGGGTAGAAAAAACCTCTCAATTTTTGTCATGCCTTCGCACATGCTTGTGGCGCTTAATACTTTCGTAAGCCGCCATCACTTTATATTTCCAGTGTATGTTGATCTTTCCTTGATGTTAAAAACTTTCTTGCTTTATCCTGCTTATAAAACAAAACAGAATTTCCTTGGCGACTTATCGCATCCGGGGTCACATAAAGTATTGATAACCCGGATTACGAAGCAAAACATCATAGAAAGGCCGGCTAATGATTAGAATCACAATAGCACACCTCCGATCTTTTTGATATTCTCGCCGGCTTATGTGACCCAAATCATGAAAGGGAGTTTAACTCCTGAAAATTGGCACATATGATGTTCACTTGGCCCTTAATAACATTACGCTTTACAAAGTATAATGAATAATAAACTGAATTTAAAAAGGCCTCTGATTCAAATACGATCAGTGAACCGTTCCAAAGGGGTTGAGCTAAGATTCGGATACGATCATATAGCCCCCAGTGGTTTTGGCGATGCCGATCAAGTGGGTATCGACAGCTATGTTCTCTTTGGTTCGAATACGACCTATGTTTGAACAGGAAGCCCCCCAAGTGACCATGAGAGTTGTTTAATGACGCTGATTTGAATATGATCCACGTCAGACCCAAAGAGGTTAAGCTATGATTCAAATATGATCAAGAACCCCCAAGTGGGTTTGGCAGTATGCTGATCAATTGGGTATCGACAGCTATGTTCTCTTTGGTTCGAATACGACCTATGTTTGAACAAGACGCCCCCAAGTGACCATGGCTAGATTCAGATATGATCATAAGCCGGACCAAAGGGAAAGCCAGATTCAGATATGATCCGCTCCCTGTTGGTTGTTTCCACCACCTGGTAAAGAAGATGTATAAACCTTTGAGGGTGAAAAGGAAAGAGGTCCTGCTTTATTGCTTTATATAATATATACATTGTCAAAAAAGGAAAAATATATATATATCTTGAGAGCCGGTGGCTCAAGTATAGTAAGGCCGAAGATGAGCTATGTTCCACAGCCGGCGGGTCTCTTCCTCCGACTTACGTGAGTCTTTGTGCTCTCGAACATCGATAAGGTAGTATGACCCGTTGTTCAGATTCTCACTGACCACAAAGGGTCCTTCCCAAGGAAGGGATAGCTTGTGCATATCAGACTGATCCTGGATGAGCCGGAGCACTAAGTCGCCTTCCTGAAAGGCTCTGCTTCTAACCCGGCGGCTGTGATAGCGGCGCAGGTCTTGCTGGTAAATCGCCGAGCGGGCTATTTCCAAGTCTCGCTCCTCATCCAACAAGTCAAGTGCATCCTGACGAGCTTTTTCGTTATGAGCCTCAACGTAAGCCGCCACGCGGGGTGAGTCGTGCCGGATGTCACTTCGCAGAACTGGCTCTGCTCCATACACCATGAAGAAAGGTGTATAACCTGTAGATCTGTTAGGCGTTGTGTTGATGCTCCACAGTACAGAGGGTTGCTCCTCCACCCAACAACCCGGAGTTCGCTGTAAGGGGACCAAGAGCCGGGGTTTGATGCCCTTCAAGATCTCTTGATTAGCTCTCTCTGCTTGACCATTAGATTGAGGGTGAGCAACAGCCGAAACATCAAGCCGGATATGTTCTCGTTGACAGAACTCTTCCATGTCACCCTTGGAGAGATTAGTAACATTATCAGTTATGATACTGTGTGGAAAACCAAAACGAAAGATCACCTTTTTCATGCTGAACCGCCGTGGCTGCATCACACTTACTGACCGGCTCTGCCTCCACCCACTTTGTGAATTTATCCACCGCCACCAAGAGGTGTGTCTTTTTATCTTTAGACCTCTTGAAAGGTCCAACCATGTCAAGCCTCCAGACTACAAACGGCCAAGTAATTGGAATCATCCTCAACTCTTGAGCCGGCACATGAGCTCGTCGTGAGAATTTTTGACATCCGTCACACTTGCTGACCAGATCCTCCGCATCAGCATGAGCCGTCAGCCAGTAGAAACCATGACGGAAAGCCTTGGCCACCAGAGATTTTGAGCCGGCATGATGACCACAATCTCCTTCATGGATCTCACGAAGTATCTCCTGACCCTCCGCAGGCGACACACAACGTTGAAACGCCCCAGTAACACTGCGGTGATGAAGCTCACCATGAACAATTGTCATAGATTTGGACCGCCTTATGATTTGTCTCACCAAGGTCTCATCCTCAGGCAACTCTGCCCAGGTCATATAAGCCAAATACGGGACTGTCCAATCCGGGATAGCGTCGAGAGCCGCCACCAGCTGTGCCTTCGGGTCTGGCACTGCTAGTTCTTCCTCTGTAAGCACTTTGACAGAAGGGTTATGCAAAACATCAAGAAAGGTGTTAGGCGGCACAGGCTTACGTTGAGATCCCAGCCGGCTTAAGGCATCAGCCGCCTCATTCTTCCTCCGATCAATGTGCTCCACTTGATAATGTTTGAAGTGCCCAGCCACCGCATCAACTTCACAATGATAAGTCGCCATAAGGGGATCCTTGGAGTCCCACTTGCCTGACACCTATTGAGCTACAAGGTCTGAATCGCCCAAGCACCTTACCCGGCTCAAATTCATCTCTTTGGCCATCCGGAGACATGGAGTAAGGCCTCGTACTCAGATGCATTGTTAGTACAGGGGAACATAAGCCGGAGCACATAACAAAATTTGTCACCTCGAGGGGAAGTTAAAACAACTCCAGCCCCCGAGCCTTCCAACTGCCTGGACCCATCAAAGTGAATAGACTAATATGTGTTATCTGGCTTCTCCTCAGGTGCCTGCAACTCTGTCCAATCATTGATAAAATCCACCAGGGCTTGAGACTTGATAGCAGTCCGAGGCATGTATTTCAAACCATGGGGTCCAAGCTCAATGGCCCACTTGGCGACTCGTCATGTGGCCTCTCTATTCTGTATGATATCTCCTAAGGGGGCAGAGCTTACCACAGTGATAGGATGACCTTGGAAGTACTGCTTTAGCTTCCGGCTTGCCATAAACACTCCGTAAACAAGTTTCTGCCAATGTGGATACCTTTGCTTGGACTCAATGAGCACCTCACTGATGTAATAAACCGACCATTGAACTGGATGCTCCTTGCCAGCCTCCTTGCGCTCCACCACGATGGCCACACTGAAGGCTCGGGCGTTAGCGGCCACATATAACAACAATGGCTCTCTATCAATGGGAGCAGCAAGAACTGGTGGCTCAGATAGTTGCCTCTTTAAATCTTCAAAGGCAGTGTTAGCAGCATCACTCCAGACAAAAGTGTCCGTATTCTTCATCATCCAATACAGCGGTAGGGCCTTCTCACCCAACCGGCTTATGAACCGGCTTAAAGCGGCAACACGACCCGCCAGTCGCTGAACATCATTGATGCACGCCGGTTTAGCCAAGGAGGTGATTGCCTTGATCTTCTCTGGGTTAGCTTCAATGCCTCTGTTGGAGACCAGAAAGCCCAGAAGCTTTCCTGCGGGCACACCAAACACACACTTGTTCGGGTTAAGCATCATCTTATAAACCCGGAGATTATCAAAGGTCTCTTTTAAATCAGATATCAAAGTTTCCTTCTTCCTGGATTTCACCACGATGTCATCCACATAAGCATGAACATTGCGCCCAATTTGATTGTGGAGGCAGTTTTGCACACATCTCTGATAAGTCGCCTGGGCACTCTTGAGCCCAAATGGCATAGATACATAGCAGAAGGCTCCAAACGGAGTGATGAAAGTCGTCTTCTCCTGGTCCTTAACTGCCATTTTGATCTGATGATAGCCAGAGTAAGCATCCAAAAAGCTAAATCGCTCGCAACCCGCCGTAGCATCGATGATTTGATCAATATGGGGGAGGGCGAAGGGATCAGCCGGACAAGCTTTATTTAAGTCTGTGTAATCCACACACATACGCCAAGTGATGTTCTTCTTGAGTACCAGCACCGGGTTAGCCAACCACTCCGGGTGAAAAACTTCCACGATGAACCCAGCCGCTAAGAGCCAGGCGACCTCTTCCCCAATAGCTTTCCGTCTTTCCTCATTGAACCGTCGAAGAAATTGCCTGACCGGCTTATACTTTGGATCAATATTAAGAGTGTGCTCAGCGAGTTCTCTCGGGACACCCGGCATGTCAGAAGGTTTCCATGCAAAGATGTCCCGGTTCTCACGGATGAACTTCGATGGCGCGCTTTCCTATTTGGGATCAAGTTGGGCGATCTTGAACTGCTTGGAAGAGTCGCCTGGAGTAAAATCAACAAGCTTTGTTTCAGCGGCCGATTTAAACTTCAACGCCAGGTCATGCTCTGTAGTTGGCTTGTTTAAAGAGGTCATATCTGCCGGGTCAACATTATTCTGATAAAACTTTAGCTCTTCTGCTGCACAAACAGACTCAACATAAGCTGCATCGCCTTCCTCACATTCCAAGGCTACCTTTCGACTCCCATGCACAGTAATGGTGCCTTTGTGACCCGGCATCTTAAGCTGCAGTAAACATAACACGGTCGTGCCATGAACTTGGCATAAGCCGGCCGCCCAAACAGAGCATGATACGGGCTCTTGATTTTAACTACCTCAAACGTTAATTTCTCAGCCCTGGAATCATATTCATCTCCAAAAGCCACCTCCAATTCAATCTTACCGACCGGTTATGCCGACTAACCAGGCACCACACCATGGAAAACGGTGTTGGGCGTCCTTAAATCCTTGTCAGTCAAACCCGTGCGTTGAAAGGTCTCATAATAAAGGATGTTGATACTGCTACCTCCGTCCATCAGTACCTTGGTAAATTTATATCCACCGACCTGAGGCGCCACCACCAAGGCTAATTGACCCGGATTATCAACCCGGGGCGGGTGATCTTCCCTGCTCCATACAATGGGCTGCTCTGACCACCTCAGGTAACGGGGAACTGCCGGCTCAACAGAAATCACAGCCCTTTTACGAACCTTCTGGTCATGCTTGCATAAACTAGTAGTGAACACATGATACTGCCCACTATTCAGTTGCTTCGGGTGACTTTGATAACCCGACTGCTGCTGCTATTGTCCCCCTTGACCAGGCTGTTGTTGGTTATAGCCACCTTGACTTCCCTGAAAACCGGAACTTGAACCGCCGCCTGGGCTATGAAAGCCGCCGGCCCCTGAACCGCCGCCTGATCCATGATTGCCATTAAACATGTTGGAACTCTTGAAAGCCTTCATGATCGCGCAATCTTTCCATAAATGGGTGGCGGGTCGTTCCCGGGTGCCGTGTCTCGGGCAATGCTCATTGAGAAGTTGTTCAAGAGATGGGCCTGACCCGCCAGATCGAGGGGGCGGTTTACCCTTACGTCTCTGATTGTTACCCTGGGCATTGGCATTGGCCATAAACTCCGGGTTACCCTCCGCCTTACGCTTGTTACCTCCTTGATTTCCCGGGTTATGCTGCTGACCCTTTCTGTTGCCGTTCTTCTTTCCCTTCCCTGTCTTTTCCTCATCAGACGCGGGATCCTTGGTACTATCAGAATCGGCGTATTTGACTAAAGCCGCCATCAGCGTACCCATATCATTGCAATCACGCTTAAGGCGCCCCAGTTTCTGCCTCAGCGGCTCAAAGCGGCAATTCTTCTCCAACATGAGGACTGCAGAACCGGCATCCATCTTATCGGATGAATGTATTATTTCCTTGACCCAGCGCACCCAATGAGTTGTGGATTCACCCTCCTCCTGCTTACAATTGGTCAAGTCCACAATTGACATAGATTGCTTGCAAGTGTCCTTGAAGTTCTGGATAAACCGGGCTTTTAGCTCTGCCCATGAGCTAATGGAATTGGGCGGTAAACCCTTTAACCAAGACCGGGCCGTTCTGTCTAACATCATGGTGAAGTACTTAGCCATTGCTGCGTCGCTGACCTCCAATAGCTCCATGGACATCTCATAACTTTCGATCCATGCTCTGGGCTGTAAGTCGGCCGTGTAATTTGGCACCTTTCGAGGTCCCTTGAAGTCCTTGGGTAGACGTACATCCCGTAGAGCCGGCACCAAACAAGGAACACCGCCGGTTCTAGTAGCCACTCCTGCTCCAACAGAAGTCGTCGGATACTCTGGAAGATCTTGATGAGCCGCCTGCTGAGCCGCTAGCTGAGCCGCCCGCTCGTCCTCCTGACGTATTCGGTCTTGCACCGGGTTATAGTCACCGGGCTGGTTACGACGCTAGGCATTGCTTGACAAAGCTTCTGACTCCATGTGCCTACTGTAACTCGGACTCCGGTTCTGACGAGGCGGTGCTAGCCAAGGCGGAGGAGTTGAATGAATCCTGTCCCGGCTGTAAGAATAGGTCTCTTGTTGCGCCAGGGCCGTCTGAATAAGTTCTCTGATCCTCCGGGTCTCCACAGCTGTCGGATCATCACCGTTCACTGGGAGAACCGCCAAACGTGCTGATGTCGCGATTAAGTTCTCCATGGGGTTGGAAAAGTGACCCGGTGGTACTGGTATATAACGGGGCGGGGCCATACTCCCATGAGGAGGTGCCATATCTCGAAGCTGAGTCGGTCCTCCCGCTCCGGCTGTTGTGAACTGATTTGCCTCGGGCGGGTTGCTAGGGCCGGCACCGGGTGTAGCAAAAAGGTTCCGAGGGTCGTAAACCGGAGGCAAACAGGATTGAGTTTTCTGGTGCCTCCTTCTCATTACCTCATTAGATGCGTTCAGGCTCATATTAAGCTAGAAAGCCTCTGATTGGAGCCGTTGCGCCCGTGCATCTAAAGCCGCTCGTTCTGTAGCTAACCTGGTGTCCTCGGCTTCCAAGGCCTCCTTGGCTCGAGCTATCGCTTCACGCACCTATGCCACCTCTGCGTTATGCTCATCTTGATTTGCAGGTATAACCGTGGCGGTTAACAGGGCCGTAAGCTTATCCATGAGATCCATCAGTATCTGAGCCGGCGGGCGCACAGGGCCTCCTGCCCCGGCCGCTCCTGACCCGGACGTTATTGCCGTAGCAGCCGTAGAGTTTTGGCCGGGTTGAGTCCCAGCCATGAAGACTCCTGCCTAGCTTGGCGGCTCATAGGGGTCCGGAATACTAGAGCCATCAGAACAGCCCCCAAGCACGCCATGTTGTACTTGATATAACGAATCTGTTGAACTGGCGGACGAATCATCATCCGAGGGGACGGCCGTCTCACCACCATCTTTAAATCCTTCAGAAAGTTCTTCTCCGCGGACGCAGCCCACGAAGGCACGCTTCATGACAGGTCGAGCTCGGGCGGGTCTCGCACGCTGAGCCGTCTCGACGAGGTCGGTGCAGTTGTCCGGCTCAGGGCACGGCTCACCAATCCGGCCGATGAAGACGTGGATTCCGCCGAAGGGGACCCGGTACCCATACTCAATTGAGTCGGCGTCGGGGCCCCAGCCTTCGTTGTCGATGTACATCTTGCCGTGACAACTCTTGGTCATCCGGCCCACTACGTATCCCTTGAGCCCTTCGAAGCTGCCCTTCAAGAACTCAAATCCACCGTGCGCTGGCCCGACGGCGGGCGCCAACTGTCGTGGAATTGTCACGGCAGATTTCCTCTTGCAGGGACTTAGTTGTGGAACCATCGCAACTAGGAAGCTTAAAGGGGTTAATCGGGACAAAGGACACGAGAGGTTTATACTAGTTCGGCCCCTTGCGGTGAAGGAAAGCCTACGTCCAGTTGGGTTGGTATTGCGTGATGTTTCGATGACCGGGGAGCAAAATACGCTATACCCGGCTCTCGATGAGTCGTTTCTTGCCCTAAGCCACCAGCGGGTCGTCCCCTTATATACACGGGTTGACGCCCTGCGGTCTACAGAGTCCCGGCCGGCTTATAGACAGTGTCCGGCTCGGTGACCAGTTAATTCTACCTTATGATACAAGTCATGCCATCATGGCGATTTATTACTATGGGCTTTAAGTCGCCTATGAGCTTTAGACCCTTTATTGAACCGCCATCTTTATGCTTGGTCTTGGGCTCTCGTCTGATGAGTCTCTCTTTGCGTAACCCGACCCCTCCTGGGCGGTTTACACAAATAGTTATATCCCCAACAACCTCCCTCACCAAGTTTCTTCCTTCGCGAGCTCTCTGCCCACCATCGCTATCCCCCAACGCCGAGCTCAAGTTCCACCACCGCCGAGGAAACCCGACCTTAACAGATTCAAAAGGATCCTCTTTTTGTTTCACCAACACGACACAAGATGGACAACGCCGTCGAGTCGAGTCGAGCCTCGTTCACTCCATCCACCTTGTTGTGACGCCCGTTGCTTCCCTCCTCGCTCAGGGAAGACGCGACCTCCGATCAACAAAACATGGCAGCCCCCACGCTTCCAAGCAAAGAAGCGGCCTCTAATTTTCTCCGGTTCCTCCCACGCCCAATTTCACTGGAGCCGACCACAACTCAATCTCTTTCCCCACCATGGCTGCCCGCCCGCCCGATTCCACGCACACCGTCCTCCATGCTCTCGTGCCGGACAACAACACTGACCCTGAGCCCTGACCACGTTACTCCGTGTGCTCTCCGAACGGCGGAATGACGCCCGGGGATCGTCGCCGGACGCCGATGTCTTCCTCTTCTTTGTTCGTCCCCGGCGATTTGGCCCCAAAAGTTTAGACGCACGCGTATTTCCATAATACGCATTCTGCGTCACCTCTTTTATTCCCAACATTTTTTTCTTATGCTCATTCCCGTACTAACTCCTTTTTTGGGTGATTACTATTCTTTTTTTCCTTTCAGAAACTTCATTTCCCTTTGATAATCAAATAGTCTATGTTCCCATGTGTTTGGTGATTTTTAAAGCTCGTTGCTCGTTGATGTTGAGCATCCGCCTACACATGTGTTTTTGTCATGTCCCGATTTTTTTAATAGAAAACCAAGGTCGACGAAACCTTCTCGAATATGACATGCACGCCCCCTTCCGTCAAATTCGAGTCATTGCAACTGAGCAAAACCCTCAGCGCAAACGGCTAATGTGAAGGGCACACCACGGATGGTCAAAAGCGCTTATATCAACAGTGAGTTGGATTTTTTTTATATGTGTAATAATAAAGGTGATTTCAATCACAAAGAAAGGCGATAAGCATTATTGGAAAAAAAATATCAGGCTATTGGAATTAGGAGGAAAAACACAATTGCTTAGCCCATACCAAGATGAAGTTTTTTTTAGAACTACCAAGATGAAGGGGTTATTGAAGGACAATATAATTTGAAGGATTTTATCACCGATTCTAAACAATACTATCTGGAAAGCAAGAACAATCTTGTTTGTTCCATAACAAAAGCATATGTTGGAAGGATGACTAGTAAGGATATAGAAATATTGGCAAGAAATAACTTATTTTAACCACTAGAAGAGTTTTATGATAATAATATTGATGTTGGCACTAGTACAAAATGGTCAATAGAGGTTTTCCATGGAGGCGGTTCCAAATGTCAAAATCATTGATTGTCTCTAATTTCCTTGCCCATTTAGGACGAAAAACACCTCCAAGGAGCTGATACACTATTGTAGGCAGTCCATTAATAGAAACCGCCTCCAACATGAAATTATTTGAGGAAGTTTCCTAATATGAACTACCTCCGGTATGTATAAATCCTAGGCTACATAACCCTCAAACCCTGGCCATGTCCCTTCTACACTCCCCTTATTTGTCTTGCGCCACTGGCGTTGGTTTTCCCGACAGCCGGCTAGTTTAAAATGGCCATGGCAGATCATCCCACCTGGTGTGGATGAAGGCATGATTTCTGTGGGCTAGAGTTGCCCGAGATCCAAGGAGCATGTCTCCACCACATGATAGCCACCACCGCCGTCCGAGGAGGTAGGCTCCTCCCCGCCACTGCCATCACCACCTCTACATGGGGAGGTGATAAGAGAGTTGGTGCGCGCTCTGTCGTCGCCTCCGCCCCTGAGCCTTTTCACTGATCCAGACGAGGGTGCACTGTCGTGGCCGCCACAATCGCACCAAGAGGGCGAGGTGGAGTGACCCATTATACTAAGTCTAGTGAAACTACTCTGCGGACGATAAACTAGTTGCACTATGCTAATCCAGCTGTCTGCTCCAATCTTATGATAAGCATGGACGCACTGATATGTTGTGTCGGGCACAAATCGCCCAATGTGCATCTTGTGCATATCAATACTCAAGTCTAGCGGGTATGCTAATTTTTTCCCGAGGATGTTGCGAAATGCTCCATCACCACTGTCACCTCTTTATTGTGGGAGAATCCTTGCCACCAACTCCGAGGAGTGGGCACATGTCGTAGCGGCAACAATTGCACCCAAGAAGCGAGGTGGAGGGGCCAATTTTACTGGGGGTATGTACACGGTTGTTTGTCGGAGAATCTTGCGAGAGGCGATAAAAGCCGTCGACCTGATTGAGGGATGTGAGCAATCGGTTCCAAGGAGATTCTTTTCCATCGAAACAATTTGTCAGTTAAAAACAGTGTACTTGATGCATCCATTGTTAGGATGATAATAAGGTCTTCTTTTAGCCCCCAATTTCACTAAAACTTACTGAAACTTCCTCGTGAAAAAATTGACCTGGTACCTAACTTTGACCTGCAGGCTGCAGCTCACATCTACATGATAGAACATTTTCTTTGGGAATAATTAACAAGATGGAACATGATGGATAAACGTGAACAATTGTATATGTATGATTACACTAACTGATCGACGTCATTTCCTAAAGGGCAAGCTTACTCTGAACTGAACTGAGGTAAGCATCACAACAAACCACCGTAGCTAAGCATCACCATCAATGTCCATGGCAACAGACTCGGTAACATCCTGGCCATATTCCGGACGAATAACGAAGTAGTATTGGTATAGCGCAGCGGCAGCGGCAGGCATGGTCACCAACTGGCGCCGGCACATGGGGCAGCTCCCCTTGGCCTTCAGCCACTTCTCCACGCACCGCCCGTGGAACCGGTGCCCGCACGGCGTCTCCTTCCACGCCGCCGTGTCGTGGTCCTCCAAGCAGATCGGGCAGTTGAGGCCGTCGTCAGATGACGGCGCGTCCACCGTCTTCAGCGCCTCATCCACCGCCGCTGCCAACGCCAGGTCCAGGTCTTCTGGAGCCTCTGCGGCACCGACGTGTGGGATGATGCCGACCGTGTTCAGCAAGACGCGTAGCTCTAGCTGCAGCCACTGGAGAGCACGTTGGCGCCTAAGCTGACGAAGCACGACAACGGCGTACTCCGCTAGGATGCCCGCGTGAACTTCTTCTTGCTGCAGGTGGTTGCCGTCTTCGGCGACGCGTCCATGGTGTCCGCGAGAACTTCTTTTTGTGCCAGGTGGTCGCCGTCTTCACCAATGTCCATGGTATCCGACGACTGCACGTACGTGATTGTGAACTAAGCTAGGTCGGATCCTAGGAGATCGATGCTCGGGGAAGCGATGGATATAAGCTCGCGGGCGGCAGTGTCTATATGGAACCACAGTGCCTCGACGCGTGTTGGAGTAGGATTTTTCTTATTACGGTGCGAGTAGCGATTCTTGAGGAGACGCGTGGCGGAAACACGTCGCAGGAAGGGAGACTCCACGTCAAGCTCTTCTTGAGGTGGGCCAGCCCACTAACGCGGGTTTTTTTCTTCCTTTTTTCCTCCTTTTTCTTTTCCTGTTTTATTTATGTTTAACTCTGGTTTCTCTTTTGGTTTATTTGCAATTCTATTTTTATGTTTTTTTTTTTGGAGGAATATGGAAACACTTCTTCAATATTATATGAACATATAATCTAACACACATGAACAATTTCTTGCAAAAGTGTCAAAAATTTAAATGTATGATTTTTTCTATTCGCATGCAGAAACATTTTCTAAATATGACATATTTTTATGTAATATACATTTATATCTTAAAGTTATTTTTAGAGTGATTATTAAATTATCAAATAAAATAATGTTTTATTTATACAAAACAAAATAAAAATATGAATGAATGAACCTCGCCTATGGCCCACTATTACTGTTCCTACTGTAGGCGCTATGTTAGTTGCCGCTTTGAGATCCTAAAAAAAGAAGTAGTTGCCACTTTGAGAAGCATATATAGGAGCACCCCATGGCGAGCAGATTTTTTTTAGGGAAACATGGCAAACAGTTTGAGTCCGCTAAGGCCTTATACAATGGGAGGTGCTTACGGGAGGTGCTTAGAGAAATAAACCAGATTTTTTTTAAGCATCGGTGCTTATTTGTACAGGATAGATGCTTAACTAAGCGTCTCTTCTGTAGAAATAGGCACCTGTGCTTCCGAAAAACCCGGTTTATTTTTCTAAACATCTCTCTAAGCACCTCCCATTGTACAAGGCCTAATAAGATGGACTTCAAAACGAGATTTTCCAATGGACCCATTTGTATTCCCGATGTAATCAATCATGCAACTCTACCTTGAGATTCTTGTACGTGTATTATCCATCAACGGGTTGACTCTTCCCCAAGAAAAATCTAGGGTTTCCTTCATCAGTCCGCCTTTTCTCTAGTGGCCTTGGGGCCATGGCAACGCAGCGGATCTTGGCCCTTGCCGGCGGGAGGACTCTATTCTCAGTTGTCTCTTCACGCTTTGTTAGGGTTTGTGTCCTGTTCAGGAATCGAGATGGCGACAGCTCCCTGAAGATGAAATAAGGTTCTCCCCGCCTATTCCCCGTCTCGATGGTGTGTCTAGCATCATCGATGGGCGTGTGGAGGTGTGTCTTCGGCGGATCTATCCTTGATGGATTTGCTCGGAATTGGTCGTAATCTGTCTATGTTCATGTGTTTTCAGGTTGGATCCATCCAATCTACGCTACTTTTCATCGGCGGCAGTTGTTGTTCTGCTGCGCTGGTCCTATGGGGCCTTAGCACGATGACTTCCCGACTGTCTAGTACAAAAAGTTTTGCCCGGCTCTAACGAGGGAGGGGCAATGACGGCGGCTCGCCTTCGGCTCGCTTTAGTGTTTGTAGTCGTCGCTAGATGATCTACGGATCTAGATGTAATTTTCATCATTTTTAATGTTCGTTGTATTACCATGATTGAAGATGAATAGATTGAGAATTTACTCAAAAAAAAAACTCTACCTTGAGATTGGTAAGCCTTTTAACATATTCATGATATTCTTTGGCACTTCAGTATAAGACTTTTTAGATCACTGCGGATTTAAAAAGTCTTATTATATTACTTCACAGAGGGCTTGTTTCTTTGGTGAAAATGAATAGGTATGTGCATTGATTGGCGAAATCAGCGGGTGTGCCGGGCGTGCCTTAGCACACCCAGAAAATTAAGATTTTTTTTCACATACAATATTTGGGCCTGACAGCCCAACTCAACCTGAGACAGAGCAGTCGTGCACAACCTGAGTCGAGCAGCGCGCCTGCTGTGGTGCTGCCACCTGCACCTGCTCCGCTCAGGCGCGCGCCGCTCCTCTCAAGCGCTCACCTTCTCCACGACTCCGCCGGATCTCCTTCCACTACATCAAGACCTAATAGTACATAGAGACACCAGCTCTATGACTTCATCTCCCTCTCTTCACACACTCTCGCATCCTCTCTCTCTTTCTCTCTCTCACATGCGTGCGCGCGCACACACAAACATTTGTGTCTCACACACTTGCCGACTTCGACAACCCTGCTTCCTTTCACGTCTAGATTCAGCTTCCATGAGACCGTCATGTCTAGATCCGTCAACAACGCCGACTACAATGATTGTAGCCAACTTTCATGAGATCACCGTGTCAAGATCTGTAGGCTCGATCCCGGCTGATGTGCAATGGTGGTTGTGGTTGAACAAGCACATGGGCCTTGGAGGTGTGTCACGCCAGTGGAGAACGGTTGTGAGCGGCAGCGGCCCTTGGCAAAGATCAGTTGTGCATCCCCAAAAGTTTCAGTTTTCTAAAAAGAATTCGCTATTTGTTTGGACGTTGATAATACCCACACATGTGGCATATTAGACATCCGCCCACATGTTGTGTGTGTGGTGTAAGTAGGATGCAGCCCACATGGACCATGTGTGGGCGAACATTAAAACTGCCCACGAGTATGGGCACAGCTACTTCGTGCCACATGCCAAACAAATTGCTACTCATCCTCACTCCGCGTGTGTGGCACGAAACAAATCTGCCCACACATCCTGGCGCACCCGTGGGATGGCAACTTTAGTCGCCCGGGATGACAAATGTCATTGCCATGTCTAAGTAACGGTAGTTGACGCATGTATTCAAACCATAGTTGGCATGTATGACAAACTACTTGCCCTACGTGGTCGAACAATAGTTACCATGTGTGATTAACTAGTGTCACGTGTGGTCCAACTATAGCTGTCATGTATGGTTAATCACAGTAGTAATGTGTGTTTACCTAGTTGCCACATATGCACAATGGCACTTGCCATCTAGCAATGAATCATAGTTGCCATGTGTGTTAACCTAGTTGCTACGTACGCGCAACTGCAGTTGCCATCTGACAATGTGCGATGTACATGGAGGTTCGACGCATGGATGAATTCAAGGTGGTGAAAAATATTCGCGAGGTGGAGTTTGTTAAAGTTGTGTCGAATATTATTGTACAAGTTAGGTTACCGTTTGACTTGGTTTTGGACTGTGTGTAGATAGAGTAGGAGTTGTGTCCTAATGGGACACTTGTATCCCGGGCCTCTCATATATAGTGAGGATAGACACATGATGTAACCTATGCCAACATAATAGCACGAGCACGTGGGGGAGCCGGTGGCGGGTGTCAGCGTCGCGCGGCCGGGGTGCGGTATTGTGATGGTGTCATGGGGAGGAGCTCCTGTAGTCAGGCCCCGGGGATGTAGCCATATGGGTGAACCTTGTTAACAAATCTCGGTGTCGTGCTAGTGTGATTGCTTGGTCCTCGGTAGATCGACGGAGCGACTCGGATTTATTCTAACAAGTGGTATCATGAGCAAGGTTTGGAGAGGTCTTGGAAGTTGATCTAGAGGATGGATCATGTCAGATTCAGTGTAAAGATGGCGGTCGTGAGAATTCATTATCGAAGCTAGGGCTGATCGGTTTAAGGAATTTCTCTCGTGCAAGCTATCGGTTTGCTAGATAGACCGAAAAGAAAAGCAATTGGGAAGGAGGCGAGCAGCGTGCAGCAGAAGTCTCGACGAGATCGATGGAAAGCGGCAGCAACGTATCGTGCGAGTGGCAGGCAGATCGATGGGAGCGGCGCCTGGAAGCGGCCAGGTTGGATGCATGTTGGCACAGTGATCGTGAGGCCCAGCCGGTGTGCACGTGGTTTGTGTAGCAGTCAGGTCGATCATGAGGCAGCGAGTCGCCATCAAGGCGAGGAGGTAGCACACAACAGCAGTTGGAAGGCTGGTATAGGCTCAAGCCAGGAGCGGCCACGACGCTGGGCTGCGTGCTCGGGCTAGCGGACGTACTGTCCGGGAAGTTGGGAACTGGACATGCTGAGGTGTGGTGTGGTCATCAGGTGCTTATGTGAGGGAAAAAAAGGAAAGGGAAATTTTTTGGTCAGCTTGTGCCACGTGAGCACGGGAGGCTGCCAATGACAGATCTTTTTTGCGGGTTTCCCTCTGTTGCGCATACAGGATGGCAGCGGTCAATACACTGCAGAGAATAAAGACGCGGAGTCGCAGGTTCAGGTGCAGATTGCCTGGTATGATAAGCTACGAGTATTCAAGTGTCGTAGGAATCTTTTATGCGACGGCTTGATGGAGTAGCAGGATGCCAGGTTGATCAAGATGGACATCGTGCGGCGAGAGACGATGTGTGTATAAGGCTCGGAGGAGTCTGGAGCGCGTCGTGGAAGGATCATGCATATACAGGGCGTCAAGCAATGCATCGAGATGTGCGGGACGGACACGACGCAGGGTGGAGCATGGTTGCAGTCAGATAATTTCGGCTGGGTCGGACTGCATAGTCTGACGGATCGACGGGGATATTGGTCAAGGTAGAAGATGGCGGTGATTTCAGCGACGGCGACATAAGAGCGTGATGCTGAAGATGGCTGACTTCTGGGGCATGGAAACACGTGGTGCAGCCTGAGAGCTTGTGCGGCTTAGACAAGACGATGACGTAGGGTTGACTCAAGGCAGTGTACACATAAGAGCTTGAAGTCGATAAGGTGCACGGTAGCACGGCCAGCTACATGGGGTCATGTTGAAGGTGGAGCTGGAGTCTGATAGACGACTTCGTTCTGTGTTGATGGAGGGGCTAGGTGTAAGACGTCAAGGAATCGAAGCCTATTTCAGCGGGATAGGGAGAGACACGTGGATCGGACTAGGACCCAGTGGTCTGATGGAGACGTGATACTCGGCGTCGATCGGTGATGATCGGTGGTTCTCTACACTGGAGGTTTGAGTGGTGTGGATTCGCGACCCAGGAAACTCGACCGGGACAGTACAGGCTTGACGCGGTGATAGCGGCGAGGCGTACGGTAAGCACGGGACACATCGACAGACCAAGGCACTAATAGTGAGACATGTGGTCAGAAAAAGTGTGCAGGGGTGCTGAAGCAGTGTTGACAAGTACCAGATTCAAGTTGGTGACTAGGTCTATCGGTGCCGGTTGATGGACAGGAGTTGACCATGGACAATCTGAGAAAGTGGCGGAGAGTCTAAAATTGTCAAAAGCTCAGAGAGTACATGGCCGTATATTCTGTGGTGTTCATTGCACATGGCAAAGTGCGGATGACAAATACAGAAGGAGGCGGAATGCTATAGCTGTGGGACATGCCAGAGACTATCCGGAAAAGGGATGAGGCAACTGTGAATTTGACTCAGGGTGACACAGGGCGACGGTGAAATTCCTTCAAATTTCAGACAGACGGTCATGAAAGAGCGGTGACGTTGAGTTCAGGTAACTCTTATATGTGACGTCCAATATGTGAGTTGTTCACTTCCACGCAAACAGTGGTCGGTGTGTGATGGCATTGAACGGATTCTTCCGAAGTTGGGAGCACAAAGTAGAGTAATGAGGAACTTAATTTTGCTCAAGTATTGACAGTGAAGAAGATGAGAATGGACTACTGTTGCAGGTGGAGTCACATGGAGTCTGGGAGTAGCAGCGGTGCTCACGGCGCATCTCAAGTCCAATTTATATGGAGGTTCGACGCATTGATGAATTCAAGGTGGTGAAGAATATTCGCTGAGGTGGAGTTTGTTAGAGTTGTGTCAAATATTATTGTACAAGGTAGGTTTTAGTTGGACTTGGTTTTGGATTGCGTGTAGACAGGGTAGGAGTTGTGTTCTAATAGGACACTTGTATCCCAGACCTCTCATATATAGTGGAGTAGACACACGATGTAACCTATGCCAACATAATAGCACGGTCACGCGGGGGAGCCGGCGGCGTGTGCCGGCACCAGGGCGGCCAGGTGCGGTATTTTGACGGTGTCATGGGGAGGAGCGCCGATAGTCAGGCCCCGGAGATGTAGCCATATGGGTGAACCTCGTTAACAAATCTCAGTATCGGGCTTGTGTGATTGCTTGGTCCTCGGTAGATTGATGGAGCGACTCGGATTTATTTTAACATAACCTAAGCTCAGGCAAACGATGCTATTGTTCAGAACATCTCACGCTTAATAAAATAACATAATATCTCAGATTTAAGAGTAATTAACAAGTTAACATGACAACTCATGACCAGGAACATACATAAATATCTGAACAAACGTATAATTACATTTCCAGACATATCATGTCCATGCTAAGTTAGCCGATCGAATTGAATTTAAATTGAGTCTATCAAAAAAAGGGCAAACGTCTAACGCACAGGTATCAGAGGTATGTCATCACAATCACAATCCGACAACCCTAAGCACTCATCGATTTGCCATGATGTAATCATCGTCGAGGCAAGTAATATAGATATTCCATGATGTCATCATCGTCATAGTTTAAATCAGGCAATAGAGCGATACCCTTGTAGACACTAGTGACCGCGGCAGCAGGCATGGTCACCACCAGGTGCCCACACATGGGGCAACTCCCCTTGGCCTGAAAAACAGAACATTCAACATTCTGCAAAGATTGTTGTGATGGCGTATGTGCAAGTTAAGACAAAACCTTCAACTTTCATCATCAAATAAAGTTTGAGGTATGTGCGGGATGAAATGAAAATTGTTTACGTCTGTCTCTCTGTGCAGTTAGTTGCCAGCCAACTAAAATGAATGAAAAAAGTCGTCCGGCCAGCGGTGGAGTACTTGTAATGGCATGCGGTGCCCCCTCCCTTCCATGTGAAATATGAAATACAAGAAGACATGTGACTCTTTCCCACGCGTTATGCTGCCGAAATTTCTAGTAAAATTTCTCCCGACTTGTCAAAATTTTGTCCTTATTTGTAAGAAAACGAAAACTTTAGGGTGCTGGCTACCAAATGTTAGGGCCTCGTTTGTAATGAAACAAAAATATTAGGGGGTGAGCTGCAAAATGTTAGGGCCTTGGATGCATTTTCTCACCCGACAAGCCTAATTAAGTACTCATCATTTTGCCTACAGGAGAGAGGCAAGTAGTAACCTAGAAATTCGATGATGCCATGATGGCATCATAGTCAATGTAAGCCGGTAGCTCTATATTATCTGGCCATCCAGTGAAATCATTATAGATAGTACTAATGGCGGCTGCTGCGGGGGGCATGGTCACCACTTGGCGCCGGCACATGGGGCAGCTCCCCTTGTCCTGCAGCCACCTCTCCACGCACCGCCCGTGGAACCGGTACCCGCACGGCGTCTCCTTCCATGCGCCGTTGTCGTCGTCGTCGTGCAGATAAATCGGGCAGCATTCGAGTCCATCAGACGGCGCCTCCACCGTCTTTAGCGCATCAGCCACGGCCACGGCCAACACCGGATCATCCGGAGCACCGGCGACGACGACGTGTGGCCACTCCAAAATAAAACTGTCGTCACGGATAACCTCGTGAAACTGCACAGCAAAATCGCGTGGAATGTCGGCATCTTCTAGTAGTTGTAGTTCTGGTACCACGTACGTGTCGTCGTAGCCGTGTTGGGCGATTTCTTGTACCTGGGCCTCAAGTAGAGACTCTTGTGGTTGGGACGCGAGTATAAAGTCTTGTGATTTTTGTTATGATGACATGTACATGCTGGAAATTTAATCAAAATATAGTTTAGTGAAAGGCCATATAGTTAGCATCGGAATGGGTTAATCTAGCCGCGCAAATGCGCGGGAAACCCTGCTAGTTAACACAATTTAGTTAGTGAATTCCTCATCTCCCTCTATTTCTAGGTTATCGAGTTGCCTTGTTGATTTCCAGGCAATTTGCAATCACATATAAATTAGCGTTTTCTCATGCAATGAATCAAGGTTGGACAATTTAATGAAATAATGTACCTATTTGGTAGCACAAGCGCACACTAACTCAGTTGGTTGTGGCTTTTGGGCATGGAGGGGACATCATGAGTTTGAATCTCACAAAATGCAACCGTTTCCTCGTTCTTTGCAAAAAAACACAACGGACGAACCTCGCATAAACCTGGACCGCGGGTTAATTAAAGAAAAAAGTAGGGTATTTTCTTGCAAAACATGAGACGGATGGGCATAAATGCTCCTTATTTTATTAGTAGGTATAAATAGATAGATAGATAGATAGATAGATATAAATAGATATACATATAGATAGCATATAGATACGTGGGTTGTCGTTGTACTATGTGCTTTTTTGCTAGTTATGCTATGATATAAAAATGTTTCTGCATGTTGTTTTCTTGCATTTTGCTTATCTTCATCTGAAAGAGTCCTGACTAAATCTCATTTGTTTATTTGATTTACTTTTTTCAGTTTTTCAGTTTTTAACTTTTTCCATGTTAGTGCTATTACAATCCTATATGACGTCAGCCCACAACTGGCAAATCACCAACTGGGAGATGTGTGTTAAATAAACAAGTGGGCGATCTGCATGTAGATGAAAGAGCATAATAGACAATCGAGTCAAAGCACCACAACCAAAGGATTTGAACTTTGTAAATATGCAAGACAACTAGTTACTCGGATTTCTTTCATCAATTTTTTCCTTGTTGGATCTCCACGGAAACATACGGGCTATCTAATATTTAATTGGAACCTAATTGCCCAAACCATATAAGGTGCCTTTTATTACCGATGGACAAATTTTCCGAGCATATGTTATTCAATCCCAGAGACCCCGATGAAGGTGGGCATTAACCGTTGTAGGAATGGCACTTCTGCAGGCACTCACTCTTCGTCTTGTAACACTCGCCATTCTTATCCTGGCAACAGTAGCACTTAGCACGGAGCTCAAAGTTGAAATAACATACGAGATAGAGGCTGCAAAATTGCTCGGTTTTCTTGTTCTCGCCTACAGATGTTGAGTTGACGATGGTAGCGTTGGTACTTGTGTTCGCCGCATGATCATCTTGGTTGACCATCGTTTGCTTATTACCGACAGCACCTGTATAGTATATTTAACCTTAGTATGCAGTACTTCAGATGTGTGTGTGTGTGTGTGTATGTCTGATCCGAAGAATTAGTGGCAAGAAGTTAACACAAGATTCTAAAGACGATGATGATATATACTTACACTGCGCACAAAGCACAAGGCATCCAATGAAGAATATCATGGTCGCCTGCACTAGGCTGCTCCCTCTCATATTGGTAGTCGAGTGTAAGGTTCCACTAGGAAATAGTTGGACTCCAAATGTGGCAGACACGGACGACAAGTCTATAAATAGCAAGGGTTGGAAAATATTTTAAATATTCATTAATGTACTACAAAAGATTGCAAGTGCACGAGATATATGTTCATTAATGTCGAGATTTTTGCACATATATATACACATACTAATAGGCACTCCCAAGAAATTCCCACATTAAATAGAGGAAAATATAAAATGGAGGCCGTTGATTTTGTGGGTCAAGATTATAACTGTGTAGATCAAATTTTTAATCATAGAAACGGAAAATATTAAAACGGCTTTAATTCTCACGTATCTCTCTTATCTCTCTATTTCTCGTGCGTAGCTCTTTAATTATAGAAAAAGAAAGAAATTAAAACCGCTTTAGTTTTCACGTATCTCTCTCTATCACTCTATTCCTCATGTGTCTCTCTATCAAAGTCCGCTTTAATTCTCATGTATCTCTCTATATCCCTATTCCTCACACGTATCTCTCTACATCTCTCTATTTTTCACGTGTCCCTGTAGCAAATCTCTATGCCAACCTCAGTTCTACTCTATCTCACATGTCTCTCACAAATTCTCAGGCCTCTCTCTCATGCATATCTTCTTATCAGGGTGCTGACACAAGGGGCACAAGTGTTTCTGCATCCCCTGTTGCCTCTCGGTGATGTGGTAGATTACGCTACAGCAGCAGTGCAGGCCGGCACTGGCACCGAGTTCATAAAGCCATGCATAGCAGCTTTGGTGAGGGCACTCTGATGGGACCTGGTGACAGTCTCACCATTTGCAAGTACAGAAAGGTGTTGTAGCACCCGGGAGTCCCGAACCCCTTATATCTGGTCATTCAAAGTTGATGAGATTGGTGAAGGGGTCAGTCGAACAACAGCCGTGGTATCATATTAAGTCCTATCCATTTTGACCGAGCCAACAACGGTACTCCTAGGGACAAGCTGGGTAGGTCTACGCACGTAGGCAGAGGCCCTCTCTCGAGCAGGTCTGCAGGATAGGTAGATTACTGTTGAAATGACCACTCATAGGTTATGCATGCGGTTGTGCCACATATGGCGAGGTGAACAAGGGCCTAAGACGTCTCGTGTTTAAACAACTCTATTCTCTCAATGTCATACTATTAAAAATCGGGATAGTCATGAACAAGAGAATATGCCAGATCTGAACGTATCTGTCTTATCTCTCGGTGGCTTTAATTCTCACGTATCTCTCTTATCTCTCTATTTATCATGCGTATCTCTTTAATTACAAAAAAGGAAAAAAGTTGGAACCGCTTTAATTTTCATGTATCTCTTTCTATCTCTCTATTTCTCACACGTACCTCTCTCTATCTCTGCACGAACAAAAATACATGACAGAAGTTCTAAGTGAAAACAACGAGCAGTTCAACTGCTACACTGAATACATTTTGGAAGAGAATAAAAGAATACAAAACTAAAAGACTAAAAGTTTTGTTGCAAGAAGTTCACGTGCTTCTACCTGCACGGTTCAAAATTTCTAGTGCGAGATATCTGTCATTCATTTGCATGTTAAAAAAGGCAAAAGCAACCGTTCTTTTAGCCGTTTCTAAAATTATTCGCAAACGGGAACGAATTTGTGACAACTGTCTACATGAAAATGTTCTCCTATTCATAAGCTTTCCAACGGTATATTATATGATTCACTCCAATAAACGGTTTCAAAGTTTCATTTATACCATTACAAACAAGTGTTTATGTATTCAGAAAAATCTATTTAACCGTCGTGAATATGAAGAAATGATCAATACGGGGCCATTGTTCGCTTCCAACAGCTTACCATCGGTATATCATTTGCTCAATTCCGATGAGTGGTTGGGGAGGTACGTGCAAAAACTAGCACGTGAAAACAGAGTGATGTTCAAACATGCATGTTTGAGAAGTTCAACTTCTTCACGGAGTGCGTTTTTGAAGACTGTTTTCGCGATAAAGACAGAATGCGTAATCTATCGGTTTCAAAATAACATGTTTTCTGCCATTTTCAAAATTGAGATAAAACTGTAGATAATTGGGAGAAATAGTCTATACATGAAAGTACGCATTTGCTCGGGCTTTCCAACAACATATCATTTGCTGCATTCCAACACATTGTGAAACTAACTTGAAAACAGGTCTTGGTACAACTTCGGCCATTTTCTAAATTACTTTAGAACAGTTTCAAATTGGAACAAACTTTTTATATGAAAAGGAGTGCATTTTCATAAGTTTTCCAACGCCATATCATTTGCATCAATCGGATGATCCGTTTTGGAATTAACTCAAAAATACGAACTCGGCTATTCGGTTTCAAGAAAGCCCACCATTTTTCAAATTGCTCTTTAACCGTAGGTAATTTGTGAAAACTTTCGATATGTGAAATGAGCAGATTTGCAGCAGATTTCCAACACCGATAAATGATTTAGAAATAGGCTCGAAAATACAATTCACGTTTATTTGTGTGAAGAAAAAGGTTTTCCACACTGCTCTTAAACAGTGTAGATTTTGCCAAAAATTCAACTGAGGTTGTGATCCTCATGTCCAGAACTTTCCAATGGCATATCGCAAGCCCATTTGGACAACGTTTGCGGAAGTTCAACGTGTCCACCAAGGTGCAGTTCAACTAGTACAACCGGGACGGATCGACTAGTTATCAAAATATTATTCTGGTCCTATGATCAGAATAGTGTTTATGTGTATGTCTATATATATAGGTGTGCTAAAGTGAACCTGAGCGCAATGCGCTTATTCTACGCTCTGGCTTATCAGCGCGCAACCAACCAGAAAACATGCCTGTGATGTGGTGTGCACCTGCGCGCCGCGCCCGTCGATCGTCTTGTTGTTGTTCACGGTGAGCTAGCTCCTTTCTTTTTTGCGGGCAGGTGAGCTAGCTCCTGGGAGGGGCTGATGAGAATGGTCCACGCGCGCGAAGGCAATCCTGGACCACGCCGATCGAACCGGACCTCGTCGTCGCTAGCTGGGGTCGGTATGCTGGACAAGTACTACTAGTATAATCAAGTCCTTTTTTCTCTCTCTTTTTTTCTTCGAGTTTCTCTTCTGATCTGATGGAAACGAGTTGACCAATACTCTCTTCCGTCGTCTCCTCACGCGCGTGTGGCGTACGGACGGACGAGTCGATCGACTGGCGAGGTACGTTCCGCGTTATTTTTTCTTTCTTTTTTTTGGATTTTGTCCGGGTCGTACGTCCACTCGACTCGACTAATCCATCGACCGCCTGCACCAAACGTGGCAAGTCGAATGGGAGAAAAATACAACTTTCTGTTTCGTCTCACCGAAAACAGAGTCCTCCTCTGTCGCCCCGCGCATCGCCTGCCATAGCTTCGTCTTCCTCGCCTCCCCTCCGCCATGCCTCTCTCACCTTCCTTCGTACGTGTCATCTCTCGCCGGCTGCCAGAATGGCACCGCCAGTCCCGGTCGGCGCTATTTTCAAGATCCAGTCCCACCAAGGCAGCAGCAACTCCGATTGATTCCGCCGCTGCTATGTATTGAGCTTGCGTCGGTTTTTCTTGAAGAGGAAAGGGTGATCCAGCAATAGTAGCGTAAGTATTTCCTCAGTTTTTGAGAACCAAGGTATCAATTCAGTAGGAGGCTCCTCAAAAGTCCCACGCACCTACACAAACAAACAAAGAACTCGCAACCAACGCAATAAAGGGGATGTCAATCCCTTCACGGCCACTTGTGAAAGTGAGATCTGATAGAGATAGTATGATAAGATAAATATATTTTTCGTATTTTATAATATAGATAGGAAAAGTAAAGATGCAAATAAAAGTAGATTAAAAACTTATATGATAAAAGATTGACCCGGAGGCCATAGGTTTCACTAGTGACTTCTCTCAAGATAGCATAAGTGTTACGGTGGGTGAACAAATTACTGTCGAGCAATTGATAGAAAAGCGAATAATTATAAGATTATCTAGGCATGATCATGTATATAGGCATTCCGTCCGTGACAAGTAGACCGACTCCTGCCTGCATCTACTACTATTACTCCACACATCGACCGCTATCCAGCATGCATCTAGAGTATTTAGTTCATAAGAACAGAGTAACGCATTAAGAAAGATGGCATGATGTAGAGGGATAAACTCATGCAATATGATATAAATCCCATCTTTTTATCCTCGATGGCAACAATATAATATCTGCCTTGCAACCCCTGCTGTCACTGGGTAAGGACACCGCAAGATTGAACCCAAAGCTAAGCACTTCCCCCATGGCAAGAAAGATCAATCTAGTAGGCCAAACCAAACTGATAATTCGAAGAGACTTGCAAAGATAACTCAATCATACATAAAAGAATTCAGAGGAGATTCAAATATTTCTCATAGATAAACTTGATCATAAACCCACAATTCATCGGATCTCGACAAACACACCGCAAAAAGAGTTTACATCGAATAGATCTCCACAAGAGAGGGGGAGAACATTGTATTGAGATCCAAAAAGAGAGAAGAAGCCATCTAGCTAATAACTATGGACCCGAAGGTCTGTGGTAAACTACTCACAATTCATCAGAAGGGCTATGGTGTTGATGTAGAAGCCCTCGGTGGTCGATTCCCCCTCCGGCGGAGCGCCGATGAAAGCTCCAAGATGGAATCTCGCGGATACAGAAGGTTACGGCGGTGGAAATTGTTTTTCGTTGGCTCCCTAGATGTTTTTGGGGTACGTGGGTATATATAGGAGGAAGAAGTACGCCGGTGGCCGCTCATGGGGCCCAAGAGACAGGGGGCGCGCCCTCCTATCTCCTGGCCGCCTCGATTGCTTCTTGACTTGCACTCCAAGTCCTCTGGATCACGTTCGTTCCAAAAATCAGGCTTCCGAAAGTTTCATTCCGTTTGGACTCCGTTTGATATTACTTTTCTTCGAAATACTGAAATAGGCAAAAAAACAGCAATACGGGTTGGGCCTCCGGTTAGTAGGTTAGTCCCAAAAAATGATATAAATGTGTAAAATAAAACCCATAAACATCCAAAAAGGGGTAATATAATAACATGAAACAATCAAAAATTATAGATGCATTGGAGACGTATCAAGCATCCCCAAGCTTAATTCCTGCTCGTCCTCGAGTAGGTAAATGATAAAAAAGAATTTTTGATGTGAAATGCTACCTAGCATAATTCTCAATGTAATTTTCTTATTGTGGCATGATTGTTCAGATCCAAATGATTCAAGATAAAAGCTTATAAAACATTAAAAAAATAATGCTTTGAAGCATACAAACAAATAATCATGTCCTATCAAAATAGCATAGCCAAAGGAAGCTTATCCCTACAAAATCATATAGTTATGCCATGCTCCATTTTCATTACACAACATACTCCCATCATGAACAACCCCGATGACGAGCCGAGCAATTGGTTCATACTTTTTAACGCGCTTCAGCTTTTTCAACTCTTACGCAATACATGAGCGCAAGCCATGGACATAGCACTATGGTGGTATTTGGTGGTGGTTGTGAGGACAAAAAGGGAGAAGATAGTCTCACATCAACTAGGCGTATTAACGGGCTATGGAGATGCCCATCAATAGATATCAATGTGAGTGAGTAGGGATTGCGATGGAACGGATGCACTAGAGCTATAAATATATGAAAGCTCAACAAGAGAAACTAAGTGGGTGTGCATCCAACTCGCTTGCTCACGAAGACCTAGGGCATTTTGAGGAAGCCCATCATTGGAATATACAAGCCAAGTTCTATAATAAAAAAATTCCCACTTAGTATATGAAAGTGACAACATAGGAGACTCTCTATCATGAAGATCATGGTGCTATATATTTTGAAGCACAATTGTGGAAAAGAGATAGTAGCATTGTCCCTTCTCTCTTTTTCTCTCATTTTTTTTCTTTTTTTTCTTTTTTTTCTTTGGCCTTTCTTTTTTTCTTTCTTTTGGCCTTTTCTCTCATTTTTTTCTTTTTTTTCTTTTTGAAGTCCGAAGTCTCATCCCAACTTGTGGTTGAATCATAGTCTTCATCATCCTTTCCTCACTGAGACAATGCTCTAATAATGAAGATCATCACACTTTTATTGATTTACAACTCAAGAATTACAACTCAAAGCTAGAACAAGATATGACTCTATATGAATGCCTCCGGCGGTGTACCGGGATATGCAATGAATCAAGAGTGACATGTATGAAGATTATGAAGGTGGCCTTGCCACAAATACAATGTCAACTACATGATCATGCAAAGAGCAATACGACAATGATGAAGCGTGTCATAATAAGTGGAACGGTTGAAAGTTGCATGGCAATATATCTCGGAATGGCTATGAAAATGCCATAATAGGTAGGTATGGTGGCTGTTTTGAGGAAGGTAAATAATGGGTGCATGATACCGGCGAAAGTTGCGCGGCACAATAGAGGCTAGCAAAGTGGAAGGGTGAGTGTGCGTATATCCATGGACTCACATTAGTCATAAAGAACTCATATACTTATTGCAAAAGTTTACTTAGCCCTCGAAGCAAAGTACTACTACGCATGCCCCTAGAGGGATAGATTGGTAGGAAAAGACCATCGCTCGTCCCCGACTGCCACTCATAAGGAAGACAATCAAAAGAGCACCTCATGCAACAAATTTGTCACACAACTTTTACCATACGTGCATGCTACGGGACTTGCCAACTTCAACAAAAGTATTTCTCAATTTCATAATTACCCACTAGCATGACTCTAACATTACCACCTCTATATCTCAAAACAATTATCAAGCATCAAATTGATCCTAGTGTTTTATGCACTTTCTATGATAGTTTTTATTACACCCAACTTGGATGCTCACCATTCTAGGACCAATTTATAACCATAGCAAATACCATGTTGTTCTAAAAGACTCTCGAAATAATATAAGTGAAGAAAGAGAGACTAGCAATTTCTTCAAAATTAGGCCACCGTCGTGCTCTAAAAGATATAAGTGAAGTACTAGAGCAAAAACTATCAAGCTCAAAAGATATAAGTGAAGCACATAGAGTATTCTAATAAATTCAAATCAAGTGGGCTTCTTCCAAAAGGTGTGTACATCAAGGATGATTGTGGTAAACTAGAAAGCAAAGACTAATATCATACACGACGCTCCAAGCAAAACACATATCATGTGGCGAATAAAAATATAGCTCCAAGTAAAGTTACCAATGAACGAAGACGAAAGAGGGGATGCCTTCCGGGGGCATCCCCAAGCTTAGGCTTTTGGCTACTCTTGAATATCTTGGGGTGCCATGGGCATCCCCAAGCTTAGGCTTTTGCCACTCCTTATTCCATAGTACATCAAATCTTTACCCAAAACTTGAAAACTTCACAACACAAAACTCAACAGGAAATCTTATAAGCTCCGTTAGTGAAAGAAAACAAAACCACCACATAAGGTACTGTAATGAACTCATTATTTATTTATTTTGGTGTTAAACTTACTGTATTCCAAGTTCTTTATGGTTCATACCACTTAATACTAGCCATAGATGCATTAAAATAAGCAAACAACATATGAAAAACAGAATCTGTCAAAAACAGAACGGTCTGTAGAAATCTGTAACTAACGCAAATTTCTGGAACTCTAAAAATCCTACCAAAATAGGAAGTACTGTACAATTTGTCTATTGATCAGCATCAAAAAGAATCAACGAAAAATCACGTTTCTGTGATTTAACAAAACTAATTTCATGCGCGCAAAGTTTCTGTTTTTCAGCAGAATCAAATTAACTATCACCATAGGTTATCCTATAGGTTCTACTTGGCACAAACACTAAAAATAACACATCTAAACAGAAGGTAGATGCAAAATTTATTACTAAACAGAAACAAAAACAAAAAACACAGTAAAATTGGGTTGCCTCCCAACTAGAGCTATCGTTTAACGCCCCTAACTAGGCATAAAAGCGAAGATAGATCTAAGTAGTGCCATCTTTTGCACTCAATTCATAAGTAGCCCGCATGATAGATTCATAAGGTAATTTAACTTTATTTCTTGGAAAGTGCTCCATGCCTTTCCTTAATGGAAATTGGAATCTAATATTCCCTTCCTTCATATCAATAATCGTGCCAATCGTTTTAAGGAAAGGTCTACCAAGAATAATAGGGCAAGAAAGATTGCAATCTATATCAAGAACGATAAAATCTACGGGCACCAAATTTCTTTTTGCAACAATGAGAACATCATTGATCCTTCCCATTGGCTTTTTAATGGTGGAATCCGCAAGGTGCAAATTTAAGGTGCAATCATCAATATCATGGAAACCTAGAATATCACATAAAGATTTCGGAATTGTGGAAACACTAGCACCCAAATCACACAAAGCATAACACTCATGATATTTAATTCTAATCTTTATAGTAGGTTCCCACTCATCATTAAGTTTTCTAGGTATAGAAACTTCCAAATTAAGTTTTTCATCATAAGATTGCATCAAGGCATCAACAATATTGTTGGTAAAAGCTTTATTTTGACTATAAGCATGAGGAGAATTAACAACGGATTGCAACAAGGAAATACAACCTTCTAAAGAACAATTATCATAATCAAATTCCTTAAAATCCGAGATAGTGGGTTCAATGCTATTTAAAGTCATGACCTCTCCAATCTCACTTTTACCAAATTTAGCATCAAGATCTAAAAACTCCAAATTATTGGGACGCCTTCTAACTAAAGTTGACTCATCTCCAGTCCCATTATTATCAAGATTCATATTGCAAAACAAAGATCTAATGGGAGACACATCAATAACTTTAAGATCTTCATCATTATTTTCATGGAAACTAGAAGAACACGCCTTTACAAAACAATCTTTCTTAGCATGCAATCTAGCGGTTCTTTCCTTGCACTCATCAATGGAAATTCTCATAGCTTTGAGAGACTGATTGATATCATGCTTAGGAGGAGTAGATCAAAGTTTAAGAGAATCAACATCAAGCGAAAGTCTATCAACGTTCCTAGCCAAATCATCAACTTTGAGCAATTTTTCTTCAAGCAAAGCATTAAAATTCTTTTGAGAAATCATAAATTCTTTCACACTATTCTCAAAATCAGAGGGCATCTTATTAAAATTACCATAAGAATTATTGTAGGAATTTCCATAATTATTAGAGGAATTACTAGGGAACGGTCTTGAATTAAAGTTTCCTCTATAAGCATTCTTTCCAAAACTATTCCTACCAAAAAAATTCACATCCATAGATTCATTAGTATTCTCAATCAAAGTAGATAAAGGCATATCATTGGGATCAAGAAGAGCACTCTTAGTAGCAAATAATTTCATAAGTTCATCCATCTTTCCACTCAAAAAATTGATTTCTTCTATAGCATGCACTTTTTTACTAGAAGATCTTTTGGTGTGCCATTGAGAATAATTAGCCATAATATTATCAAGAAGTTTTGTAGCATCTCCTAAAGTGATCTCCATAAACGTGCCTCCCGCGGCCGACTCTAAAAGATTTCTAGAAGCAAGTTCAAACCGGCATAAAAATTTTGTATGATCATCCATAAATTCAAACCATGAGTAGGGCAATTGCGAATCATCAATTTCATTCTTTCCCAAGATTGGGCAACATGCTCATGATCAAGTTGTTTATTCATAATATCGTTCCTAAGAGTGATGATCTTAGCGGGAGGAAAATATTTAGAGATAAAAGCATCTTTGCACTTGTTCCAAGAATCAATACTATTTTTAGGCAAAGAAGACGAAAACCAAATTTTAGCACGATCTCTAAGTGAAAACAGAAATAATTTCAATTTAACAATATCGTTATCTGTATCTTTCTTCTTTTGCATATCACACAAATCAACAAAGTTTTTTAGATGAGTAGCGGCATCTTCACTAGGAAGGCCAGCGAATTGATCTTTTATAACAAGATTCATCAAGGCAGTATTGATTTCACAAGACTCAACATCATTAAGAGGAGCAATCGGAGTACTAAGAAAATCATTATTATTGGTATTGGATAAATCACACAATTTGATATTATCTTGCGCCATGGCAACAAGTAATCCAACACACAAGCAAACAGAAAAAGGCAAGCGAAAAAAGAGAGGAGAAGGTTGGAAAAGAGAGGGCAAATAAAACGGCAAGGGTGAAGTGGGGGAGAGGAAATCGAGAGGCAAATGGCAAAGAATGTAAATGCGAGGGAGATGAGTTTGTGATGGGTACTTGGCATGTCTTGACTTGAGCAAAGACCTCCCCGGGAACGGCGCTAGAAATCCTTCTTACTACGTCTTGAGCTTGCGTTGGTTTTCCTTGAAGAGGAAAGGGTGATCCAGCAATAGTAGCGTAAGTATTTCCCTCAGTTTTTGAGAACCAAGGTATCAATCCAGTAGGAGGCTCCTCAAAAGTCCCACGCACCTACACAAACAAACAAAGAATTCGCAACCATCGCAATAAAGGCGTTGTCAATCCCTTCACGGTCACTTATGAAAGTGAGATCTGATAGAGATAGTATGATAAGATAAATATATTTTTGGTATTTTATAATATAGATAGGAAAAGTAAATATGCAAATAAAAGTAGATTGAAAGCTTATATGATAAAAGATAGACCCCGGGGCCATAGGTTTCACTAGTGACTTCTCTCAAGATAGCATAAGTATTACGGTGGGTGAACAAATTACTGTCGAGCAATTGATAGAAAAGCGAATAATTATGAGATTATCTAGGCATGATCATGTATATAGGCATCACGTCTGTGACAAGTAGACCGACTCCTGCCTGCATCTAATACTATTACTCCACACATCGACCGCTATCCAGCATGCATCTAGAGTATTAAGTTCATAAGAACAGAGTAACGCATTAAGAAAGATGACATGATGTAGAGGGATAAACTCATGCAATATGATATAAATCCCATCTTTTTATCCTCGATGGCAACAATATAATACCTGCCTTGCAACCCCTGCTATCACTGGGTAAGGAAACCGCAAGATTGAACCCAAAGCTAAGCACTTCCCCCATGGCAAGAAATATCAATCTAGTAGGTCAAACCAAACTGATAATTCGAAGAGACTTGCAAAGATAACTAAATCATACATAAAAGAATTCAGAGGAGATTCAAATATTTCTCATAGATAAACTTGATCATAAACCCACAATTCATCGGATCTCGACAAACACACCGCAAAAAGAGTTTACATTGAATAGATCTCCACAAGAGAGGGGGAGAACATTGTATTGAGATACAAAAATAGAGAAGAAGCCATCTAGGTAATAACTATGGACCCAAAGGTCTGTGGTAAACTCTTCACAACTCATCGTAAGGGCTATGGTGTTGATGTAGAAGCCCTCCGTGGTCGATTGTTTTTCGTTGGCTCCCTGGATGTTTTCGGGGTACGTGTGGGTATATATAGGAGGAAGAAATACGTCGGTGGTCGCTCGTGGGGCCCAGGAGACAGGGGGCGCGCCCAGAGGGGATGGGCGCGCCCTCCTATCTCCTGGCCGCCTCGATTGCTTCTTGACTTGCACTTCAAGTCCTCTGCATCACGTTCGTTCCAAAAATCACGCTCCCGAAGGTTTAATTCCGTTTGGACTCCGTTTGATATTCCTTTTCTTCGATATTCTGAAATAGGCAAAAAAACAGCAATACGGGCTGGGCCTCCAGTTAGTAGGTTAGTCCAAAAAATGACATAAATGTCTAAAATAAAGCCCATAAACATCCAAAAAGGGTTAATATAATAGCATGGAACAATAAAAAATTATAGATACATAGGAGACGTATCAGCAGCCGTGCCCGATTACACGCACGACGTCGTCCATGAATGCTCTCGCCCCGCCCGGACAACTCAACGAATTCCCTCACCAAGTTCCTTCCTTCGCGAGCTCTGTGCCCACCATCACTATCCCCCAACGCCGAGCTCAAGTTCCACCACCTCCGAGGAAACCCGACCTTAACGGATTCAAAAGGATCCTCTTTTTGCTTCACCAACACGACACAAGATGGACAACGCCGTCGAGTCGAGTCGAGCATCGCTCACTCCATCCACCTTGTTGTGCCGTCCGTTGCTTCCCTCCTCGCCCAGGGAAGACGCGACCTCCGACCAACAAAACATGGCAGCCCCCACGCTTCCAAGCAAAGAAGCGGCCTCTAATTTTCTCCGGTTCCTCCCACGCCCAATTTCACTGGAGCCAACGATAACCCAATCTCTTTCCCCATCGTGGCCGCCCGCCCGCCCGATTCAACGCTCACCATCCTCCATGCTCTCGTGCTGGACAACAACACTGACCCTGACCACGTTACCCCATGTACTCTCCTATCTGCGGAATGACGCCCGGGGGTCGTCGCCGGACGCCGATGGCTTCCTCTCCTCTGTTCGTCCCCGATGATTTTTCCCCAAAAGTTTGGACGCACGCGTATTATTTTCGTAATATGCATTATGCGTCACCTCTGTTATTCCCAAGATTTTTTTCCTATGCTCATTCCCGTACTTACTCCTTTTTTGGGTGATTACTATCTTTTTTTCTTTCAAAAACTTCATTTCCCTTCGATAATCAAATACTCTATGTTCCCATGTGTTTGGTGATTTTTAAAGCTCGTTGCTCGTTGTTGTTGAGCATCCGCCTACACATGTGTTTTTGTCATGTCCTGATTTTTTGTATAGAAAACCAAGGTCGACGAAACCTTCCCGAATATGACATGCACACCCTCCTTCCGTCAAATTCGAGTCATTGCAGCTGAGCAAAACCCTCAGCGCAAACGGCTGCGTGAAGGGCACCCCATGGAATGGTCAAAAGCGCTTATCTCAACAGTGAGTTGGATTTTTTTTATATGTGTAATAATAAAGGTGATTTCAATCACAAAGAAAGGCGATAAACATTATTGCGAAAAAATATCAGGCTAATGGAATTAGGAGGAAAAACACAATTGCTTAGCCCATACCAAGATGAAGTTTTTTTTGAGAACTACCAAGATGAAGGGGTTATTGAAGGACAATATAATTTGAAGGATTTTAACCGATTCTAAACAGTACTATCTGGAAAGCAAGAACAATCTTGTTTGTTCCATAACAAAAGCATATGTTGGAAGGATGACTAGTAAGGATATAGAGATATTGACAAGGAATAACTTATTTTAACCACTAGAAGAGTTTTATGATAATAATATTGATATTGACACTAGTACAAAATGGTCAATAGAGGTTTTCCATGGAGGCGGTTCCAAATGTCAAAATCATCGATGGTCTCTAATTTCCTTGCCCATTTAGGACGAAAACCACCTCCAAGGAGCTGATACACTATTGTAGGCAGTCCATTAATAGAAACCGCCTCCAACATGAAATTATTTGAGGAAGTTTCCTAATGTGAACTACCTCCGGTATGTATAAATCCTAGGCTACATAACCCTCAAACCCTCGCCATGTCCCTTCTACACTCCCCTTATGTGTCTTGCGCCACTGGCGTTGGTTTTCCCGACAGCCGGCTAGTTTAAAATGGCCATGGCGGATCATCCCACCTGGTGTGGATGAAGGCATGATTTCGTGGGCTAGAGTTGCCCGAGATCCAAGGAGCATGTCTCCACGACATGATAGCCACCACCGCAGTCCGAGGAGGTAGGCTCCTCCCCGCCACTGCCATCACCACCTCTACACGGGGAGGTGATAAGAGAGTTGGTGCGCGCTCTGTCGTCGCCTCCGCCCCTGAGCCTTTTCACTGATCCAGACGAGGGTGCACTGTCGCGGCCACCACAATCGCACCAAGAGGGCGAGGTGGAGTGACCCATTATACTAAGTCTAGTGAAACTACACTGCGGACGATAAACTAGTTGCACTATGCTAATCCAGCTGTCTGCTCCAATCTTATAATAAGCATGGACGCACTGATATGTTGTGTCGGGCACAAATCGCCCAATGTGCATCATGTGCATATCAATACTCAAGTCTAGCGGGTATGCTAATGTTTTCCTGAGGATGTTGCGAAATGCTCCATCACCACCGTCACCTCTTTATTGTGGGAGAATGCTTGCCACCAACTCCGAGGAGTGGGCACATGTTGTAGCGGCAACAATTGCACCCAAGAAGCGAGGTGGAGGGGCCAATTTTACTGGGGGTATGTACACGGTTGTTTGTCGGAGAATATTGAGAGAGGCGATAAAAGCCGTCGACCTGATTGAGGGATGTGAGCAATCGGTTCCAAGGAGATTCTTTTCCATCGAAACAATTTGTCAGTTAAAAACAGTGTACTTGATGCATCCATTGTTAGGATGGTAATAAGGTCTTCTTTTAGCCCCCAATTTCACTGAAACTTACTGAAACTTCCTCGCGAAAAAATTGAACCTGGTACCTAACTTGGACCTGCAGACTGCAGCTCACATCTACATGATCGAACATTTTCTTTGGGAATAATTAACAAGATGGAACATGATGATAAACGTGAACAATTGTATATGTATGATTACACTAACTGATCGACGTCGTTTCCTAAAGGGCAAGCTTACTCTGAACTGAACTGAGGCAAGCATCATAACAAACCACCGGAGCTAAGCATCACCATCAATGTCCATGGCAACCGACTCGGTAACATCCTGGCCATATTCCGGACGGATAACAAAGTAGTATTGGTATGGCGCAGCGGCAGCGGCAGGTGTTAGAATAAATTCGAGGTACGCGATCGATCCACCGAGGAACAAGCAATCACAGACAATGACGACACCGAGATTTGTTCGCGAGGTACGGCGAACTCGCCTACTCCCCAGGGCAATGACTACGGGCGCTCCTCCCCAAGATACCGCAACACCGGCCACCCGAGCGCCGGCACAAGCCGCCAGCACCCCCTTGCGAGCCTGTCGCTATCTAGTCGTCATGGGTTACAACCTGGGGTGCCTCCTCATATATAAGAGGCCAAGGGTACAACATGTCCGACTCCGACACTACAATTAACCTATCCACACTACAACACCAAGTCCAAGCGTAACCCAACTAGTACAAAATATTCGACACAAACACAACAAACTCCATCTTGGCGAATATTCTCCACCACCTTAAATTTGTCCATGCGTCAAACTTCCATGTACTCCGGACTTGTGTTGTCTTCTTCGTAGCTTACTGAGAGCTACACGACGAGTCTGCCCTAGACCCGCCGCCGCCGTGAGACCCCGCTGCTACTCCCGCAACTCCAGTCTCCGTGACTCCACCTGCAATAGTGCTCCCTTGCAACTTGTAAAGATGTGAAGCCGTCCTCGCTCCAATCATCACAGTCACCTCATCTTATGATTCTCATGGTCTTCTTGTCCCGATCATAACGGAATGCCATACCACCATCATGAAGAACACCAAGCAAAATTAGATTCCTCCTTAGCCCTGACACATGCCTGACTCCCCGAAGCATCCGCTCAACTCCGTCAAACATCTTGATTTTGATGTCACCTACTCCAGCAACACGATAACCGGTGTCATCGCCCACATAGGCTAAACCAAACTCATCAGACTTGTACGAAGAGAACCACTCCCTGTTAGGTGTCGCATGAAAATAGCAAGCTGAATCCAATATCCACGCTTTACTTTTGGTTGACCGACTGTCTGATACTATGAGGACATCACTACTGATGTCTGAGTCATCACCATGAGTTGCCTTATTAGCACAGGCCCCACCATTGAGTTCTGGACAGTCCTTTCTCATATGTCGCCACTGCTTACACTTGTGACACTGTATATTATTTTTTCTTTTTCTTGTTCTTCCCAGCCTCATATCCCTTCCACCACTGCTCACCCTTGACTAACAAACCTTCACCATGAGAGACTTCCACCGTGTTCTTCTTTCTCATATCATAAGATAGCAATGCCGCAGTAATATCCTAATTCTTGACGGTCTCCTTACCGTGCGTCAAAGTAGTGATCAAATGGTCATAGGATGATGGCAATGAACAAAGAAGCAGAATTTCCCTATCCTCGTCGTCAACCGTCGCACCCAAGCGTGCTAGGTCAGTCACGACTTGATTAAAGGCGTTCATATACTCCACAAGATCTGACCCCTCCCGCATCCTCATCCCATACAACTTTTGCTTCAGATACACCTTGGTCGTCGCAGTCTTGGACATAAACTGACTTTCCAGCTTCTCCCAGATCTTCTTCAGCGAATTCTCATCCATCACATGATAAATAACCTGGTCCAACAGACACAACCGTATAGTCCCGGCTGCTTTCAACTGTAACTCCTCCCAGTCATCCGCCCCCATCTTAGCTGGCTTGGCTTCCTGCAACAACGCCTTCAAGCATCCCTGTTGTGCCAACAAATCTTTCACCCTTGTCTGGCATAACCCAAAGCTTCCAGTTCCGTTGAACTTCTCCACCTCAAACCTGGTACCCAATGGCGCCATGGTTCTTTGTATGGCTGACCCTGCGAAAAATAACCGAGCAGTCTTCCAGTGATCCCCAAGTACAAGAACAGAACCTCTGTCTACTACTAGCAATCTAGCTAGTTGGTCTTCACGTGAAGTGCTCCCTTGGCTTAACTTCCGTATGCTAAGCTATTTGCTTTGCCTCTGCCCTTGCTAATTCCGATGAATAGCACAACCAGTGATGGCCTTTTCTACCGATTGGATATGCTGCCTTTTTGCCTCATACGGTGCAGTACCCGGCCCTTGCTTCTGTATATAATAGGGCACTACCAGGCGTCCGTGTCGAACACGAGGACTTCCCAGGACTCGGTCCTGTTTTTGTTTCCAAAACAAATCTCATATAACTTGGCCTGCATGCAACGGGCTGGACCGTGTCATCAAGCCTTGTTCCAGCCGCACACCTTTGGAGTCCCTGAGCCGCACGCCCGCGCCCGACTTTGTCGGCAAGGCTAGCCCAGCTGGCCCTCACGTGTGCATCCACGCCTTGGACTTCCTTCGCTGCACGGCTCCACGCGCTTCCGGTCCGAGCCGCTCCTGCTGCCACCGCTTGATGCTTTCCGATCTCGTTGAGTTCCCGTCGAGTAAGTTGACCGCGGTACACAACTCCGCAACGAGCTCAACGACAATCTGCCTCTAGATCAACGCACAACAACCTCTTCATAACCTTGCTCATGATACCATTTGTTAGAATAAATCCAAGGAACGCGATCGATCTATCGAGGAACAAGCAATCACAGACAATGACGACACCGAGATTTGTTAACGAGGTTCGACGAACTCGCCTACTCCCCGTGGCAATGACTACGGGTGCTCCTCCCCGAGATACCGCAACACAGGCCACCCGGGCGCCGGCACAAGCCGCCAGCACCCCCTTGCGAGCCTGTCGCTATCTAGTCGTCATGGGTTACAACCTGGGGCGCCTCCTCATATATAAGAGGCCAAGGGTACAACGTGTCCGACTCCAACACTACAAATATCCTACCCATACTACAACACCAAGTCCAAGCGTAACCCAACTAGTACAAAATATTCGACACAAACACAACAGCAGGCATGGTCACCAACTGGCGCTGGTACATGGGGCAACACCTCTTGGCCTTCAGCCACTTCTCCACGCACCGCCCGTGGAACCGGTGCCCACACGGCGTCTCCTCCCACGCCGCCGTGTCGTGGTCCTCCAAGCAGATCGGGCAGTTGAGGCCGTCGTCAGATGACGGCGCGTCCACCGTCTTCAGCGCCTCATCGACCGCCGCTGCCAACGCCAGGTCCAGGCCTTCTGGAGCCTCCGCGGCACCGACGTGTGGGATGATGCCGGCCTTGTTCAGCAAGACGCGTAGCTCTAGCTGCAGACACTGGAGAGCACGTTGGCGCCTAAGCTGGCGAAGCACGACAACGGCGTACTCCGCTAGGATGACCGCGTGAGCTTCTTCTTGCTGCAGGTGGTCGCCGTCTTCGGCGACGTCCATGGCGTCCGCGAGACCTTCTTCTTGTTGTGGCAGGTGGTCGCCGTCTTCGCCGATGTCCATGGTATCGCACGACAGCACGTACCTGATTGTGAACTGAACTAGGTCGGATCGTAGGAGATCGATGCTCGAGGAAGCGATGGATATAAGCTCGCGGGCGGCAATGTCTATATGGAACCATAGTGCCTCGACCCGTGTCGGAGTAGGATTTTTTTCATTACGGTGCGAGTAGCGATTCTTGAGGAGACACGTGGCGGAAACACGTCGCGGGAAGGGAGACTCCAAGTCAAGCTCTTCTTGAGGTGGGCCAGCCCACTAACGCGGGTTTTTTTCTTTCTTTTTTCCTCTTTTTTCTTTTCATGTTTTATTTCTATTTAATTCTTGTTTCTCTTTTGGTTTTTTTGCAATTTTTCTATTTTTATTTTTTTTATTTTTGGAGGAATATGGAAGCACTTCTTCAAAATGAACATATATTAACACACCTGAACAGTTTCTTGCATAAGTGTCAAAAAATTAGATGTATGAATTTTTCTATTCGCATGCAGAAACATTTTCTAAATATGACATATTTTTTATGTATATACATTTATACCTTAAATTTATTTTTATTGTGATTCTTCAATTATTAAATAAAGTAATGGTTTATTTCTATAAAACAAAAAAAATGAATAAATGGACCTCGCCGATGGCCCACTATTACTCTTCCTACTATAGGCACTAGGTTGCCGCTTTGAGATCCTCCAAAAAAATTAGTTGCCGCTTTGAGGAGCACCTCATGGCGAGCATATAGGATTTTTTGTCAAAAAGACCACCTACCCAGTGCAATTGACAAAAAAACACCTCTAACTTAAATAGCCAGAAAAGACCACCTGGTTTGTGGCGACAGACGCGGCAGCCGACACGTGACACATGCCGCCATGTGCGGAGGTGGCAGGCCCTACCGCCACAAACCCAGGCGGCAGGTGGCCTGTCACAGGAAATCGCCTGGAGTAGTCGAGCTGCGGCGGAACAGGATAAGCGGTGGGACCTGCTGCCACACCTCTGCTGCCGCCCGTGGACCATGTTGCCACGCCCAGAACGGACGTGACAAAGCCATGCATGTGCTGCCCGAGACACAGTAGTCAATGCACTAGTATTTTTTCACTTACCTATTTTGGACTAATCCTTGTGGCCGTGACTCCCTATGAAACTTCATTACTCGTTAATTATATGAATAGCCGATGAAACAGTGAAAGCAGAGCTGCATGTAAACTTTGGTCCACTATAGTGCTGGCAGAGTACTATTTTTCTGCACGCGTAGCAGCGCAGGCTAAAAATTAAAGGTAAACTAACATAGGAGTATACGTATCCATAGAGGCACAGCAGTGCATGCCGCCCTTGGGCGTGGCGGCATGGCCTATCGACCAGCACTGCTGCCGCTTCCTGCTGAGGCGGGCGGGCCCACTACAAATCACGTTCCATCGCGGCTCGGCCGCTCCTGATGATTTTGTGTTGTAGGCCACTTGCCGCCTGGACCTGTGGCGGCGGGGCCTGCCGCCTCCGCGCATGGCGGCAGGCGCCACGTGTTGACTGGCGCGCCTGCCGCCATGAACTAGGTGGTCTTTTCTGGCAATTTAATTTACGGAGGGTCTTTTCTGACAATTGCATTGGGCAGGGGGTCCTTTTGGACAAAAATTCAGCATATAGGACTTCAAAACGAGATTTTTCAACTGACCCATTGTATTCCCGCGTGTAATCAATCATGCAACACTACCTTGAGATTCAAGTACGACGGGTATTATCCATCAACAGGTTGACTCTTCACCAAGAAAAGTCTAGGGTTTTCCTGCCTCCCGCTCGCGCGGCCGTCAGTCCGCCTCGTCTCTGATGGCCTTAGGGCCATGGAGGCGCAGCGGATCTTGGCCCTTGCCGGCGGGAGAACTCTGTTTTCGGTTGTTTTTTCGCGTTTTGTTAGGGTTCTTGTCCGAAAGACGAGACAGCGACGGTTCCCTGAAGATGAAATAAAGTTCTCCTCAACTATCCCCCGTCTTGATGGTGTGTTTGGCATCATTGATGGGTGTGTGGAGGTGTGTCTGAGGCAGATCTATCCTTGGTGGATTTGCTCGGAACTGGTCGTAGTCCATCTATGTTCATGTGTTTTCGGGGTGGATCCTTCCAATCTATACTACTCTTCATCGGCGACAGTTGTTGTTCTGCTGTGTCGGTCCTATGGGGCCTTAGCACGATGACTCCTTGACTATCTACTACAACAAGTTTTCTGGCTCAAGCGAGGGAGAGGCAATGACGGCGGCATGCCTTCGGCTCACTTCAGTGTTTGTACTCGTCGCTAGGTGGTCTACGGATCTGAATGTAATTTTTATCATTTATGATGTTTGTTGTATTGCCATGATTGAAAATGAATAGATTGAGTGTTTTCTCAAAATAAAAACTCTCCCTTGAGATTGGTAAGCCTCTTAACATATTCATGATACTCTTTCGTATTTCAGTAGAAGACTTTTTAGATCACTACTGATTTGAAAAGTCTTATTATATTACTTCACAGAGGGATAATTTCTTTGGTAAAAACGAATAGATATGTTCGTGGATTGGCGCAATCAGCGGGTGTGCCGGGCGTACCCTGGCACACCCAAAAATATAAGATTTTTTTTCCACATATACTATTTGGTCCCAACAGCCCAACTCAACCTAAGACAGAGCAGTCGCGCACAACCTGAGTCGAGCAGGCCGCACCGTTCAGGTGCCCGCCGCTCCCCTCAAGCGTTCACCTTCTCCGCGACTCCGCCGGATCTCCTTCCACCACATCAAGACTTAATAATACATAGAGACACCAGCTCTATGACTTTATCTCCCTCTCTTCACACACTCTCGCATCCTCTCTCTCTCTCTCACACACACACACATTTGTGTCCTACACACTTGCCGAATTCGACAACCCTGCTTCCTTGCACGTCTAAATTCAACTTTCACGAGACCATCTTGTCTAGATCCGTCAACAACGCCGAGTATAATGATTGTAGCCAACTTTTCATGAGATCACCGTGTCAAGATCTGTAGGCTCGATCCCCGCTGATGTGCGATGGTGGTTGTGGCGAACAAGCACATGGGCCTTGAAGGTGTGTCACGCCCAGTGGAGAACGGTGGTGAGCGCCTGCGGCGCTTGGCAAAGATGAGTTGTGCATCCCCAAAAATTTCAGTTTTTTTTTTGAAAGATTTCTCTATTTGTTTTAAATTTACTGTTCATGAGACGCACTCTGACTTTAGTGCCGAAACGGCACCTGGAGGTACACTTGCAAAAACTGCAGTTAGACACGTGTGGCGATGTGTAGCACTGGGGAGGTATGCACTTTAGATCATGTTTTACCGGTAAGGATGCACTTGTTACGCGCACCAAACGTTCGTAGTATGTCCATGCACTTTAAAAAAAATATTCATAGTATATCGATGCACAAGATGCACTGTTCTTTCGGCAAAACAGTAGGAACTTCTCCCTACTATGGACTCGTATATAGCTCTCGAGTAAGAGTAACAAATAGGTTAAAAAATATTGGGGTAACCTAAGCTAAGGCAGACCATGCTTTTGTTCAGAACTGATAGATTGAGATATTGGAGAAGTAATTGTTGTATTGATCGGGGCCTCAAGGGCTGTTTATATAGATTACAAAGCTTGGGCTCCAAGACTAGACTAATAGAGATAGATTACAATACGAATAGACTTATACTCTAAGATCCCCCCGCAGTCTCAACGTCAGGTGAAACAATGTTGAGACTGGAGCGTATGTCGGTGAACGATGCAGTCGGGAGTCCTTTGGTAAAAATGTCAGCAAATTGGTCACTTGTAGGAACATGAAGAACGCGAACCTCACCAAGAGCCACATTTTCATGAACAAAGTCTCAATGTGCTTTGTGCGACGATGTTGAACTGGATTGGAAGCCATGTAGACTGCAGAGATATTATCACAGTAAACAATGGTAGCACGTGGGAGCGGACGATGAAGTTCAACGAGAAGCTGCCGTAGCCACACCGCCTCGGCCACAGCGTGAGCAGCCGCCCTATACTCAGCCTCAGCAGAAGACCTGGAAACTGTTACCTGCCTTTTAGAACACCAAGAAACAAGATTATCACCCAAATAAACGCAAAATCCGGATGTAGATCGTCGAGTATCTGGACAACCTGCCCAGTCTGCATCAGAATAAACTGTCAAGCTTGTAGGTGAAGAAGAATTAATAAGGAGACCCTGATCAAGAGTGCCTTTTAAATAGCGGAGAATGCGTCTGACATGAGCCAGATGAGGAGCACGAGGATCATGCATAAAGAGACAGGCTTGCTGAACAGAATAGGAGATTTCAGGACGAGTAAGAGTGGCATATTGAAGAGCGCCAGTGATGCTACGATATAAAGTAGGATCAGAAAGAGGATCACCATCAGCCGACAGTTTAGCACCAACGTCGGCTGGAGTACGAGAGGGTTGATAATCAGACATACCAGAACGAGAAAGCAAGTCCAAAATGTATGATCGTTGAGAAAGAAAGAGGGAAGATGTTGTGCGAGAAACATGAATACCTAGAAAATGATGAAGAGGACCAAGATCTGTCATGGAAAACTCCCGATTGAGAGAAGAGATGGTATGTTGAAGAAAAGAATCAGAACTAGCCGTGAGAATGATATCATCAACATAAAGCAAGAGGTAGGCAGTGTGAGTAGGAGACTGATAAAAAAAGAGAGAAGAATCGGATTTGGAGGGAATAAAGCCTATGGTTTGAATAAAAGTAGCAAAGCACTGAAACCATGCACGAGGAGCTTGTTTAAGGCCATAAAGAGATTTGTGGAGGAGACAAACAAAATTTGGAGAGGAGGGATTCTCAAAACCAGAGGGTTGCTGACAATAAACAGTTTCATTGAGAGTGCCATGAAGAAAAGCATTTTTGACATCAAGTTGATGAATAGGCCAAGAAGAGGAAACAACAAGACTAAGAACAACACGAATATTGCTTGGTTTAACAACAGGAGAATAAGTCTCATCAAAGTCAATACCATGCTGCTGGGAGAAACCACGACACAACCAACGAGCTTTGTAACGAGCGAGAGTGCCATCGGAATGAAATTTATGATGAAAACCCCATTTGCCAGAAACAATGTTAACACCAGAAGGTTTGGGAACAAGAGTCCATGTATTATTTTGCTGAAGAGCTTCAAATTCATCACGCATAGCGGAAAGCCAGAGAGGGTCAAGAAGAGCTCGCTTATAACTGGTTGGAATAGGAGAGATGGTTGGGGTGGTGGTAAGATTGAGACGTTTGGTGGGGAGAAGAAATCCTCGTTTTCCACGGGTGCACATGACATGATCATTGGTGAGCGATGGTATAAGAACGGCATTGGGTGGCAATGGGTTTTCGGTTGAAGAAGACGGTGAGGAAGAAGAATCAGAGGTGGTGGGTGTCGAGGTGGTTGCCGTGGTAGGATGTGGTGAGGGAAAGACGGCTGGGGTAGAGGATGCGAGCTATGGAGAGGTGGGGGACGGGGCAGGAGGGTGGCTGACGGTGGGCGATTCCGGCGGAGGGACGGAACAAGATTCCATGGCAGCAGAGATGACTGAAGGACGAACTAGGGAAGGGGTTTTGGTGGTGGCGGATTGTGGTGGAATTGGTTTTGTGGTTGTAGTGACAGAAAAAGGAAAAGTATTTTCATCGAATGTGACATGACGAGAGAGAATGATACGACCAGAAGATGGATCAAAACAACGATATCCTTTGTGATCATCAGAAAGACCAAGGTGAAAGCAAGGTAGTGAGCGTGGTTCTAGTTTATTGGAGGCGGTAGAGGCGATGTTGGGAAAGCATAGACAGCCAAAAACACGCAGAAAAGAATAGTCAGGGTGGGAGAGAAAAAGAGATTGGAAAGGCGAATAAAGAGGGCAAGTTTTAGTTGGTCGAATATTAAGAAGTAGTGTGGCGGTGCGAAGGGCTTCAACCCAAAAACGGGAAGGAAGAGAAGCTTGTAAAAGCAATGTGCGGAACATCATTAATAGAGCGAAGACAACGTTCAACTTTACCATTTTTAGAAGATGTATAAGGGCATGAAAAACGAAGAAGGATGCCTTGAGAGAGAAAGAAGGTGCGGTTTTGGGTGTTATCAAATTCACGACCGTTATCACATTGAATAAATCGAATTGGCAAGCCAAAGTGTGTGATTACATATTGTCGAAAGTTGAGAAAGATTGCAGGTACTTCATATTTAGCGCGAAGAGGAAAGGTCCAAGTATAGTGAGAATAATCATCCAAGATCACAAGATAATATTTATAACCAGAAACACTGGGGACTGGAGAGGTCCATAAATCACAGTAAAGTAACTCAAAAGGAAAAGTACTAATGGTAGTAGAGGTTCCAAAAGGTAATCTAACATGTTTGCCACATTGACATGCATTACAGAGAGAGGGATTATGAGGACTGCTAGAACTAGGGATACAAAATTCTTGGAGTAAAGACGTCAAAGTGTTTTTGCTGGGTGACCGAGACGACGATGCCATAGATCAACAGAGGCGAGCATGGCACGAGAGGTGGATGTGGGCGCGCTATGAAGAGGATAAAGATCGCCCGTGCTATTGTACCGACCGAGGACCGCCCCCGTTGTCAGATCTTTCACAGACAAACCAAAAGGGTCAAAGGCCAGGATAACTTTGTTGTCAATGCAAAATTGTCTAACAGAGATAAGATTTTTTATGATGGAAGGAACCACAAGAATATTGCGTAGAAGAAAATTGGCATGAGAGGAAGGGATGTAAGAGTGACCAGTGCATGAAACAGGGATGGTGGAGCCATCGCCAATGGTGATAGTGGAAAAAGCAGAAGGAAAACAAGCTGACAATAAATTCATATTTGAAGACATATGCATTAATGCACCAGAATCGAAAATCCAATCCGTACCTGCGTCGTTGAGGACAAAATTGTTCATGGCGTTGATGAAGGCGGCTTGGTCCCAAGCCGGCTGTTGGGGAGGAGCAGATGGGCCAGGAGCTTGCATGTTGACGTAGGGGATAGCGGATGGTTAGTATGCGATTGGGGCCTGCATGTTGCCGTAGAAGGCCGGCATGGTGTTGTAGGGCGACGGTGGTCCTGGCGTGCTGGTAGGCGGAGTAGGAGTGGCAGTGTAGAAGTGCGCCGGCGGCCTGGGTTCAAGGAGTCCCGGAGAGCCTGTGGCTAGACGAAGACCGGGGCTCCACGTGCCTGTGTACGCAGGAGAAGCACCATACGGCGAGGGGGCCGACCAAGGCATCGACCAAGCCTGGACGAGGCCAGTCCAAGGATCATGCTGAGGAGGCCATGGCGACGGAGCTGGTGGCGTGGGAGCGGTGGATGACGAGGCTGGTGCAGGTCCGGCAGGACGAGATGCAAGAGGCCGGTAGACGGGATTCTTGCCCTTGTAGTTGTGGATGCCGAGGTCTAATGAGATTGGTATGAAGGGAGAGACGTCGGCAATGGTGTCGGCTAGGGAGAACATAGGGTTTGGAGGGGGAGGTGTTTGAGTAGTTGTAGAGGAGGAGGTAGGGGGTGGGGCACTGGCGGCGCGGAACTCGGCCATGGAGAAGAGGGGCTGAATCGGCCGGGGCGGCGGCGCAGGTGGCGGAGCCATACCAGGTGCGAAAAACCTAGGCGTCGGATATCATGATAGATTGAGATATTGGAGAAGTAATTGTTGTATTGATTGGGGCCTCAAGGGCTGTTTATATAAATTACAAAGCTTGGGCTCCAAGACTAGACTAATAGAGATAGATTACAATACGAATAGACTTATACTCTAAGAAGAACATCTCACCCTTAATAAAATATCATAATATCTCAGATTTAGGAGTAATTAACAAGTTAACATGACAGCACATGACCAAGAAAAACATATGTAAACATGTGAACAAACATATAATTACATTTCCAGAGATATCATGTCCCTGCTAAGTTAACCGATCGAACTGAATTTAAATTGAGTCCACCAGAAAAAGGGCAAATGTCTAACAAACAGGAATCAGAGGTATGTGATCACAATCACAACCCGACAACCCTAAGCACTCATCGATTTTAAGCATCGTCATAGTTATCAGTGGCAACTAATATATATATATTCCATGATGTCATCATCGTCATAGTTTAAATCAGGCAATAGAGCGATACCCTCATAGACACTAGTGACGGCGGCAACGGACATGGTCACCACCTGGTGCCCGCACATGCGGCAACTCCCCTTGGCCTGCAGCTCATCGAAGCGGTGCCCGCACGGCGTCTCCTTCCATGCGCCGGTCGACGTCGCCGTTGCGCCGTCCTGCAGACAGATAGGGCAGTCGAGCCCGTCGGACGGTGCCTCCACTGTGTTGATCGCCTTAGCCATCGCCACGTCCGGAGCACCCGCGATGCCGACTTGTGGGGACCTGAAAGTAGAACCGTCACCGATAAACTTGCGAAACTACCCAGCGGCCTCGCGTAGAAAGTCTGCATCTTTCAGTTGTAGTTCTCGTACGTACCACGTACCTCTCGTCGTAGCCGAGTTCGGCGATGTCTTATAATGGCAGCAGGTGGAAGACGTCGTCGACGATGTTTTGTAATGGCAGCATGTGGAAGTTGTCGGCGGTGATGTATTGTGATGGCAGCATGTTGAAGTCGTTATCGGCGATCTCCATGGCACTCGACGCCAGCAAGGAAATATCTTAAACCTTTTCCCATGGGAACATATAATTCGATTTGTCTAAACAAAAGTTGAACCAAACAAGATTATATTTACAAAAAATTGCCATAGATATTTTTTTATAGTTGGTAAAATCAAATACATATGTTATGCATTGATCATGTTGTGCTCCTCCTTAAAGTTGTTGGACTGGAATGAGTTGCCTATGCTCGGGGTTGAATCACTTAACCAGCATGGTAAAAAATATACAATAACCTAATCACGTAAGAAGCAACAGAATTCCATGGGCAATTACACGTAGCTACACACAAAATGGTCGTATATTATGCATTTGACACAGCAAGTTAGTTACATCAACCATACTGAATGCATTACCGATAAGCATCAGATGGTTAAACATCAGTACGTAACCTCAATAGATGTATAAAGGAAATCTCTGTAAGTGACACTTAATTGCATACAAACTATAATAGATGGGTCGTGAGGGAAATAAAAAGAAAATAACTGTTTAAGCAAAATTTTGGAAGTGAGTAACATATTAGAACAAAAGATTCAGATAGACATAACTTATAGGTGAGTTAACTAATGCAATATACATAAGATCTCCCTCGCTGCTTTATACAATTTTTAATCCTTTTCATGTTACGCCAATCTCGTTAGTGGTTGATGCTCCACTTCTTCAATGGCTCCATGGACTTCACAATTACAGGGAGATGATTAACACATAATAAATAATAAAAATACAACATACATTTTAGTTATGAATTTGATTGTACGAAAGGAAGTGTTGGTTTCTTCAAAGGAAGATTGGGACTACAAATAAAATGTTCATGTTTACTTATTACTTGAACCTGGAGTTTCCAGCAGTATTAGACTAAGCAATAATAATATTGTTACGTCACATATTATTATTAGGCATGAGCGTAGTTTCTATTGCCCAACTTTGACTATTGTTATTTGTACATATGTATTTTATTAAAACATCATCTTTAATATCTAATAAAGTTGCTATGTACATAAAATATCTTTTGGAGCACAGACACACATGTTTCGCAAGGTATTACCAATGTGATCCTCATAGTGTCGCGTAGAGATCCAATACGGCACAACTGCGAATTTGACAAATTGATTGGAGATTAAATAACTGACCAAGTCCTGGTAGGAATGCTTTAACACATAACTGTGTAAATCAGTGTCTCGTTTGTTGTAAAGCTCGAAAATGGCTTTGTTCTCGCTGAAAAAGTCAAAACAAGCTCCAAAGTTACCGCGCCTTCCAGTCTTAAAAGAAATGATATTTCGATATGGCCACAGTGCGCCTCCAAAATATAACTGCGGCTATATTGCTTTGGAATAAAATATGAAATTATGTATAGTTTATTATTAGGAAAAATTCATTTTTTTAAAGAATTTGTTATTTGTTTCACAAGATGCACACTTGGGCACCGAAACGCCCCTGGAGGTACGCTTGCAAAAACTGCAGTCAAGGATGCATGTGTTACGCACACCAAATGTATGAAGATCAAGTGCTTTCGATTCGGAACAATATATCCACTGCCCTTGATGCTCATTTCTTTCGGCAGCACAGTAGGAATCTTCCTCTATGGACTCATATATAAGGCACATCATATTTTCGTTCAGAACACCTCACCGTTAGAAAATTGTCAGAATATCTCAGATCTGAGAGTAATTTAACAATTTAACATGACAGAACATGACGTGGAACATAAGTAAAAACATGTGAATGAGCATATGATTACATTTCGAGACATATCATGTCCCTCCTATGTTTGCAGATCGAACTGAATTGAAACTCATACTATCACAAATTCACAATTACAACCCGACATTTCTAATGAAGCACTCATCAGTTTCCCTACAGATGCAAGTAACCTAGAAATTCCATGATGCCGTGATGGCATCAAAGTCAATGTAAGCCGGCAGCTCTATATTATCTAGCCATAGAGCAAAATCATCATAGGTGCTAATGGCGGCCGTGGCGGGCATGGTCACCACCTGGCGCCGGCACATGGGGCAGCTCCCCTTGTCCTGCAGCCACCTCTCCACGCACCGCCCATGGAACCGGTGCCCACACGGCGTCTCCTTCCATGCGCCGTTGTCGTCGTTGTCGTGCAGACAGATCGGGCAGCAGTCGAGCCCGCCGGACGGCGCCTCCACCGTCTTGAGCGCACCAGCCACGGCCACGGCCAACGCCGGGTCATCCGGAGCACCGGCAACGACGACGTGTGGCCACTCCAAAATAAAACCGTCGTCGCGGATAACCTCGTGAAACTGCACAGCGGACTCGCCTGGAATGTCGGCATCTTCTAGTAGTTGTAGTTCTGCTACCACGTACGTGTCGCCGTAGCCGTGTTGGGCGGTGTCTTGTACCTGGGCCTCGAGTAGAGAGTCTTGTGCTTGGGACGCGAGTATAAAGTCGTGTGATTCTTGTGGTTGTGTTAGCAGCAGGTGGATGTCGTGGTCGGCGATGTCCATGGCTTGGGCGTATTCTCGTTCTTGTTGTCGCGGCAGGTGCATGTTGTCGCCGCTGTCTTGTGCTTGGCCCTCCTCGAGTAGTATGAAGTCGTGTACTTGTTGCGATTGCAGCTCTGCCGGGTAGAAGTAGACCAAGTCGTCCACGGTGATGTACATGGCAAACGACGCCATCAAGGAATCGTGCGCGCGAGACAAGTTGATCGCCGGCTGCTTGTGTTTGTAGTTGGCGACGTGATCGAGATTAGATCGGGAGGAGAATTTTGGGAAGCGACGACGGGTGCGTCTATGCTTCCGGTGTGTTTATAGTGGTATATATCGCCTTGTATTTGGTGTCAGCACTATACTTTTTTTCTGAGAACTACGATCGAGTCCTTTCTTCTGTTGGAAACTGATTACGCAACAGCAGCCATCGATGCATGCACAACAGGCTACCATGATACAGCTCCGCTATTGGGCCGGCCTGCAGCTTTTGTAACGCTCCGCTATTGGGCGCGGCCTGCCTTCAAAATTACAGGCTTGGTTCGGCACCTATATTGGAAAGCGTCTATTTTCCCTCAAAAAAATGAAAAGCGTCTATTTTCCCATTTATTTAAAATGATGAGTGTAATGTCCGGCAAACATTATACGGAATAGCTTCACACACCACGTTTTTCGAACGGCGTGTGGACGATGTAGCATCTCACGTTCCTTATTTACAGAGGAATTTAATCTAAGGGTGATTAGCTACTGTCGTTCATGCGTTGGCTGAAAAATCGCCGGTTGTGTGGCACTGCTCAACGTTATATCTCTACACCTAAAGAGCACGCGTGGTTGAGAAGCCTTGGCTGGATCTTTCACATCCAACGGTAAGTCGTGCACCGGCTCCACCATGTTGCAATAGCATTTTTATTATTAGGTATAGATATAGAAATTGATGGGTTAATTAGAAGCAACAGAATTAGTCTAGAAAATTCTACGTTAATTATAAATTACTAGCCCTTGATCAGGTGGGTCTTCTAAAATTATAATTATATAACCATTAGATATGTGTAATATATTTTATAAAAAAAGTTTACGTAACATATATAGCATTGTCCTAATCGACCATGAGTCGTGCCATACCTCAGGTTTTTTTTTGACATGCTAACATGTCACACCTGATCTCTCTCACAAAAACTCAAACTTCCTTTTAATACTAGCTGATAGATTACCCTTCGATGAGAGTCAACTAGCTGATACATCAACCCAGATTAATTTGTTTTCTTTCATCTACTACCCCTATAAAAGCGGAGAACCAAATTATTCTATCCATCGAAACCTGCAATCCAACGGTCTACATCCCTAAACATATTTTATGCTTTAATTACCCACCATGCCATTGGGTTAATCCATCGATCTGACCCCGTTGCCGTTCGAAAAAAAACGCCCGCCCGCCCCCACACGACCTCTCGCCCCCTCCTCATCCTCCCATCCGACGCCGCGCCACAGCGCGGGCGGGGACGCCGTTCCCCGATCCTCCCGCGCCCGCGCCGTTCACCGCCCCACCCCCCACGTCGTCGTCGCCCGCCGTTCTCTTCTCCCGTGTCTCCTGCAGTTTGCCCCACATCTTGGTGCGCCATGGGTGCCATCCAGATCGATCACGGTCCACGGGCACGAGAGGCGCCGCACTCCCTTCCCTGCACCGCTCTGCTGAGCTCGAATCGTCTGCCTATGGCCGCAATTTCCAGGCGTCTTCTGCTTCTTCTTGCTTTGGATCCCTAGCTAGCGAGCCCGTTTCTTCCTCTGAATTTCTCTGCATTCACTAGCAAGCACCACTTTGATTTAGCTGTAGCCAATTCAGATGGTGAGTGGTACAGATCATTAGCTAGCCGAGTCTGCTTCTTCCTCTGAATTTCTCCTCATTTACTAGCGAGATATAGTGTGATTCTAGAAAAACGTATTAACGAGATGAAGCTTGTGATTTCTGAAGTAAACAATACGGGCTAGACTTTACTCCAATTTCTTGTGCAAATTTCATTTGATACATGTAGAGCAGCGGCGACAACTCGGACGCAACGGGCTTGGCCTGCGTCAGCGGCGGCGGGGTCCATCTCCTCCCTGGAGCAGCGGTGGTGGCGTGGGACACAGCGGGCTCGACCTCGAAGATGGATTTCTCCGGCGGGGCATTTTAAAATATGCCGATGTACCGACGAATCCTCACTTCTGTTCCTCGACCTCGCGTCAGGGACGCATATGCCCCTGCGGCCGTTCCACCTCGTGGTCAGTGACGCAAAGCCGAGGACACGGAAGTCGCTGCCGTCGTTCCTCTACGCGACGGTGATACACACGGCGTAGCCTCTCCCTGATCCTATACTTCGTGCCTTGTTCATCCATGTATGATCTTATTTTGTTTCAGTTTTTTGCTAGATTTAACATTGGCCTTTGTTCAAATCCTATTCAGATTGAACCATAGAAAGTGAGCACACAAAGCTGCAGAGGCAACCATTCCAAAGGAATCAGTAAGCTAATGTGTTTCAAGTATTCCTAAAATAAACGAAGTAATAGTGTGATTAACACTAATATTGATGTTCCCCCTCTTCTATATAAAATGATACACACACATGCGTATTCAAGAAAAAAACACTAACAATGATTAAAGTTCCAGTTCCCTGATAGTGTATCTTACCACATTCAGTTTTGGTAGTTGTAATTGCACTAGTAGAAAAGGGGCCAATGGTCCAGGCCGGTCCAATTTATTAGTCGGTTCAATCCGAACCGGGACCAATGGGGCATTGACCGGTTCGTGAGCCCTGGGCGGCCGGTCACGTGGGCGTTGGTCCCGGTTCGTCCGGACCTTTTGATCCCGGTTGGTGGGACGAACCGGGACCAATGGGCCTCGCTCCTGGCCCACCATCATTGGTCCCGGTTGGTGGCTTGAACCGGGACCAAAGGCGGCCATTTAGTCCCGGTTCAAGTCACCAACCGGGACCAATTAGTTGCCTATATATACCCTCGCCCATGAGCGAGCACTCCAGTGCTCTTTTTTTCGTGGCGGCGAGGGGAGAGCTTTGTGGTGCTCTAGCTCACCTCCTATGCACACGAGGTGTTCGATGGAATGCCCGAGCCACACTACTTAAGCTTTCTCCTCTCCAAGCTCCATTTTCCTTAATATTTGTCTAGGTTTAGTGGTCCGTCACGTCCCGTCCCGTCTTCACCGCGGCCGATCGCCAGCGCCGATCTGCTGCCGGCACCACCGTGGTGAGCCTCTTGTTCTTATCTTCTTTCTGAAAGGAAAAAAAATTCTTACTTGTATATTTATATAGATACTTGTATAATTTTTTTACTTTTATTATTGCATCTTATATAGTGCGATGGTTTTGGTATCCGCCCCCGTCGGCCCTCGTCCTGTTTATGATTCGGATGTGGTATATATATTATCTTTTCATAACTAGTGGTTCATTTATTGTTTATGACAATTATGCCGACCAACGTGACATAGATTTTATTTATCTAGGAGGTTGTTGAACCGGAAATTCCAACCGACCCTATTGTCGATAGGTTAAATTTAGTTGAAGAAGAAAACAATTTGTTGAAGGAAAAAATTAGAGAAATTGAGGAGGAGAAGATGACATTGGAGTTGCATGTTGCGGATGTCGTCGATGATCACAAGATTAAGATGGATGCAATGCGCTTGAAGATTAGAAAGATTAGAAAATATGCCATTCATAATGAGGCTTGGTATCATTATGCCTTTGGATCAGTTGTTACATTGGTTGCGATTATGATCGCATTTGTTTTCGCATTGAAATGTTTTACATAGTTTCAGTGTATGGTTTAATTAATTTAGATGCTCTGCGGAGCTTTATGTTGTTAGATGAGAACTATGTATGTACTTTGGTTTTAATGTGATGATAAACATCTATTAATTTGGTCACTTAATTATCTATTCATTTGACACACTTAATTATATATAATGCACGCAGACGAACCGGCAATGGATGTACGGTTCAAGACACACCTCCGAGTACATTAAGGGCGTGCATGATTTTCTCGAAGTGGCTGAGGCAAACAAGCAGAATGGTTTTATGTGTTGTCCATGCCCTATATGTGGGAATACGAAGTCTTACTCTGACCGGAAAATCCTTCACACCCACCTGCTTTACAAGGGTTTCATGCCACACTATAATGTTTGGACGAGGCACGGAGAAAAATAGGGGTTATGATGGAAAACGACGAAGAAGAAGAGTACGATGACAACTATGTGCCCCCTGAATACAGTGATGCTACTGAACATGAAGAGGAACCAGACGATGTGCATGATGATGCTGCAACGGGCGAAGCTGCTGAAGATCAAGAGGAACCAGACGATGTGCCCGATGATGATGATCTCCACCGGGTCATTGTCGATGCAAGGACGCAATGCGAAAGTCAAAAGGAGAAGCTGAAGTTCGATCACATGTTAGAGAACCACAAAAAAGGGTTGTACCCCAATTGCGAAAATGGCAACACAAAGCTCGGTACCATACTGGAATTGCTGCAGTGGAAGGCAGAGAATGCTGTGCCTGACAAAGGATTTGAGAAGCTACTGAAAATATTGAAGAAGAAGCTTCCAAAGGATAACGAATTGCCCGACAGTACATACACAGCAAAAAAGGTCGTATGCCCTCTAGGATTGGAGGTGCAGAAGATACATGCATGCCCTAATGACTGCATCCTCTACCGCGGTGCGTACAAGGATCTGAACGCATGCCCGGTATGCGGTGCATTACGGTATAAGATCAGATGAGATGACCCTGGTGATGTTGACGGCGAGCCCCCCCAGGAAGAGGGTTCCTCAACGCAATCTCTCAGAAGGTGATCGATCCAGAAATAACACCAAGGCTAAGGACTGATGTGGTGCAATGTCTTGTCAGTTTCGAGCTGTGTTGGAAATATGCCCTAGAGGCAATAATAAATTAGTTATTATTATATTTCCTTGTTCATGATAATCGTTTATTATTCATGCTATAATTGTATTGACCGGAAACAGCGATACATGTGTGGATACATAGACAACACCATGTCCCTAGTAAGCCTCTAGTTAACTAGCTCGTTGATCAATAGATGGTTACGGTTTCCTGACCATGGACATTGGATGTCATTGATAACGGGATCACATCATTAGGAGAATGATGTGATGGACAAGACCCAATCCTAAGCCTAGCACAAAGATCGTAGTTCAGTATGCTAAAGCTTTTCTAATGTCAAGTATCTTTTCCTTAGACCATGAGATCGTGCAATTCCGGATACCGTAGGAGTGCTTTGGGTGTATCAAACGTCACAACGAATCGGGTGACTATAAAGGTGCACTACAGGTATCTCCGAAAGTGACCATTGGGTTGACACGGATCGAGATCGGGATTTGTCACTCCGTGTACGGAGAGGTATCTCTGGGCCCACTCGGTAGGACATCATCATATGTGCACAATGTGACCAAGGGGTTGATCACGGGATGATGTGTTACGGACGAGTAAAGAGACTTGCCGGTAACGAGATTGAACAAGGTATCGGTATACCGACGATCGAATCTCGGGCAAGTACAATACCGCTAGACAAAGGGAATTGTATACGGGATCGATTGAGTCCTTGACATCGTGGTTCATCCGATGAGATCATCGTGGAACATGTGGGAGCCAACATGGGTATCCAGATCCCGCTGTTGGTTATTGACCGGAGAACGTCTCGGTCATGTCTCGCTTGTCTCCAACCCGTAGGGTCTACACACTTAAGGTTCGGTGACGCTAGGGTTATATAGGAAGCTTGTATGTGGTTACCGAATGTTGTTCGGAGTCCCGGATGAGATCCCGGACGTCACGAGGAGTTCCGGAATGGTCCGGAGGTAAAGATTTATATATGGAAAGTTGTTGTTGGGTTAGGAAAAGTTCGGGTTTTTCGGTATTGTACCGGAAGCTTCTGAAGGTTCCGGAGGATTCGGAGGGTCGGAGGTCCGGAAAGTGTTCCACCATGTCCAATACAGTAGCATGGGCTGTGGGGCGCCCTAGCCTTAATGGGCTAGGGGCACCAGCCCCCAAGGCCCATGCGCATGGGAAGGGTAAAACCCTAAGTGGGGAGGCCTCCACTTGACTTGGGAGGCACTCCTCCCCCCTTGGCCGCCCCTAGATGGGATCTAGGGCTGGCCGCACCCCTGGGGTGGGGAAACCCTAAAGGGGGCAGCCCCTTCCCCTATATATAGTTGAGGTTTGGGGCTGCCAGACACATGAGAACTTCTCCTCTCGTTGGCGCAGCCCTGCATCTCTTCTTCCTCCTCTCCCTAGGTGCTTGGCGAAGCCCTGCGGGATTGCCACGCTCCTCCATCACCACCACGCCGTTGTGCTGCTGTTGGATGGAGTCTTCCTCAACCTCTCCCTCTCTCCTTGCTGGATCAAGGCATGGGAGACGTCACCGGGCTGCACATGTGTTGAACGCGGAGGTGCCGTCCGTTCGGCACTAGGATCTCCGGTGATTTGGATCACGACGAGTACGACTCCTTCAACCCCGTTCTCATGAACACTTCCGCTTAGCAATCTACAAGGGTATGTAGATGCACTCTCCTTCCCTCGTTGCTAGTTTCTCCATAGATAGATCTTGGTGACACGTAGGAAAATTTTGAATTTCTGCTACGTTCCCCAACAGTGGCATCATGAGCTAGGTCTATTGCGTAGATTCTTTGCACGAGTAGAACACAAAGTAGTTGTGGGCGTTGATGATGTTCAATATGCTTACCGTTACTAGTCCAATCTTGTTTCGACGGTATTGTGGGATGAAGCGGCCCGGACCGACCTTACACGTACTCTACGTGAGACAGGTTCCACCGATCGACATGCACTTGGTGCATAAGGTGGCTAGCGGTGTCGATCTCTCCCACTTTAGTCGGAACGGATTCGATGAAAAGGGTCCTTATGAAGGGTAAATAGCAATTGGCATATCACGTTGTGGTTTTGCGAGGTAAGAAACGTTCTTGCTAGAAACCCATAGCAGCCACGTAAAACATGCAAACAACAATTAGAGGACGCCTAACTTGTTTTTGCAGGGTATGCTATGTGATGTGATATGGCCAAGAAGAATGTGATGAATGATATGTGATGTATGAGATTGATCATGTTCTTGTAATAGGATTCACGACTTGCATGTCGATGAGTATGACAACGGCAGGAGCCATAGGAGTTGTCTTTATTTATTGTATGACCTGCGTGTCATTGAACAACGCCATGTAATTACTTTACTTTATTGCTAACCGTAGCCATAGTAGTAGAAGTAATAAGTTGGCGAGACAACTTCATGAAGACACGATGATGGAGATCATGATGATGGAGATCATGGTGTCATGCGGTGACAATGATGATCATGGAGCCCCAAGATGGAGATCAAAGGAGCAATATGATATTGGCCATATCATGTCACTACTATATAATTGCATGTGATGTTTATTATGTTTATGCATCTTGTTTACTTAGAACGACGGTAGTAAATAAGATGATCCCTACACAAATTTCAAGAAGTGTTCTCCCTAAGCGTGCACCGCTGCTACAGTTCGTCGCTTCTAAGCACCACGTGTTAATCGGGTGTGATGGATTCTTACGTTCACATACAACGGGTGTAAGCAAGATTTACACACGCAGAAACACTTAGGGTTAACTTGACGAGCCTAGCATGTGAAGACATGGCCTCGGAACACGGAGACCGAAAGGTCGAGCATGAGTCGTATGGTAGATACGATCAACATGAAGATGTTCATCGATGATGACTAGTCCGTCTCACGTGTTGATCGGACACGGCCTAGTTGATTCGGATCATGTAATCACTTAGATGACCGGAGGGATGTCTATCTCGAGTGGGAGTTCATAAGATGAACTTAATTATCCTGAACATAGTCAAAAGACCTTTTGCAAATTATGTCGAAAGCTCGCGCTTTAGTTCCACTGTTTAGATATGTTCCTAGAGAAAATATAGTTGAAAGTTGAAAGTAGCGATTATGCGGACAGTAGAAAGCTTATGTCCTTAATGCACCGCTCAATGTGCTAAACCCCAAACGTCGTCTGTGGATGTTGCGAACATCGGACATACACGTTTTGATAACTACGTGATAGTTCAGTTAAACGGTTTAGAGTTGAGGCACCAAAGACGTTTTCGAAACGTCGCGGAACATATAAGATGTTTCGAGGGCTGAAATTGGGATTTCAGGCTCGTGCCCACGTCAAGAGGTATGAGACCTCCGACGATTTTCTTAGCCTGCAAACTAAGGGAGAAAAGCTCAATCGTTGAGCTTGTGCTCAGATTGTCTGAGTGCAACAATCACTTGAATCGAGTGGGAGTTGATCTTCCAGATGAGATAGTGATGTTTCTCCAAAGTCATTGCCACCAAGCTGCTAGAGCTTCGTGATGAACTATAACATATCAGGGATAGATATGATGATCCTTGAGGTATTCGCGTTGTTTGACATCGCGAAAGTAGAAATCAAGAAGGAGCATCAATTGTTGATGGTTGATGAAACCACTAGTTTCAAGAAGGGCAAGGGCAATAAGGGGCACTTCATGAAACAGCAAATCAGTTGCTGCTCCAGTGAAGAAACCCAAGGTTGAACCCAAACCCGAGACTAAGTGCTTCGTAATAAGGGAACAGCCTTTGGAGCAGAATTACCCTAGATACTTGGTAGATGAGAAGGCTGGAAAGGTCGATAGAAGTATATTGGATATACATTATGTTAATGTGTACTTTACTAGTACTCCTAGTAGCACCAGGGTATTAGATACCGGTTCGGTTGCTAAGTGTTAGTAACTCGAAATAAAAGGCTACGGAATAAACGGAGACTAGCTAAAGGTGAGCTGACGATATGTGTTGGAAGTGTTTCCAAGTTTGATGTGATCAAACATCGCACGCTCCCTCTACCATCGAGATTTGGTGTTTGCGTTGAGCATAGACATGATTGGATTATGTCTATCGCAATACGGTTATTCATTTAAGGAGAATAATGGTTATTCTATTTGTTTGAATAATACCTTCGATGGTCTTGCACCTAAAAGAATGGTTTATTGAATCCCGATCGTAGTGATACACATTTTCATGCCAAAAGTATAAGATAGTAATGATAGTACCACTTACTTGTGGCACTGCCATGTAAGTCATATTGGTATACAACGCATGAAGAAGCTCCATGTTGATGGATCTTTGGACTCACTCGTTTTGAAAAGATTGAGACATGTGAACCATGTCTATTGGTGTATACGCATGAAGAAACTCCATGCAGATGGATCGTTTGGACTCACTTGATTTTGAATCACTTGAGATATGCAAATCATACCACATGGGCAAGATGACCTGAAAAGCCTCGGTTTGAGAAGATGGAACAAGGTAGCAACCTGTTGGAAGTAACACATTTTGATGTGTGCAGTCCAATGAGTGCTGAGGCATGCAGTGAATATCGTTATGTTCTGACTTCACAGATGATTCGAGTAGATATTGAGTATATTTACTTAATGAAGCACGAGTCTGAATTATTGAATGGTTCAAGTAATTTCAGAGTGAAGTTGAAGATCATCGTGACAAGAGGATAGAATGTCTATGATATGATCATAGAGATGAATATCTAAGTTACGAGTTTTGGCACACAATTAAGACATTGTGCAAATTGTTTCACAATTAATACCGCCTGGAACACCATAGTGTGATGGTGTGTCCGAACATCATAGTTGCAACCTATTGGATATGGGGCATACCATGATGTCTCTTATCGAATTACCACTGTCGTTCATGGGTTAGGCATTAGAGACAACCGCACTCACTTTAAATAGGGCACCACGTAATTCCGTTGAGATGACACCGTATGAACTATGGTTTAAAGAAACCTAAGCTGTCATTTCTTAAAAGTTTGGGGCTACGACGCTTATGTGAAAAAGTTTCAGGTTGATAAGCTCGAACCCAAAGCGGATAAAATGCATCTTCATAGGACACCCAAAACAGTTGGGTATACCTCCTAATTCAGATCCGAAAGCAATGGGGATTGTTTCTTGAATCGGGTCCTTTCTCGAGGAAAAGTTTGTCTCGAAAAGTTGAGTGGGAGGATGGTGGAGACTTGATGAGGTTATTGAACCGTCACTACAACAAGTGTGTAGCAGGGCACAGGAAGTTGTTCCTGTGGCACCTACACCAATTGAAGTAGAAGCTTATGATAGTGATCATGAAGTTTCGGATCAAGTCACTACCGTACCTCGTAGGGTGACAAGGATGCGTACTACTTTAGAGTGGTACGCAATCCTGTCTTGAAGGTCATGTTGCTAGACAACGATGAACCTACGAGCTATGGAGAAGCGACGGTGGGCCCAAATTCCGACAAATGGTTAGAAACCATGAAATCTGAGATAGGATCCATGTATCAAAACAAAGCATGGACTTCAGTGGACTTGCCCGATGATCGGCAAGCCATTGAGATGAATGGATCTTTAAGAAGAAAACGGACGTGGACGGTAATGTCACCGTCTATGAAGCTCGACTTGTGGCGAAGAGTTTTTCACAAGTTCAAGGAGTTGACTACGATGAGATTTTCTCATCCGTAGCGATGCTTAAGTCCGTCGGAATCATGTTAGCATTAGCTGCATTTATGAAATCTGGCAGATGGATGTCAAAACGAGTTTCCTTACCTTTACGTAAGGAAAGGTTGTATGTGATACAATCAGAAAAGTTTTGTCGATCCTAAGGATGCTAAAAGGTATGCTAGCTCCAGCGATCCTTCTAAGGACTGGAGTAAGCATCTCGGAGTTGGAATGTGCGCTTTGATGAGATGATCAAAGATTTTGGGTGTATACAAAGTTTATGAGAAACTTGTATTTCCAAAGAAGTGAGTGGGAGCACTATAGAATTTTTGATGAGTATATGTAGTTGACATATTGATGATCAGAAATGATGTAGAATTTTCTGTAAAGCATATAGGGTTAAAGTGTTTTCAAGTGAAAACCTGGATTAAGCTACTTGAACATTGAGCATCAAGATCTATGAGGATAGATCAAAAACGCTCAATAGTACTTTCAAATGAGCACATACCTTAACATGATCTTGAAGGTGTTCAAGATGGATCAGTCAAAGAAGGAGTTCTTGCCTGAGATGTAAGGTATGAAGTTAAGAGTTAAAGCTCGACCACGGCAGAAAAGAGAGAAAGGACGAAGATCGTCCCCTATGCTTCAGACATAGGCTCTATAGTATGCTATGCTGTGTACCGCACCGGAAGTGTGCCTTGCCATGAGTCAGTCAAGGGGTACAAGAATGATCCAGGAATGGGGATCATTGGACAGCGGTCAAAATTGTCCTTGGAGTAAATAAGGACATGTTTCTCGATTATGGAGGTGATAATGAGTTCGGCGTAAAGGGTTACGTCGATGCAAGCTTTAACACCTATCCGAGTGACTCTGAGAAGCAAACCGGATACGTATAGTGGAGCAACCATTTGGAATAGCTCCAAGTGGGGCGTGAAAGCAGCATTTACAATATGACATAGAGAATTGCGAAGTACACACGGATCTGAAAGGTTCGGACCGTTGACTAAAAACCTCTCTCACAAGCAAAACATGATCAAACCCCGAACTCATTGAGACTTAATCACATGGTGATGTGAACTAGTTTAAGACACTAGTAAACTCTTTGGATGTTGGTCACATGGCGATGTGACTTATCAGTGTTAATCACATGGCGATGTGAACTAGATTATTGACTCTAGTGCAAGTGGGAGACTGTTGGAAATATGCCCTAGAGGCAATAATAAATTAGTTATTATTATATTTCCTTGTTCATGATAATCGTTTATTATTCATGCTATAATTGTATTGACCGGAAACAGCGATACATGTGTGGATACATAGACAACACCATGTCCCTAGTAAGCCTCTAGTTAACTAGCTCGTTGATCAATAGATGGTTACGGTTTCCTGACCATGGACATTGGATGTCATTGATAACGGGATCACATCATTAGGAGAATGATGTGATGGACAAGACCCAATCCTAAGCCTAGCACAAAGATCGTGTAGTTCGTATGCTAAAGCTTTTCTAATGTCAAGTATCTTTTCCTTAGACCATGAGATCGTGCAATTCCGGATACCGTAGGAGTGCTTTGGGTGTATCAAACGTCACAACGAATCGGGTGACTATAAAGGTGCACTACAGGTATCTCCGAAAGTGACCATTGGGTTGACACGGATCGAGGCTGGATTTGTCACTCCGTGTAAACGGAGAGGTATCTCTGGGCCCACTCGGTAGGACATCATCATAATGTGCACAATGTGACCAAGGGGTTGATCACGGGATGATGTGTTACGGAACGAGTAAAGAGACTTGCCGTAACGAGATTGAACAAGGTATCGGTATACCGACGATCGAATCTCGGGCAAGTACAATACCGCTAGACAAAGGGAATTGTATACGGGATCGATTGAGTCCTTGACATCGTGGTTCATCCGATGAGATCATCGTGGAACATGTAGGAGCCAACATGGGTATCCAGATCCCGCTGTTGGTTATTGACGGAGAACGTCTCGGTCATGTCGCTTGTCTCCGAACCCGTAGGGTCTACACACTTAAGGTTCGGTGGCGCTAGGGTTATATAGGAAGCTTGTATGTGGTTACCGAATGTTGTTGAGTCCGGATGAGATCCCGGACGTCACGAGGAGTTCGGAATGGTCCGGAGGTAAAGATTTATATATGGAAAGTTGTTGTTGGGTTCGGAAAAGTTCGGGTTTTTGGTATTGTACAGGAAGCTTCGAAGGTTCGGAGGATTCGGAGGGTCCGGAGGTCCGGAAAGTGTTCCACCATGTCCAATACAGTAGCATGGGCTGCAGGGGGCGCCCTAGCCTTAATGGGCTAGGGGCACCAGCCCCAAGGCCCATGCGCATGGGAAGGTAAAACCCTAGGGGAGGCCTCCACTTGACTTGGGAGGCACTCCTCCCCTTGGCCGCCCCTAGATGGGATCTAGGGCTGGCCGCACCCTTGGGGTGGGAAACCCTAAAGGGGCGCAGCCCCCTTCCCTATATATAGTTGAGGTTTGGGGCTGCAGGACACATGAGAACTTCTCCTCTCGTTGGCGCAGCCCTGCATCTCTTCTTCCTCCTCTCCCTAGGTGCTTGGCGAAGCCCTGCGGGATTGCCACGCTCCTCCATCACCACCAAGCCGTTGTGCTGCTGTTGGATGGAGTCTTCCTCAACCTCTCCCTCTCTCCTTGCTGGATCAAGGCATGGGAGACGTCACCGGGCTGCACGTGTGTTGAACGTGGAGGTGCCGTCCGTTCGGCACTAGGATCTCCGGTGATTTGGATCACGACGAGTACGACTCCTTCAACCCCGTTCTCATGAACGCTTCCGCTTAGCAATCTACAAGGGTATGTAGATGCACTCTCCTTCCCTCGTTGCTAGTTTCTCCATAGATAGATCTTGGTGACACGTAGGAAAATTTTGAATTTCTGCTACGTTCCCCAACAAGCTGGTGTTCCCACCATCCTTCTTCAATATCATGACGCACGTCCTAGTTCATCTAGTTGACGAGATTGTCATTCTGGGCCCCGTATTTATACACAATATGTACCCCTTTGAGAGGTTCATGGGAGTCCTAAAGAAATATGTCCGCATAAGAGGTGACAACACTGTTTGTGATGAGTTTTACTTGTTGTCCAGGGGACCATCTTTGACTGTATTGATTTGGAAAGGATACGAGATAAATGAGAATACATTTTACACGATTGACCAAGATCAAAAGAGCACCAACCAAAACAGCGGTGTCCGCTTTGATGCAACAACCGAGAGGGGAAAGGACACATATTATGGTTACATAGTGGATATATGGGAACTTTCAACTTTTTCAGAGTTCATTTGAAATGCTTTAATGTCTTATGGTTCGGCACTCGTAATAATTAAAAATAGCAACAATAAGTATTTCGTTGTAAGTAGAAACAAAATAAAATAAATAAAGCAAAAAACAAAAAAAGTGTTTTCAAATTTGAAAACTAATGGCACTAACAGAAAGTTTATAATTTTAAGTAAAACTAAAAGCAAAAAGAATTAAAAATAAAGCAAAAAACAAAAGAAAATAAATAATGCAGCAAACAAAACAAAAAACTGGAAAAAAATAAAATAGCAAAAATAAGTAAAGAAAACAAAAAAAATGCCTCCTCTCGAAAACTAATGGCACTAACGAGAAAGTTTATAATTTTAAGTAAAACTAAAAGCAAAAAGAATTAAAAATAAAGCAAAAACAAAAGAAAATAAATAATGCAGAAAACAAAACAAAAAAACTAGAAAAAAAATAAAATAGCAAAAATAAGTAAAGAAAACAAAAAAATGCCTCCCTCTGAAAACTAATGGCAGTAAGAGAAAGTTTATAATTTTAAGTAAAACTAAAAGCAAAAAGAATTAAAAAATAAAGCAAAAAACAAAAGAAAATAAATAATGCAGAAAACAAAACAAAAAAACTGGAAAAAAATAAAATAGCAAAAATAAGTAAAGAAAACAAAAAAATGCCTCCTACTGAAAACTAATGGCACTAACAGAAAGTTTATAATTTTAAGTAAAACTAAAAGCAAAAAGAATTAAAAATAAAGCAAAAAAAGAAAATAAATAATGCAGAAAACAAAACAAAAAACTGGAAAAAAAATAAAATAGCAAAAATAAGTAAAGAAAACAAAAAAAATGCCTCCTACTAAAAACTAATGGCACTAACAGAAAGTTTATAATTTTCATAAAACTTAAAGCAAAAAGAATTAAAAAATAAAGCAAAAAACAAAAGAAAATAAATAATGCAGAAAACAAAACAAAAAACTGGAAAAAAAATAAAATAGCAAAAATAAGTAAAGAAAAAAAATGCCTCCTACTGGGCCCCCACGGCGTGAATACGACTAGAAACCTGACTATGGGCCAGGATTCAGGCCCGCGGTAGGCCTAGAAGGCCCACCAGGCAAAGCATAGCAAGTAGGCCCGAAAGCCTGCGGTGGAGAGGAGCTCGAGATGGGTGCGGCAGTGGGGCTTATAAACCATCGCACGCCCTCTCAACTAGCGAGGTGGGACTAAACTTTGGCGTGTGCTGGCAGCACAGGGGCCTTTGGTCCCGTTGGTGGCACCAAGGGACTAAAGGGGGCATTGGTACCAGTTCGTGGCACCAACCGGTACCAAAGGTCGCCGCTTCCGCCCTTTGGGCTGCCGAAAAGGAGGCCTTTGGTCCCGGTTGGAGGCACCAACGGGACTAAATGGTGCATTAGTCCGGTTGGTTTCACGAACCGGGACCAATGCCTTTGCTATATAAGCAAACACTTTGCAAAATTTCAGAATCCCATCGCCGATTGCCCCGACAGCGCCGACCCTCCTCGACGCCGCCAGCTGCTCCACCTCGTCGTCGCCGCAGCGGGCGCCAAGCCGTCGCCTCACCGAGCCCATGGCGTCCTCGTCACCGGCCTCCCGAGCCAGCGCCGTCCTCGTCGCTGGCCTCCCGAGCCAGCGCCCCTGCGCGCCGCCGCCCCGAGCCCTGCCCCATCCGCCCCAGCGCCAGGCGCCTCGCCCTCCCACCGTCGCCATCGTCATCTCGCCCCCCCACTGTCGCTGTGAGCAGCCGGGCCGCACCTGCTCTGGTTTTTCATTTTATTAGTTTAATTAGTTTTTTGTTCATATATATATATATATATATATATATATATATATATATATATATATATATATATATATATATATATATATAATGTATATGTGTATGTATGTGGCTATATATGTGTATGTAGATGTTCAAAATTGTTACGAGCATGTTTTTGTTCATATATGTATTTTTGTTCATATGTGTATTAATGTTTTCATATATGCAAAAGATAGATTTTAGAAAAGTTAGGTTTTTTTCTGTTCATAGATTTTTTGGTGATATTAATTATTGTAGAATATGCAAATGTTTGTATATTCATATGAACAATGCATTAGGCAAAACCTTTGTTTTTTGAAATTTTCTATTTGAACATTTTTTTAAAACAAGCAATACTAAAAGAATGAGAGGAAAAGGAAAATAAGAAGAGGAAGAAAGGAGAAGAAGAGGAGAGGAAGAAGAGGAGAAATAAATAAGAAGAGGAAAAAGAAGAGGAGAAGAAGAAGGGAATAGAGGAGAAGAAGAAAAATAGAAAATTTTCTATTTTCTTCTTCTCTCTATTCCTTTCTTCTCTCTTCTTCTTTTTCTTCTTCTCTTTTCTTCCTTTCTTATTTTCCTTTCTGGCGAGAAGAAGAAAAGAAGAGTAGTAGAAGAAGAAAGGAATAGAGGAGAAAGAAGAAACTTCAACACGAGGGGGGTACCGATACCCCTCCCCGATAACATTATTTTCCCATATATATGTATGTCGCGTGGTTGTCGATATAACCCCTCGAGATAACCCGACATGAGGGCCGTCGATATATATACCCCCTCTCGACCGTGATAACTTATACAACGGCAGCACCCCCCTCTCGGCCCTCTCGCTCGACCAAAACTCTCGGGGACACCCAAACCCTAGAGAGAAAACGATGTTGGTCTCCTACCCCCTCCCGCCGAGCCCCTACCCGACAAATTAACTCTCTCGAGGCCACCCTAATTAACCCTTGAAGTGTTGTGTCGAGGCGACCCCAAACCCTAGAGAGAAAACAATGTTGGTCTCCTACCCCCTCCCGCCGCGCCCCTACCCGACAAATTAACTCTCTCGAGGCCACCCAAACTAACATGATTCCTTATTATGATTAGCTAGCTAGTTCTCGTTTGCCACTAATATATATATATATATATATATATATATATATATATATATATATATATATATATATATATATATATATATATATATATATATATATATATATATATATATATATATATCCATACCATGTTTGAATAGTAATTGACATGTTGTAAATATTTGCAGAAACTATGGAGCACTCCCGAGATGAAGAAAGCAGAAGCGATGTTGGGGCACATAATCGCACAAGGAAGTGATGAAGTTGCGTCATTTCTCAACGACAATTAACTGGGTGAAGAAGAGGGCTATGTTCATGATGGCCCGACCCATTAATGCGGTACAAGAAGAGGACTATGTTCATGATGGCTCCGGTGACATAATGGAGGTACAAGCAGAAGGAGACCGTGCTGACTGCTCCGGTGACCGAACCGAGTCCGGCCAGTTATATATATATTAGTTAAGCCCGTGCTGACTAGTTAATTGATGCATCCATTGTTTTGGTATATGTACACATATTAATTACTCTCCTCTTTCTTCCTTATAATTTATAGCCCTCCGGATCGAGCACAACTTCGGTAAGGAGACGAGGCCCGAAGAAAAAGTTGAGCTCGGATGAAAAGTTTGAGATCATAGAAATCGCGCCCGACGGCGAACCGATTGAACCCATGCGGACAAGGAAGGCATTTTCTGCTCAGTGCGGGGTTCTTGTCAGGGACAAGATCCCGATCATCATCCATCAATGGTATAAGCCTAAGGAGGAAGACCCTGAGGTGTCTTATGTCAATGATATGCAGAAAGAAGATCTTTGGACTGAGTGAAGGCCAATTTCACCCTACCGCCAGAGGAGGATCCGGAGAAGCCAGTTAAAGAGCAATTAATCAAGTCTTGTGCCCTTAAGAAGATGGCAACCCTAATGAGGAGGTGGAGGAAAGAGCTGAACTAGTTTGTCGAGAAAGATAAGACACCAGAATTCATCGACAAATATGAGAAGATCAAAGATCACTGGACCACATTTGTGGCCCACAAGACATCGGAAAAGAGTAAGAAGGTGTCGACAAACAAGCAAAATGCTGCGAAGAAGAAGCTTCACCATCGCACGGGGTCAGGTGGCTACCTCAAAGCCCGGCCTAAGTGGTCCAAGGCTGAGCATGATCTGCTTGAAAAAGGGATCGAACCAGAGACAATGTACTGGCCAGACCGTTGCCGGACTTGGTTCTTCGGGGCTGGCGGAACCTTGGACCCTGTAACAGGGAAGTGCCAGTGGACGGACGAGCAACTGCAAATACCACTCAGGAAGCTTCGACACTATATCGATGCAGCGCAGCGAGGGACGTTCCTTCCAAACAGGGAGAAGGACGAGCTCACAATGGCCCTTGGGAATCCTGAGCACCCTGGACGGACACGAGGCACGCTAGGCTCCCTTTCGTGGAAGGTTGGTTTTCCGGACGCAGGGGGTTACAAAACCCACGAGAAGAGGAAGAAAGCTGGAGCAGGACCAACTGCAGCGCTGCGAAAGGGTAATGGGGCTATTGGAGCGAGAAGAGGAACGAAGCAGCAGATCGCAGCAAAGCGACCTGCGAAGCTTCCCCCAAGCTACCCCGCCATCTCGGCGGAGAAGCAGCGTGGATTCCACCGAGCTGCTTCAGCCAGAGCATGTTTTGACGGCTCCTGCCGGCTATCCCGTGGATGGTATCACGGAGTCTCAAAGTTGCCACATTATGGCGCGATGGATGACTTTGAAGGTCAAGGCGGCTGTTGGCCAAGTTTATCCTAGTGGACCCGCACAAGTTATCACCGCCACCGATTCGAAGGATATGCTAAGGTGATGGTGGATGAAATAACGGAGGATTTGAGGACCTCCGCTTGACCACCCTACCGGTGAAGGGGAGACTAGGCTGGGTTCTGCTCTGAAGGGGAGCTCATCAACCTTCCGAACTGGACACCTCCGCCTCCTCCTCCTCCTCCGGTGAGTCAGGGCACTACGCCTCCTCCACCGCCTCCTCCTCCGGCGAGTGACGATCAGGGCACGCGTGGCGGCACTCCGCCTCCTTCTCCCGGCGTGGCGGCACTCCGCCTCCTTCTCCGCCTGCGCCGGCGCGCCCGAGCAGCCAGCCTCCTCCTTCTCCGCCTCGTCAGCAAGGGAAGAAGAGACCCGCCGCCGCTCAGGCTGCTCCGGCGCGTCGTAGTCCTTCTCCTCCGCCTCGTAAGCAAGAAAAAAAGAAGACATCCGCCCCGTCTGCTCTGCCGGCGTCTAGCAGTACAACCAAAGGCGGGAGTAAATACAGATACGGTCCTTCTCTGAAGACTCCAGAGAAGTTACCGTACGAGAGGACCGAGGAGGAAAACGCGAAGATCGCGCAGACCGAAGTGGATGACTGGTTTGCGGGGTTGAAAGCAAAGGCGTCCACCTCCGAGGAGAAGGTAGATCCGGTGAAAGCGAAGCGCACTCTGGCTGCCCTGAGGAAACCACCCAAGTCTCCGCCGAAAGGCAACTATGAGCGCATTATTGGAAAGGCATTTGCCGAAGCGGAGAGGTCGGGACGTACTCAAAGTGATCAAAGAATGAAAGAACGACGAGCTGGGAAACAAATTGCCCAGCTCGGCGAACAAGCGAAGCAATCGTGCCCCCCGCTCAAGGTGCCTGCTAGCGACATCGTCGATCCGAGGATGGTGCCCGGTTATGGCAATCCTGAAGATTACCTGCCCGACGATGTACATTATGATTTCTTGGAGGTGCAGATATAAGATACGAGTACGGGAAGCCTCTTGTCAAAGATGAAAGCTCTCTATCAACGATGATGCGAAGATTGCATGATTGGTACCTGAAAACCTGCAGAGAGTCTGAGGGGAGGAGTACTTTGTATGTGAGAGTTAGAAAGGAGCATGACCTCGTTGGAATTGAACTGATGCCTATTCCATTTGAGGAGTTCTATCAGTTTTTCAATCAATTGGCCCTCGATAAAGCAACGATCACCTGTTACTGTTTGTAAGTAGTACTACTTCTGTCATTAAGTCTTTCTATATAACTCAGCTCTTTCATTGCATGTATTTATAATTATCCTCACTATATTATGCAGATTGAAGATCGCCGAATTGAAGAAAAGACAAGTGGGTTCCATTGGGTTCATTAACACATATCTCATAGATGCAACTGAGGTTGAATTTCATGCCGAAAATACCGAGGCCAACTTGCTACAATCGTTGGTAATAAATGAACACAAGGATATAATACTCTTTCCTTACAACTTCAAGTGAGTGTTACTGTCTTGTGGCATATTCGGTTTCTCTTATTAGTCCAGGTTATAGTAATGCAATATTGATGAGTTATGCATGCATGCGCAGGTACCACTATATTCTCCTAGAGATTAAGCTTGAGCAAGGAGTAGTAACTGTCTTAGACTCGAGACGAAAAGATCCCAAGGAGTATGCGGACATGACTGAAATGCTCGAGAAGTAAGTTAAATCGATCATTATCCACCATATCAGCAACTCTGTTCATTTCTGATATCAAGTAATTGTTTTCTTTGTATGGTAGGGTTTGGAGAAAATTCATCAAAAAAGCTCCGGGACTGCCGAAGAAGCTGCAATTTAGACACCCGAAAGTAAGTACTATAGTAGCATATTCCACGCATCTCCTAGTGATTCAAGCGCTAGTTTCATCAATACCATTTCACATGCTTGCTAATTATCAGTTTGATTGACCTCTATTTCTTGTAAAGTGGTTGTGGCAGGAACAAGGGAATGATTTCTGTGGATACTACATTTGCGAGTCCATCCGCCACACGACCTGTGAGCGGGGCTACTCTGACAAACAATATGAAGTGTGTAAATAACAATATTCACAATTTTATTTTATTACCATCATTTGTGTTGAGTTTCATTCATTCATTCATTCATATATATATACATATATATATATATATATATATATATATATATATATATATATATATATATATATATATATATATATATATATATATATATATATATATATATATATATATATATATATATATATATATATATATATATATATATATATATATATGTATGTATTGACCCCTTCTTAAAATTAGATGTTTGGATGCGGGATGAACTACTAGCACCAGATCGCCTTGAGCAATTCAAGAGGAATTGGCGGCATTCTTTCTTGACCACGTGATCGCTGAAGGCGGAGAATACTATGTGGACCATGCGTCCGTATGTTAGGAGATTATTTTGTAAAAATAATTATTGTATATATGTAGCCGGTAGTGTCGGATAGATATACTAGAACTTGTTGTTCGACCAATCTCTCGGAGAAGGAGAGGTGGTCGATATCATCACTTCCCTCTGTATGCATATATGTTCATGACGATCTTCTGTTTCCTTCTTTGCTTACTAACTAGCTAGCGTGTCTAGCTAGTCCTCTCTATACGTATGTATAGTACGTAGCGTCGACCAAGCACGAACAAAAGAGAGGACACTTCTCTCTATTAATTAACTAGCTAACACAATATATGAAACACCTAAATTAACCCCTAAAACCCCCCCCCCCCCCCTTTTGAAAAAAAACAAAAACCCCAGCCACTGGAATGCTGACGCGTGGATGCCTTTTGGTCCCGGTTGGTGCTACCAACCGGGACAAAAGCCCCCCTGCCTGGGCTCGGCGCACCGGCCACATGGAGTACCATCTGTCCCGGTTCGTGTTAGAACCGGGATTAAAGGGGGGAGGTATTAGTAACGACCCATTAGTCCCGGTTCACGAACCGGGACTAAAGGCCCTTACGAACCAGGACTAATAGGTGTTTTTCTACTAGTGTTGGAGAAATGGAATCTGAGGATGGTGTGGGTTGTGCATTATTCCCTTTCCCACTTATGATTTTGCTGGTCAAACTTGGGATGTGATCAAGAAGGTGGGGAAGCAACATAGTTTTAGTGGCGGTGCTATTGTTAAGTGCAACGGAATTTAGCAACAAAAATAATGCAGGAACAGTTTGAATATCTTAGTTTGCACTTCTGGGTAGTGAGTCCGGCACTTGGACGAGACTGCAAACTTGAAATTCTCATAGCTCCAAATTATTGGACACAACCTGATTTATAAGTTATCTTAAATTCCAACTTATGTGATGTAGACAATCTAAAATCATTACTTCTTTCGTAGGGAACATATATTGGTGTTTGATGAGGCAGATCAAATTCGTGATCGTGATTTGCAACCCCATGTTGACTATCATTTCTCTGATTCCCAAAGTTAGACCAGCTTACCAGTTTTTTGTTACATAGACGAAGTCACTTAAGGAACTAGCAAGCGTTAGCTTGAAGATTTCTGACCATTTAAGTGTGCATAAGCAGGCTACCATGGCCACCCCACATACCCTTGAACCGGTGTGCCATGATCGTGCCTCTTCAACTGTATGCTTTGGAATTTTATCAGAAGGCATTTGGAATAAAAACAGTAGGAAGGCTCGAACTTGCCCATCTTCTAATTTAGTGGTGCTCACATTTAGTCTTATCCATCACAGATTACCACACGAAATGTACAAGTTGGACAAATAACACAATGGGTATCATCATTTAGCCTACAATTTTGTATCTTCTCCTGCAATTTTAGTGTGCGAGTTTAGTATCATCTCCAGATTATTTGACAAATTATCTAGGGATCTGGAGATGTCATTTAGCTCTTAAAGCAGGTGATTAGAACTTACACCAAACCTTTCTTTGTTGATGTTGTTATTCTTGCTTGTTGGCACATTTGGAAACAAAGAAATGGTTTCATTCTCAATGACTAGGGTTCTTCAGTAGTAGTCATCTAAATATTACTCCCTCCGTTCCTAAATCTAAGTATTTTTAGATATTTCAGTATGGACTATATACGGAGCAAAATGAGTGAATCTACACTCTAAAGTATGTCTATATACATCCGTATGTAGTCCTTATTGAAATCTCTAAAAAGACTTGTATTTAGAAGTGGAAGGAGTAGTTTGTTAAAATATTCTGGGTGGTGAAGTCGTGAAGATACATGCCTCCCTGTTGTCATCTTTTAAATATTTTTTGCAGTAGTCATCATCTAAATCTTATTTTGTAAATTTTTTGTCATCATTTTAAACACGAAGCCCAGTGGGGGTATTTTCTCCGTAGTTCACTTATTATTTTTTCATGGCTATGCTGAGTGCAGCACTGCACACGATTCTGAAATATTTAATGTGAAAACATATTGCATTTGGGTTGGTGCCAGCGTTCTATGGAATTGTTTACAAAGACATGATGTTGGATAATGTGGAAACGGATTGATGCCCACACTTGCATTGGCAACTTGCGAAACTTCAAACAGCAGACAGGAAGCAACAAAATAGTTGTTGGTCTGACAAAATTAATAAAAATTGAGAGCAATGCTGCTGTTAGTCTACCATTCAAGGGCATGATCATAACCAGTGTACTGTTAATAGGCTTGTAAATCATTTTTATTGATTTTTTTTGTATCAGTCGAGAGTTCGAGACATGCATTGCGCAAGAAGAAAAGACAACATGGTGTATATATAAGTATGCATCAAATATTCATATCTATAATATGCTGATTGCTTTTCCATCTTTGGGGTGCTATTGCTGTCTTAGGACTTCCATATGAACCTCCAATTATTTTTTACCGCTTTCTGCTTTGAGTCAGGTCATGCCAGTTCATCCAACTGTTCACGCTCAACTACGTGTTGCATTGCAATTTGCAAGTAACCCTGCTTCAACAGAAGAGAATTGGGTGATGGACGTGATATCAACATGGTTATGGACTACCATGTATGTTCATACATATGTACACCCTTTGGCGTCGGGCCCGTCACCACCGCGGACTAGGCCGGCGGCAGCGGCGGCAGGAGGGGAGATGGGAGGGACCTGGCGGCGCTAGGGTTGGGGTCCCCTGGCGTCGCCCAAAGGAGGCAGAGCAAGGGGGGTGAGGAGACTCAACTTGGAACATGGTAATTTCTGTTTAGGCTCTTACCTTTTGTATTTGCACAATGGTTGATCTTCGTTTGGAATGTTCAGGTACATAAAGTTAGAGTAGTGGAGTAAAGCTTAAGATTTTTTTTGTATGATGAATTCCTGAGATGGAAAGCTTATACATGGAATAACTCGGTTTCTTGATCTGTACATAAAATATGTGTGATATTTGATCCAAGAGGAATATTGATTCATGAAGAATGATTTTCTGAATTATGTATGAGACAATAATTAAGTACTATACACTTTGTGTGAAATTCAAAATTTCAAGAAGGTTATCCTATATCTTTTTTTTGTGGGGGAGGGGTAAGGTTATCGTATATATGATTATATGTGTCAGCTGAGACGTGCGTTGTACGTGCAAGCTTACTAGTATAATAGATAAAAGTCCACTAGACATCAACCACGTGTGTGTTTCAGGCCGGTTAGAAATCAATTAGCCGTACGAGTATGTACATACATGTACATGTATGCTATGGCTAAAAGAGTTAATTCACGTGTGAGACAAGTTTACGTGCATGTGTCCTTTTTATCAGCGGCCAATCAATCATGTAGCTATACCAAGCTGTTTCGCATCGATATGTATTGTTGGTCAGCCACAAATTAATCAGCTTGTTAAGACGTACATACGGACGTGCTACAGTATGCAGAGTTAATATATAAGTCAGGCCTAAGTTTCACATATTATTATGTGACATATATGTGTGTTTTCGGCCGGCGGGCAATCAATCATCTAGCTAGCGTGGTTAGCTTGATATAGAAAGAATTAATCAGCTTTGTTGCTTTCTGTCTACGCGCATGTTGACATTAGTTCAATTCTTCCATCCATGGAGCGCCTTAGACGTGTGTCTTTGGACCATTATGTTCTCTTATTAGATAGTGGAAAGGATGGGATACCGTCATCAGTCATCAGATATTTCTTACTTTTATGATTTAGGCATCCCACTGCACATATATGCTCAAACAAAGACAATATGCAACTTTTCTTTTGCTTAAGTAAGATCTTTCAGAATGGCAACATGTGAGTGTTGCTTAATATCTGTACGTGCTGGCATCTTTATAATCCAGAAATAAGAGATGAAACCTCCACGGAGCCTCCTAAGAGCTCATCGACTCTCGGCCGTCGGATCAATTTTTTGATGCGTTCTGTGTTAGACCCAAAACGCTCGAGCTCACCAGAGAGAGAGAGAGGAAGACGAAGATGTTTTGTGCTGCGTAACACTTACAGCTTTTCTGCTCTATTCCTCTTCTTATTCAGCGATTACAAAGCTCGTAACTGAAAACGAAAAGCAAGGGCACGTCTGGGTTGTGAGCGCTGCCATCCCAGCGCTCCCCGCGCGTCGCCCGCGATGCGGCCATGACCGTCTACTTCGTGCCATCCCACGATGGGGTCAGAGCCGCGGAGAATCCTAACAAACTACGGCCAAGGCGCAGCTCAGCTTATTTGCTAACTGAAAGAAAAAAAACAACACTTTGTCGAAGACTGACAGAGAAACTACAGCTATGACTGACGAAACTGAAAAAGTTCAGCAACTGTTAACTGACAATCTCCCCCTTAATCAGTTGCTGATGTTGATCATGCCCAGCTTCGCCTGCAGCTCCTGAAACTTCACTCGAGGCAGTGCCTTGGTCATGATGTCCGCCAGCTGCTCGCCGGTGTGGATGTGGTCCACGGCGATCCTCCCATCTTGAACGCACTCGCGGATAAAATGAAACCGCGTCTCGATGTGCTTGGTCCTGTCATGGAAGACAGGGTTCTTGCAGAGTTGGATTGCCGACTTGTTGTCAATGAGAAGTGGAGTTGCTGTTCCCGGATCACCAAGTAGATTGCCAAGCATTCGCCATGTACTCTGCCTCGCAGGATGAAAGAGCGACCACCTTCTGCTTCTGGGATTGCCAACTGATCGCGCTCCCCCCGAAGGTGAACACAGTACCGGATGTGCTCTTTCTGTCATCAACATCTCCGGCGAAGTCTGCGTCACTGTACCCAACCAGCTGAGGTTCCACTTCTCCTTTCTTGTACCTGCACCCAAAATTCAGGGTGCCTGCTACGTACCTCAGCACCTGTTTCACCGCCGCCCGGTGTTCTGTCGTGGGCGCTTCCATGAACCTATTGATGAAACCGACCGCATAGGAGTTGTCCGGTCGCGAGTGCACCAGATAGCGAAGGCTACCCACAATGCTGTGGTAGAGTTTCCTGTCCACTGGAGGATTCGAGCTCTCCTTGCTCAATTTCATCCGTGGCTCCATTGGGATCTGAACTGGAGTGCAGCCCGTCAGTCCGGCCTTGTCCACGACCTTGGCCGCATAGCTTGCCTGCTTGAGGGTGATTGCGTCGTCGCCCTGGTGCACTTCGATGCCGAGGTAGTAGCTTAGCAGTCCGAGGTCGCTCATGGAGAAGACGGACTGCATCTGATGCTTGAACTGTGCAATGGCCTCCTTGCTTGAGCCGGTGACGATGAGATCGTCCACGTAGACACCAAGCAGTAGCCGCTCGTCGCCACTGCACCTCATGTACACGGCGTGCTCCGATGGACTCTTCTGAAATCCAAGCGACACCAGCGTGTCGTCCAACTTGATGTTCCAGGCGCGCGGCGCCTGACAGAGCCCGTACAATGCTTTGGACAGACGGAGCACCTTGTCTTCCTCGCCAGGGCGCTCAAAACCAGGTGGTTGCACGACGTATACCTCCTCCTGCAGCTCTCCGTTGAGGAAGGCGGATTTGATGTCCAGATGATGCACCTCCCAGCCTGCCTGTGCAGCGATTGCAAGCAGTAGCCGCACGGACTCGAGCCGTGCGACCGGGGTGAACACCTCGTCGTAGTCCACGCCTGCCCGCTGCGCATATCCCTTCGCAACAAGCCTTGCCTTGTGCTTGATGACCTCGCCGGCGGAGTTCTTCTTCAGTTTGAAAACCCACTTAAGTCCAATGGCTTGCTTGCCGGCGGGGAGCGTGGCGAGCGTCCACGTCTTGTTCTCATTGATGGACTGGATCTCATCCAGCATGGCCACCCGCCAGGCTGCGTGCGGCTCTGCCTCCTCGAATGTATTTGGCTCCTTTCCAGCCACAAGGAGGAGCTCGGCTGGATCCAGGATCACAGGCTCTGCCTGCTCGAGGACGGTGTCGAAGGAGCGGTAGCGACGTGGCGCCTCACGGGTGCCTAAAACGGTGTCTAGTGTGGCTCCAGGAGGAGGTGAGACGTAGCCGTCCCCCACCCCCTTTCCCTTGTACACCACAGGTTCTGGAGTGTGGGCGTGTACTGGCGTGTCTCCGCGCACCGTGGACGCGGGCGACGTGCCCCCAGACAGAGTGTGGGCGTGCCCCGGCGTTTCTGGACTCACCGCGGTCGCAATTGTTCCCATTTCTTGCTCCAGCTGCTGCGGCATGGCCGCCGCGGGTGCAAACTTGATGACGAAAGTGCCCTCCCCCGGAGTAGCTGTTATCCAGTTCCAGCAGGCCGACTCATCGAAGACGGCGTCGCGAGTGATGTGCACTCGTTTGCCCACAGGGTCGTAGACGTGCCACGCCTTGGACTGTCCGTGCTCGTACCTGATGAACACAGTGCGCAGGCTGCGGTCGTACAGCTTCTTGAGGCCCGGCCGTGTCACCTTGGCATGTGCGACGCACCCGAACGTGCGGAAGTAGCTCACCGCCGGTTTGTCGCCGTGCCAGGCTTCATACGGCGTCATGCCGCGCACCGCCTTTGTGGGCGCGCAGTTCAGTAGGTGAACGGCGGTGGTCACCGCCTCCCCCCAGAACTCGTTCGGCACTCCCTTCGCCTTCAGGAGACAGCGAGCCGTCCCGACGACTGTCTGGTTCCAGCGTTCTACAACGCCGTTTTGCTGCGGCGAGTACGGGGCAGTGAGCTGCCGACGTACACCACGGTCAGTGCAGTACTCCCCGAGTTCTGTTGAGGTGAACTCGCCGCCCCTGTCAGTTCGGAGCGCGCGCAGCTTGATAGAGGTCTCCACCTCGACCCCGGCCTGCCAGCGCTTGATCGCCGCGGTGCCTCGTCCTTCCTGCTCAGGAGCATGATCCACATGTAGCGTGACTTGTCATCCACGAGCAACAGGACGTACCTTTTTCCACCGTGCGTCGGCGGCGAGATCGGGCCGCACAGATCGCCGTGGACCAAGTCCAGGCGATCGCGGGCTCGGTAGTTCGCCTCCGTGGGGAACGGGGCACGGCGCTGCTTGCCGACAAGACAGCTATCGCAGACCTGGTCGGCGTGCTCGACCAGGGGCATGCCGCGCACCATGCCGTCCTGAGCCAGCTTCCGGAGCGCGTCGAAGTTCAGGCGGCTGTAGCGCGCGTGCCAGCGCCACGCGTCCTCACCGACCAAGGCCGTCAGGCACATGGGCCGCGTGATCTCCAGCTCGATGGTGTAGAGACGATTCCTCGATCTGGCCACCTTGGCGATGACGTTCTCTTGACGGTCGCGCACCACCATCATGCCGCTCCGCACCAGAGCGGTGCAGCCCGCCTCGTCCAGCTGCCCGACGGAGATGATCGAAGTACGCAGGCGGGTTATGTAGTATACCTTTGAGACCACGCGGTGACGCCCTCCGTGAGTGACGAAGACCACCATTCCGCGCCCCTCGATTTCGACCACCGATCCATCACCGAACCACACTGTTCCGGCGACGTGGCGATCCAGCTCCGAGAAGACGGTGGAGTTGCCCGTCATGTGGTTTGAGGCGCCGGTGTCCAGATGCCAAAGTGGCTCCTTGGTGTCGCCGGTGGCTCCGAGGCTGACCTCAGCGCCCTCCTCGTGGAGATGCACGAGCTGACCGCCTCCCGTGTCCAGTGGTGTTACCTGCGCCATGAGGAGCGCCGGATCCTCGTCCTCTGCGGCCGCAAGGTGCGCCTCGCCGCCCCCTCTTCCTTCATCTTCCTGCGGCACTCGCGAGCCCAATGGCCGCTAATTCCATAGTAGCGGCAGTTGCCGGAGCGCTTGGGCCCAGCCTTGCCGCCGCCAGAGCGGGCGGCACCCATCCGCGCGTTCCACTCCTCCAGAGTGAACAGGAGCTTGCTGCCGCCCTCCTCCTCGGCGTCCAGCTCGTACCGCTCCTCGGCCACCTTGAAACGACCGATGATCTCCTCGATCGATGTCGTGTCCAGGTCGACCAGATTGTCGATGGAGACCGCAAGCTGCGAGTACCGCTTGGGCACGATACGCAGCCACTTCTGGATCACGCGCTTGTCACTGATCGCATCCCCGAGCTCGCCGAGGCGTGTGCACAGTCCTGTGAGGCGCTTGGCCAGATCGTTAATGGACTCACCGGGTTTGTGGCGCAGCTGATCGAACTCCCCCCGCAGTGTCTGGGCCTTCGCGTCTCGGACGCGCGCAGAGCCCGCGTGCATGGCACGGATCGCCTCCCACAGCTCCCGGGAGGTCTGGTGCTTGCGCAACATGGGCAGCATCTCGGGGGGCACCGATCGGAGGATGAACTCCATCGCGCCCTTGTCGTTGCGGTACCCGAACACATCTTCGAGATCCTCCGCGCCCAGGATCGCGCGCCACATCCCTCTCGCTTGCATCCCGACTTCCATCAGGAGGCTCCACTCAGCGTAGTTGGTGCGGGTCAATGGTGGCACGTTGGCGTGACCCGACACGACCGGAGCGAACTGCCTCGCCACTGCCAGCTCGCGCCCTTGGCCGGCTACGGACTTTGGCGAGCCTTTGCTGCCGTCGTCGTCGGCATCCCCCGCCTTCTTCTTGCCATCATCACCTGCCATCACAGGACCCTAGCAACGCGGCTCTGATACCACTTGTTAGACCCAAAACGCTCGAGCTCACCAGAGAGAGAGAGAGAGAGGAAGACGAAGATGTTTTGTGCCGTGTAACACTTACAGCTTTTCTGCTCTATTCCTCTTCTTATTCAGCGATTACAAAGCTCGTAACTGAAAACGAAAAGCAAGGGCACGTCCGGGTCGTGAGCGCTGCCATCCCAGCGCTCCCCGCGCGTCGCCCGCGATGCGGCCATGACCGTCTACTTCGTGCCATCCCACGATCGGGTCAGAGCCGCGGAGAATCCTAACAAACTACAACCGAGGTGCAGCTCAGCTTATTTGCTAACTGAAAGAAAAAAAACAACACTCTGTCAAAGACTGACAGAGAAACTACAGCTATGACTGACGAAACTGAAAAAGTTCAGCAAATATTAACTGACATTCTGGACCGTTGGATATCGCTCCCGATCGACCTCGTCCGTCGGATCAAAAAAAGTTACTGCTGGAATGAATAGTTACCGTCTCGTTCGTGCCACCGCACGTAGTTACGCTGCCCCGCCGAGGGCATTTTCATAATTTCGCTCACAAGGGGTATAAAAGGGCCGGCTCCCGTGGTGAACCCTAGCATGCTCCTCTCCCCTCCCGCGCGCCTCCTCTCCCTATCTCTCTCTCGTTCCCCTCCCCTCCCGCGCGCCTCCTCTCCTCCCGCCCACATCACCGCCGCCACCCACCGCCTAGAACCACGCCGTCGGCATCCATCCGCTGCTCCGGCGGTGGCCAGATGCGCCGCAACAGAGCCCCCATCCCTCCCTCTCGTCTGCTCCACGTAAGTCGCCTGATTCCGGGAAGCCCCGACATCTCCGCCACCGCGCAGCACAGCGCTGAGCTCGCCTCGATCCGATGTGTCCTCTCCTCCTGCCGGATTCGCCGCTCATGGCCCCCCACCCGCGACCCTGCCCTGTGGTTAGGGTTTCGGGTGTTGGCTCCAACGCCGACGGCTACGTCCGGTGATTTCATCCCCTCCCCTCCTTCCTCCTCCTCACCTCTCTCTTCCTATCTCTAATCTCTTGTTTTGTAGCAGCGAATGACGAGTTGGCTGAGGGGATGATCATGGTGGCGGCCAGATCCGCCATGGCTACAGCAACTGCCACCTCTCAACTGATTTTAGGTGTGCAAGAGGTAGTCAGATTTTTGGCCATGGTCTTGGAGTAGATATTTCATTAGGTCATGAACTAATTGTTCTTCTAGCTTTACTACTGGTTACCGATCAGAAACCAAATTGCAGGTTTATTGACTAGAAACTAATTTAGTTTAAATATGATCTCCAATTGCAGGTTCATGGAATTGTCCTCAACGTCACTCAATTGGGAAAGATAATGCAGAGGGGTTGGAAGTAAATTGCAGTGTCTCTGATAGCACCAACTGCCATTTATGGATCCAAGGTAAGATATTTAGTTTTCTAAAATGATATGCATCATTGTTAAATGTTGGAATTAGGCAGTCCAGCAACAAACTTGATGGCAACATGCCTCCTAGGAATAATAAGGACATTCTTTATATAGAGGGAAAGCAAAGACATAATTGTTTCTTCTGGTTTATTGTTACTTTTTATATGTTGAGCGCGACTAAATCATTTATGAAATGCCATAATAAACCTATTATTTCTTACTATAGAAAGATAAAAAAGGTTCACCCTTAAGCACAAAACAGTCTGTCTTAAGATTGACAATTAGGGTGCGCAAGCATACTCAGCCATGGCACCTTGCTAAATGAAAATATTATTTTAGACTCCTGGTAATATATGCTTCCTTGCATTTGTTGCAAATTTTCCCACTTATGCCTTGCATTTATTGATTTCCCCCCTATGGTGTGGGTTGTAGTTGCTGTTGTATGATGCTTTTGTGGCTTAGGGATCGATGCTACTCCCTTTAAGATTGTTGCTTCCTGATTTTTCTTACCAGGGGTTGTCATCTAAAGTTGATTTTTATAGGAATCAGAATCTGTTCTTTTTTCTTCACCAGGAACTGGTCCCTAATTTGGCTGATGATCCTTTTCTTCCTATGGTATGTAGGCTCGTCGGCAGGGAAGTGCAAGGCGTAACTCCGACGTGGTTCCTCGCCGGTTGGACGGTGTTCAGGCGCAACCCGGTGCCCACTGAGTACTGCCTCGGCTACAACCTCCCTTGGCGAGCTCCATCTTCCTCCTGCTCATCTGCTTTGGCTACTACATTGGACATGGCCGTGGCTATATTGATGTCACTACTAGGAAAAGGCCTGCTAGTGGCGCACCAGTTTTGCCTACTAATGGCGCACTACTGGTGCGCCACTAGCACCATGCCATTAGAATTAAATACTAATGGCGCACCATGCAGTGCACCATTAGAATAGCCCACCGTGAGCCATTAGTATGCCTCCCAGGGGGCCATATGTACCCATGTGCTTTGGCATACTAATGGCGCACTAGGGTGTGGTGCGCCATTAGTGTCCTTTCTACAGTGCGCCATTAGTGTGCTGAGTGGTGCGCCATTAGTATGAATATTAGGGATTTTTTTCTTTTCTGATATTTGCACATGTTACAAAACATGTTACTGCACATAATATAGAGAGCACAACATATAAACAGCAGATTTATCGAATACAATAGAAGATTAGTCTCCGAATACAATTCATCATATTAGTGTCCGAATTTCAAATACCGAACAAAGTTATAACATTACAAGTCTTGAAACCGCGAGTAGCGAGTTTGTCTTCACATTACAAGTCGATATCGATCATCTAAACTACCATCACATAGAAGAGACCTGCAGTCATCACGATGAGCATAATCGCGATGAAACTGGTCTTCATCCGGTTCCTCCCACGCTCCCTCCTCTCTCCCGCTAGATACCGCGCGTATCTAACTTCGGCCCTAGTGGTGTACCCTTTGTAACTGTTACCGCTGAAACGGTGAACCTGTCTCTGACACTCCTCCCAGTCATCGTAGACTCCGGGAACCTTACCCTTGTACACGACATACGACGGCATCTCTATGCACTAGCCAAACAAAATGTTAGTAGCAATTCACAGAGATATACAAGTTCATTAAAGTTTAATATTACAACTATAACAGCATGATTCATGGTCCTTCCTAATAAATAGCGTCGATTACATATAAGTTGAACGACTGTCCAAACCAAAGAGATATACAAGTTCATTAAAGTTTGATATTACAACATGAGCCAATCGACATTTCAGATAGCATCCCTACTTTCGACTCGACTCAGGGGACCGGAGCGTGGATGAAGCCGCCGTCTTTCGTGATGGTCATGAAATCGCGGGCGTTGTCAGCCTGCATTTGTAGCGTTGTTTCAATGTCACTGTTGGACGGTTGAGATCTGAGGTAGAACTGCCCCGAGGTATGAAGGAAATCTTGATGGATGATTTCCGCAAACTCCGACTGGATGCGAAAGAATTCTTGTCTGATGTCCGCGTCCTGGATTGCCGACAAGCTAGTGGCCCAATCTTTGAGATTATCTGGTAGCAGAAGGTGATTATGGTCCCGTACAATTGCCCGCATGTCATGGAGGGTGTAGTTGGCATGCTTCTGACCGCCAGGCGGCTGCTTGACGCAGGGGAACGTCGTATTGTGGGTGAACACGTGCTTGCCGTACCTACTAACTAGCCTCTTGAAGGTGCCTCCAGATCTGGCGTAGCCGGGGAGAGCATCATCAAGAACTTTCTTCATATTTGTGTAGTCTATCTTCGACTCACGGTCCGGGTCAAAATACGTGGCCAACGAATATTTCGGGCTTAAGAGGATGAGTGTGCAATGTGTGTCACTGCACAAAACACAGAATGTTAGAAAAAAAAACGATCAAAATCTAAGAAACCATATGTTACTGGGCGGTGAGGGGATGACTTACTCGTGAAAGTAAGGCACGAGGAAGTTATCCTTATCTGGGTTTGCCAGAATAACGCCTTCGAGGCGTGAACTCGCGACTTGCTGGTCCCCAGCGCTACCCAAGATCTTGGCACACATGTAGAACGGGTCGACTATCATGATGTCCGGGGTCTTGTCTCGAATGATCCACATCTCCATACTCAGCGAGAACAGCCGAACGAAGGTGTAGTGCAGCGGATGAAGGTTAAACATAGCAAAGATGTCATCAAATCGCAGGATGATCGTACCCCCGATGGCGCTATCCACAAAGCCCTTGCCCTGTGGCACCTTGGCCACGAAAACCGGGTATGCCACATCATTCTGGGAGAGACGCCGCTTCTCCAAAGAAAGAACACTGTCATGCCGACTCCGCATAGCACTGGTTGCAGCATTGACCATAGTTGTGGGTAGCATCGCCCTACCCGCCAAATGCAACCTCCTCGAGATATCCTTAGGTGAAGGTGGCCCGTCCTGAGCACAGATCGTACTCTGTGCCGGCTGGCTCGTACCGGCGCCCTTGTTAGTCTTTCGTTTCCATCCCTTCTTCTTGATCTGCTGTAGTGGGATCGAGTTCTGCTCACAGACCGCCTTCTTGAGTGTGTTGGGGCTGATAATATTTCGCACCTCAGCTATCTGAGGCTCAGTGAAGGCGGCAGCTGGAGGCGTCTCCTGAGAACTGAACGCCAGACGACGCCTGTTGCAATTAGGTTTCTCCGCGGTACCAGCTAGATCGCGGTCGTCTTTTTCAGGGTTGGGTTCTTGAGAAGGAGGCCCGCAGAATTCGTCACCGTACCCATGTTCGGCAAAGTACTTATCGACGTTGGTAAAAGTACCATCGTCGTTGTCGTCGTCGTCCGGATCCTATGCCATATGCATGTCCGGAACCTGTGCCATAGGGATGTCCGGCATGTCCGGTAGCGTTGTGGCGTTCTTGCCATGGCTTGGCGCCGGCACGACTGGTGGTCTTGTCTGTGGGGTGTTTCCCCCCGCCCCAAACGAATCTGGCTCTTCGGCCAAAGAAGGGGCTAGCTTACGCAGGCGCTAAGGGTCATCTCATCATCTTCGTCAGCCCCAGCGGGTCGAATTGGAGGTAACAACTCGTCGCAGCCTGGCAGCACCCGAACCAGTTCAACCCAATACACTGTGGGTGGCATCGGATTACCGTGGAACACGGGGTTGCCCGGTTGAACGATTTTGCCCTTGGCGACATCGATCAACTCACCGCCCACGAAGTGCAGGATAGTGCATGGAACGTCGGCAGCGCCCTGCAAAAACATGTAGGGCGTCAGGGATGCCCAGTCAAAGGCAAGGAGATGAAGTCATCGGCCGAGAGGCTTAGTTACCGTGATGCCGTCGAGCTCGGCTAATGTCGAGGCACCGCCAATGGTGGGTGTGCAAATGACGGAGGGGCCGCTTGCTGGCGAGGTGCCGGCCGGCGTACACCCGCTGGGTGCATTAAGCTCCAATGCCCGTGCCGGCGCCGGAGACACGAATACCGCCTCCGCCGGAGACACCAATGGCGCCGCCTGCGCATTGTGCGAGTTGCTGGCCGTGAAGCTGGGAATCGGGGGCGGCCCCTATTGGATGATAATCCCCCAGTGCAGGGAATAATCGTAGCAATTCCGAAAGGTGGAAGTGATAAGTATGGATTGTCGAACCCACAAGGAGCTAAAGGTAAGATCAATATTCTCTCAAGCCCTATCTACCACTGATACGACTCTACGTGCACTGAACATTTGCTTCCAACTAGAAACAAGAAATAAAACTGCGTTGTGGGTATAAAGAGGATAACTTTATAAGATATCGGAGAGCTAAAACATAAAAGTAGGTGCTGTTATCTTAAAGTTAGAATAAAATACTAAATATTATAAATAGCGAGTGTGGAATAATGGTGGATCGGTGTGCGGAATTGTCCTAGGCAATTGTTAACAAGACCGATAGTCATCATTGCAATTTCATATGAGGGAGAGGCATAAGCTAACATACTTTCCCTACTTGGATCATATGCACTTATGATTGGAACTCTAGCAAGCGTCCGCAACTACTAAAGATCATTAAGGTAAAACCCAACCATAGCATTAAAGCATCAAGTCCTCTTTATTCCCATACGCAATAATCCCTCTTACTCGGATTTGTGTTTCAGTCACTCACGCAACCCACTATAAGTGAATCATGAACGTATTGCAACACCCTACAGCGGGAATCCCTCACGCTTGCGCGACACGGAGGGCACCATAGGACAGCATCAAAGTAAAACATACAACTCATACCAATCTAGATCATCAATCAACCCAAAGACAAAAGATATCTACTCAAAACATCATAGGATGGCAACACATCATTGAATCATAATATGCGGCATAAAGCACCATGTTCAAGTAGGGATTACAGCAGGGTGCGGGAGAGTGGACCACGTAAAAGAGATGAGGATGGTGATGATGATGGTGATGTTGATGAATACGATCACCACGGCGATGATTCCCCTCCCGATGGCACTCCGGTGCCACCAAGAGAGACGAGGAGAGGTTTTCCCCCTTGTGCTTCCTCCTCCATGGCTTTCCCCCTCTGGTCCTTGGCCTTCATGGTGATGATGGCCCCTCCGAGATCCTCCTCCATGGCCTCCGGTGATGATGGCCCCCTCCGGCAGGGTGCCGAAGAGGTCCTAGATTGTTTTCTCGTGGCTACAGAGGCTTGCGGCGGCGGAAATTTCGATCTAGGTTATATTTATAGGAATTTTTGGTGTTGGTTTCACGTCAGGGGGGGTCTCCGGGCTGTCCACGAGATAGGGGGGCGCGCCCTAGGGGGGGGGGGTGGCGCCCCCCACTCTGTGGGACGCCCGGGACTCTTCTGGCCCAACTCCGATGCTCCGTGGTTTTCTTTTGGTCCATAAAAAATCCTCAAAAATTGGCACGCCAATTGGTCTCAGTTTGGTATCCCTTTTCTGTAAAACACAAAAACAAGGAGAAAACAGAAACTGGCACTGGGCTCTAGGTTAATAGGTTAGTCCCAAAAATCATATAAAATGACATATAAATGCATATAAAACATCATAGATGGATAATATAATAGCATGAATACTTCATAAATTATAGATACGTTGGAGACGTATCAGCATCCCCAAGCTTAATTCCGGCTCGTCCTCGAGTAGGTAATGATAAAAGAAATAATTTATGAAGTGTGATTGCTAGCAGGTGCACAAGTTTGATCAATGATAATTTCAATCACCTTTTCTAGCATCAATATGTGTCATAATAGTAGCTTATCTCATAAAACTTTTCATGATCAAGTAACAATCTATTCACAATGTCAAGTATGGTTCAGAAACTTCATTGAGAACTAACAAACTATAATCTCAGTCATTGAAGCAATTGCAATTTATCATAACATCAGAAAGAGTCAAGAATAGAGCTTTTCAGCAAGTCCACATACTCAACTATCATATAGTCTTCTACAATTGCTAACACTCACGCAATACTTGTGGTTATGGAGTTTCAGCCGGACACTGAGAAAGATAGGGGCTTATTGTGTTGCCTCCCAACGTATTCACCTTTAGGTGATGTCAAAAATAATAGCCCATGCTAACTTACATCCAATTTGATATATATATATCATGATCTTTCAAACACGAGGAGCTTGCCAAAGGATGAAATGAAAAAGGGAAAGGTGAGGATCACCTTGACTCAAGCATACAGTAAAAACGTAAAGTAAAAGATAGGCCCTTCGCAGAGGGAAGCAGAGGTTGTCATGTGCGTTTAGGGTTTTATGCATAAAATCTTAATGCAAAATAACATCACTTTATATTACCCCTTGTATATGGACCTTTATTATGCAGTCCGTCGCTTTTATTGCTTCCACAACAAGATCGTACAAAGCTTATTTTCTCTGCACTAATAAGTTATACATATTTAGATAGCAATTTTTATTGCCTGCAACATGACAACTTACTTGAAGGATCTTACTCAATCCATAGGTAGGTATGGTGGACTCTCATGGCAAAACTGGGTTTAAGGATATTCAGAAGCACAAGTAGTATCTCTACTTGGTGCAAGGAATTTGGCTAGCATGAGGGGGAAAGACAAGCTTAACATGTTTGGAAGGTCAATGACAATATACTTTAACTGAGATGTGAGGAAACATAAACCATTACATTGTCTTCCTTGTCCAACATCAACTCTTTTAGCATGTCATACTTAATGAGTGCTTCACAATCATAAAAGATGTCCAATATAATATATTTGCATGTGAACCTCTCTTTCCTTATTACTTCCTATTAATTGCAACGATGACCAAAACTATGTTTGTCAACTCTCAACAACTTTTATGCCTCATACTCTTTATATGTGAAGTCATTACTATCCATATTATAAGCATATGAAACATATAAGAATTCAGATTTATGACATTCAATTCATTCCCCCATTTACTCATAGGATATACATGAAGCACATGAGTAAATGACAAACTACTCTAAAGGATATGAGTGAAGGACACTGAGTAGTCAAATAATTAACTAGCCATGGGAGGGTTCCCTTTGTTATCCAATATTAATATCCAAAGATTTTATTCAAACAACAAGTAAAATTGAAAATATGCTCCAAGCAAAACACATATCATGTTAAAAATAAAAATATAGCTCCAAGTAAGATGTACCGACAGTTTTGAAGACGAAAGAGGGGATGCCTTCCGGGGCAGCCCCAAGCTTAGGTGCTTGAGTCTTCCTTGAATATTAACTTGGGGTGCCTTGGGCATCCCCAAGCTTAGGGTCTTTCCACTCCTTATTCTCCTCATATCGATATCTCACCCAAAACTTGAAAACTTCAATCACACAAAACTTAATGGAATTTCGTGAGATAGGTTAGTATGATAAAGAGTAAACCATGAACTTTGGTACTGTAAAAGACAAGGTTCATAATTGTTTTCACATAATGCATACTGTACCATATAATTTCTACAATTTATATTGAGAAATATACGCCATATAAACTAGAAAACAAGCAAACTATGCAGTGAAAACAGAATCTGTCAGAAACAGAACAGTCTGCAATGATCTGAACAATAACCATACTTCTGCTACTCCAAAAATTATGAAATAAATTGGTGGACGTGAGGAATTTGTCTATTAATCTTCTGCAAAAAGAATCAACTCAAAATCACTCATCTGTAAAAAATGACAACTAATCTCGTGAGCGCAAAGTTTCTGTTTTTTACAGCAAGATCACATTAACTTTCACCCAAGTCTTCCCAAAGGTCTTACTTGGCACTTTATTGAAACAAAAGCAATAAAACATGATTAATACAGTATCTTAATCATGTAGACACACAAAAACAGTAAGGGTAAATATTGGGTTGTCTCCCAACAAGCACTTTTCTTTAATGCCTTTTAGCTAGGCATGAAGATTTCAATGATGCTCGCATAAAAGAAGAGAGTTGAAACACAAAGAGAGCATCATGAAGAATATGACTAGCACATTTAAATCTAACTCACTTCCTATGCCTAGGGATTTTGTGAGCACACAATTTATAGGAACAAAATTCAACTAGCATAGAAAGGCAAAACTAGTATAACTTCAAAACTTTAAGCACATAGGGAGGAAACTTGATATTATTGCAACTCCTACAAGCACATATTCCTCCCTCATAATAATTTTCAGTAACAACATGGATAGCAACTTTGTTCTGATACTCAATTGGAACCTCTTCCGAAATAGTGGAATACTAACTAAAGTTGACACTCTTCCAAATCCACTTTCATAAATGTCGTACGAAGATTCAACACCCTCCAAAATAGTGGGATCACTAATTCCTAAAGTTGACACTCTTCCAAACCCACCTTAAAGTATAGTATTATTCACACTCCAAAAGATATAAGTGAAGTTCCTGGAGCATTCTACAATTAATATAGACTAGCCAATATCCAAGCTCAAAATATATAAGTGAAGCGCACGAAGCATTCTATAAAACCATGTTCAAACGATTTAAGTGAAGCACAAAGAGCAATTCTATAAGATCATACTTAAAAGATATAAGTGAAGCACCTGAAGTATTATATAAATAAATGAATAGCTATCTCATACTAGCATGATTCTTAAAGAAAAATAAAAAACACAACGGACACAAATCATGTGAACAAAAACCGAGGTATACCGATATTTGTTGAAGAAGAAAGATGGGATGCCAACCGGGGCATCCCCAAGCTTAGATGCTTGAGTATTCCTTGAATATTTACTTGGGGGTGCCTTGGGCATCCCCAAGCTTGAACTCTTGTCTCTCTTTATTCTTCTCACATCGGTAACTCCTCGTTCTTCAAACACTTCATTCACAAAAGCTTAAACAAAAACTTGTGAGATCCGTTAGTGTAATAAAGCAAACTACCACTTTAAGGTACTGTAATTAACTCATTGTTTGTTTATATTGGTGTTAAACCTACTGTATTCCAACTTATCTATGGTTCATACCCTTACATACTAGCCATAGATGCATCAAAATAAGCAAGCAACACACGAAAAACGGAATCTGTCAAGAACAGGACAGTCTGTAGTAATCTGGAAGTTTAGTGAAATTTTGTAACTCCAAAAATTATGAAATAAATTTGAAAATTTGAAAAATTTGTACAGAAGCAATGTGAAAAAAAGTTTCAGACCCATTTGACTTTCCATTAAAAAATGTAAATTCATGCACTACAGCCAAAGTTTCTGTTTTTGTTCTGCACATAGTAAGCAAGCAATCTTATCATACTAAAACCAAAGCTAGGCACATTATTTTTCTAATACAAATGATATATACAAGGGGATAATTATTTACAGAGAAACTTCCATGAAAAATTCTACATTGTTTCCGTGAGCATGAACAGAAGTGCTCAAGGTCGACCCTCACTTCTTCAATGCTTAACTTTCCAATCACTTCTCTTTTTGAAAAACTTTTTTAGGCATCAGAGGCAAGTAAATATTTTTTGGTATTTTCATTCTTTTGAAATTGTTTTTTGTATGTTTCACCTACAACTAAACAGAAACAAAAAGGAAAAACAAAATCTACTTAGTGAAGGAAGCAAACAAGCACACACGAAAATATCAACCCCACGCTATTGCTCCCCGGCAACGGCGCCAGAAAAGAGCTTGATAATCCCCAAGTGCAGGGAATCATCGTAGCAATTCCCAAAGGTGGAAGTGATAAGTATGGAGTGTCGAACCCACAAGGAGCTAAAAGTAAGATCAATATTCTCTCAAGCCCTATCTGCCACTGATACGACTCTACGTGCACCGAACGTTTGCTTCCAACTAGAAACAAGAAATAAAACTGTGTTGTGGGTATAAAGAGGATAAATTCGTATGATATCGGAGAGCTAAATCATAAAAGTAGGTGCTGTTATCATAAAGTTAGAATAAAATACTAAATATTATAAATAGCGAGTGTGGAATAATGGTGGATCGGTGTGCGGAATTGTCCTAGGCAATTGTTAACAAGACCGATAGTCATCATTGGAATTCCATATGAGGGAGAGGCATAAGCTAACATACTTTACCTACTTGGATCATATGCACTTATGATTGGAACTCTAGCAAGCGTCCGCAACTACTAAAGATCATTAAGGTAAAACCCAACCATAGCATTAAAGCATCAAGTCCTCTTTATTCCCATACGCAACAATCCCTCTTACTCGGGTTTATGTTTCAGTCACTCACACAACCCACTATAAGGGAATCATGAACGTATTGCAACACCCAACATCGGGAATCCCTCACGCTTGTGCGACACGGAGGGCACCATAGGACAGCATCAAAAGTAAAACATACAACTCATACCAATCTAGATCATCAATCAACCCAAAGACAAAAGATATCTAATCAAAACATCATAGGATGACAACACATCATTGAATCATAATATGAGGCATAAAGCACCATGTTCAAGTAGGGATTACAGCGGGGTGCGGGAGAGTGGACCACGTAAAGGAGATGAGGATGGTGATGATGATGGTGATGTTTATGAAGACGATCACCGCGGCGATGATTCCCCTCCCGATGGCACTCCGGTGCCACCAAGAGAGAGGAGGAGAGGTTCTCCCCCTTGTGCTTCCTCCTCCATGGCTTTCCCCCTCTGGTCCTTGGCCTTCATGGTGATGATGGCCCCTCCGAGATCCTCCTCCATGGCCTCCGGTGATGATGTCCCCCTCTGGCATGGTGCCGGAGAGGGCCTAGATTGATTTCTCGTGGCTATAGAGGCTTGCGGAGGCGGAACTTCCGATCTAGGTTATTTCCCGAAGGTTTCTATATTTATAGGAATTTTTGGCGTTGGTTTCACGTCAGAGGGGTCTCCGGGCTGTCCACGAGATAGGGGGCGCGCCCTAGGGGGGGGGGGCGCCCCCCACTCTCGTGGGCAGCCCGGGACGACCCCGCACTACTGCTTTCCGTCTCCTGCGGAAGGAATATGAACCATTTAGAAATTTGGCTTCATTAATTAGAATGCAACCATATGGAGCTAATTACGCGGGGGTGTATTCCTTACCAGAACAAGCTCAAGCGCTTTGGTCTTCGGATCCGCGGTAAGCTCCTTTGTTATCGGGTCCTCCTTGTACCAGGCCCTGACAAAGTTCCTGGTCTGCTTGTCACGGTATTTCTCGAAGCGGGGCGGTAGGCCCTGCTCGGCACGCTCCGCGTCCTCCTTGTCCCATATAGGCTCCGCCACTCTGTAACCGCCGGGACCGAGTTGGTGGACCCCTAAGTTCAACTCCCGCATTTCTTTCCCCCGTTGACTAGATTCCACGGTTGCGCTGCACTCGCACTTGATCTTGAACTCCTTGTAGTCATCTTCGCTGATCGAAGGATATTTCGCCTGGATCTTCTCATAACTATCACCTTTTTCAGTCATTCTCTTCACCGAGCTTCTCCATGTAGACATGGACGTGCTCATCCTCGTGAGGGCAGCATTATTCACTTTATTCCCTAAGAGGCGTGTGTTTGCAAAGTCAGCGGGGAACTTGTATCGTTCGTGCAGCTTCGTGAAGAGGAGGCTGTGCAAATTCCCTCGGTCCTTATGCCTTAGGTTCTCGGTGTTGATCGAGACGGTGCTCCGGAGAATGCACCCGAGCTGAACCGAGTACCCCGTGACCAATTCTTTGGGCGCCGTTGGATGCCCGTCGGAGTTCAATTCAGTAAATTCCTCCTTGACGGTGCCGAGCACGTTCGGGCGCCGGTCCTTCTGTTGCCTCTTCGGTTGGCTGCCATCTGTGCGTGCACTGCCATCATCAGTGGTGGCGTCCTCGGCGGCACCATCAGTGGTGTCATCCCCGACGCCACTAGGGGTTGTGTAGTCAGGATCGTGTCTTCCGCGGCGTCCTCATAGCGGTGAGGTTCTTCCTCCATCTCCTGGGACAGCTCCCAGAATTTCTTGCCGCCCGAACCGCCGACCTCATCGTTGTTGGCCATGTTTCGCTCTAAATAGGAAAAAAGTTTGGTCAATAAGTTGCTTATTGTCAAGGAACAAGATCATGGTCTCATCATTTAGGGTTTGTCGACACCGAGGCATCCTAAAAGCTAAGCTTTTATCATTTAGGGTTTGTCGACTCCGAGGCACCCTAAAAGCCTAAGCTTTCATCATTTAGGTTCTTATCAACACCGAGGCACCCTAAAAGCCAAGGTTTTATCATTAGGGTTTGTCGACGCTTGGGCCTACTCACTTGGCTCTATTGCCACCTATGGTTTAATGCAGCAAGAATGGCGGGGCAGTTGATCCTACTTAATTAAGTACTTAGATACCCCGACCCATGCATTAGTCGCAAGTACCCCATATGTCCTATTTTTAGCAAAGGTCATGCTGAAATTCACGGAAAATTTTAGCATGACCTTTGCTAAAAATAGGACATATGGAGTACCCGAATTTGGCGGAATGGAAGTTAATCGACATTCTGGCAAACTCAAGGGCCTCTCGGGGTACCTGCAAAATCATTATCCCCGCGTAATGAAGTTGCCAATGGGTCATTTCAGAAGATCACAAGTAGCATCATCACAAGTACAACATCATCACAAGTACATCAGTAGGGATATTTTTATGATACAAGAAGAAAGCAGCCACAACTACAGTAAAAACAGGCAACTACACACACAGGAGTTGTAAAATATCCCTGGTGCTGTAACTTGTGCCGCACATCCATCGACAAATTTGGGTAGAGACATGACACATCCTACTATTCTTTTTTACATAAACATTGTAATTAGTCAAGACAACTTCTCTCATATTTTTAAACTTCCATTTATTTTAATCTACGGTAGAGACATGCCATCATCACCCTCCAGAAAAAACCAACAAATATGGCATCAGAAACATACGTGCCACCTATCAGAAAATATAGAAAAGAATGCACATAGTTATAAAGATTACTATTCGAGACTTTGTAGCGAGCTCTGGTTTCTCTTAATGGCAATTTGGGTGAACCTTTCCATGCAAAAAAATTAAACTTTTATACAGATTTTGGACCCCATCATATGCTAAGCAGGTGTGATGGTTCAGGCTTAATATATTTCAAGCAGCAGATGAGGTGCAAACAAACATTTTTTTTAAACAAATTGTGTGGGCTATTTCAAGACATTGCGGCTCGAGTGCTTCAGAATGGCTGTGAGATGAGAACTAACAGAATGCATGAATATTCATGAGGGTTTAGTAGTTGACATGTGAATTGGCAACTAATTTAGATCCAGGCAGTAGCACCAACTTCAAGCCCTGGAACTGAGTGAATGAAAATTACACAACGAAGCCACACACATGCACATAGCAACGGTAGAAATGAGGAATCATCTTTGATCTCAGAAATGCTTTCTTTGACTTCATTTATGATACAAGAAGAAAGCAGCCACAACTAAAGTAAAAACAAGCAACTACACAAACAAGAGTGGCAAAATCTTTGTGGTGCTAGAAATTGTGCTGCACACCCATTGGCTCCTGGCTCTCAGACACTATTCCATGTGCTTTTTTAGTTTCAGCATACGAGAAAGGAAAAACAGAGTAGGAAAGTAGAGCTACGGAACAAAACAGATCAACCGAAGCAGAGACAGTATTTAGGAGGTGGGGGGATTGTTTTGATTCACTCACTCAACCCCCCAAAACAGATCAACCGAAACAGATCAACAAAACAGATTAACTTGTGCCCTCTAATGACTCACTCAACTTAACAGATCAACAAAACAGTGTTTTTCCATGGTTTTTGAATGAAAACATTATGACAGCTAGCAAAGACAGGACCATGTCATTATCCTGGCAGTCCACTATATATTTTTATGACAAAATACATCATTATCAGGGCACATTATGGCCATTTTCTTACATGATGCTAACTGTACCTTACTGAATTTTTTGACAGTAGCTAACTGTATTTAGTAATTTTTCTGTAACAGTCTTGCCCCTATTTGAAGGACAAGTAAATAGATACAATGGATAACTTTGGCACAATCCTAAGGCACAATCTCTGACTAATTCATCACTGTAGGCCAGCATGAAACACACTCCTCCAAAAAAAGCCTAAAATTCCACTATTATTGCTTGTAAAAAAATCCTAAAATACACTAGTATTGCCTCTAAAAAAGCCTTAAAAGTCCACTATTATTGACAATCAAAATATGATCTGAACTGTAAGGAGTTAACTGAAAAATGAGTGTTAACTAAAGTTTTCCAATACAGATCATAACTGAAGTTATTCAAAGAATATAGTGACATCAAATGCAGTTAATTATTCTTAATTGAATCTTAGTTTGTATTGCTGTCAGAGATTCACACATGCTCCCCTAATTATTTTGTCTGTATCTTTAGATTATCTACTTTAGGCACAATCATACACAATTCTGACTGTACTATAACAATTGTACTCCATCAAAATGTTGAAATTTTGACATTCGGAGGGTCACCTGCGTGGTGGTGCCTATCAACGCCGTTGAGCTCGCGCGGTGTGGTGAGCTCGCCGGAGATGGACGGGACCTGCACAGCGGTCGAGACTCAGAGCAGAGGTTGAGGGCAAGAGGAAGAAGAAGAAGAAGAAGGAAGTGGAGGGGAGGGGCTCACCTGCAATCGAGGGCGTACACGGCGCCGGCCGGCCGCCTTGGACCCAGAGGAAGCCGCGGTCGTGTCGGATCCCTAGGGCTCGGGGCCGGCACAAGACCACGCCGCAACAGAGCAGAGAAGCGCACGGACGGCGGCATCGCGTGGCCTGGCTGAGCTGAGTTAGAGGCGGTCGTGGTCTCCTCCTCCTCGTCGTCCTTCTCCTGGTCCTGCTCCTCCGGCTCGGGGCGCGGGGGCGCGGGTGCGGTGGCGCGGGGGACCTGCAGTGGTGGGGGGCGCGGAGGCGGCGGGGGTGGAGTCCGGCGGGGGTCGGGGCGGTGGATTCGTGGGTCGGGGCAGCGGGTGGATCTGCCGAGGGAGAGGGACGAAGGGACCTGGCGAGGGAGAGGGAGGAATTAGCTAGGAGGGGGGGGGGGGAAGATTACTAATGGCGCACCACCGATCGGTGCGCCATTAGTAATCTTTTTTTCTAGATAGCAATGGTGCACCAGCAAGAGGTGCGCCATAAGTAAATTTTTTAAATTTTGTTGCATCTAATAATTTTTTAGAAAATGAAAATGAATATGAAATAGTAATAATTTTTTATAAAAATAGTAACAATTTTTTTAAAAATATCATCAAATTTGTTATTTGAAAATATTTATGAATATGAAAAATATCATCAAATATATTATTTGAAAATATCATCAAATTTGTTATTTGAAAATATAATCAAATTTGTTTTTTGGAATTTTAGTTGCATTCATTTGTGATGGTGGAGCGGGCGTGGAGGGTGCGGGGAGGGTACAGGCGGCGGCGGTGGAGCGGGGAGGTGCGTGGGGTCATCGTCGGCGGTGGAGCAGGGAGGGTGTGGGGGTCGTCGGGCGGTGGAGGCGGGGAGGTGCGGTGGTCGGCGGCGGTGGAGCGGGGAGGTGCGGGGGTGCTCGGTGGCGGTGGGAGCGGGCTGGGGAGGTGCAGGGGTCGGCGGTGGTGGAGGCGGGGAGGGTGCGGTGGGTCATCGGCAGCGGTGGAGCTAGCGGGGGAGGGTGCGGGGGGGATCGAAATCGAGATGGAGGGGGATAGTGATCGAGATGGAGGGGGATCGAGATTGAGTGTCCTCGTGAATATTTAATTTTTTTTCATACTGAATATGAAAAAATATCATCAAATTTGAAAAAATATTCATGAATTCAAAAAGTGCCCATGAAATTTTAAAATATTCATAAGTTCAAAAAGTGCCCATGAAAATACAATCGAGAAATGAAGGCTACAATTAAATACAATCGATCTTAGCTAGCTGTCGGTAATGAAGAAGCATTAGTCCACTTGGGAAGCCAGTACCCATGGCTCATTTTCCGCGGTGACGTTTGCGCCCGCGGTCTTGGATTTGGCTTCGGGTATAACCATGGTGGTGAAATACCGGTCTTCTTTTATGACGCTCTTGGCCCATCTGACATGGAACATCGGGACCTTCTCTCCAGCGTAGCTCAGCTCCCAGATCTCCTCGATCCTTCCGTAGTATATGTCCTTGTCGTTACCGGTGTAGGATTCCATCATTAACCCGGAGTTCTGATAACCATCGCTCTTCATGTCCTTTCCCTCGGTGTAGAATGTGTAGCCGTTGATATCGTACGCCTCATACGTCATCAGGTTGTGCTCGGCATACGTGACAAGGCGAATATGAGTTGTTCTTCCGCGGAAGAATCCTCATGTAAAAAGTACGACGAAGCTTCTGCTTGAACCAACGCGTGAAACATGAGTTGTGCTCTTTGATTATATCTCCGTCCGTCCTCTATTGGCCTCGGTCATTGTACGTCTTCTCAATAAAGGTTTTGTGCTCTACCACCCAAGGATCGACCACGTCTATGTGTTGTAGCGCGACTAGGTTTGCTCTTTCAAAGTCGGCGAGTCGACCCTCGAAGTCGACATGCATTTCGCGGCGATCCTCACGTGACCCCATCGAGCGAGCCTGCCGAGGTGCCTGTTGACAGGTAGACCAACGGGGTTCTCGATGCCTAGATAAGTCGTGCAGTAGGAGATGCACTCTTCGCTCAGAAAGCCCCCGCTATGCTTCCCTCTGGACGTGAGATGTTGCGAACGTATCCTTTGATGACACCATTCATCCTTTCGAATGATATCATGCTGTGCAGGAACGTCAGCCCGAGTTGGATGATATCCTCCATGATATGGACCAGCAGATGCACCATAACGTCGAAGAATGCGGGCGGGAAGTACATCTCAAGCTTGCATGGTATCACCACGATCTCTTCCTGTAGGCTTCTGAGTTGCCTCACGCCAACCGACTTCCGAGAGATGACGTCGAAAAAGTTGCATAGGACAAATAGCGTTTCACGGACGTGCGCATCCATGATCCCACGGATTGCAACTGGAAGTATCCGCGTCATCAGCACGTGACAGTCGTGAGACTTCATCCCGTTGAACTTCTACTTCGCTGGGTCTAGGTATCTGCTTATCTCTCCCGCGTAACCGTAAGGAAGTTTTACTCCTATAAGGCAGGTGAAAAACTGATCGATCTACTCCTGACTTAGAGTGAAGCACGCGGGAGGGAAGTCATTTCCGGTCTTCTTGGCCTTTTTGCCTTTGCGACGAGTTTCCGTGTCCTGCTTCGCCTCATCATCATCATCATTAGCGTGAAGCTCCTCCCTGATGCTCATTGATTTCAAGTCTGCCCTTGCTTTCGGCCCATCTTTGGTCCTCTCTGGCATGTTGAGCAGGGTACCAAGCAGACTCTCGCACACGTTCTTCGTGATATGCATGACATCAAGGCTGTGAGGCACACGGTGGATCTTCCAGTACGGCAAGTCCCAGAAAACAAACCTCGTTTTCCATACCTTCAGCAGCGGCTCTGGCGCCATTCGCTTCTTTCCCGGCTCTGGCGCCTTTTGCTTCTTTCCCGGCAGTGGGCAATCTTTCCAATTTTTCAACAGCTCGTCTATTTCCTCGCCGCTCCTCGTAAGCGGGCGTCTTCGGGGTTCGGTTTCACCATCGAACAGATCCTTGTGTTTCCTCCATGTGTCATCGTCGCGAAGCCACCTTCGATGTCCCATGAACATAGTTTTCAAAGACCTGGGATCTCTATCTAGCTGGCGATACGTTGTGTGATCCATGCACCTAACGCATCCAGAAAATCCGTGGACCACCTGCCCCGCGACATATCCGTAACCGAGATAGTCGTGCACCGTCGTGAGAAGTGGGGCTCTCATAGGGAAATATTCTTTCTCTGCGGCGTCCCACATATTAACTGGCGTTTTCCACAGCTTGTCTAGCTCCTCTTTCAGCAGCCCCAGATACATATTGATGTCGTTCCCTGGTTGTTTCGGCCCTTCAATTAGCATACTCATGTGAATGTACTTCCTCTTCATGCACAACCAGGGGGGAAGGTTGTACATCCACACAAACACAGGCCAGGTGCTATGTGTGCTTCTCTGGCTACCAAACGGATTGACTCCATCGGTGCTCGTGCCCAGCATGATGTTCCTTGGATCCTTCCCAAATTCTAGGTGTTCGAAGTTCAACGCTTGCCACTGGCTCCCATCCCTAGGGTGACTCAGCATCTTGTCTTTTTTATTTATCTCCGGATCATTTGCGTCATCTTCTCGCTTCTTCTCCTCCCTATCCGCGTGCCAATGCAGGAGCTTTGCCACCTTATGGTCCGCGAAATACCGCTGCAGACGAGGAGTGATCGGAAAGTACCACACCACTTTTCGAGGAGCTTTCTTCCTCTTCTTGTATCGAGTGATGCTGCACACCGGACATATGGAAGACTCCACGTGCTCGTCCCGATAAATGATGCAATTGTTCATGCACACATGGTATTTCACGTGCGGTAAATCCATAGGACACACGATTTTCTTCGCCTCCTCGAAACTGGTCGGGCACTTGTTCCCCTTGGGAAGACGTTCGCGCCAGAATGACATGTTCTCGTCGAAGCATGCGTCAGTCATTTTGTGTTTTACCTTCATCTCCAGAGCCATGAGCGTTACTTTCAGGCGGGTATCCTCGGGCCTGCATCCTTCATACAATGGAGTAACCGCGTCTATCTCTAGTTGATCCAGCTTGGCTTTCTCTCAGGCGGCAGCTCTTGTGTTATCCGTCTACTTGAGAAGCAACTCTTGAATATGAGGGTCTTGCACCCAGCCCAACGATGGTCCATCGTCGTCTGCTCCAGCATCTTCATCTTCATGATCATGCCCTTCGTCTGCTCCGGCATCTTCCTCATCATCATGTCCGGCATCCTCTAAATGATGACTGTGTACAGCATCACCGTCGTGATCATGTCCTGGAGATTCTTCGTCTTCTCGCCCGCCTTCGCCGCGGTTGTCTTGCTGCCCTTCCTCAATTCTTGCCCGGCCCCCATGGACGACTTCATAATCATCTTCATCACCTTTCCACCGATAGCCATCCATGAAACCACGCAAGAGCAGGTGGTGATGAAGTCATGTACCTAGGGTAGGGTCATGAACCTATCTAAGATACCCTCCCCAAGGACATCTCTTAAAGAAAACACCTTTCAGTCGACCTGGAAGGATTCCACTCGACGGACTTGAAGACACTCGACCACCAGTCAACCACTCGACCGCGAGAAGATCTACAGCCAGTCTTCATGCAAACGGTCGGTCATTAAGTGGCTTTATGGTCATCATAGCACTTTATGTGGGACGTTACCAGCAACTTCCTCTCTTAATATACCTTAATCCCTACATAACTGAGGGCTGGAGGGGTCTGGTGAACTCTATATAAGCCACCCCCCTCCTCAGTGTAAAGGGTTCGCACCCCTGTAACTCATACGCACATAATACATTCGACCGCCTCCGGGCTCCGAGACGTAGGGCTGTTACTTCCTCCGAGAAGGGCCTGAACTCGTAAACATCTTGCGTATACAACTACTCCATAGCTAGGATCTTGCCTCTCCATACCTACCCCCATTCTACTGTCAGACTTAGAACCACGACAGTTGGCGCCCACCATGGGGCCGGTGTCTTAGCGACTTGTTGGAGAAGTTGCAGTTTTTCCGATCCCATTCATCATGTTTTCAGGTGGAGTTTTGGTTGAGGGCCGCGAGATCCGTCTCGGTGCGCTCACGTTCATCGCCGGCGACTCTGCTTGGTTGCAGGAGGCTCCACTCGACGTCGACGCACTCCCCGTCCGCGAGGCAACACACTTTTGCGCGTGCGTCCGCGACGTCCTCCTGCGGTAGCCGTCGACCCAGTATCGGTCGGCTCTTGTGCCGTCATCCCTCCTAGTCTCTCGCCGGGGAAAGCGCTCCGGTCGGTCGAGGCTTCAGCGGTGGGTGAGGCATGCGGTGGCCCGCTAGTCGGCCACCCCTCAAGTCGCGGCAATCGAGCTCGACGAATCTCTCTACGGCCTGTTCGATCTGTTGACTGGCTCCGCAGAGACTGCATCCCAGTGCGATAGCAGTGATCCAGCGGCGGAGGTTCTGATGGTCGACGGACCACGTAGTCCTCCTGGTTTCCCCCGCGTCGACGGAGGCGTTGGCGGAGGCGAGCTGGCGCAGGCTCACGAAGAGTACCAACCCGAGCCCCTCACTTCGCTACAGAGGGAGGAGCTTCGCCGCCAGAACATGGATGCGCTTCACACTCCTATCGTTGGAGAAACCCCCGAGGCCCATGCCTTAGAAGATGCGCGTTTGGCCAACTTGGCTGAGCGCACTCGACTGGAAAATCTCCAGCGAGTGCTCGACGAACGAACGCAACAACGGGTCCCGTCGTCCAGTCGACGTCAACTCTTTCCACAACTGACTCAGGTATACCGAACTCCCATTCAGAATCTAGCAGCTGCAGCCCGTATAGCAGAGTCCATTTAGCCTTCCCAGTCAGAGGCTGGCAGAGGCTTACTCCAGATCGAAGAATTGGTCCGGGCAGCAGGAGATCAAAATCCAGCTATATCGCAGTCGCGGAACAGGATTCACAGCAGATCCGTCGCTACGAATACAGTCCAGTCGACACATAGCCCAAGATCACCCCCAAGGCCTGAGGGACATGGAGGCCGGCGTGATCAGTATGAGGACCGATTCGATCGTGATGATCAACGTCGAGTGCCCACTCCTCCCCTAAGGGGTGGGTCATATGCACCTCGACAGCAAGATGACATACGTCAGCACAGTGTTGGGCGAAGGATTCCAGTCGACCCTAGGGAACCAGGCTTTGATGCGAGATCCGTCATCGTTCAAGGTCTGGTCGACAGGAACAGAGCTAACCGAGAAAGCCATACAATAAATGCGCCCATCAGCAGCAGAGTACACGTCTCAGGACCAAAGTGTTTTAGCAGAGCCATCAAAGCCACGGTGATTCCTCCCAACTTCAGGTTGGCGACTGGAGTCAGTAAGTTCACTGGTGAGCCCAAGCCGGATACCTGGCTTGAGGACTACTGAGTGGCTGTCCAGATTGGCGGCGGCAACGATGAAGTGGCCATGAAACACCTGCCTCTTATGTTGGAGGGATCGGCCAGAGCATGGCTGAATCAGTTAGCACCCAACATCATTTACACTTGGGAAGATCTTGCCCAAGTGTTTGTCAGGACATTTGAAGGAACTTGCAAGCGGCCAGCAGGGTTGACAGAGTTGTAGTCGTGTGTGCAGAAGTCGAATGAAACTCTGAGGGATTACATCCAGAGATGGATCACTTTGCGCCACACAGTAGAGAATGTATTTGATCATCAGGCAGTCTGTGCTTCAAGGAAGGCGTTAAGAACAGAGAGTTGAGTCTGAAATTCGGTCGGACCAGAGACATGACCCTGAGTCGAATGATGGAGATTGCCACCAAGTACGCCAATTGCGAAGAAGAGGATCGGCTCCGGAGTGACAAGTACAAGTCAGCCGCTAATGAAACCGGGGGAGGGAACTCCAGTCGGAAACAGAAGCGGAAAGCCGAGCCAGCTGCTCCTAGAGAAGCCTTAGCTGTGACTCCAGGAAAGTTCAAGGGAAAATCCATGGGGCCTTGGAACCCCAAGAAAGTGAAAGACCAAGATGTAAATGATGTGTTGGACTTGCCATGTCACATTCACACGAAGAAAGATGAAGAGGGTAAACTCATTTACCCAAAGCATACCACTCGACAGTGTCGGCTCTTGATTCAGCAGTTCCAGGGGAAGCAGCCCAAGGACAAGGAGAAGGAGTCGGACAAAGTTGAGGACAAGGAAGATAGTGACGGTGGATACCCCCAGGTCAATTCCACCCTGATGATTTTTGCTGACGTTGAAAGCAAAAGTCGATTGAAAGTTATCAACCGAGAAGTGAATATGGTCGCTCCGGCGACACCCAGTTATCTGAAATGGTCGCAGACCGCCATCACGTTCGACCAGTCTGATCACCCGACACACATAGCCACCCCTGGGAGGCAAGCGTTGGTGGTCGACCCAGTCGTCGAAGGCACTCGACTAACTAAGGTTTTGATGGATGGTGGCAGTGGCCTGAACATACTGTATGCAGAGACGTTGAAAGGGATGGGCATTCCGATGTCCAGACTCAGCACCAGCAACATGAGCTTCCATGGAGTCATTCCTGGAAAGAAGGCTGAGTCACTCGGCCAAATTGCTCTCGATGTGGTTTTTGGTGACTACAAGAATTTTCATAAGGAAAAGTTGACCTTTGAGGTCGTGGATTTCCAGAGCCCTTATCATGCTATCCTAGGGAGGCCGGCATATGCGCGTTTCATGGCTCGACCATGTTATGTGTACCTCAAACTGAAGATGCCAGGTCCCAAAGCACTATTAGGAAAAACCTTATACACAGAAGTTTATCAGTAGCGCGGTCTAAAATGAGGCGCTACTACTAACTAGTAGTAGCAAGGGTATAAAATCCTCGCTACTACTAAGTTGATAGTAGTAGCGAGGGGTATAAACAGGTGCTGCTACTAAGTGTTCTTCACCGTGCCCTCCAGGATAAGCAGTAGTAGTAGCACGGGTTATAAACCCACGCTATTAGTAGTAGCGCGGTGTATAAACCTCACGCTACTACTAAGTTATCTCCATCGTGGCTCCCGCGACAGGCCGTAGTAGCAGCGTGAGGTGTAAACCCAACGCTACTACTATAGAACCACGAACACATGTATACACACATAGCTCGTGGAGGCCGAAGCCCAAATTCCCCACCGTCTCGCCTGACCCATGCCCCGTGCCCCGGAACCCTAGACGCCACTCCGCCTCGCCATGCCACCGCGGCCGTCCCTCCAGTCGCTCCTCCGCGAGCTCCGGGGGCTCGGGCCTCCTCCTCGCCGCGCGCCGCCGCTTCCCTGTCGCCTTCGCCGCTGCGTGGGGCCAGCGCCTCCGCCTCCTGCACTGCTTCTCGTCCCAGCCCTCCGCGCCGCGAAGGAGCTGCTCTCCACGCCCGACGACGCCTCCCCCGCCTCCACCCCCGCGCCCAAGTTCTGGCCATGCTGCTTGCTGCCGTCGATTGATCTGCCATGGCAAGCCGTGGGAGGAGAAGGCAGGAGGAGCGTAAAGAGGCATTTCATTTTCAGGTATGTACATGGACATGATGCTACTTTTCTTGATAAAATTACAGGATACCAAGTATACGGCCCTGGGGTAGTGGGGTTTGATTAGCTAGTCCTTGTGCATGTTACAGAGTTCGGTAACAACCCCCAACGATCATGTACACCAACTAACAAAAAGAAGAACAAGAGCGAAGGAAGAGGGGCGTGCCGCCGCCGCTGCCGGCGGCCGGCGCACGGGCGTGGCGATGCGGGAGTGGAGACGGGGGAAAATACGGACAGATGTGGTCTGTGCGGCAGCGGCAGCGATACCAAAGTATGAGAGGAGAGAAGGCGGTGAGGCGCCTGGTCAGGAGTGTAGGAGGCGGCGGAAACAGGGGACAAAAACAGAGGAGGCTGGTCGCGCACCCCTGTTTCCAATCTTGAACCATTCGCCACAGCTTCTTCCTCAGGATTCAGGTTCGTCAACGTGATGACACAAACCTGAAAGCACATAATCCATCATCCACATGTAAGGCAAAATGTTTAAGGTGTGAATCACCACCACTGGATGTAATCACTTACCAATGAAATGATCAACTGCAGGGGCTCACGGCAGGTTGCTTTTACTGTTTGTTTGGATGGAACAACAACCAAGCCAACTGAAATTCTCAATGCCAGCCTCTAAATTCACTGCTGGCTCTCAATTGTTCTACATGAAGAAACCAAGTGATAGATGTTCGACTCAGAAAATGATGAACAAGGTCATTGAATTCATCATCACGCATATACCTGCTCAGTCATCACTTCCAGTCGTTACCTGAATGCATACCTGAATGCTCCAACATTTCTCTGAAAATAAACTACGCCTGGGAGCTACTCTAGACGCTGTTGAGTTGCGAGCATATTTTGGGTAAGCAGCAGCTAAATGGCAGATTCAGCAGAACAGCATATTTTCTTGCGTTACTCGACGAAGTGCACAGGAGAGAGAGAGAGATAGATAGATAGATAGAGAGAGAGAGAGCACAACAATGACACTGTTCACAGGTGCGTAACAACTTGCCTGCCTTAACTCTCTTCTTATTTTTCCGCACATAGATTAATGTAGTTTCTGGATGCATAGTTTGTAGCATGTCCAGCTCCTCGCATTGAAATTCATTGGGGAACATGACTTACATATTTTACTATTTCTGCGTGTGACCAAAGGTTAAATTGCATTTCTCTCAAACTCTCCTTTCTTTCTAGTTACTTGGACTAAATAATGGAAGTGCTCTGTATTTTCAAGGTCCAACCATGATGAGCTATGGTTCATGAATATCAGGGGTAGCACCTTTCTGTGGCATCAAGTTCGTTGCGTGGTAGCTGTTCTTTTTCTTGTAGGTCAAGGCCTTGAATCACCTAGTGTGAGTCTTTTTTTCCCTCTTTCTGAAGCTTCCTTTTGTTTTTTCGAACAGTTAAGTGAATTACACAATTGAACTTGGCACAAAAATTCCCTTATGTCATTTGTTTGGATTATTTACATTCGGTAGCTCGTTTATTTTGGTACAGGTAGTTGATTCATTGCTGGATATTACCAGGACACCTAGAAAACCTCAGTATACAATGGCACCAGAGCTTCCATTGATTCTACGATCTTGTCTATTCGATAGAGTCAGCTTCATGTGTTCATCAGGTATGTCTCTGAAAATTTGGTGTTTGACTCTGTACCTTCCAGGGAGCATTTTCAGCCTTGAAATATTGTTGTACTATGATCTGCTAACATCGTATCTTCATTCCTTGCTCGGTGAACTCTATGATTTTCCTGCTGCTTCCAGTATATTGATTATATTGTGGAAATAGTGAGATTCTAGATCATAGTGAGCATTATATCACCCTGCTTTGGTTAATTATGCATGCTTAAAATTAAGTAAGATTTAACAGCAGTCAGATACAATTGCTTGACAGTAAATGAAATGTACTCGTGTCATATAACTTATGACCATGGTATCGTATTTTCACAAAAATGAAACCTTCATTTCGAAAATACTGATTTCAGTTCTGTTATATTGAGTAAAGTGAAGACCATCTAGGGTTTATATTATCTATCTACAATAATTCTAGTTTTTGTGTGACATAACTAATTCCAGTACACTATTATTCTTGTTTAGATGCCAGTCAGGCTTTGATTGAACACATGAAGGATGAATACCATCAGTATATGCTCCAAGCTGCCATATTTGATGAGGCTTTGACCTGTTTATCTATTCCAGGTACATACATTTAGACATTTGTGGCATCCAGTGCTATAAGTGACACTCTCAAATTCATTCCAAGGTACTCCAGACTCCAAAGCATGTCCCTTTAATCCATTCAGGTGAACAGCAAGCAAGGCCATGGCATCTTTCTTTCCCTTAGAAGTTTAAAGAACCCAATTAGTCATTGACAAATACTTTATTACAAATAGTTGATGGTGTATATGTGTAACACGTTTGTAGATATTACATAGGCGATCTCTTGTTAATAGAAATCACTTACTTTTTTGTTTTCATGTATTTATTCCCGTAGCTACTGCACAACATGCTAGGAAATATATGTTTGCTGAAATTTAATTTTATTTGTTCTTTGCTCTGTACAGAAATCGTGGATTCATAAATGGGAGAAGCACATAAGGGATAAGAAGATGATTGCAAGGATGGAGAGGGATAGAATGCCACTGTTTGATGTTTTTATGCATTTTTGTTTGCTTTTGACTGTGTTTGCACTAGCTCCTCGTTTACTATAAATCTTCGATTTGTAATGATGTGTAATGCTGCTGGTTTATTACAAATCTGGGCTTGTTTTAGTATTTAGAATTGTATGCATAAAATGGATTTGATGGATTTTATTTATTTTAATTCCTAATTAGTTAGTAGTAGCGTGGGGGTGAACAGAGCGCTACTAGTATTTAGGATACTAGTAGCATGTAGTATTATAGATGCGCTACTACTATTTCATTAGTAGTAGCGTGGAAGCGAAATAGTAGTAGCGTGGGTGACAACCGCGCTACTAGTAAAATGTTAGTAGTAGCGTGGGTTTACCCCGCGCTACTGCTAACTTTTAGCTGTAGCGCGATACTAGTAGCGCGAGTACCCACGCTACTAGTAGCCATTTTACCCGCGCTGCTAGTAGCCTTTTTCCTAGTAGTGAACGCGTGATCACTTTTACTGGCAATCGGAAGAAAGCAGAAGAGTGTTTTCAGAAAGGCTCTAAGATCGCAGATGCTCAGATGGCAGTGGTAGAGCTGCAAGAGTACCAGAAAACTGCAGACCCGACTGATCCCAATGCTTCTCCGACTCACATCTCAACAACACTCGACTCCAAATAGGAAGAAGCACTCATCCAGTTCCTCCGTGAGAACTGGGACATCTTCGCATGGAAGCCTGCTGACATGCCGGGTGTTCCCAGGGGACTGGCTGAGCATCGTCTACGAGTCGACTCAAAAGTTAAACCTGGCAAAGAACATCTTCGATGGTCCGCCGTCCAGAAGAGAAAGGCCATTGGCGAGGAGGTGGCTCGGCTCTTAGCAGCAGAGTTTATCCGAGAGATTTACCACTCCGAGTGGCTCGCCAATGTTGTCATGGTCCCTAAGAAGGACAAGTCACTTCGCATGTGCATCGACTTCAAACATATCAATCGGGCCTGCCCGAAAGGTCATTTTCCTCTCCCCCACATCGACCAAATAGTCGACTCGACTGCGGGATGTGAGCGGTTGTCTTTCTTAGACGCCTATTCTGGATACCATCAGATCCGTCTGTATGGACCCGACGAGATCAAAATAGCTTTCATCACTCCATTCGAGTGCTTCTGTTATGTCACCATGCCATTCGGCCTCAAGAATGCCGGAGCCACATTCATGAGGATGATTCAGAAGTGTTTGCTCACTCAAATCAGTCGGAATGTGGAAGCATACATGGATGACATTGTGGTCAAGTCACGGAAAGGTTCGGACCTGTTGACTGACCATGCTGAAACATTTGCCAATATCAGGAGGTATGATATCAAGCTTAATCCATCAAAGTGCACATTCGGAGTTCCTGGCGGAAAGTTACTCGGTTTTCTCGTTTCCGAACGAGGAATCGATGCCAACCCAGAAAAAGTTGGCACTATACTCCAAATGAAACGCCCTGTGTGTGTGCACGATGTCCAGAAGCTTACTGGATGCTTGGCCGCTTGAAGTCAATTCATCTCTCACCTCGGTGAAAAGGCATTGCCTCTTTACCGACTGACGAAGAAGTCAGACAAGTTCCAGTGGACTCCTGAAGCTGATGCAGCGTTTGTCGAGCTCAAAGCTCTGCTCTCCACCCAGCCGGTGCTTGCTGCCCCAATCAGCAAGGAGCCGTTGCTGCTTTACATTGCAGCCACAGGATAAGTCGTCAGTACAGTACTTACGGTCGAGCGGGAAGAGGAAGGAAAGGCCTTCAAAGTTCAGCGCCCAGTATATTATCTTTCTGAAGTATTAACCCCATCAAAGCAAAGATACCCTCATTATCAGAAGCTTGTGTATGAGATTTATATGACCGCGAAGAAGGTTGCTCATTACTTCTCTGATCATTCCATTACAGTCATCAGCGACGCCCCATTATCAGACATTTTGCACAACAGAGATGCAACTGGTCGAGTGGCGAAATGGGCGATTGAACTCCTTCCCCTTGATATCAAGTTTGAGGCAAAGAAAGCCATCAAGTCCCAAGCAGTAGCAGATTTCATCGCTGAGTGGATCGAACAGCAATTACCGACTCAAGTTCACTCGGAGCACTGGACCATGTTCTTTGACGGTTCCAAGATGCTGAATGGTTCTGGTGCTGGGGTAGTGTTGGTTTCCCCCCGAGGAGATAAGCTCAGATATGTGCTCCAGATTCACTTTGATTCTTCCAACAATGAAGCAGAATACGGAGCGCTGTTGTATGGGTTGCGTATGGCCATTTCACTCAGCGTCCGTTGCCTCCTGGTCTACGACGACTCAGATTTAGTGGTTAATAAAGTGATGAAGGAGTGGGACGTCAGAAGTCCAGCCATGACTGGTTATTGCAATGTAGTGAGGAATCTAGAGAAGAAGTTCGAGGGGTTAGAGCTTCATCATGTACCCCGACTGAAAAATCAAGCTGCTGACGGTTTGGCGAAAATAGGGTCCAAGAGGGAATCCATTCCCAGTGATGTGTTTTTGGAGCACATCCACACACCGTCAGTTCAAGAGGATCCTTTCACCGAAGAAGCTCCGCAGCCAAAAAGTGCCACTGATCCGACTGAAGTTGAGGTCCCAGCTGTGGTCGACCTGGTCATGGAAGTCGTGGTCATCACTCCCGACTGGACGGTGCCGTACATCGCGTATATCCTAAGGAAAGAGCTCCCAGAGAACGAAGAAGAGGCTCGACAGATCGTCCGCCGATCCAAGGCCTTTACTGTGATCAAGGGACAGTTATACAGAGAAAGCGCGACTGGAGTCGGCCAGAAATGCATAACGCCAGAAGAAGGTCAGATAATTCTTGATGATATCCACTCGGGGACCTGTGGTCACCATGCGTCCTCTCGGACCATTGTGGCTAAAGCATACCGAGCGGGATTTTACTAGCCAAAAGAAAATGAAATGGCAAAGGAAATAGTCGACAAATGTGAAGGATGTCAGTTCTACTCCAATATGTCACACAAACCCGCCTCAACATTGAAGACCATTCCACTCGTCTGGCCTTTAGCTGTTTGGGGGTTAGATATGATTGGACCATTGAGAACTGGCAGAAGTGGTTTCACTCATTTGCTTGTGGCAGTCGACAAGTTTACGAAGTGGATCGAAGCTAAACCTATCAAGAACCTCGATGCGTGCACTGCTATCAGCTTCATCAGAGAGTTGATATTCAGATATGGAGTTCCGCACAGCATCATCACTGACAATGGGTCAAACTTCGATTCCGACAAGTTCAAAGCCTTTTGCGCCTCTCAGGGCACGCGAGTCGACTATGCTTCAGTTGCTCACCCCCAGTCGAATGGACAAGCAGAACGAGCAAATGGTCTAATTCTCAAAGGACTGAAACCTCGGCTGATGCGCGATCTCAAGCATGCAGCAGGAGCGTGGGTCGACGAACTTCCGTCGGTTCTTTGGGGATTGAGGACCACTCCTAATCGGTCGACTGGGAGAACTCCATTCTTTCTGGTCTATGGGGCTGAAGCAGTTCTGCCGAGTGACCTGCTTCACAATGCACCCCGAGTCGAACTCTACTCTGAAGATGAAGCGGAGCAAGCCCTGGAAGATGCAGTCGACCTCCTTGAAGAGGAGAGAGAGATGACCCTGATCCGTTCGACCATCTATCAGCAGGACTTGCATCGATTCCATGCTAGAAATGTGAAGAGTCGAACCTTTCAAGAAGGAGACCTGGTCCTCCGAGTGGATCAACAGAAACCACACAAGCTCGCTCCCACTTGGGAAGGTCCCTTCATCGTCACCAGAGTTCTCCATAATGGAGCGTACCATCTTTACAACGTCAATTGCCAGATTGATGAGTCTCGAGCTTGGAATGTGGAGCTGCTCCGCCCCTTTTACACTTAAGTACTCACTCGGGTGAGATGTAATAAAAGTACCTCTGTAGTCCAGTACTCGCCTAAGTACGAAATCCATTCCAATCCACAAGGACGACGAGGTGCAGGTCGACTGTTACCTTCTTCTTCGGAGCTGCGCCACAAGTACAACATGCGCCCCATCCCGATCCACAAGGACGACGAGGTGCGGGTCGACTGTTACCTTCTCCTGCGGAGCTGCGCCATAAGTACAATCCGAACTCCCTCCTTGCCTGCAAGAACAACGAAGTGTAGGTCGACTGAATTTTCCACCTCAGAGCTGCATCTCAAACACAGAAGCATAATCCGAGTGAAGAACAAAGTTCACTCGAAGGCAAACAAAAGCATATTTCGATGATAAGTAAAGTTTGGATAACATCCTATGGATGCAGAAGTACCCAGGCCTCAAGCATGTTAAAGTTTATCGGTTATAAGATCACTCGGCATTCCGAGGCAAATTTAAGACGAATCATAGAAGTTTTTTACTCCTCAGGTGGAGGACTGGAAGGCGCGACGAACCGGTCCAGGTCGATCCCATCAGCGATCCGGGTGGCAGCACCAATGAAAGTCTCCATGAAAGATCGGAAGTCGTACTTCTTGGTATTGGCAACTTTGATGGACGCCAGCCTTTCCTCTCGCACCTCCTTGCAGTGAACGCGGACCAGAGACAGAGCAACATCGGCACCGCATCTGGCAGAAGACTTTTTCCATTCCTGCACTCGACTTGGAACGTCATTCAGTCGAGTCATTAAAGACTCGAGGTCATTTTGAAGTGTTTCGCCTGGCCAAAGTGTCGAGTCAATCCGCGACACCGCAACCTTCAGTCGAGCGAGGTAGTCCACCACAACAGCGACGCGAGACTCCAGTCGGAGCACATTCATGGCGGCTTCATCCTTCACGGGGGAGTTAATGGGGTCCAGGCTTGTCTCCACTCGACTAGTCTCTTCCTCGAAGTTCTGACAGAATTTTGCAAACACAACTCGAGTTCAAGCTAATGGTTCTATGATGAGTCAGTGATAACAAGTCAGACGGATAAGAGGAATTACCTTCAAGCATGAGGAATAACTTCTTGGCAAGCCTTCCAGATAAGCCTCTAGATCATTCCTCTTCCCCGCCAGTTTGCCAGCCTTGTCGCTCAGAGCTATCTCGTCGTTCTTCAGTCGGCTAACCTCCTTATTGGACGCGTCGAGAGCAGCTTTCAGATTGGCGTTCTCTTCTTCATGTTTTCCGAAGACAACTTCTGTTCCGCGAGCTTGGTTTTGTTCAAAGCCGTTTTCTGCACCTCGACAAGGTCATGATCCTTCTTCTTCAGAGCCCCCTCCATTTTGTCTCCAAAATGACAGTGAGATCAGAATTAGGAAGGGACAGAAAGACAAAGACAGTCGTCAAGTTCTCACCAGCCATACCTTTTGCTTCGTCTCTCGCCTTCTGCAAGTTCTCCTGAGCAAGCTTCAAGTCAAGGTTGAGCTGGATCTGTTTGTTTTCCAATTCAGTATAGCGAGCCACAAGCTCATAGGATTTCTGCGAAGAATCAATCGACAGACATCAAAGATAGGTTACTTCCGAGTGACTAAGAAAAATCATTGCGTTTCTAAGACTACAACCGAATCAAAATATTCGACAGTAGTCTCGGGGACTACACCCAGTGGGTGCACTTAGCGTGCCCCCACTGGTCTTACCGACTCGGTTCGATCAGTCGACCGAAAGAGACAAAAAGGTTATGATCCTAAACCATAGCTAACTGTCAGCAGTCAGCCTCGGTATCATAAAAAAAAAGAAAAAAAATAGTTCTTCAGACTACTGTCGACTGCCAGCAGTCCACCATAGTCTCGGGGACTACACCCAGTGGGTGCACTCAGCATGCCCCCACCAGTCTAAAAATTCAGTCGACACACCCAGCGGGTGTACCGATAGGAAGATCTTCAGAAAGAAGAGTTTTTGAGGTAGCATATCCTAACAAGAACAACTGGTGATCAACTAACATGGACGTTGCTCTGAAGAGCTGAGCTGGCATCATAGGACGCCTGGCTTGCTTCCCGGACCACCTTCATTTGCTCCATCATGATCCCCACTTGGCGTATAGCCTCTTTAGCAGCACCCAGTTGGTCCTCTGGGACGTGGTGCGTGGTGAAAAGGGAGGGCGGATCAGCAGTCGACGATGAAGGCCGGATACTCGTCAGCGGAACAACGAAAGACACGGAAGTCCGAGTGATGTTGCCACCCTCATGAACCAGCACCTTAGGCACTGATGCAACCTGATCAGTCTTGCCCGCAGGCTCCTTCTTAGTCCTCCTCCACCTCAACGGCGCCTCATCATCATCATCGAGGAGATCAATGACATGAGGAGGGACTACAGGAAAGATTCAAAGTTAAAAACGGAAATCCGGTCGACCAAAAGAGAAACTACAGAGATCATACCAAGGTTAGAGGTGGCAGCATCTTCCATCTCCTGGTCTTCATTTCTAACTGAGGTCTCAGAGGTAGCAGCGCTGCAGGTTTCAGAAATCAGTTGACCAGTCAACAAGTCGACCTAAAATGTGTCTGTGCCAAACAAGAAAACATGAATTCTGCTGTACCCGGACATGGTGGGAATGGCCATCCTCATCTTGGGCAAAGCCTTCATCGGCTTTTATGGCGTCGCTCGGGGTTGCTTCGGCGCTTTTTCAGTCGGCGCTGGAGACGTCGTCCAAGGGCGTTTCGTCGACTGCCCGACAGGCGCGATAGCCTTGCCACACTCGACCGCGGGGTCATGGGTGAGCTTGGATCGCCTTTCCATGCAAGGAGGGTCGACTTCTTCCTCCTCTTCCTCCTCCTCCTCTTCGCCGGAGCTGTCATCATCTTCGTCCTCTGCACCATCGGATTGCCATTCCTCCTGGCTTTCACCTCCGCTTCCTTCCTCCTCGACCGGTTCTTGCGCCTCGTTGGTCATCAAATACATCTTAGTGGTGGCCTGGAATACAACAAACAAGAGAAAGTCAATCGACTGATTTGAAGCAAACAAGATGGAGAAAACATGATAACAATCAAAGATGCAGGAATGGACCTTGTCTACTTCGTAGGACTGGTCGAGTGGAGGGATCCTCCTGGCCCCTCGAGGGTTGTCCTTGTTTCCTGTGATGCCCCCAAGACATCTTTCCAGCATGGAATCCTCGATATCCTCCGGGTGGATCCGAGTGGTGTCCTCAGTGCCGGAGTACAACCACATCGGATGGTCTCGGGCTTGAAGCGGCTGGATGCGTCATCGAAGGAAGACCTCCAAGAGATCCATGCCTGTTACCCCGTCTCGAATGAGCTGGACAACTCGTTCGACCAACACCTTCACCTGCGCCTTCTCTTCCGGGATCACTTTCAAAGAAGATGGTTTGCTCACTCGGTCCATGGAAAAACGAGGGAGTCCAGTCGACTGCCCTGGCGTTGGCTGGTCCTTGCAGTAGAACCAAGTCGACTACCATCCACGGACTGACTCGGGTAAGATCATGGCCGGAAAAGAGCTTTTTCCTCTCATTTGGACCCCAAGACCCCCACACATCTGAATCACTTGAGTTCTCTCATCACTCGGATTGGCCTTTTTCATCGTTTGGGAGCGACAAGTGAAAATGTGCTTGAAAAGGCCCCAATGAGGCCGGTAACCCAAGAAATTCTCACACAGTGACACAAAAGCAGCAAGATACACGATGAAGTTGGGAGTGAAGTGGTGAAGTTGTGCCCCAAAGAAGTTCAGAAATCCCCGAAAGAAAGGGTGAGGCGGTAGAGAAAACCCACGGTCGACATGGGTGGCCTAGAGAACGCACTCACCCTCCAGAGGTTGTGGCGTCCACTCCTTCCCCAGGAGCCGCGCCGTTCCATGGAGGATCCGTCCTTCATTGGCCATGTCGTCGAGGTCCTTCTGGCTGATCGTCGAGCGGATCCAGTCGCCCTGGATCCAGCCCTGCGGCAAGCCGGCCCTTGACGAGGATCCGCCCCGACTGGTCGCTCTTCCCTTCACCTTCGCCGACACCTTCTTCGCCCGCTCCAAAGCCGCCATCTTGTCCTTCACCATTGTTGCCGACGAGACGCGCACGGAGCAGCAACGCGGAGGAGGAATCGCACGCGGCGGATGAATCTGGAGAAGGGAGGAGGAAAGGAGAACGCACTGTTCAAAAACCCCCGTCCGAGGCCTTATATGAGGTTGCTTCCGAGTGGCTGACTGGTAGGCCCAGACGATCCTGTCAAATCCTGCAACAGTCGCCCGCGCGATACGTGGCGAAAAAGGTGGCGCGGAGATCAAGGCGTCCCTGCCTTATCCCGTTCGATTACTGCGGCTTCCTCCGCCTCGCTCGTTTCCCGAAAATTCGAATCCCGCTAAATCCGCGCGCCGCAGAGCAAATTGTTAGACAGAAGATGTCCTCAGTCCTGTCACTCGGAGTTCGCCAAGTACAAAAAACACACTCGACAGATACAAAGAATGGATCAAGGCGACTGAAAAGGAAGTTGAAGCCGTCACCTAAGCTTATTGATCCAGGACAAGACGTGTTCATCACACAAAAAGTGGGTCAGAAGAATTCTCAACTCCTTCCCCACTCAAACCTCGATGCATTCGGGGGCTACTGATGAAGTCATGTACCTAGGGTAGGGTCATGAACCTGTCTAAGATACCCTCCCCAAGGACATCTCTTAAAGAAAACACCTTTCAGTCGACCTGGAAGGATTCCACTCGACGGACCTGAAGACACTCGACTACCAGTCAATCACTCGACCGCCAGAAGATCTACAGTCAGTCTGCACGCAAATGGTCGGTCATTAAGTGGCTTTATGGTCATCATAGCACTTTATGTGGGACGTTACCAGTAACTCCCTCTCTTAATGTACCTTAATCCCTACATAACTGAGGGCTGGAGGGGTCTGGCGAACTCTATATAAGCCACCCCCTCTCAGTGTAAAGGGTTCGCACCCCTGTAACTCATACGCACATAATACAGTCGACCGCCTCTGGGCTCCGAGACGTAGGGCTGTTACTTCCTCCGATAAGGGCCTAAACTCGTAAACATCTTGCGTATACAACTACTCCATAGCTAGGATCTTGCCTCTCCATACCTACCCCCCATTCTACTGTCAGACTTAGAACCACGACAGGTGGTCCCGCACCTGTACGGAATTCGGGTCCATAAGGCTCCTCAGCTTGCATCTTCGACACAGACATCTTATCTCCATCTCGTTCTTTTGAAGCATCTCGGCCTTCGCGGAGCTTAAAAACCTATTCACGATGCCTTCGGTCATCGTGCGGACCATGGTCACCTGCGGGGTAGAGCAAAACGATATTTTAGAACCAAGAAAAAATTTGGGACGACTTTGCCTAAAAATAGGACCAAAAAGAATGCATAGTGCTAAAATTCTCGCTGAAACAGAAATGAATCAACATTGCGGCAAAATATTGGCAACTATCGCATTTCAAATACCGGTACCTGCAAACACAAACATATATGCAACACCACAAACACATGCAACACCACAAACATACATAGATCTAGCTAGGCCGTAAAAAGTGCATGTGCGCGTTGTTGGACGGAGAAAAAAGTAGATCTACAACATAAAGATAGCTTTCCCCTTACTTACCTATCAAAAAAAGGTAACTTAACCACTTAATTTGGATGAATCTATGGTGCAAATGAGGTGAGGAGGAGGAGGCTGCCGAGACAAGCTTGGAGGAGGAGGTGGAGAGAATGAAGTGGGGAAAGTGAGTGTGTAGGTGTGGCTGTTCAAAATATCTAGCAGGTCCCAGGTTACTAATGGCGCACCACCTACAAATGCGCCATTAGTAACCCTGGTTACTAATGGCGTACCAGCTGGTGGTGCACCATTAGTAGTTTTGCAAAAAAAAAATTATAGTAGTGGCACACTCTTTGGCTGGTGCGCCATTACTAGTTTAACTAGTAATGGCGCACTGAAACCTGGTGCGCCATTAGTATTTTTGGGAAAAAAATTGTTACTAGTGGCGCACCGTGTGTCTGGTGCGCCATTAGTGTCTATCACACTAATGGCGCACCGACAGATGGTGCGCCACTGCTATATAGTAGCGGCACACCACATGTCCGGTGTACCATTAGAGGCCATACCATTTATAGCCCTTTTCCTAGTAGTGTGTGGTGCTCGTCTGGTTGATGCTCTATTTCCTGCTCATGCATCGATTCCTACTTGAGCTCTTTAGTTGTAGATGCATGCTATTCTAGGGTTTGCAGGCTGTGTTCATGTTTGGTTTCTATCATAGGAGTTCCTGCGATGATCTGGTTTACATGTGCATGCTCTACTCGTATAGCTATGCTCCTGGATTTGCTAAATTGATCAGTGGCGTTTGTGCTAGGGCGATGATCATTAACCGTGGCTGAAATAAGTGTGCCTTGGAGAAATCCAGACATTTGTGGGTATCAAGTTGGATCCTCCCTCTTGTCTCTAGAATCCTTTTTGATCTTGTGATACTTATTGTTCTGTCCTAGGATGGTCATTCTTGTTGAGTGATAACCAGGGCAGCTCCATTGTATAAACAGATTGATCTGTGATAAGAGATGACAGGGGTATGTTATATGATCGAGGAAAGCCGAGTCTGAGCCCACTATGCAATGAACCCTAAACTATTTTTATTTGTATTTAAAGGTGTTACTTATTTATGCTCCGATGGCTTTCGTGCTAGGGCGATGATGATTAGCCGTGTCTGAAATAAGTGTGCCTTCGAGCAATTGAGGCAACTCTGGGTATCAAGTTGAATCCTCTGTCTTGTCTCTAGAATCCTTTTTGATCCTGTGATACTTGTTGCTCTGTCCTTGGATGGTCATTCTTGTTGAGTGATAACCAGGGCAGCTCCACTGTATAAACAGACTGATCTGGTGATAAGAGACGGGGGTAGGTTATATGATCGAGGAAATTCAGATCTGATCCCACTATGTAATGAACCCTGGATCCTTTTTATTTGTAATTAAAGGTGTTGCTTATTTATGCTCCGGTGTTTATAGTCGTCTTATGTAAAGATTTCTTCTCTCTCATACCTTTATTGCATATGAGTTGTTCTTGATCTTTTATTGTTTGTTGTTGGTCCTTGATTTAATCTAGTTAAGAGTAAGATGCACTTTGTTACACTAGAAAGACATGCTCCCAGCAAGTTATAGGGGCCTCTCTTGCTGCCTTAAGTTTGTGTGGTAAAGTATGCATCATGTGTGCCTCCCTCTTGTATTCCTATATCTTGCTTCACATATCATGGCACTTGATATATGCATGGTTGTTGGTGATCAGACGCCACCACCGCCGCCGATGCCATCGTGGCTCTTGCGCCGTCAAACATCAAGTAAGTAGTGACCTTCTCTTTTTTTGCTTAGTGATATGCGCATGGTTGCAACTAATCTACTGAATACAAAAGAAACATGAGCACGGCAGAGGTTGATTACAAAAGTTTTCTTTGTTCTTTCATGTTGGAGTCAGTAGTAGTACCTTGCCAGTTAAATTACCTTCTTTCCTATTAGAAAGTAGTGTATGCTCTCTAGCTACTTAATGTTTTCTTTCTTGGCTGTGGTTTATTTCATATTTGTAGTTTCAAAATGATATGTCAAACATGCTCTAATGTTTTCATGCCATTAGAGATTTCCGCTCATATTATTTCCTCTGTGTTTATGGTTGGGTAGTGGTGCTTTACTGATTAGGTATTCTCAATCATGTATCATATCTACGTTCAAAAATATGTTGGAGTCAGTAGCTGCAACCGTGGTTCGGCCTGCAATTCCTGTTGGCTATGCTGATGGCCCTACCGCTGTGATGGACGCTGATGTCCTTCTGTAGTGACAGATGTTGCACGCCAGATAGGTCTCGACGGCGTGCAATATTTAGTTTTAGCTTTATTATGTGAGTTTTTTTGTGTTTTTCTGGTTTTCCATTGGTCCTAAATTGTACATCGAAATCAGTGTAGATGTATTAAGAGAGATGAGCTACTATGTAGGCATTATTAGTTTTTGTTATGTACCTGGTTACTTAATAATTGTTCTTAATATTGAAAAGGGACAGAAATAAGCTGAGTATTTGATCTGACTTGGTAGTGTTTGCCGGTTAACACATCTATGTCAATAAACCAGTTCTTTTTTCTTCTCACAGTTTCTCATTTAGAATGAAATTTTAGAGGAACCAGTTCCTCCTGATTCACTTTGTCCTCTTTGTTGATGATCCTTTTCTTCCTATGGTTATGCAGGCTTGAGTCTCAGGTTGATCTTATGGTTCTACGGCTCAAAGGTCGATGACTGTCATGAGGCACTACCCAGTTAAATCTTCGTAAGTTGTTGAGCATGAACTTTTCTTCTTAATTATTTTCATCTTCTTAGCCTTGCCACATCATCTCTTAAAAAAGTTTTAATCCATCAACTGTGTGCTCTGCCTATGCACTTCATTGAACCATAAGATTAAAACCTTCATAAGGTGTAGCCCTGTCTCCAACTACCTTCTAAATATTAACATTTTTGTTGGAAAAAGAAGAAAGATTGAATCATATTTTGCACTAAATGAAAATGAGTATTTTTACATTTTGTTAACTCACTAGGAGGGTCACTATTTATATGCTTGCTTCAACTTTTTCCGGATCACCATGTAAATCATTTGTACAGGAGCTCTGGAACAAGAAAAACAATAATCACATGGATGGAGGCTTAACATGTATTTTGTTTGCCATCTGGTGTTTATCTAATTTTTTGATGGTGTGACCAAAACCAGATTACCTTTTCTAATGTTAGTATTGGAGTGTTATCTGCAATGGCATCTACTATATATAATGAAAGTAGTTTTATTTATCTTTAGAACTTGATATATTTTGTAGAACCACTTATTATGCTTATATTTGTATCTATGACTTCTGAAGCAAGTCAACACCCACATAGGCAAACAAACCAAACTGCCGGTAGAGTCACTGTATATAAGGAAATTTACTTTGCTTCCAGTAGTAGGTTTAGGCTTGATAGAAGCTTGGTTGTTTATATTTTCAGAAAACTGGATCTATCATGATTAAGATATGGTCAACATGTATATATTTGGTTCTACTGTGCCCTCCACTGTTGCTTGCCAATGTGATTGCTTCATGATTACTACGACATATCTTGCTATGTCCAAGCTGACAACAATCCTCTTGGTCTTAAAAATTTTGTCGAGGCGGCAGGGATCAAAGAATAACAGATCTGGGTCTTCGTCTTCCAAGATTAGAAGGGGGAAACCATAGCTCACTGTCCATATGCTTTACAAGAAAATCTCAAGTGCATTGCCTATACAAAAATAATTATTTGGTCATCTATCTCACAAACTATTCACATCAAGTTCATATGGAATGGCACTCATGGAGGCAATTGAACCAAGCTAATTATTGTATGCCTAACTATGGCTTCGTAGTTTTATCGCCTCCATTGCCATTGTTGGCTTTTTCTCTCTTATGTTTCTGCTCATATTACTGAACTTAATGTTAGCTAATTAGTTTTTCTATTCGTATGAGCATAGTGGATGCTGCCTTGCTTCTGGCATGGGTTAACTTTCATAGTCTCATGCCCATGTTTAACTTGATGATGTTACTCTTCTGGCACATATTGAATGTTTCTTCTTACTCTTGAGCCGGCCAGATAATCGGTTCTTCGGCTACATATGCTAAAACTTGCCTTCATACTGATACATCATGCCGTTTGATCTTCCATCGGTTGACCATATCATTGGGACCGGCACCCTCGCGCCAAGGCGCGTTGCCGATCTAGTATGCTATGAGATTCATAGTGCGTTGAAAGAAATTGGCAACTCATTCAAAACTAAGATTCTATTATATAAGACTACCTGTTGGCACCTCTATATTATTGAATGAGATACTATAATGCTTTTCGATGACAACATATACAAACAGCCATCACAAATTCTTTAGTTTGCCAATATGAAAAGCTCATGAGTTACCGAAACAACACAAATCCATATGCATGTTTTCAGAAATCTAATCTAAATGGCATATCTGGTGTTAAGAATTAAGGTGATCATTGAAACATTAACAAAAAAATAACAATCTGGTGGAGCCATACATATTTAACAACTTTAATGCCCCTGAATGTATTTCTGCTGGAACAATTGTTTTACCATAAGATCTCCTTGCTTAGAGGTTAAGGCCAAATGGATTACTGAAATGCATGTAAATAACCATAATTTTGTTTTCCCTATATACAAAGCTTGCATATATTAATTCTGCACACGTCGATAATTAATAAGTAACTGTGTAATTTTACATAGTTCCTAAGAAATTTACCTATGCCTACATAAAAAAAATAAATACTTATAGTGTGCTCAAAGGAAATGATCTTAAAAATAGAGCAACACGCTAGAGAGACCAGAAAAACAAATAAACATTAATTCTGCAATGGATTCAATAATGAAGAAATAATGTTACTGCGATATGCATACCATGTAGGTACATGATTATTATGAAATATACATATTCAAATTTGAATAAAAAAGCAAATATATCTAAGATGAAGTTATGCTTAGGAAAAATAATCATTTTGTAAATGTCACCAAATTTGGTCCCAATTTTTCTTTACGCAAAAAATATATATTTCGCAACATAGATGGCTAATATATTGACTACATAAATTGCATTTCTAAAATCCTAGCCCCTGAGTCGAGCGGGCCACTATGCTAGTTAGAGAAAAAATAAGGGTATTTTCTTGCAAAACATGAGATGGATGGGCATAAATGCTCTGTATTTTATTAACATGTAGATAGATATAGAGATAGAGAGATATATAGATAGATAGATAGATAGACATAGATAGATATAGATATAGATAGAATATAGAAACGTTGGTTGTCATTGTACTATGTGCTATTTTTCTTGTTATGCTATGCTAGAAAAATGTTTCTGCATGTTGTTTTCTAGGAATTTGCTAATCCTCATTTGAAAGAGTCCTGACTAAATCTCACTTTTCCTATGCTGTCTGATTTAGTTCGTGCAACTTTTGTTTTTGGATTTACTTTTTTGCAACGAAAGAAGTAATTCCACCAAAAAGCCTTTCAATGTGACATGGGAACATCCGGATAATGGCACCTAATGGAAGTAAGGTGGAGCACACCGAGGTCTAGCAGAAATGCATACCAACTATTTATAATCGTGCACTAATCATACACGCATCATGCATGATCATGAACGGTGACTCACATTAATATCACAACACAACTTTATGACACAAAATTAAACATGCACATCATGAACGGGGGCGTCACAAATGCCAAGCCACATATATACTTTTGGTATGATTTTGTACCACAATTCTGTTCACATCATCCATGAATAAATGGAAGTGCAACATAACCATTAGATTGAAACAAACTTCCTGCATTACAGTTTTTGGGGGTTATCTTACGAAACTCAACCAGGTTGCATGGAATGAATTTCACATGCACGGAACTGCCCAATCAACGTGCTTGCCTTTCTATTAGAAATATATTAGTAAGATAAGATATTGTTGGATTCAGAAAGGATTAATTGTAGGGACTCTCGCTCGCAGTTAACTATACATCATGCATTCAACATGTGAAACGAAACTTGCATCACCATATGTATTATTTAGCAAATATCCCATGAAATCTGGGGTTACTCATAGTCCTGCTTAATTTGTATTGAAACGCTCAACCCTACAAATACAACAGTTCTATTTAATTTGAGCCAGCCAACCAACCATGCTAGCCCACAAATCCATTTAACACCAACGTGTGTGCATTGTCCCCTTCTTTATCAACTATTTCTCCATTTTTGTTGGCACATGTAGCCATTAACACAGTATTTATTGAGTTAATTCCTCCTCTCCCTCGGTTTCTTGGTTATCGAGTTGGCTTGTTGATTTCCAGGCAATTTGCAATCACATATAAATTTGCGTATTCTCATGCAAAGAATCAAGGTTGGACTATTTTATGAAATAATGGACCTATTTGGTAGCACAAGCGCATGCTAACTCAGTTGGTTGTGGATTTTGGGCATGGAGGGGATGTCATGAGTTTGAATCTCACAAAATGCTACCATTTCTGCGTTCTTTGCAAAAAAAAAAACACAACAAACGAACCTCACTAAACCTGAACCGTGGGTTAATTGAAGAAAAGAGTAGTATATTTTCTTGCAAAAGATGTGACGGATGGGCATAATAAATGCTTCGTATTTTATTAGTAGGTATAAATAGATAGATATAGATAGAATATAGATGTGTGGCCTGTCGTTGTACTATGTGCTTTTTTGATAGTTATATGCTATGATATAAAAATGTTTCTGCAAGTTGTTTTCTTGGAATTTGCTAATCCTCATCTGAAAGAGTCCTGACTAAAGCTCACTTGTCTTATGTCGTCTGATTTAGTTTGTGCAGCTTTTGTTTATTTGATTTACTCTCTTCAGTTTTCCAGTTTCTAACTTTTTCCACGCCACACGCTATTACAATTCTATATGACTGTCAGCCCACAACTGCCTAATAACCAAGTGAGCGTTGTGTGTTAAAAAAACAAGTGGGCGATGTGCAAGTAAATGAGAGAGCATAATATAGAATTGAGTCAAAGCACGAGAACCAAAGGATTTCAACTTTGTAAATATGAAAGACAACTAGTTACTGGGATTCCTTTCATCAATTTTTTCCTTGTTGAATCTCCACGGAAACAAGTGGGCTATCCTCAAATGTTTGGTTGGAAGCTAATTGCTTAAACCATATAAGGTGCCTTTTATTACCGACGGACAAATTTTTCGAGCATATGGAATTCTATCCCAGAGACGCTGGTGAAGGTAGGGATTTATGTTTGTAGATATGACAGTTGTGCTTGCACTCACTCCACGTCTTAAAACAGACGCGATTGCTTATCTCGCAGCAGTAGCACGTAGCACTGAACTTACTGTTGAGAAAACAAAAGAAATATTCTTGGCACCGTGCCCAGTTTATCTTGCTCTCGCTTACAGATGTCAAGTTGACGATGGTAGCGTTGGTGGTTGTGTTCGCCGCATGATCATCTTGGTTGACAGCCGTTTGCTTATTATTGAGACCACCTATATATGATATTTAACATTAGTTTGCAATACCGCAGATGTGTGTGTGAGTATGTATGTATGTATTTATGATCCTAAAATTGGTGACAAGAAGTTTACACAAGATTCTAATGACAATGATGATATATACTTACACTGTGCACAAATGACAAGGCATCCAATGAAGAATATCACCGTCGCCTGCACTAGGCTTCTCCCTCTCATATTGGTTACCTCTTACTTGATAAACTCAGTTCTAGTCAAGTGTAAGGTTCAAGTAGGAAATAGTTGGACTCCAAATGTGGCAGACACGGACGGCAAGTTTATAAATAGCAAGAGGTTGGAATATATTTTAAAGATTCATTAATGTACTACAAAAGATTGCAAGTGCAGGAGATATACATTCATTAATGTGAAGATTTTGGCACATATAATATTCATTGAAACAAACACTATCTGTACATGCAATCTTGCATCCTTAATGAATTCTCTAAGGCAGTCTAGTGCACTATATCTTAAGATATGATGAGTGATATTTTTACACTCATTTCAACCTTGTTTAAACCGAGATAGTTCATTAAAAGAGAGATATTTGCTCCGATATTGCCACTAATGACTAATGAATGCGAATGATGCCACATATACTCTCTTTGACATTTTTCCACGGGAAATTGGCTAAAGAGGGAAGAAATCATGTGGGAGAAAGGAAAGAAGGAAAATGGAGAAGAAATAAGTCACTAGGAGGTGCCAGAAGGCTACCGGAGTCAAAGATGGTGTTCTATGCCACCATGCGTGCTCGCATGAGCAGTGCTTTGGCGTGGAAACCGAGGCAGGTCGTCCGCCTGAACAACTTTTATAAAGGGGACCCCATCAAAATATCAACATAGAGGAGAGCGTCGAGCACAACCTAAACCTGTTCATCATCTTAATCCACAAACCCTAGCCACTGCCATTTTCATCTCCACCACCATAGTGCTCTCTCATCGAGTTCATTCTTGTAATCGTGCATTGCACAAGGCATCCATTGTAAGACATATTGCAACCAATCTATCTAAAGATGTGTTCTTCATGTTTTCTCATCGCGATCTGATCTCCATGTGTGAAATAAAATATGAGGTATGGGGTGAGGTATGAGCCTTGCAACCCTAGGTATTTGGTGAAGGGATCAACAGAAGCGTTTGACATAATGTGTCGTATGTGTGAAATAAAATTGTTTTGTGAAGTGTCTCCTATCTTGTCTGCAATCTTCATCCTCGTAGGTACCCAGGATCATGGAGACTGAGAACTGGTGAGGCTAGGAGCAAGGAGAGTGTGAAGTGTTATACCAAACATCGGTGACAGTAAGGTTTAGTAGGGTAACATGGATCATATCCTTGGGGATTCATGAGGTTTAGTCATTAAACGCCAAATTCTTTATCCGGTATTATTATCTTAATTATCAGGATAACCCCGCGACACCACTAGGGAAAACCCTAGTAGTAGCACTGGAAATAGTGCTTGTAGTAGCGCGGGTAGCAGCGCTACCACTACGACGCTACAACTAACTTGTAGCAGTAGCGTTCGTTGAAACGCGCTACTGCTATCCCCTCCTAGCAGTAGCATGTGTCCGCCCAACGCTATTGCTAGATAGTTGTAGCGCTGTTCCTTACTAGCGCTACTGCTAAACCAGCGCTACTGCTTGGTGTGCTACTTATAACTTTACATTAATCATTTTACTACGTATCCGCGCTATATTTGTACAGGTTTATACAACAGTGTAGTCATATCATAAACATACAATATTATCATCATATCATACACATAATAGTCTCATCACGTCATCCAACACAAATGATGTCATCTCTTATCATAATCTCGATATAGCGATACAAATTAAAGTGACATGGCTCGAATATAAGCAACTGCAAGTTCATCACATACACATGTTTCATCATTTATATCTAAACTAAGATTTAGAAGAGAATAGAGATCAATATATGCAAGACCATGATAATGTAGTAGTTCTTGAGGCGCCGGTTCCGATCCCTCTATCGGGCTAGCGCGAACCTCAAGTAACTAGCTTCCACTTCGGTTCTGCTCTTGAACCCCTTCTGGCTGCCGCATGAATACCCGACACATGGGCCTGGCACTCTGGCCACTCGTCGTATACTCCTGGAACCCTTCCCTACATACACAGTGTAGCACTTATAGGCCATGGATGATCTATAAACTAGCATAATGACATAATGAAATCATCGATAATATGCAACATAATATACAGTTGAGACATAGAAAAAGACAGAGTTAGCAAAAATAGAAGCAACATATCATAAGCAGAAATAACAAAGTTCATCGTACCCAAACTGCCCTAACTAGAGTGGTCTTCGCTAGTTGAAGAGGACGGCTTAATTACATCACAAAGTTTCATCATGCATAAATTCAAAGTTTCGCCATAGAGAAATTAGTGACTAAACGGATACATTGTCATATATCGTCAATCACTCCAACATGTCGTGCACCATCCTTCCAAATCAGGGAGGAATTCCCTAAGAGAAGTGAAAGGCTTCATGTCGAGACGCTGAGCGGCTATGCGTGTTCAGACGTCTTCCCGCGACATTTGCCCTTCTTCATAGAACATCCCTATTTTTTCTAGGACCTACTTCATGATGACTTGGGCAAGTTGACGTTGGATGAGATAGAATTCAACTCGGAGTCGATGATCCGGTAAATTTCCTAGTTTCTTGGCCCATTGTAGAATATCGACATTGCCGAATTTAGCTAACATGCGAAGGTTCTTGCAATCCCGTCTGTACTCCAGCATGTGGGACATGACATAGAATCCATCACTAAGAATGCCTCTCGGTTGCTGGATGCAGCAAAAGTTGGTCTTATGGCCGAAGCAGGGTGCACAGTTCTTTGTCTTCTTGACCGTGATCTCTCCACCTCGGTGGCCGTAGCTTAAGATAGCACTTTTGAGAATAGCCTTGATGTGTGTGTAATCATTTTTATTTATGTTCTTCGATGAGTCTAGGTAAAGAGCGTGGGAGAATTAGGGGTAAAGAATGATGAGGACGGCGCGCCACTCGCTGCGCAAAATAAGTACACCTCAAATTAGCCTCCACGCGTGCAAATGAATGATTGAAATCAAAGGAAGGGTATTCGTCGATGACTTACATGGGATAATAAGACATGAGAATCGTTTCCTTGTCCTTATTGGCGACCATGAAATCGACGATGTACTTCCTCGCATATTCGTGGTGCTTTGAGCAGACTGCCAAGAAGCCCTCACGCATAAAGTATGGGTCAGCGACACTGATATAGGGTATTTGCTCGCGCATGATGATGTAGTTTATGTACAAGGCATAAAGGCGGACGAACATAAAATCCATCTTTGCCATGTGACATGTCGAAGCTGTAATCATATCGAAGGAAGAACTTATCCGCGGGGGTTGTGTGGTAGAACGACCTTTGCTGCGGCACGTTGCCCACATAGAGTGGGTATCCTGGGTTTTTCGAGGCGATAAGGCTTTTCTCTCTCAACACCACATCGTCATGAAGTATCCTTAGTTCACCGTCTATGACCTCTACCGCTGCCTTAGGTAGGATTGGATCACCGGGGATATGGTATTTCGCTGCACCTTAGACAGGTATACGGTCTACAACCCGAGGCTGAGGAGGCAGCTGGCTCATAGAAGCAACTTTGGTGGTATTAGGGCTTTTCTTCGGTCTCTTCATATGCTTCTTTGGTTCTATAAGTGAGCCTATGATACCGTCCCTAACCACCGCCCACAGTGTTGTCGAGCTCAGCATTAATGCACGAGCCACACATTGTTGTTGCTGGGTTGAGGTGGCCTCTGAAGGCTTTTCCTGCGAGGATTGCAGGAAGAGAGACTTCTTGCAATAAGCCTTAAGACGATCCTACTCCGGCAATTCAGGCATCAACTCATCATGCTCAAACCCTAAGTCATACTGCTAAGCCATCAATCCTCCATCGTCATAGACACCGGTATTGAGATACTGTAGAGGGTCATCATCCTCGTCCATGGCAACATCCATTGCTTCTTCGATAGCGGCGATGTCATCAGCCACTAATGGAGGATGATCTTCCTCACGCCGTCCGCTATCACCCGGCACGACAGGCGCCGCTAATTGGGTAGGTGGGGTGGTGGTGTTCATACCTTCCTGAGGCTGCTTGGTCGTTGGTGTGCTCCTGGCCGCCTCCAGACGAAGGAGACTCTTCGGCCACAATAGGACCCAACTCTTGCAATTGCCAAGCCGTGGCGGGGTCTCATCGTCATCTCCCCCTAGTGGTACCGGAGGAGCCAAATTCTCATAGCCCGCTTTGACACTGGCCACAGAGACCTTGAAGACGCCAGGGGGCATCATCCGGCTATGGAACGATGGTTGCTTCGGCTTCACTATTTTCGCCTTAGCCACGTCCACCTTTTGGCCGCTGATGTTGTACAGTATGGTGCACGGGATTTCGTCGGCCTGCGAAGACATTTCTGCAACGTGAGACATCCGAAAGGCAACTGAAACAGGAGATTATACATATATTGAAGAGGGCCGGTGTGAAAGGTAGTTACCGTTAGGGCATCGAGCACAACCAAAGACTAAGCCCCACCGAGCATGCCAGAGATGGAGGACGGGCTGCTATGAGAAGGTGCTGGAGCAGGTGCGGTTGCGTGAGCAGGTGCTGGTGCAACACTAAACGAGCTTCTCCCGATAAAGCTTGGAAGGGGAAAGTCTGCTGCCTCTTTATCTGGATTTTGCTTGGTCCAATTGACGACCGCCGGAATCAAGGCACCAAACAAAGATGCCATTTTCTCTCTTGTGGAAGCTACCACTGCTTTGACTGCCTCGCTCAGCAACTCATGTTATATCGCTTCTTTGGTCCTGGATGATTTCTCGTCGACCGCAATTTCAACCTTCTTGTCGATGTTTATTTCGTTAACTGCTATCTTTGCTTTCTCTCCTCGGCGTCCTCACGGTAGTAATGCTTCCATGTGGCGCCGTCTCCGACGCCATGAACGCTTCCGTACGACGGCAAAGGGAGTCTTTTCAATATGTTCAAGGCCCGGTTGTCGTGGGAAACCACGACCAACTATGGGGCCATTTGCCCCTTGTGGTTCCGCAGGGGGATGAGCACATTACACAATGAGCAGAGAACGTAGCACAACACGACAGAGATTGCACATGCAGCTTTATCCAGGTTCAGGCCGCCGCGAGGTATAAAACCCTACTCCTCCTTTGGTGGATTGAGGAGAGGACCATGGTGGAGACGCAATGCTCTTGCCCGGCAGGGTTGCCTCGGGGCGGGAGTAGCTACGCGCGTATGAGTGTACATGGGTCCGAATCCTTTCTATGGTTGCCACCACTAGTAGAAAATAGGCCTGGAACCGGGACTAAGCGGTCGAGACTAAAGCCCAAACCTTTAGTCCCGGTTTTCTTACGAACCGGGACTAAAGGAGCTCCACGTGGCCGGTGTCTCGAGCTCAACCTTTGGTCCCGGTTGGTAACACCAACCAGGACTAAAGGAACTTTTTTTGAAATTTTTTTTTTCTGATTTTTTTAGAAGTTGAATTGTTTTTCAATTTTTTTTTATTTTCAAATTTCTGAATTATTTGACAACTTAATCTCTAATCACCCCTCATCACTGCTCACTGCTCAATTATGAACCACTCATTCCAAATCGTCTAACTTCCTGACCGGTCACCCATCCTCTCACTACTCCAGTCTGAGCACGCTTAACTTTCGAGTTCTATTCCCCCGAGTTTTCAAGTCTGCACTGGTTGTTTCCTGACAATACTAAGCTATCAATCCTATTAACTCTAGGAGTTGAACTTTAGCATTAAGCACCGTTTGAGTTCGAAACTATTATTCTAAAAAAATTTATTTGGTAACACTAATATTCCTTGAATAAGTAGTTTGACCATAGTTTGACCAGATTTGACCATAGTTTTACCAAAAGTAAAAAAAAACTAAAATAACTATTTATTAACACTAATATTTCTTGAATAAGTAGTTTGACCATAGTTTGACCAGATTTAACGAAAAGTGAAAAAAAACTGAAATTTGAGCATATCTTTTTTTCTTTTTAGAATTTGGGGATTCTAAAAATTTGCAAACAGGCCTGGGGCGGTCGAAATCGGATGCGGATTTTTGTGCTGTTTTTTTTTGATATATTATGAGTTTTTTTGATATCATATGCAAAAGATATGGCCATTTTACTTTTTCATAACACTTTTTTGCAGAACATGTCCAAGTTTAAGTTTTTAAATTCTCCTAACTAGTAGATGTAGTAAGATAACTACATCTAGAAGGATTTTTATTTTTTAACTTTTTATCATTTTATTTTGTTTTTTACAAAACTGAAAAGGCGATGGGGGGGGGGGGTTGAGTTTCAACCTTTAGTCCCGAGTTGAGACATAAACCTGGACTAAAGGGAATCACACCCTTTAGTCCTGCTTCGTGTCTCAAACTGGGACTAAAGGTCCCATTTGAGCCGGGACTAATGCCTTCCTGATGCCTTAACCGTTCGAACCGGGACTAATGCTCACATTAGTCCCGGTTCGTGATGCTACCAGGGCTAATGTGTATATTGAGTTTGGACCAAAGCCCTGTTTTCTACTAGTCCACGACCCTCCTTTTATAGATCAAGGGGTCACCACAATGGCAAATAAGTTATTGTGTACTGATTAGATAGCAAACACTGCTATCATACCTAACTCTGCAGACAGGGCTGAGCACATTAAATGCGCCGCTTAGTGTGACATCATGGCATTGCCCGGCAAGCCTTGTCGGGCAGTTCGGCCACCCTCTTGTCTGTCTCCTTGACACTTCTCTGGATGGGTGTCATTTGGAGGTGATTTCCTTTGGAAGTGGCTGCCATGTGATCTGATGACTTGGGGGCTTGACACCGCACCTATCGATGACTTGCATCGCTGTGAGGTGGAGCGGTGGAGCCTTGGAGGGGTGGTCCGCCCTTAGCGTCCCCAGCAGGCTTGCCGGGGCAGTCTTGAGACTTGTCTCTGGAGCAACCTCGACCTGCCTGGCAAGGGAGGCTTTTCCTTAGTGGTATCTGATATCTCACAAGTATATGGGATCAATCATAGTCCTTTCGATAAGTATGGGTGTCAAACCCAACGAGGAGCAGAAGGAAATTACAAGTGGTTTTCAGCAAGGTATTCTCTGCAAGCACTGAAATTATAAGTAGCAGGTAGTTTGATAGCAAGATAATTTGTAACGAGTTAGTAATGGTAATAGTAACAAAAGTGCAGCAAGGTAGCCTAATACTTTTGAGGCAAAGGACACGCCAAAACAGTCTCTTATGATAAGCACAACGTTCTTGAGGGCACACGGGAATTTCATCTAGTCACTTTCACCATGTTGGCTTGATTTGTGTTCACTACTTTGATAATTTGATATGTGGGTGGACTGGTGCTTAGGTGATGTTCTTACTTGAACAAACCACCTACTTATGATTAACCCCCTCGCAAGAATCCGCAACTACGAGAAAAGTATTAAGAATAAATTCTAACCATAGCATTAAACTTTTGGATCCAAATCGGTCCCTTACGAAGTAGCGCATAAACTAGGGTTTAAGCTTCTATCACTCTAGCAACCCATCATCTAATAACTACTCCACAATGCATGCCCTTAGGCCCAAATATGGTTAAGTGTCATGTAGTCGACGTTCACATGACACCACTAAGGGAATCACAACATACATATTATCAAAATATCTATCGAACACTTGTCAAGTTCACATGATTACTTGTAACATGATTTCTCCTGTGACCTCAAGAACAAAAGTAACTACTCACAAGTGATAAACATGTTCATGATCAGAGAGGTATTAAATAGCACAATGGATCTGAACATATAATCCTCCACCAAATAAACCATATAGTGATCAACTACAAGATGTAATCAACACTACCAGTCACCCACAGGTACCAATCTGAGGTTCCGGTACAAAGATTGAACACAAGAGATGAACTATGATTTGAAAGGAGTTGGTGTTGTTGAAGATGTTGATGGAGATTTCCCTCCCCAATATGGGAGAGTTGTTCGTGATGATGACGATGATGATTTCCACATTCGGGGGGAAGTTCCCCCGGCGGAATCCTCTACCGGAGGGCAAAAGTGCTCCTGCCCAAGTTCCTCCTCGAGACGGGTGCGCTCCGTCCCGAAAGTCCTCTCCTTATATTTTTTAGGTCAAAATGATTTATATACCAGAAGATGGGCACCGGAGGTGGGCCGAGGAGGGAACAACCCACCAGGACGCGCCTGGGCTCCCTGGCGCGCCCAGGTGAGTAGTGCCCACCTGGTGGGACCCCTCTGGTAGTTATTTGTTCCAATAATTCTTATTTACTCCATAAAAATTCCTCGTGAAGTTTCAGCTCATTTGGAGTTGTGTAGAATAGGTAGCCTGATGTAGCTTTTTCAGGTCCAGATTTCCAGCTGCCGGATTCTCCTTCTTTGTGTGAACCTTGCATATTATAAGAGAAAAGCTATTAGAATTACTCCAAAAGGCATTATTATGTATAAATCATTATAAATAATAGTAGGTAAACACGATACAAAATGGACGTCAACTCGCCCCAGCTTAGACCTCGCTTGTCCTCAAACGAAAACCAAAATCAAAAAACATGTCCGCATGCTTAGAGAGAGAGGTGTCGATAAAAACAAAATACAAACATAGAAGCATCATGTAAATTATTATAACAACAACAAACTTAAACATAAAACTTTTATCATAGAATTTTTATCATAGACTTCTCATGAATAAGTAACAATTCATCACAACATCGAAGTATAAAGCATAATCTCTATTGGAAACCAACAGACTATCTTCTCAGTCAACTTTGCAACTACAATCCTTCATCTTTTCAGGAAGGGTCACGTATCGGAGCGTTTAGGCAAGCCCACATACTCAACCATCATATAGTCTTCTATGATTGCTAAAACTCATCGCATACACATGAGCAAAGTGTTTCAACCGGACACATAAACTAGGGGCTTATAATTTCGCCTCCCAACGTATTCACCTCAAGGGTGATGTCAACAATAATAACTCATGCTATCCATATCCAACTGGATATATGTGCCTAGATCATACTTCACCACATGATGCTTGCCAAAAGAGAAAAATAAAAAGCAATAGAGAGAAAAACTTTGACTCTTGCATGAAAGTAATTACATAAAAGTAAAAGATAGGCCCTTTGCAGAGTGAAGCAGAGGTTGCCACGCGCTTTTTGTTTGTATGCTCAATCCCTTAGTGCAAGAGAACGTCACATTATATTGCCCCATATGATAGCAACCTTTATTATGCAGTATGTCGCTTTTATTCTTTGTCATCAAAAGTTTGTACAAAGCTCAATTTCCTCTTACCCTAAATGATCTAACACTTTTAGAAGAAATTTTTATTGCGTTATTGCACCGATGAAAACTTACTTGAAGGATCTTACTCAATCCTTAGGTAGGTATGGTGGACTCTTGAAAATAAGATTTGGGTTTAAGGGTTTCTGGATGCACAAGTAGTATCTCTACTTGGTGCAGAATTTTTGGCTAGCAAAGATGGGGGGTAAGCACCACTTGTTGAAGGATCTATGACAATATAACTTCTATGCGAATAAGAACAAACATAAATCTTTACATTGTCTTCCTTGTCTAACATCAATAACTTTGGCATATAATATATTGATGGGGGCTCACAATCACAAAAGATTTCCAAGATAGTGTATTTGCATGTGAATCTTCTCTTCCCTTATTAACTATTTCATGAATTGCATCATTGACCAATGCTATGTTTGTCAATGTCCAATAAAATTTTATACTTACACTTTTCCTTATGTGGTGTCATTACTTACCATAAGATTACCATATGATATTTTTACTGAACATGAAAATAAAGAAGACAAAACTCAAACTAAACTTTATCATATATCTCGCATACGATTACAAAGATAGATCACTAATCAAACTCTCAAAAAATGGATCGAAGTAAACTTTTATTCATCTAAAGCAAAAACTAACTATGGATCAAGCTAAGGTAAATAAAGGAAAAATATAGTGGAGGTCATACGCAATCCAAGGGGAGTGCCCATTCCCGATACTCAATTTTCTTTTGGTGATGAAGAAGGAGGTGGTGGTGATGACATGGCAGCGATCTTGTCCTCGTGTTATATGGCAGAGGCTCACCATCATATGAAGAGGAGTGAGTCTGACGGGTCCTGCAACTGGCAGCCCAAACTCATACCTTTAAACCTTGCCTCATATTCAAAGACTTGGTTTTTAAGGTCGTAGATTTAGCTCTGGAGGAAGTTTATTTGCTCGTTGAAGGAGAAGACGATGTCCTTCATGGAATTTCCATCCACCTTGAGATCACGGGTGTAGTCCGTGATAATGAGGTGTTTGGCATTGAGTCCACGTTCCACCATCCCCTTACACCGGAAGACTTCCTTCTCCATAGCTTCAAGCCTAGCCTCCTGATGTCTACTATGCAACTTTATTCTTGCAGACACGTGTTGGGCCTCCAAGCGTAGAGTTTTGTAGGACAGTAGAAATTTTCTCTCAAGTGGATGACCTAAGGTTTATCAATCCGTGAGAGGTTTAGGATGAAGATGGTCTCTCTCAAACGACCCTGCAACCAAATACAAGAAATCTCTTGTGTCCCCAACACACCCAATACAATGGCAAATTGTATAGGTGCACTAGTTCAGCAAAGAGATGGTGATAAAAGTGTAATATGGATGGTAGAAATATATATTTATAATCTGAAAAAATAAAAACAGCAAGGTAGCAAATAGTAAACGGAAACAAAAACGGTGTTGCAATGCTTAAAAATGAGGCATAGGGTCCAAACTTTCGCTAGTGCAACCTCTCAACAATGCTAACATAGTTGGATCATATGATTATCCCTCAAAGTGAAATAGAGAATCACTCTTGAGTTCCTATTAGTGGAGAACAAAAGATAGGAATTGTTTGTAGGGCACGAAAGCAACTCAAAGCTGTTCTTTCCGTTCGATCTATTCAAGAGTTCGTACTAAAATAACACAACGATATTTTTTCCGTTTGATCTATCCTAGAGTTCATACTAGAATAACACCAAAGCAAATTCATATTCATAATACTCAATCCAGACAAAGAACTATAAAGAGACCCCAAAGTTTCCATCGGAGAAACACATGCATCAACCCCTATGCATAGATTACCCCAATATCACGGCGGGAATCCGCGAGTTGAATGCCATAACACATATCAAGTGAATCAATAAGATAGCTCATTGTCACCTCAAGTATTCATATTGCAAGACATATATCATATGTTCTCATCCCTGAATACTCGATCCGACAAGACAAAACTTTGAATGGTAAAGATTTGATTCATCATAACAAGAGTATAGAGGGGAGAAGCATCATATGATACGAGTATATTAACAAAGCCCATGATATAGATCACGAGAGAGAGAGAGAGAGAGAGAGAGAGAGAGAGAGAGATCAAACAAATAGCTAATGGTACAAACCCTCGGCCCCGAGGGTGGACTACTCCCTCCCCATCATGGTGGCCGCTGGGATGATGAAGATGGCCACCGGAGATGATTCCCCCCTCCGGCTAGGTGCCGAAATGGGGTCTAGATTGGTTTTCGCGGATACAGAGACCTTGCAGCGGCATTTTTTTTATCTAGGTTAACCCCGATGGGTTTCAGAATATTTGTGAATTTATAGGGTAAAGAGGGGGCGCGGGAGGCTACCAAGGTGAGCACAACCCACCTGGGCGTGTTAGGGGGCCCTGGCTCACCCTGATGGGTTGTGCCCCCCTTGGGGCACCCCCAGGTGCAGCTCTGGCCCATTGGGTTCCTTCTGGTCCATAAAAAATCATCGTAATTAAATCATTGTGGCATTTGGACTCCTTCTGATATTGATTTCCTGTGATGTAAAAAATATCTAGAAAACAGCAACTGGCACTTGGCGCTAGGACAATAGGTTAGTACCAATAAATGATATAAATTTGCAATAAAATGATTGTAAAACACCCAAGAATGATAAAATAACAACATGAATACTTCATAAATTATAGATATGTTGGAGATGTATCAGCATCCCCAAGCTTAATTCGGACTCATCCTCAAGTAGGTAAATGATAAAAGAAGTAAATGATAAAAGAAGTAATTCGGACTCATCCTCAAGTAGGCAAAGTGCATAAGTTTGATCAATGATAATTTCAATCATTTTTCCTAGCATCATAATAGCAGTTCGTTCTCATAAAATATGTTATGTTATAGTAGCAACCAATTCACATGTTAAGGTTCAAACAATGAATTCTCTTGAAACCCAACAACCTATGTTCTCATACACCAAGCAATTGTAATTCAACTTATTCAACAGAGTTTAAGTAAGAGCTCCACATATTCAACCATCGTATTGTCGTCTATGATTGCTAACACTTACCGCGTACTCATGAGCAAATTGTTTCAACCTGACACATAGAAAGATAGGGGCTTATAACTTCGCCTCCCAATGTATTCACCTTTGGGTGATGTCAACAATAATAACTCATGCTACCCATATTAAACTGGATATAAGTGCCTAGATCTTTCCTCAACACCCGATGCTTTCCAAAGGAGAAAAATAAAAAGGAATAGAGAGAAAAACTTTGACTCTTGCATGAAAGTAAATACATCAAAAGTAAAAGATATGCCCTTCATAGAGGGAAGCAGAGGTTGCCATGTGCTTATTTGTTTGTATACTCAACCCCTTAGTACAAAAGAACGTCACCTTATATTGCCCCTTATGATAGCGACCTTTATTTTGAAGTCCATCACTTTGATTGCTTTGCCACATAAGTTCGTACAACGCTCAATTTTCTCTTACACTAAAGATCTAACACTTTTAGAAGCAATTTTTATTGCCTTATTGCACCGATGACAACTTACTTGAAGGATCTTGCCCAATCCTTAGGTAGGTATGGTGGACACTTGAAAATAAGATTTGGGTTTAAGGGTTTTTGGATGCACAAGTAGTATCTCTACTTGGTGCGGAATTTTTGGATAGCAAAGATGGGGGGCAAGCACCACATGTTGAAGGATCTATGACAATATAACTTCTATGTGAATATGAGCAAACATAAATCATTACATTGTATTCCTTGTCCAACGTCAACAATTTTGGCATATAATATTTTGATGGGGCTCACAATTACAAAATGTTTCCATGATAGTGTATTTTCATGTGAATTTCTCTTCCTTATAATAATTATTCGTGAATTGCTTGTATGACCAATACTGTCACTACTAGAAAAACCACTACTAATGGCGCACCTAATTTGACCATTAATGGCGCATCACTGGTGCGCCATTAATAGCACGCCATTAGTAATTTTTACTAATGGCGCACCATCTGGTGCGCCATTAGTATCTGGTATACTAATGGCGCACCACCTGGTGCGCCATTAGTATATGCCAGGGTGCGCCATTAGTATCTACTACCCAGTGATGCGCCATTAGTATGCACTGTCATACTAATGGCGCACTGTCATGTGATGCGCCATTAGTATGAATATTAGGTTTTTTTTTTCTGTTTTTGCACAGGTTACAAAATGTATAATTTGACAAAATATAGACAGCACACATCAACAATAGATTCATCAAATACAATAAAGATTAGTCTTTGAATACAATTCATCATATTAGTCTCCGAATACAATTCATCATATTAGTTTCCGAATTGAAAAGACTGAACAAAGATAGAACATTATATTACAAGTCTCGAGACCATGAGTAGCGAGTTTGTCTTCACATTACAAGTCGATATCGATCATCTAAACTACCATCACATAGAAGAGAGCTGCGGTCATCACGATGAGCATCATCACGATGAAACTCGTCTTCATCCCGTTCCTCAACGCTCCCTCCCTCTCCCGCTAGATAGCGGGCGTATCTAGATTCGGCCTCGGCCCTAGTGGTGTACCCTTTGTAACTGTTACCGCTGAATCGGTGAACCTGTCTCCGACACTCCTCCCAGTCATCGAGACTCCGGGAACCTTACCCTTGTACACGACATACGTCGGCATCGCTATGCACTAGCCAAACGAAGCGTTAGTACCAATTCACAGACAATACATAAGCAATATATAAGTATGCAGCAGAGCGATCGGAAGAGAAAAGCAAGACATTAATAGCATCGATTACATCTAAGTTGAGCGACTCTCGAAACCAAAGAGACATACTACAAGTTCATTAAAGTTTAATTACAACATGAGCCAATCGATGTTTCAGAACTAGACAACTCGACTCAAGGGATCGGGCGTGGATGAAGCCGCCGTCTATCATGGGAGTCATGAAAGAACGGGCGTTGTCATCCTGCATTTGTAGCATTGTGTCGATGTCACCGTTGGACAGTTGATTTCGAGGTAGAACTGCCCGAGGTGCGAAGGACATCTTGATGGATGATTTCCGCAAACTCCATTTGGATGCGAAAGAATTCTTGTCGGAGGTCCGCGCCTGGATTGCCGACATGCTCGCGGCCCAATCTTGGAGTTTACTCGGTAGCGAAGTTGATGATGGTCCCGCACGATCGCCGCATATGATGGATGGCGTAGTAGGCACCCTTCGACCGCAAAGTGGCTGCTTGACGCAGCGAGCGTCGATTGTGGGAGAACATGTGCTTGCCGTGCTTACGAATAGGCCTGGTGAAGGTGCCTCCAGATTTGGCGTGGCCGGGAGAACATCATCAAGAACCTTCTTGACATTTGTGTAGTCTACGTTCGATGATGGTCGGGTCGAAAATCGTGGCCATGGAATATTTGGGGCTTAGGAGGATGGCGTGCAACGTGTGTCACTGCAGAAAACACGGAATGTTAAAAGAAAAGCGATCGAAATGTAAGAATTCATATGTTACGGGCGGTTGAGGGAGGACTTACTCGGAAAGTAAGGCACGAGGAAGTTATCCTTATCTTGGTTTGCGAATGGCGCCGAGGTAAGAACTCGCGACTTGCGGTCCCAGCGCTGCCCAAGATATTGGCACGCATGTAGAAGGGGTCAACTATCACGATGTCCGGGGTCTTGTCGCGAATGATCCGCATCTCCATACTCAGCGAAAATAGCGAGCGAAGGTGTAGTGCAGCGGATGAAGGTTCAACATAGCGTGGATGTCATCAAACGCAGGACGATCGTCGCCCGATGGAGTTATCCACAAAGCCCTTGCCCTCGGCACCTTGGCGCGAAAACCGGTATGCCACATCCTTCTCCACGAGACGCCGCTTCTCCAAAGAAAGAACACATCATGCAGACTCTGCATAGCACCGGTTGCAGCATTGAGCATATTTGTCGGTAGCATCGCCCTACCCGCCACATGCACCCTCCTCGAGATATCCTGCGGTGAAGGTGGCCCGTCCTGAGCACGGATCGTACTCGGTGCCGGCTGGCTCGCACCCTTCTTAGTCTTTCTTTTTCGTGCCTTCTTCTTCTCCTGTAATGGGACCGAGTTTTGCTCACAGACCGCCTTCTTGAGTGTGTTGGGGCTGATAATATTTCGCACCTCGCCTATCTCGAGGCTCGGTGAAGTCGGCAGTGAGGCGTCTCGAGAGCTGAGCGCGGCGGCGCTGTTGCAACAGCTTCTCCGCATGCACGAGCTAGATCGCACACGTCTTTTGTTGGGTTTGGTTCTTGAGAAGGAGGCCCCATGAAGTCGCCATCGTACCCATGCTCGGCAAAGTACTGATCGGCGTTGCCAAATGTATCATAGTCGTCGTCGTCGTCGCTCGATCCTGTGCCATATGCATGTTTGGATCCATGGCATAGGGATGTCCGCACCGTTCTGGCGGTCTTGCCATGGGGCCGACTTGGCGCCGCACGACCTGGCGGTGTTGTCTTTGGGTGGTGTCCCCGCCCCAAACGAATCTGCTCTTCGCCAAAGCAGGGCCAGCTCAGCAGGCGCCGAGGGTCATCACGTCATCATCGTCGGCCCGACGGGTCGATTCGAGGTAACAAGTCGTCGCAGCTGGCAGCACCGAACCAGTTGAACCCTAAACAAGTTGGGTGGCATCTGGGTACCGTGGAACAAGGGTTGCCGGTTGAGCGATTTTGCCCTTGGCGACATCGACCAACTCGTTGTTCACGAAGTGGAGGAGAGTGCACGGAACGTCGGCGGCGCCCTGCGAAAACATGTAGGCGTCGAGGATGCCCGATCAAAGGCAAGAGATGAAGTCCTCGGCGAGAGAGGCTTAATTAGTTACCGTGATGATGGCGTCAAGCTCGGCTAATGTAGAGGCACCGCCAACGGCGGGCGTGCGATTGACGGAGGGCGCTTGCTGCAGAGGTGCGGCGGTGTACACCGGGTGCATTAAGCTCCGTGCGGCGTCGGAGACACCAATGCCGCCTCCGCCGGGCACCAATGGCCCCGCCATCGCATTATGCGAGTTGCTGGCCGTGAAGCTAGGAATCAAGGGCGGCCCTGTTGGCGCCCGCAATCCACGACTCAACCCGAGATCAAGGTAGGCACAAAGGCGGTGATAAATCGCTCGAGTCGTTGTTCCACTTGCTCTTGAACAATCTCCGAATCCGCGCCACCTATGCCTTGAGTTCTTGAACCTCTCGCGCTGGCTTTCCGAGCTGGTCTTTTCTCCTTCCGCACACCAGCGGTATAGTATGACCCCATTTTGTCGACAAGCCTTTGCGGCCACACGACCAGTGACGTCGACTTCTTGAGCTTATCCTTGTTCTTCATTACATTCAACCCCTATTTAGAGTGGTGTCCCAAGGGTTGCTCTGAGTCCACCCCCGCTCTGCTTTCGATCGCTGCGGAAGGAATGTGAACCATTTAGAAATTGGCTTCATTAATTAGAATGCAACCATATGGAGCTAATTACGCGGGGTGTATTCCTTACGAGAACAAGCTCAAGCTGCCTGGTCTTGGATCCGTGGTAAGCTCCTTTGTTTTGGGTCCTTCTTGTACGGGCCCCGACAAAGTTCCTGGTCTGCTTGTCACCGTATGTATCGAAGAGGCGGTAGGCCTTGCTCGGCACAGTCCGCCTCCTCCTTGTCCCATATAGGCTCCGCCACTCTGTAACCGCCGGGACCGAGTGTGTGTTCCCCTATGTTCAGCTCCGCATTTGTTTCCCCACTCACTTGATTGGGAGCTTGCGGTGCTCGAGCAATTGATCTTGAAGTCGTTGTAGTCATCTTCGGTGATCGAAGGATTTTCTCCTTGATCTTGATAACTCTCACCTTTCTCGATCATTCTCTTCACATTGCTTTTCCAAGTAGACAGGGCCTTTCTCATCTTCGTGAGGGCAGCATTGTTCACTTTATTCCCTTTAAGGCTTGTGTTTTCAAATTCAGCGGGGAACTTGTATCGTTCGTGCAGCTTTGTGAAGAGGAGGTTGCGCAAATTCCCTCGGTCGGGATGCCTCGGGTTCTCGGTGTTGATCGAGGCGGTGCTCGGACAATGCACCCGAGCTGAAGCGAGTACCCTTGACTATTCATTGAGCGCCGTTGGATTCCCGTTGGAGTCCACTTGATAACTTCCTCCTTGAGGGTGCGAGCACGATCGGGTGCCAGTCCTTCCGTTGCCTCTTGGTTGGCTGCCATCGTGCGTGCGCCGCCATCATCGATGGTGGCATCCTCGGCGGCACCATCGGTGGTGGCATCATTGTGGTCATCCTCGGCGGCACCATCCGTGGTCTCGGGATCGGTGGGGAAGGCGGCGCCTCATACAAGTGAGGTTGTTCCTCCATCTCTGGGACAGCTCCAGAATGCCTTGCCGCCCGAACCCCGGCCTCATCGTTGTGGGCCATGTTTCTCTCTAAATAGAAACAAAGTTTGGTCAAAAGTTGGTTATTGTCAAGGAACAAGATCATGGTCTCATCATTTAGGGTTTGTCGACACCGAGGCATCCTAAAATCTAAGCTTTTATCATTGAGGGTTTTTCACGCCAAGGCACCCTAAAAGCCTAACCTTTCATCATTTCGGTTTTATCGACACGAGGCACCCTAAAAGCCATGCATTAGTCATAAGTGCGCGGGGCACTTGATCCTACTTAATTAACTACTAAGATACCCGGCCCATGCATTAGTCACAAGTACCCCATATGTCCTATTTTTAGCAAAGTCATGCTAAAATTCACGGAAAATTTCAGCATGACCTTTGCTGAAAATAGGACATATGGAGTACCAATTTGCGGAGCGGAAGTTAATCGACATTCCGGCAAACTCAAGGGCCTCTCGGGTACCTGCAAAATCATTATCCCGGTGGACATGGATGCAATGTCACATGTCACATGGATCCCACACCCACAGGAGATGGTGAAGCTTCATGGCAGAATATCATATACAAGCACCAATTTTGTTCACATTTATATAGCAACAAATATTTATACACTCATATAGCAGCACTAAGTATATTGCACTTAGAAGAAGACTTGCTTTTACATCCCACCCAACTTAACAATCTAGTAGAGTTGTTAGTAAGATCCTAGCTCTCTCTTTTCTTAGAAATAATAAATCGCCAAGCAGGAATGAAAAGATTATTTGATTGAAGAAACCACCATGGCAGCAAATAACTGAACCTTCACTCTGTTTTAACTGAAAATATATTTGAAAAAAACTTTTACACGTGTGAAAATCTTCTCTACAGGTGGAAGAACACATCAAACACAGTGCAAAAACTAAACCCTTGCACTCTGTCAAAACTAGAAGAAAATGAACATATATTCCTATACGATTGCAAAAACTAAATATATGCCCTCTGTCAAACCCTTGCACTCTTGCACTCTGTCAAACCCTTGCACTCTTGCACTCTGTCAAACCCTTGCACTCTTTTAATTGAAGAAACTAAACATTTGATCATATTCAGTGCAGAAACAGAGTTTATAATATTTTGAAGTGGACAAACTGAAGATTGGCTTTTTAAGTGCAAAAACTGAAGATACATGCTACGTTATTGTGCAAAAGCGTTTACATTAACTCTGTGTAAGTGCAAGTGATGTGCCTATTCATTTTTCCAGCAGGTGACTGCATGTTTCTTCAAAACCTGAAAATGTGCAATCTGATTCACGAGATACTTACTAGTAACCGTAGGTTCAGTATTGATTTTCTTATTCTTGATTACTTTTGTTTTTGTTAAGACCCTCCAGATTATTTTTCAGTTATAAATGAATGAATCGGTCACCTAGACCCCAAGAACTGACCAAGCATGGGCTTGTGCTCGAAAGACTGTTTGGCCATTGCCATCGATAGTAGTACAAGATGATAGTACTAGTGTCCAACAAAGTGCTGCCAAGACTTTGGTAATAATATTCTCAAGAGAGAATATATGCATGTTCAGACCATGCATCATTTCAACATCTCGTAAAGCACCAATCATACATACACAGATCCAAATGTCGAGAATACTCTATGTGTATTATATATCAGATCTGGCAGAGCCCAAACATACAGATTAAAGCGAAAAGTTAGAAGTTATAGCCTCCATGAGTGAACAAATCAATCGAGCAAATGCCAAAATTTTCCTTAATTTCCAATAATACAATTGGAGATATGTTCGCTACAAATAGTACACAAATGTTCATCTATAACATCCCTTGACTATACTACAATGATCTAATGCATCTTAGCTAAATATATATTATCAAAATCTACATAAAAAGAATTGACCAGCACAAAGGTAAGAAACTTGTCAACAAATAAAAAGTGATAATTCGCATGTAAACTCTTTTGTCCATAAAAGAACAAATATATCGATGGTGGCCTTATTCTTGGAGCATTTCTTTAATTACTTGAGAAACCAAAGCTACATAGTGTCAAGAATTCCATTTCAATCTCTACATACTTTCAACACATAGCCTTGTATAGGTTGAAAGCAACATCAAGCTTTGGTTCAGAATGTACAGAGAGGATTCGCAAACCAACAGCAAACCAACCTCCATTCGAATTCACTCCAACACGAGGCATGGGCTACAGCAGCAACAGTTGTAGTACTAGTTCTACAATAAATCAGATTATCCCTACAATTTCAACGAAGGCACATTCGGGACTTGAAAACATCGAGAGAGGACTGGCACTGGCTAGTCAAAGATCCAGCAAGTACTCATGGATCCATATACCCAACCAATCCAATTCATCATTGCTAATACAGTACCACTCATGGACTAATTTAAGGTGTTCTCTTCACGTCCATATTTTCATGAATGCATAAAGGCTATATAATTAATGTTCTGGCTGAAATTGAACTTCTCCTATTGGGTTCACCTACATATATTTTTTTGAGAAAGTTCTTTCCATTTTTCCCTCCTCTCTATTTTTTTTTTGATATATCGTGCTGCAAATTTCTTGATTATTCTTTGCTGCAATATGTCAGGCTCACTTAGTTGTAACAGGATTTGGTAAAAACTGCTTATAGTGGTATTTAATCAATCTGCTTTGTTTCTTCTATGGATTTATAGCATGAAGAATCAATATGAGAAAATAGATATAACTAAATCCCATGATCTCTTCGGCAAATGAATGTTTACAAACTGCAATTCACATGTATAGGACATCATCGACAATGTTATTTTCATTCAAATGCAGGGGGGAGGAGGAGGGGAGGAGGAGGGGAGCTCACGGGGTGGTGGTGCTCGGCGACAGTGGTGTGGACGGGCGGCGTCCGGGCGTGGGTCGCGTCGAGGCGGTCTGGGCGGGTCGAGGTGGGGCAGCGTGGGCGGGTCGAGGCGCGCTGGGCGGCGGGCAGCGTCGAGGCGGGTCGGGCGGCGTCCCGGCGTGCGGGTCGCGTCGAGGGCGCGCTGGGCGGGTCGAGGTGGGGCAGCGGCGGCTGGGCGGGGTCGAGGCGGCGCAGGGGTCGCGTCGAGGCGGCGGGCAGCGCCGAGGTGGCGGGGCGGGGCGTCGAGGGAGGCGGGCGAGGGAGAGGGAAGGCGAGGAGAGGGCGAGGAGGAGAGGGCGAGGGCGAGGGGCAGCAGTGGGTCAGGAGGCGGCGGGCGGCGGTGGGTCGAGAGGGAGAGGGAACTGGCGAGGGGGAGAGGGAAGGGGGGATCGGGCGAAGGGGGAGAGGGCAGCGGGGATCGGGCACAATACTAATGGCGCACCTCACCGTGGTGCGCCATTAGCATGTCCATACTAATGGCGCACCTCACCGTGGTGCGCCATTAGTATTTTTTTTATTTCAACTCAAGCCAACAGGTTATGTACTACCAGAATTTATCCACATCAAGCCCACTCTACTAGCTCGACTGGTCAGCAGCCAGTTCTCACACCAGGAGGTCCTGGGTTTGACTCCCAGGCTCCACAATTTTTTTTAACATTTAAAAGGCTGTTTGATACTTATTTATGTTTAAATATGTTCAAACTTGTTTAAATAATAACAGTAATATTTTTTTATAAGACAGTAGCATTTAAAAAGCTGTTTGATACTTATTTTTTTATAAGGCGGTGCACGGGTGCGGGGGTCGGTGGCGGTTGAGTAGGGGAATCGAGGTGCGGGGGTGTGGCGGCGGTGGACTGGGGGTGCTCGGCGAGGGGACGGATCTGGCGAGGTGGGATAGCGATCGAGATGGAGGGATCGAGGTGGGCTCCACAAATTTTTTTTAGCATTTAAAAGCAGTTTGATACTTATTTGTGTTTAAATATGTTCAAACTTTTTAAATAATAATAGTAATATTTTTTATAAGACAGTAGCATTTAAAAAGCTGTTTGATACTTATTTTTTTATAAGGCGGTCTTGGGTGTGGGGGGTGTGGCGGTTGAGTAGGGGAATCGAGGTCTTTGGGGTCATGGGCGGCGGCCGGTGGACTGGGGGGTGCTCGGCGGCGAGGGGGACCGGATCTGGCGAGGTGGGATAGCGATCGAGATGGAGGGGGATCGAGATCGAGTGTCCATGAAATTTAAAAATATTCATGATAGTTCAAAAAGTACCCATGAAATACAATCGAGAAATGAAGGCTACGATTTAAATACAATCGATCTTAGCTAGCTATCTGTTCACAATCTTCTTGCCCTTCTTTTTCGCAAATGGAGTTCTTACGTGAAGCAGACGTCCTTTAGGTAGGGTGGTCCTGCTTCTTCTTGTGGTGTATGCTGCTACTTCATCATCGTCGTCATGTTCGATCCTCGGTCGCCGTGCTTGTCGAAGTCTTGCTCATTGGCTACTCCATCCATTCGATGATCTTACTTTTGCCTCTCCTCCGACAACACGACTGGGCTTTGGCGGGTCGGTAATGAAGAAGCATTGGTCCACTTGGGAAGCCAGTACCCATGGCTCATTTTTAGCGGTGACGTTTGCGCCCATGATCTTGGATTTAACCGGGTATAACCATGGTGGTGAAATACGGTCTTCTTTTATAGCGTTCTTGGCCCATCGACACGGAACATGGGACCTTCTCTCAGCGTAGCTCAGCTCCCAGATCTCCTCGATCCTTCCGTAGTATCTGTCCTTGTCGTTACGGTGTAGGATTCCATCGTTACCCGGAGTTCGATAACCATCGCTCTTCATGTCCTTGGCCTCGGTGTAGAATGTGTAGCCGTTGATATCGTACCCTCATAGGTCATCGAGGTTGTGCTCGGCGCCTGTGACAAGGCGAATATGAGTTGTTCTTCGCGGAAGAATCCTCATGTAAAAGTGCGACGAAGCTTATGCTTGAACCAACGCGTGAAACATGAGTTGTGCTCTTTGAGTGTATCTCCGTCCGTCCTCTGTTGGCCTCGGTCATTGTACGTCTTTTTAATAAAGGTTTTGTGCTCTACCACCCAAGGATCGACCACGTCTATGTGTTGTAGCGCGACTAGGTTTGCTCTTTCAAAGTCGGTGAGTCGACCCTCGAAGTCGACATGCATTTCGCGGCGACCCTCACGGTGACCCCATCCAGCGAGCCTGCCGAGGTGCCTGTTGACGGGCAGACCAACGGGATTCTCGATGCCTAGATAATTCGTGCAATAGGAGATGCACTCTTCGGTCAGAAAGCCCCTGGCTATGCTTCCTTCTGGACGTGACATGTTGCGAACGTATCCTTTGATGACACCATTCATCCTTTCGAACGGCATCATGCTGTGCAGGAACGTCGGCCCGAGTTGGATGATATCCTCCACTATATGGACCAGCAGATGCACCATAGCGTCGAAGAATGCGGGCGGGAAGTACATCTCAAGCTCGCATAGTATCACCACGATCTCTTCTGTAGCCTTCGAGTTGCCTCACGCCAATCGACTTCCGAGAGATGGCGTCGAAGAAGTTGCATAGGCCAAATAGCGTTTCGCGGACGTGCGCGTCCATGATCCCATGGATTGCAAGCTGGAAGTATCTGCGTCATCGAGACGTGACGGTCGTGAGACTTCATCCGCTGAACTTCGCTTCGCTGGGTCTAGGTATCTGCTTATCTTCCCAGCGTAACCGAAGGAAGTTTTACTCCTAGGAGGCAGGTGAAAACTGCTCGATCTCCTCGACTTAGAGTGAAGCACGCGGAGGGTAGTCATTTCCGGTCTTCTTGGCCTTTTGCCTTTGCGACGACTTTACGTGTCCTGTCTTGCCTCATCATCATCATCATCATCATCATCATCATCATCATCATCATCATCATATATAGCGTGAAGCTCCTGCACGATGCCCATTGATTTCAAGTCTGCCCTTGCTTTCGGCCCATCTTTGGTCCTCTCGGCATGTTGAGCAGGGTACCAAGCAGACTCTCGCACGTTCTTCGTGATATGCATGACATCAAGGCTGTGAGGCACACGGTGGATCTTCGAGACGGCAAGTCCTAGAAAACAGACCTCGTTTTCCATACCTTCAGCAGCGGCTCTGGCGCCTTCGCTTCATTCCGGCTCTGGCGCCTTTTGCTTCTTTCGGCGGTGGGCAGTCTTTCCAATTTTCAACAGCTTGTCTATTTCCTCGCCGCTCCTCGTACACGGGCGTTTTGGGTTCGGTTTCACCATCGAACAGATCCTTGCGTTTCCTCCACGGGTCATCGTCGCGAAGCCACCTTGATGTCCCATGAACACGGTTTTCAAGACCGGGATCTCTATCTAGCTGGCGATCGTTGTGTCATCCATGCACCTTACGCATCCGAAAATCCGTGGACTACCTGCCCCGCGAGATATCCGTAATCGAGATAGTCGTGCACCGTCGTGAGCGGTGCGGCTCTCATAGGGAAATGTTCTTTCTCTGTGGCGCCCCACGTATTGGCTGGCGTTTTCCACAGCGTGTCAAGCTCCTGTTTCAGCAGCCCGGATCTGATTGATGTCGTTCCTGGTTGTTTGGCCCTTCAATTAGCATACTCATGTGAATGTACTTCCTCTTCATGCACAACCAGGGGAAGGTTGTACATCCACACAAACAAAGGCCAGGTGCTATGTGTGCTTCTCGGCTGTCAAGCGGATTGACTTCATCGGTGCTCGCGCCCACCACGATGTTCCTTGGATCGTTCCCAAATTCCGAGTCTTCGAAGTTCAACGCTTGCCACTGGCTCGCATCCTTAGGGTGACTCAGCATCTTGTCTTTTTTATCTATCTCCGGGTCATTTGCGTCATCTTCTCGCTTCTTCTCCTCCCTATCCGTGTGCCAACGCAGGAGCTTTGCTACCTTAGGGTCCATGAAATAGCGCTGCAGACGAGGAGTGATCGGAAAGTACCACACCACTTTTCGAGGAGCTTTCTTCCTCTTCTTGTATCGAGTGGCGCCGCACACGGACATATGGTAGACTCCGCGTGCTTGTCCCGATAAATGATGCAATTGTTCATGCACACATGGTATTTCACGGCGGTAAATCGGGAGGACACACGATTTTCTTCGCCTCCTCAAACTGGTCGGGCACTTGTTCCCCTTGGGAAGGCGTTCGTGCGAATGACATGTTCTCGTCGAAGCATCGTCGGTCATTTTGTGTTTTACCTTCATCTCCAGAGCCATGGCGTTACTTTCGGCGGGTATCCTCGGCCTGCATCCTTCATACAATGGAGTAACGCGTCTAACTCAAGTTGATCCATCTTGGCTTTCTCTCGGCGGCAGCTCTTGCGTTATCCGTTCGCTTGAGAAGCAGCTCTAGAATATGAGGGTCCTGCACCCAGCCCATCGATGGTCCAGCGTCGCTCGCTCCGCCGGCATCATCATCTTCATGATCATGCCCGTCGCCTACTCCGGCATCTTCCTCATCGTCATGTCCTGCATCTTCTACATGATGATCGTGTACAGCATCACGATCGTGATCATCTCACGGGATTCTTCGTCTTCTCGCCCGCCCGAGCCGCGGTGGTTGTCTTGCTGCCCTTCCTCATTTCTTGCCCGCCCGCATGGGCGACTTCGTAGTCATCTTCATCACCTTGCCACCGATAGCCATCCATGAAACCACGCAACAGCAGGTGGTCCCGCACCTGCCGGAATCCGGGTCCGCAATAAGGCTCTTCACTTGCATCTTCGACACGGAAATCTTATCTCCGTCTCGTTCTTTTGAAGCATCTCGGCCTTCGCGGACCTCAAAAACCTATTCACGATGCCTTCGGTCATCGTGCGGACCATGGTCGCTCAAGGGTAGAGCAAAACGATATTTTAGAACCAAACAAAAATTTGGCATGACTTTCCCTAAAAATAGGACCAAAAGAATGCTTAATGCCAAAATTCTCGCTAAACGGAAATGAATCAACATTCCGCAAAATATTGGCAACTATCGCATTTCAAATACGGTACACCTCCAAACACAAACACATATGCAACACCACAAACATATGCAACACCACGAACATACATAGATCTAGCTAGGCCGTAAAAAGTGCATGTGCACATTGTTGTAGGGAGAACAACCTAAATATAGCTTCCCCTTACTTACCTATTAAAACAAGGTAATTTAACCACTTAATTTGAATGAATCTATGGTGGAAATGAGGTGAAAAGAGGAGGCACCGAGACAAGGAGGAGGTGGAGAGAATGAAGTGGAGAGAAAGTGAGTGTGTGGGTAGGAGAGGCTGTCCCAAATATCTTGTTGCTGCCCACTTACTAATGGCGCACCTCTTGCATGGTGCGCCATTAGTAGTTACAACTACTAATGGCGACTTAAGCAGGATCGCCATTAGTATGTTTGGATAGGCGCACTAGTTCAAAAAAAAAATTCTATACTAATGGCGCACCCACTACCTGGTGCGCCATTAGTAGTTACAACTACTAATGGCGCACTTGGGCAGGATGCGCCATTAGTATGTTTGGACAGGCACACTAGTTAAATTTTTTTTTGATACTAATGGCGCACCCGTTGCAAGGTGTGCCATTAGTAGTTTAAACTCTAATGGCGCATCAGAAGGTGGTGCGCCATTAGTATATACTAATGGCGCACCATCTTTTTGGTGCGCCATTAGTGTCAATCCCATCTATAGCCCTTTTTCTAGTAGTGTGTGATTGTCAAGCCTCAAAAGATTTCACTTTCTAAACCCAATGTGAAGATACCACTAGGCATGATATGATTTCAACTTCATGACATTCAATTTATTCCACAATTTACTCATAGGATATAAGTTAAGCACAAGAGTAAATGACAAACTACTCCAAAAACATATAAATGAAGATCATGCGAGTAGTTAAGTAAATAGATAGCTATGTAAGGGCTCTCTCTTATTTAAAAGTTTCATATCTAAGTATTTTACTAAATCAGAAAGCAAGATCGAAATAAAATGACATTCCAAGAATAGCACACATCATGTGAAGAAGCAAAAACTTAGGTTCAGCCTATACTAACCGATAATCATTGAAGAAGAAAGGTGGGATGCCTACCAGGGCATCCCCAAGCTTAGATGCTTGAGACTTATTGAAATATTAGCTTGGGATGCCTTGGGAATCCCCAAGCTTGAGCTTTTGTGTCTCCATAATTCCTCTCATATCACGGTTTTCCTAAATCTCAAAAGCTTCATCCACACAAAACTCAACAAGAACTCATGAGATAAGTTATTATAAACCAATGCAAAACCATATCATTCTTTACTGTAGCAAATCACTAAAATTATTATTAAACATTGCATACTAAATGCCTCTGCATATTTAATAGTCCTATCCTCAAATAGAATCATCAAACAAGCAAACATATGCAAACAATGTAATCGAAACAGCAATCTGCCAAAATAGGACAGTCTGTAAAGAATGCAAGATTCATCATACTTCTCTAACTCCAAAAATTACGAGAAAAATATTAAACTTTTGGAAATTTATAAGATCTTATTTTGCAAAAAGTTTCAACAATTTAACATATTCTCACTTTTCTACGGAATTTTTGCAACATCGATAAACATTCTTTTTTGAAACAGCAACATGTATACTTGCAAAATAAGCATGGTAAAGGCTATCATTGCCACTTTTATTAAAATAAAAGATGCAAAACATTATTATAAATAACAGCAAGCAAATCCTAAAAAATAAATTGATGCTCCAAGAAAAACACATATCATGTGATGAGTGAAAACATAGCTCCAAGTGAGGTTACCGATAATGTTGGAGACCGGAGAGGGGATGCCTTCCGGGGCATCCCCAAGGTTAGTTGCTTGGATCTTCCTTCAATATTGCCTTGGGGGTGCCTTGGGCATCCCCAATCTTAGGGTATTGTCACTCCTTATTCTCCTCATATCAACATTTCACTCAAAACTTGAAAAATTCAATCACACAAAACTCAACGGAACTTCGTGAGATAGGTTAGTATGATAAATAGCAAACCGTTTCACTTTGGTACTGTCACTACCAAAAAATACACTTCCGTGATGATACGTGTTTGTCACAGTAGGTCATGTTTTTTGTCATGCATGTACATCCATGACAAATTTATGACAAAATCAAGATAGTCATACCTGTGCTGTCGTAGAAGTGTTCCATGACATTACCGAAATTATCATCACGGAAGTGTCCACTTCCATGATGATAAATCGCGCGTGACAGAAGTTCTTTTGTCAAGGGTGACCGACACGTGGCATCCACCGTAACGGAACGCCGTTAAGCTATCGTGTCGGGTTTTGGATCTGATAACCCGTTAACAGCCCCGACCAATGGGAAATTTCCATGTGTAAAATTCTTATTGGCCGGACGAATTACGTGTCAGCTCGCCAGTGGGTCAGGTAGGCGCCTATGATATGTGGACACGTGCCACAGCCCACCACTGGCCCATTTAGCTTACAAAGCCGGCCCGTTTGACTTGGCTAAAAGTTAATGGGCTGGCCCATGAAAAGCCTATTAACGGTCTCTTCCCAAATAGCCCATTTTACGGCCCGTTAACTCACGACCCATTAGGCCCTGAAGGAAATCGGCCCAACAACGTCATGTGGGCCATCGAATATAAGACCAACCCATTTCACTTTCAGCCCATGTATGGCCCACGACGTCTTTCAGCCCATATGAGGCCTTCGTATCTTTTAGCCCTTTACAGGCCCACGGTGACTCTAGCCCATAATGAACAGTAATTTTCGTTGTACCCGTTAACGGCCCGTGATTTAAATGGGTCGTTTCCAGCCCGTGTTAGCTTTCGGCCTATTGACAGCCCATACGTTCTTGGGCTCCTTTTCGGCCCTCGATTACTTCCGGCCCATTACTGGCCTGTTCCCCTAATGGGCCAAATTCGGCCCATGGCAAGAGTCGGCCCGTTATTGGCCTGTTACCCTAATGGGCCAACTTCGGCCGATGGCACGAGTCGGCCCGTTTCTGGCCTGTTCCCCTAATGGGCCAAATTCGGCCCATGGCAAGAGTCGGCCCGTTACTGGCCTGTTACCCTAATCGGCCAAATTCAGCCCATGGCAAGAGTCGGCCCGTTTCTAGCCTATTAACCCATTGCGCCGTTTCCACCCCGTCCTATATTGTGGCCCATTAATGACCCGTTATGCCTATGACAGAATTAATCCTTTGCTGTCCTACGGCCTATTAACAGCTCGTTACAGTGCTGGGCCGATACCAATTACGCCCGTTTACGACCCATGTAGACCCATTTATTCGATGGCCCGAGGCCGACCGATTCTACGGCCCTGTTGGAGGCCCATTTATCGACGGCCCGTAGGAGACCCATGGATCCTACGGCCCGTATATGGCCCATGGTAGTTGCGGCCACTAGCAAACCAGGGAAAAAGAAGACTAGGAAATAAATAAGGCCGAAACTAACGCTAGGCTATTAAGGCGATTGCACAGATTACATCCACTCGGCATCAAAGATCGCCACCAGTGCAAATATAGGGAACACCCTACACTATACAAAAATGGCTTGTTGTTTTCTTCAGCCGGTGGCTGCACGTTAAGAATAAATTTTGTATCGCACCAAAACAAATTACAACTATATAACAAAAGGAAGGTTGGCATAAAACTTAACAGTCTAGCAGATAAATGCACCACCAGAAGTTCAGAAGCTCAGTTCATTTGACCTGACTGTTACGTTTTCATGCTGTATTGTCCGATGGAGCACCATAACCCTCGCCTTCATTTCCCCTAGGCTCCTGAACAACAGAGCAAATGTCTGATAGTCTGGTTTCTAAACCATGCATATCTTGATGACATCGAACAATGTCTCTCCTTGTTTCACAAAGGGTCTCTGTTAGGGAATGGACTTGTGTCTGGAGCGCAGATACAACATTGCTTTGAGGTTGCATATCTTGATCATGAGGCAGTTTGGACGATATTGCTTTAACAACCAACCCAGTATTACGCAGGAACGTGCTTTTGGCACTGTTAGTGGACAGGTACTGACCCACTGCAGCAAGAGCTGACATTGCGGTTATAGTTGCCTCGCCACCTTCAGAAGGTGGCGGTTCCACCATTTTTTCCATAACTCGCTGAAAAGTTGAGGTTTTACATTAGTTGTACCAGAACATAAGATATTAAGGAGGCATCAAAACCAAACAAAATAGCTTTGGTCTATATACAGAACTTATTCTGGTGAACCCATGTAAAATATTAGTTGTATTTTATTGCAAAGTACATAATAAAACCAGGTTCCAAACATATGACCATGTACCATCGCTAATGCATTGTCTATTTCTTCACATTGTATTGAGGGCTAAGGATAAAGAGACGAAGTTTATAATACGGTAAGCATAGTATGACATCATTCATAGCACAAAACAACTGAGAACAGACAAACAGTCAATTGTAACGTTGTGTGGGCAAGTCCAGCACGGAACTAGATTACAGGTCAAGATCAAAGGAACATCACTCCTCTCTTTTAAACCTTGTAAGGTGCAATGATACGCTAAGACAATTGTGTATAAAATTGAAAAGAGTAATAGACACTGGCTGCAAACCATGCAATTCAAGGCACAAGTCAGAGTAAGTAGTAGTTAAAAGGCATGAGGATTAAGGACTTACAACAGCGGCTTTGTCTGGTGTAGTCATGCCCTTCTTCTTGCTGGTGTGACAGTCCTTGAAAATTTCCACATCATTTGGTTCAGGTACTTTTTGGTCCTTGCGGGCTTTCCTCTGCATTTCGAACAAGTCAATATAGATATGATAATATGGTACAAGAGCCTCACAGTGTGCAATATAGCTACGAGATCCGTAAATGCATTGGAATTTGACTTTAAATGCGGTTGGCCTTGTTCTTTGAACAGTTCACCTACAAGAAGATAGATTTGTGTGGCACATGCGTAAATAGGACTTCAACATGTGATCTGATCACATATACATAATGTACCCGATACTTCAGATCAGATCAGTGTTTAACAAGGCCCCTCCAGTCTTCATCCTATATATTTTCCACTGGAGATGTTTGGGAAAGTTCACTGTTAGCCTTTCCTTCAAAGTGAGTTTTCCTCAAGTTATACCGATACTGTCGCATAGCAGACTTGAAAACATGGGTGCAAGCTTGTCTGGTTGCATCATCTTGGCTATCCAACTTGAACCTCATCTGTTGAAAATTATGGGAGTCTCATTATCAGCAACCTAAAAAGTATGGGAGAGAGCAAGACGATATTACTAGTTTCCATACATAACCATACTTACAGATAAATGGTCGAGGAAGGTGTTGAACTGGGTTTTGTCTTTGTCATTCCTGTACTGAATCCATGTGGGGAGGATACGTACATGACACCTAACGGCAACCGCTGCCTCTGATACTAACTTGGCTGACTCTATAGCATCACATGGCCTTTTTAAACCTGCCTCAAAACGGATCTCCATTCTTCCTTCTCTAGATTTAGTTAACCTATCGAGCAATATCCCTGATGTTTGTTTCCTCTTGCGCGTAGGTGCTAGTCCAACAATGAACATAGGAAGTGTTAGTGTACATCAAACTGTGAGACTACATATCAAGAAGCATGCAACTGTAACTTGACTCCAGCAACTACCTTCTTGCTGTTGAAGCTCACAAGGTTCATCTGATATTGCCAACTCATCTTGTGTCAAGAGTGCTTGGGAAGTAGTGTCAGGTGGCAAGGGAGCTTGGAACATGCTGCTAGCTCAGTTGACGCACGAGTAAGTCGTGCAGCTGGTAGTACTGTGGTAGGTGTTGCAAGAACTAGGGCTGTCTCTGCTTGTTTGGTGGCAGCTATTTGTTTCTATTTCGCTTTTTTTGCAGCTCGTGTAGCATGGGATGGCGTGTTTGTAGAATTTTACACTGGACTTTGACCTTCTATTGCACCATTAGTACCAGCAGAATCTACAGGATTCATCCACTTCTCATTCACTGCCATTCTGTGTTTCTTCCTCTTTCTCTGTGCCATGTTAAGTCAAGTCGACAAGAAAAACGAATAACAATTTAGTTCTTCAGAACAAATTGATGCGTGATGCAGACGAACTGAACTTTGATGTTAGACAACCACATGATATGAGGATGTAATGTGTATGAAAAACAGGACAGAAGAGATAACCAGAACTATGATGTGTAAACTAAGAAGAAGGCATTTCACCAAATTAGAAGCAATGGAATGGAAGGTAGACAGCATATGAAAGATTCTACAAATATTGCTCTGCCAAGTTAACAGTGTTTCTTCATAAATCGCATTTAAACAAATATGAAGCAGTACAAGAAATAAATCATATGCAAGATGCAAACAACATCACACTACCATGTTAGAGGTCTCTCGTCATTAGTGCCATTGCATATTCACAACATCGCATATTCACAGCTTATGATATGTAAACCAAGGAGAAGGCATTTCAATAAATTAGAAGCAATGAAAGCTAGACACCATATGAAAGATGCAACGAATATCACTCTACCAAGTTAAAATTGTCTCGTCATAAGTGCCATTTCAACAAATTAGTAGTACAATCTAGAAAAGAATGTGAGATGTAACCTATATCACACTCCGAAGTCAAACGTGTCTTATGATAAGTGATTTTTGCAGGTTACACAACAGTAGTAATTTGATGTAAGAACATGGTGTGATAGACAGATATTGTATGTTCTAGAAACAGGAACCCGTGTCTTATTCAAGTGTAATGTGTAAAGTAAGTAGATGGAATTCAACAAAATTAGAAGCAATACAAGCTAGACATCACACATAACATGCAACCACATATAACAGTGCCAAGTTAGAGGGAGCACCGGTGATGTTGCACTAGGGGAGACGTGCTCATCATAAACACAACTTTGTTGAGTGTCTATGCATGTGATGTCTTGGAAATCATCTTGGGGTGTGGAGGAGTAAAAACTGTAGAGGCCCTCCGTTCGGAAGGAGCACCTTTATCCGTTGTCTTGCTAACTTCCTTCCACTTTATTGATTTTGAATTTTCAAGTAAAACTGACAAGAAAAAGCAATAAAATTCTCTCTTCAGAACTCATTCATGCATGATACTTACAATCACTACTTTGATGTAAGGCAAACACATGACACCAGGATGGAATATGTACGAAAAGTAGGACGGCATGGCATGTTCACAACTGTTTGTGTAAACTAAGCAGAAACCATTCCAGCAAATAAGAAGCAATGCAAGCTAGACACCACATGAAAGATGCAACCAATATGACTCTGCCAAGTGAAAAGCGTCCCATCATAAATGGAACTTCAACAAATTAGAAGCAGCGCATGCTATAAATCATATGAAAGATGCAACTAATATCGCACTGGATATACTAAAGGTGTCTCGTCATATTGATTGATGCGGGATCCAGAAAAAACAATAGTTTTAGGTAAGGACATGCTTAATAGACAGATGTACTATGTACTAAATACAGGAAGGCATGTCACATTAACAGGTATAATGTATAAGCTAAGCAGACTAGCACATGCAGTTTAACCAGATTGGAAGAATTACAATCTAGCCACCATATGCAACATGCAACCACATATCACGATGCCAAGTTAGAGCAAGCACCTGCGATGCTAGTGTAGGGGAAATGATGTAATCAACTACAGAGCTACGTTCACTATCTTCATCTAGCATTTCTGTTTCTTGAGAATCATGTCAGGAGGCTGACGCTACATTCTTTAAATGAGGAGTAGTCCCCTTGCCTGCCTGCCTCGTCATAAGTGATTGATAAGGGATACACAAGAACATTAGTTTGATGTAAGAACATGGTTAATACACTTATTTTTCTCTACTAGTATGTACCAAAAACAGAAAGGCATGTCATATTCAAAGGTATAATGTGTGAGCTAAGCAGATGCAATTTAACCAAATTGGAAGCAATACAAGCTAGACATCCGGCTGGAGTGGTGAGCATGATCATCTAGGACCTGAGAGCCTGGTGGGAAGCAGGCTGCTTCGCCACCATCGCAGCTTTTTAGTTGGCTTCCAGGTGGTGCCTATCTTTGCTGGGCTTGTCACTCGCTCGGCCAGTGCCCTGACTAGCTATTTGTCTCACGGGATGGTGGTTCATGTAAAAAAATATCTTTCCTTATCAGACCGACTTCGGCCTTTCGAATACAAGCTAGGCACCATATGGAACATGCAACCACATATGACACCGCGAAGTTAAAGCAAGCACCTGGGATGGTGGTTCATTGCGAGCGAGGTCATCAACCCCAGAGCTACGTTTACCGTCTCCATCTGCTGACACTGCACCCTTTATAGTGTTGTAACATGTCGTGCATACCCGCGAAGAAAGCTGGCGCGATTTCTCTCTTTTCTTTGCTGCTTCTCTTTCAACAGACTCTGAAATACCCTTGCATAAAAACACAATAGTGAGAGTATGGGTGAAGTGTGTGCAGAACTAGAGCACTGTAAAAGTCGCAGATAGCAGGCTGCTGAAAAATAAATGACAGGAGACATATGATAGCTCTACAACATTGCATGGCAAACAAAATTAGATTCTACTCTGTGTGATTTTGTAATATATGAGCACAGGAAATGCAGGTACTCCTCCAGCACACCACCACAAGTGGTCATATCTAAGATAACAGTCGACTGAAAATAAATAGGTCACTCGATTTTTTTAATGAACTGTCTGGTCTATAAGGAACAGGCAGATGGCCTTCGTCTACCTCCGGTGAGTCACTGTTGACGATCTTTCTCGAACCACCAGCAACCACCGGCCCAGACCCTTGCCTCCACCGCCCCGCCCTCCCCTCGATCTCACACCACCGCCCCCAGGACATCCCTTTAATCCCGGCTGACCTCCAGTCTCCAGATCGGGCGCCACTAGATCTAGGCCGCACACGCCCCTAAGATAAACACAAAGGCGCTGCTTCCCCAGCGTAATAGGCGTACTAGCGCCTGTTACACTGGGGAATGCTTCCATTAATTGGGAATCAACTTGCCAGAAATTGCAATTCAGGGGGCGACGGACCTCTAGCTAAGGTGAAATAGTATATGAGGAGAAACCTTGTGCATCATGAGTTACTAGGAACATCTAGTATGAAGAATAAGCGGTCAACTAGTGTCTTCTGTGGGATGAATACTGTGCAAGCAGACACGTAAGATTTGCACGAATAAGGGAAGAGGAGTACCCGTATCGATTGCCAGTGTGGTGTCGATATGTTGCAGCGATCTTCTTGTTTTTGCCGGGGGAACCGATGTTTCGGAGAGTCGTTTGTCCTTCGACAAAACCATGGCAAAATTGTTTTCTGTGTTGCCGTGGCCGTATATCTTCGGAGGGGAAGCAGATCCGAGGCGGCGAAGGACGGCGTAGCAGGAACAACTCCGGTGCGGTGAACGGGGGCGAAGTTGGAGTGGCAATGGTGAGGCGCAGGACGGCGTGGTTGAACTGGCTCGGGTACAGACTACTCGGCCTCGGCTTAAACTACTAGCCATGGAGGTCATGTTCTCTTATTAGATTGTGGAAAGAATAGTAGGACACCGTCATCAGTCATCAGATATTTCTTACTTTTTATGATTTAGGCATCCCACTTCACATATCTGCTGAAACAAAGACAATATGCAACTTTTCTTTTGCTTAAGTTTGATCTTTCAGAATGTCAACATGTGAGTGTTGCTTAATATCTGTACCTGCTGGCATCTTTATAATATGCTATGAGATTCATAGTGCTTTGAAAGAAACTGGCAACTCATTCAAAACTGAAATTCTATTATATAAGACTACCTATTGGCACCTCTATATTCTAGAATGAGATACTATAATGCTTTTTGATGACCGCATATGCAAACACCCATCACAAATTCTTTAGTGTGCCAATATGAAAAGCTCATGAGTTACCGAAACAACACAAATCCATATGCATGTTTCCAGAATGCTAATCTGAATGGCATATCTGGGGTTAATTAAGAATTAAGGTGAGCATTGAAACATTAACAAAAAAATAACAATATGGTGGAGCCATACAAATTTAACAACTTTAATGCCCCTGAATGTATTTCTGCTGGAACAATTGTTTTACCATACGATCTCCTTACTTAGAGGTTAAGGCCAAATGGATAACTGAAATGCATGTAAATAATCATACTTTTTTATTTCCCTATATAGAAAGCATGCAAATATTAATTCTACACACGTCGATAATTAATAAGTAACTGTGTAATTTTACATAGTTCCCAAGAAATTTACCTATGCCTACATAAAAAATAACAAATACTTATTATGTGCTCAAAGGAAATAATCTTAAAATACAGCAACACGCTAGAGAGACCAGAAAAATAAATAAACATTAATTGCGCATTGGATTCAATAATGAAGAAATAATGTTACTGCAATATGCATAACATGTAGGTACATGATTAATGTGAAATATACATATTCAAATTTCAACAAAAAAAGCAAATGTATCTAAGATGAAGTTAGCTTATGAAAAATAATCATTTTGTAAATATCACCAAATTTGGCACCAATTTTTCTTTACCAAAAAAAATATATTTCACAACATAGATGGCTAATATATTGACTACGTAAATTGCATTTCTAAAATCCTAGCCCCCGCGTCAAGCAGGCCACTATGCTAGTTAGAGAAAAAATTAGGGTTTTTTCTATAGCAAAACATGAGACGGCTGGGCATAAATGCTCCATATTTTATTAGGTATAGATTAATAGATAGATAGATAGATAGATATAGATATAGATAGAATATAGATACGTGGGTTGTCATTGTACTATGTGCTATTTTGCTTGTTATGCTATGCTATAAAAATGTTTTTGCATGTTGTTTTCTTGGAATTTGCTAATCCTCATGTCAAAGAGTCCTGACTAAATCTCACTTGTCCTATGCAGTCTGATTTAGTTCGTGCAACATTTGTTTTTGGATTTACTTTTTTTAGTTTTTCACATTTTAACATTTTCTGCGTCACACGTTATTACAATTCTGTATGATAGTCAGCCCACAACTGGCTAATAACCAAGTTTGCGTTGTGTGTTAAAAAACAAGTGGGCGATGTGCAAGTAAATGAGAGAGCATAATACACAATCGAGTCGAAACACAACAGCCAAAGAATTTGAACTTTGTAAATATGCAACACAACTAGTTACTGGGGATTCCTTTCATCAAAATTTACCTTGCTAAATCTCTACGGAAACATGCGGGCTATCCTCTAATGCTTAGTTGGAACCCAATTACCCAAAACATATAAGGTGCCTTTTATTATCGCCGGACAAGTGTTTCGAGCATATAGAATTCTATCTCAGAGACCCCGACGAATGTGGGCCTTTAGAGTGTACGTATGGTAGTTGTGGAGGCACTCACTCAGCATTAACACTTAGCATGAAGCTCATTTGAGAAATAACATAAGAGAAAGAGGCTGCAAAATTTCACGGTTATCTTGCTCTCGCCTATAGTACTAAAAACACATGCAACTTTTTTGCGACAGGAAGTTCCCCCCGCTTAGCATTGTAGTACTCGTTGCTTCAAAATCTCGTGAACTTTCTTTGAGCATGTTGTTCAGAATTGTTAGCAGAATATTATTCGGCTAACATCAGCAGTATGTAACTATTTGTATTCTAAATGTAATTTATTTGTGAAACGATCGTAAGATAACCTTAGGTGAGGAATAACTTATTCTACACCCTGAGTGTTGAGTAGTATTACTATATATATTCGTGTTTTGCAACGAAAGAAGTAATTCCACCAAAAAGCGTTTCAATGTGACATGGGAACATCCGGACAATGCCACCTAATGGCAGTAGGGAGGAGCACACCGAGGTCTAGCAGAAATGCATGCCAACTTTTTATAATCATGCACTAATCATACACGCATCATGCACGATCATGAACGGTGACTCACATTAATATCACAACATAACTCTATGACACAAAATTAAACATGCACATCACGAACAAGGGTGTCACAAAAGCCATGCCACATATTTACTTTTGGTATGATTTTGTACCACAATTCTGTTCACACCATCCATGAATAGATGGAAGTGCAACATAACCATTAGATTGAAATTCCTGCATTACAGTTTTTTGGGGTTATATATCTTACGAAACTCAACCAGGTTGCATGGAATGAATTTCACATGCATGAAACTGCCCAATCGACGTGCTTGCCTTTCTCTTAGAAATGAATTAGTAAGATAAGATATTGTTGGATTCAGAAAGGATTAATTGTAGGTACTCTCGCTCGCAGTTAACAATCAGGCGTCTCTCTCCCCTCTCTGATCTACATGCCAAATAAGAGATATAATTAACAACTATACATCATGCAGTCAACATGTGAAATGAAACTTGCATCAACATATGTATTATTTAGCGTATATCCCATGAAATCTGGTGTTACTCACAGTCCCACTTAATTTGTATTGAAGCGCTCAACCCTACAAATACAACAGTTCTATTTAATTTGAGCCAGCCAACCAACCATGCTAGCCCACAAATCCATTTAACACCAACGTGTGTGCATTGTCCCCTTCTTTATCAACTATTTCTCCATTTTTATTGGCACATGTAGCCATTTACACACTATTTATTGAGTTAATTCCTCCTCTCCCTCTGTTTCTTGGTTATCGAGTTGGCTTGCTGATTTCCAGGCAATTTGCAATCACATATAAATTTGCGTATTCTCATGCAAAGGATCAAGGTTGGACTATTTTATGAAATAATGGACCTATTTGGTAGCACAAGCGCATGCTAACTCAGTTGGTTGTCGCTTTTGGGCATGGAGGGGATGTCATGAGTTTGAATCTCACAAAATGCAACCATTTCCGCGTTCTTTGCAAAAAAACACAATGGACGAACCTCACCAAACCTGAACCGTGGGTTAATTAAAGAAAAAAGTAGGGTATATTCTTGCAAAAGATGAGACGGATGGGCATAAATGCTTCGTATTTTATTAGTAGGTATAAATAGATAGATATAGATAGAATATAGATGTGTGGGCTGTCATTGTACTATGTGCTTTTTTGAGAGTTATATGCTACGCTATAAAAATGTTTCTGCAAGTTGTTTTCTTAGAATTTGCTAATCCTCATCTGAAAGAGTCCTGACTAAATCTCACTTGTCTTATGTCGTCTGATTTTGTTCATGCAGCTTTTGTTTATTTGATTTACTTTTTCCAGTTTTTCAGTTTCTAACTTTTTCCACGTCACACGCTATGACTGTCAGCCCACAACTGCCTAATAACCAAGTGGGCGCTGTGTGTTAAAAAAACAAGTGGGCGATGTGCAAGTAAATGAGAGAGCATAATATACAATCGAGTCGAAGCACGACAACCAAAGGATTGCATATTTGTAAATATGAAAGACAACTAGTTACTGGGATTCCTTTCATCAATTTTTTCCTTGTTGAATCTCCACGGAAACAAGCGGGCTGTCCTCTAATGTTTGGTTCGAAGCTAATTGCTCAAACCATATAAGGTGCCTTTTATTACCGATGACAAATTTTTCGAGCATATGGAATTCTATCGCAGAGACGCTGGTGAAGGTAGGGATTTATGGTTGTAGATATGACAGTTGTGCTCGCACTCACTCCGCGTCTTGAAACAGACGCGATTGCTCATCTGGCAGCAGTAGCACGTAGCACTGAACTTACTGTTGAGAAAACAAAAGAAATATTCTTGGCACCATTTCCAGTTTATCTTGCTCTCGCCTACAGACGTCGAGTTGACGATGGTATTGTTGGTAGTTGTGTTCGCCGCATGATCATCTTGGTTGACAGCCGTTTGCTTATTATTGAGACCACCTATATATGATATTTAACATTAGTATGCAGTATCGCAGATGTGTGTGTATCTATGTATGTATGTATTTTATGATCCGAAAATTAGTGGCAAGAAGTTAACACAAGATTCTAATGACAACGATGATATATACTTACACTGTGCACAAACGACAAGGCATCCAATGAAGAATATCACCGTCGCCTGCACTAGGCTGCTCCCTCTCATATTGGTTACCTCTTACTTGATAAACTCAGTTCTAGTCGAGTGTAAGGTTCCAGTAGGAAATAGTTGGACTGCAAATGTGGCAGACACGGACGGCAAGTTTATAAGTAGCAAGACGTTGGAATATATTTTAAAGATTCATTAATGTACTACAAAAGATTGCAAGTGCACGAGATATACATTCATTAATGTGATGATTTTTGCACATATAATATTCAATGATGCAAACACTATCTGTACATGCAATCTTGCATCCTTAATGAATTCTCTAAGGCAGTCTAGTGCACTATATCTTAAGATATGATGAGTGATGTTTTTACACTCATTTCAACCTTGTTTAAACCGAGATATTTCATTAAAAGAGAGATATTCGCTCCGATATTGCCACTAATGACTAATGAATGCAAAGGATGCCACATATACTGTCTTTTACATTTTTCCACAGGAAATTGGCTAAAAAGGGAAGAAATCATGTGGGAGAAAGGAAAGAAGGAAACTGGAGAAGAAATAAGTCACTAGGATGTGCCAGAAGGCTACCACAGTCAAAGATGGTGTTCCATGCGACCATGCGTGCTTGCACGAGCAGTCGTTTTGCGTGGAAACCGAGGTAGGTCGTCCACCTGACCAACTTTTATAAAGGGGACCCCATCAAAATATCAACAGAGAGGGGAGCGTCGAACAAATCCAAAACCCGTTCATCATCTTAATCCACAAACCCTAGCCACTGCCATTTTCATCTCCACCACCATAGTGCTCTCTCATCAAGTTCATTCTTGTAATCGTGCATCGCACCAGGCGTCCATTGTAAGACATATTGCAACCAATCTATCTAAAGATGTGTTCTTCATGTTTTCTTCTCGCGATTTGATCGCCATGTGTGAAATAAAATATGAGGTATGGGGTGAGGTATGAGCCTTGCAACCTGTGACGCCCTCGATTCAATCGTACACTAATCATGCACGCAAATGTGTACGATCAAGATCAAGGACTCACGGGAAGATATCACAACACAACTCTAAACACAAATTAAAATAATACAAGCTTTATATTACAAGACAGGGGCCTCGAGGGCTCGAATACATAAACTCGATTATACAAGAGTCGGCGGAAGCAACAATATCTGAGTACAGACATGAGTTAGACAAGTTTGCCTTAAGAAGGCTAGCACAAAAGCAGCAACGATCGAAAAGGCAAGGCCTCCTGCCTGGGAGCCTCCTAACTACTCGTGGTCGTCGGCGGCCTCCACGTAGTAGTAGGTACCCTTGGGGTAGTAGTAGTCGTCGGTGGTGTCGTCTGGATCCTGGGCTCCACCATCTAGTTGCGACAACCAGAAAGAAGAAAGAATGGGGAAAAGGGGAAACAAAGCAACCGTGAGTACTCATCCAAAGTACTCGCAAGCAAGGATCTACACTAGATATGCAACATTAAAAGGAAGGCTATATATGTGGGTGGGCTGCGAAATGCGAATAGAGAGAAGGCCTAGTCCTATCAAGACTAGCATCTTCCGAAACCACCATCTTGCAGCAATAGGGGGAGTAGAGTAGCATAAAGTAAAGTAGTAGTAGTGTTATCAACCTCGGCTAGAGATCCTTTCTCGACCCCCTGCGAGAAAGTAATCCCAGAGCCATACTATCCAGTTATTATCACAATCCATTACTCATCACCATCCAATTCTCATCACAAGTATCCAGTTCTAGTTGTATCGATCGGGATACAACTCCAAGTGTCCGTTACCGTAGGACAGGCTATCGATAGATGTTTTCTTCCCTGTAGGGGTGCACCAACTTACCCACCACGCTCAATTAACTCCGGCCGGACACACTTTCCTGGGTCATGCCCGGCCTCGGCCAAACAATACGCCGCAACCCGACCTAGGCTTAATAGAGAGGCCAGCACGCCGGAATAAACCTATGCCCCCAGGGGTCATGGGCCATCTCCCCGGGAACTCCTGCACGTTGCGAGGGCGGCCCGTGAGCAGACCTAGCTACCTCCTTCAACAAGGCAGGAGCTTACGCAGTCCAATCCGGCATGCGCCGCTCAATCGCTGACGTCTATTAAGCTTCGGCTGATGTACACGACGCAGAACGCTCATACTATGCCCACGTGATGGTTAGTGCTATCAGGCTAGAGGCCCCTCGGATCAAATATCCAAATCGTAGTGGATTAGGAACGCGCGGCAACAAGCAGAGACTCATGAAAGATTTGACCCCGTTGTCCGGTCTCGAGGACTTGCGGCAAGGGCTAGGAATGCCCGGCCACACCTCGTAATTATCTCGTGGGCACCCTCCAGTTCAACCCGACTCCACATCACTCGCAATTAAGCTCGCGCGGGCACCCCTCAGGGTCGACCCGTCTTTAGTAACATGGCTCAGTGTAAAGTCATAGTAATCATAGTAACTGTGTGTCCAAACATCAAGGGGTAAACCCGAGGAATCACCCCCGATGAATTCCACTCGATGTGGTCATCAAGGTGAACGTAAGAGGTTTCACCCTCGAGGTCCACACTTGAGGGGTTGCACGACAGAGTCGTATCGGTAGTGGTTAAAGAGGAAATCACCCTAGATGACCACGACCGAATAAATACACTACAGGGTTAACATAAGAAGTGCTGATGAGGTCTCACCCTCGGTACTCGATAGTAACCCAGTAGTGTCGAGCAACTAAGGGGAAGTGATGTGCGGTGGTCGGCGCCTGGTCTTCGATCCCGTTGATCGGGTCTTCGATTATTCAACAGGGCGATCGGGACAAAGTGGGGGTCACTGATGGATCTCTAAGCAACCTATACTAAGCAGTTTAGGATAAGCAGGTAAGGTACAACAGCAGATACAAAAGCAGGCTATGCATCAGAATAGGTGCAAACAATAACAGTAACAAAATCTAATGCAAGCATGAGTGAATGGAATGGGCGATATCGGGATGATCAAAGGGGGGGCTTGCCTGGTTGCTCTGGCAAGGAGGGTTGTCGTCAACGTAGTCGATCACAGGGGCATCGGCATCGGTCTCGGGGTCTACCGGAGAGAAGGAGGGGGGAGAAACAGTAAATATAAAGCAAGCATAGCATCACAAAGCATAACATGGCAATAAGCTGTGCCGGGTGTGATCTAACGTAAGGCTACACGACCTAGGAGAAGGGGGAATTCAACCGGGAATGTTTTCCCGGTTCTGGACCTGTGTCAGACAGATGACCGGAGGGAGAATGTCCCATCTTCAGCATGCTAGGGGCATGTGACAGATGAATGGACCGCGTATTCAGATTCGTTGGATTTTTCTGAGAAACTTTCATATAGAAAACATTTTCATCCGAGGCACGGTTTATTTTCTATGAATTTCTAAATATTAAAGCCTTTTCTGGAATTACTCAAATTAACAGAAAAGGAATTATGACATCAGCATGACATAGGTGTGACGTCAGCAGTCAACTGTCCGGTTGACTGGTCAAAGCTGACTAATGGGGCCACTGGGAACCACATGTCGGCCTCTGCTGGCTTAATAGTGGATTAACTAAACTAACAGGGTTAATTAGGGGCGTGGGCCCCGGGCGTCAGCGAGTGTTTTAGGTTAACTAATCATTTTTATTTATAAAACGTTATTAGACTAACATAACAGAGGGGGGCCCACATGTCAGTGCCTGGGGGATGCCCCGTCAGCACGGTTGACTGGTCAAACCAGTCGACGGGGTCAGCGGGTCCACTGGGGGCCACCAGTCAGTGGCACGGGACGGTGCCACGTGGGTGCCAGCTCGACACCGGCCGGAGACACGCCGGAGCTAACTCCGGCGACCATTTCGACGCCTGAGCGAACGGGAGAGCGGCGGGATTCGTCCACAGGGGGTCGTTTCGCGCGCGCGAGGGTGCGTTCGAACGGGCGAACGACGTCGCGTCGAACGGTGGCAGAGGCACGGCCGGACTTGGCCGGAAACGGCGCCGGCGACGAGGTTTGCGGTGGCGGTCCTTCGGGTGTGAACAGAACGCGGCTCCTGGGGGGCTTGAGAGAGCTAGGTGGCTGGGCGGTTTCCTGGGCGCGCCAGAAGCATGACGGTCAAGACGGAAGGGCTCGGGCGGCTGCGCTTCGAGCTGCACGCCGGCAATGGCGGACGGCAGCGCGTGGCGTAGGTGTTGGGTAGCTACGGGGCAGCAGCTCGCAAACAGAGGGGGAAGAGGAGAGGGAGAGACGCTCACGTAGGGGCTCACGAAGGCCGGTGCTCAGTTTAGTAGGAGAAGCAGTCGGGGGAGGTCGACGGAGTTCCGTGGCAGCCGGAGAAGAGGACGAAGGGGATCCAGTGCTGCAGCGCCTCCGAGCTCCAGCTGAGGCCACCGCTCGAAGGAGTCGACCCCGGCGGAGCTCGTGGACGTGCAGCCTAAGCTCGGGGTCGACGGTGGCCGCAGTGACGACGGGGGACAGCGGCGATGGCGCTCGGGTGAGGCGGGCGAGCGAGACAGAGAGGGGGAGGAGCGCGCGGATCTAGGAGGCGAGAGAGGGGAGACGCGGGGAATGAGTGGAGCAGGGGAGGAAGAGAGAGAGCCGGGGACCTTATCCCCTTGCCGACGTCGGTGAACGGGTCCGACGGGGTTCGCCCCTGTTGCGATCCCGGTCGGAGGAACATGGAGTAGAGGTGACCCGGGGCGGTGGTTGGTGGGCTGGGCCGGTCGGGTGGTCGAGGCCCAGGTCGGGGTTGGGGCCTTGCTCCTTTTTCTTTTATTTCTGCTCTCCCTTTTATTTTTCTGTTTTCTTTTAACATCCTCCATTTGCATTTAAGCCACAAAAATGACTTTGCAAAAATGTGGAGGTGGACAGAACAAATACTAGGAAATAATGAGCGTTGCCACAAAAAGTTTGGGAGGCTTTTGAAATGTTTTGGAATTTTCATAAATTAGAAAAGCATTTTAATTAAAGCCTTGGCCACTGTTTTATTAGCTTAGGGCATTAGAAACACACTCTAAAATATAGGTTTCAACATGACAAATAACCAGAGATTATTTGCCACACTTTGAACATTTTAGTTTTCAGGTTTGGCAAATATGAATTTTTGACTTCAGATTAGATTTGAATTTGAATTGTGATTTGGATCAAGAGAACATTTGCAACAGTAACATGATGATATGGCACCATTAACAGGGGATTAGTGTAGCATGACACTCGGAGTGTTACAAATCTCCTCCACTACAAGAAATCTCGTCCCGAGATTTAAGGGGTGGAGTAAGGGGAAAAGACTCGGGAAGGACGGAGCTCATCACAATATAGTTACCTGGGGACTATCTCAGTAAACGTGGCAAGGAGGCATCTCTCGAGTTGATATTCAAGAAAGTCATCGATAGCAAGGTAAGAAGGTGTAATAAGAAGCTTCAATCGGGTAGGCAATCATTCGTTGCCTGAAACAGAGTGCGAAAGGAGTTTCAGAGCGACGGGGATAAGTATTTTGTCTGATACCAGAATAGACCACTAGGAAGGTGGCTCGTGATTTGCATACGAAGCCAAGTGCAAGGAACAATTTTGGAGAAAAGGAATTACAGGAGAGTCAGGTTTCGATCCCGTGGAACTGTGGGTTATGGGCCCACCATGTGGGTTAACAGCAGGAAGGCACTAACCATTTTGCACGATCATGATATCAAAGTAGGTCAGAGTATAGCCTGTCAGTTATGTTGGCAACAACGCTGGTACCAAGGGCGAGGGACGAAGAGAACCATTTTCCTGCTCGTTGGACGAGGCGGACCAATAGGCAAAGTTCTCGTCCATCGGTGGTTACCTGAATGTCATCAACAATAGTAACAGGGTCTTAGTGACAGAGTTGTGCACTGAGGTGCTTACTTAAGTAGGGATTTATCTCTGCTCAAACAAGTTAGATTACAAGAAAGGTGAAACAAAACAATGAAAAGGAAAATGTGATTATTATAATAATCAGACCAATGGAAAGAAAAGGTGTTTATACCCAAGAATTGGGAGTATATCCTTCCCAAGGGGAAGTGGAGCCGGAAATACATGATATGACAGCAAGTTCAAAAGCATTTAGATAAAGGGGGCAAGGGAAGAATCATGATATTACCCATACAACGGTGTTTGGATAATAGATCAAGAAACATTCGGCAATGTGCTTCCAATGTTCTTGTTGATATTCGGAATACCTCAGTCATGCTTCGAGGTAGCATTAACATGGTGTTACAAGTAGGGGTGGAGTTGAAAATCACAAGAAATACCCAAGGAACAGTTGCGGGATTAGCAAGGAGTCCAAGGTATAACCAAGACATGATCAAACATGCGTTGGAAAGAAGACAAAGGGCTTGTCGATGATAACTCAAATCATCGAAGGTCAAGGATGGTATTTCTCACCATGAATTCAATTGTCATCTCAATGGAAGTCAAAATGTTGATGCTGATCACGACGCATTTGTCGAGAGGCTCTATGAAGATGCCATCGAGGAGCGATGCCATCAAGCAACAGGAAGGATGAAGCGAAAGGTTATTGAAACCACGAGTACGACACAAACTCGATAGCAAGCTTGATGTTCATGGAAAAATGGTATAATGAGGAAGATCGACATAAGCTTAGCTCGTCGTCGAAGATTGGGCTCCGGAAAGGACCTGGTAGCACAGTTGAAATTTAGCACGGTAATGATAGAGCTGATCAGGCTAGGAATGACTTGAAGGATTATTAAACTCATAAGCAACAAAAATTACTTAAGAGTTATAGAATCGGAGTGTGGAATCGATTCACTTATCGGTGTTCTCGAGTGACTAACAACTCAAAACCCGGGGAAATATGAAATCGATGAGAAGCAATACCAAATGAAGACTCGTAGGAAGCAACACGGTTCTTTGTTATTCTCGAGGTACCGAAGGGTAATACTCGAAGGAAGATCAAAATAGAGGTTGCGGAGATGCATTGATCTGCAGAAGACAAGTGCTTTAACTTGTCCGAGAAATGGAATCAAAGGGGAACAATCATGGTGAGAACCACAGTTGAAGAGGACCAAACATAGATACCATATGAACTTATAATAAGGGGATTATTATATCACAAGAAGCTTCCATGATAAGATCCACATTAGGTCCATGGGCATGAACACAAAGGTTCAAGGTCAACCCCCACTTCTTCAATGCATAACCTTTCATTCACTCCTCGTTTTCGAAGAATTTGTAGTGCGGAAGATTTATCTGGTGAAGCACCAGAAGAGTATGACTCACATCTCTTTCGAGTTCACACGTATTAGGGAAGGCATAGGTTCAACCCGTAGGGGTATCTTAGGAACATATACCGCTAACTTCAGGATTAAAATATACCAGCTCGAAAGCAGAGCATGGTTGACAAAAGCAGATGATAGAACTTACCAAAGGCATTATGTGTCAGGGCAAAACTCACAAGTTTAATGAATATGAAGGACATTGTCGGATAATAATCCAACCAAGGATATGGCGGTCCATAAAAGATCTGATGTGAGTATCGATACTCACTCAGAAGAAGAAAGAATGCCAAGGCATCGGGTTATAGGTGTAACTGGATAACTTCAAAGCTTGAATACAAAGGAATTACGATTTTAAGTCGATGGATCAGAAGCACAGGCTCTGATCAAAAGATGATTAAGTTGAAAAGACTTAGAGGTGCACCTGATCAAATCTTGATTGGGCAAGAACCAGCTCATAACCGGAGCGATGTCGGAGACGGAAAGAAAATTTCCAAGGATTAATTGGTGATTGCAAGTATTCGCTCACACATTGAATCCATAGGAACAGAAGGACAACCACAAAGAATTTTAAAGGATATTGCTAGGCATACGGAACTAATCGTAGTGCAAGCAGGCAAGGAGAATCAAGAGCAATAGGCTGCAGAGGATTTTCGGAAGATCACATAGTATTTCGAAGAATTTTGTGAATCACACGAACAACTGAGGATGAACGGATCCTCGGTGAGTGCGAGGAATTATTCGAAGGGGGGGGTGTATTCATGGGGCAAAGAACTGCAAGGCAGTAAGCTCAAAGGATTCTCGAAACAATAGAGAATTTCGGGGCATCTTGTAATAACAAGAGCATCAAGGAATGATTGTATGGACGGCAAGTGTATGTAGCTATCCATGGGATTTATCGGTGGTAGGGAAATGCAAAGGCGAAGGGCACAAGGGTCTCGGGAAAACATTGAGGAGTATCTGCAGAATCTTCTGGCGAAGCAAGCGATCATCTGCAGTGAAGGGGCTCTCCGGGAGGTAGTGGTTACGAGATCCTAGAGTCAGAGTTAGTAAAATCTTTAACCCGAATAGAAGAGAGATCAGTATCCCAGAGCATAGACGAGGAGTAAAAGATCCTAATACCACCCAATGGCGACGTGGGTCCGAAAGACACACAGCCAATGTTAGTAAAAGTTTTCAGTGACTAGACTCAACTTCGGCCAAGGAGTTGGAAAGGGGGCTACCTACAGGCAGTCGGCTCTGATACCAACTTGTGACGCCCTCGATTCAATCGTACACTAATCATGCACGCAAATGTGTATGATCAAGATCAAGGACTCACGAGAAGATATCACAACACAACTCTATACACAAATTAAAATAATACAATCTTTATATTACAAGCCAGGGGCCTCGAGGGCTCGAATACATAAACTCGATTATACAAGATTCAGCGGAAGCAACAATATCTGAGTACAGACATGAGTTAGACAAGCTTGCCTTAAGAAGGCTAGCACAAAAGCGCAACGATCGAAAAGGCAAGGCCTCCTGCCTGGGAGCCTCCTAACTACTCCTGGTCGTCGGCGGCCTCCACGTAGTAGTAGGTACCCTCGGGGTAGTAGTAGTCGTCGGTGGTGTCGTCTGGATCCTGGGCTCCACCATCTGGTTGCGACAACCAGAAAGAAGAAATAATGGGGAAAAGGGGAAACAAACCGTGAGTACTCATCCAAAGTACTCGCAAGCAAGGATCTACACTACATATGCAACATTATCAAAGGAAGGCTATATATGTGGACTGGGCTGCAGAAATGCCAAAATAGAGAGAAGGCCTAGTCCTATCGAAGACTAGCATCTTCTGGAAACCACCATCTTGCAGCAACAGGGGGGAGTAGAGTAGCATAAAGTAAAGTAGTAGTAGTGTTATCAACCTCGGCCAGAGATCCTTTCTCGACTCCCTGCGAGAAAGTAATCCCAGAGCCATACTATCCAGTTATTATCACAATCCATTACTCATCACCATCCAATTCTCATCACAAGTATCCAGTTCTAGTTGTATCGATCGGGATACAACTCCAAGTGTCCGTTACCGTAGGACAGGCTATCGATAGATGTTTTCTTCCATGCAGGGGTGCACCAACTTACCCACCACGCTCGATTAACTCCGGTCGGACATACTTTCCTGGGTCATGCCCGGCCTCGGCCAAACAATACGCCGCAACCCGACCTAGGATTAATAGAGAGGCCAGCACGCCAGACAAAACCTATGCCCCCAGGGGTCATGGGCCATCTCCCCGAGAACTCCTGCACGTTGCGAGGGCAGCCGGTGAGCAGACCTAGCTACCTCCTTCAACAAGGCGGCGCCACGCGATACAACCCGCGTAGCGCCGCTCGCCGCCGACGTCTATTAAGCTTCGCTGATGTACACGACGCAGAACGCCCATACTATGCCCACGTGATGGTTAGTGCTATCAGGCCAGAGGCCCCTCAGATCAAATATCCAAATCGTAGTGGATTAGGAACGCGCGGTAACAAGCAGAGACTCACGAAAGATGTTACCCCGTTGTCCCGTCTTGAGGACTTGCGGCAAGGGCTAGGAATGCCCAGCCACGCTCGTAATTATCTCGCGGGCACCCTCCAGGTAAGAGGTGAACATAAGAGGTTTCACCCTCGAGGTCCACACTTGAGGGGTTGCACGACAGAGTCGTATCGGAAGTGGTTAAAGAGGAAATCACCCTCTATGACCACGACCGAATAACTACACTACAGGATTACCATCAGAAGTGCTGATGAGGTCTCACCCTCGGTACTCGATAGTAACCCAGTAGTGTCGAGCAACTAAGGGGAAGTGATGTGCGGTGGTCGGGGCCTGGTCTTCGATCCCGTTGATCGGGTCTTCTGATTATCCAGCGGGGCAGTCGGGACAAAGTGGGGGTCACTGATGGATCTCTAAGCAACCTATACTAAGCAGTTTAGGATAAGCAGGTAAGGTACAACAGCAGATACAAAAGCAGGCTATGCATCAGAATAGCTGCAAACAATAACATTAGCAAAATCTAATGCAAGCATGAGAAAATGGAATGGGCGATATCGGGATGATCAAAGGGGGGGCTTGCCTGGTTGCTCTGGCAAGGAGGGTTGTCGTCGACGTAGTCGATCACAGGGGCATCGGCATCGGTCTCGGGGTCTACGGGAGAGAAGAGGGGGTAGAAACAGTAAATATAAAGCAAGCATAGCATCACAAAGCATAAAATGGCAATAAGATGTGCCAAGTGTGATCTAACATAAGGCTACACGACCTAGGAGAAGGGGGAATTCAACCGGGAATGTTTTCCCGGTTCTGGACCTGTGTCAGACAGATGACCGGAGGGAGAATGTCCCATTTTCAGCATGCTAGGGGCATGTGACAGATGAGCGGACCACATATTCGGATTCTTTGGATTTTTCTGAGCAACTTTCATATAGAAAACATTTTCATCCTAGGCACGGTTTATTTTCTATGAATTTCTAAAGATTAAAGCCTTTTCTGGAATTACTCAAATTAACAGAAAAGGAATTATGACATCATCATTACATAGGTGTGACGTCAGCAGTCAACAGTCCGGTTGACTGGTCAAAGCTGACCAATGGTGCCACTGGGACCCACAGTCAGCCTCTGCTAGCTTAATAGTGGATTAACTAAACTAACAGGGTTAATTAGGGGCGTGGGCCCCAGGCGTCAGTGAGTGTTTTAGGTTAACTAATCATTTTTATTCATAAAACGTTATTAGACTAATATAACAGAGGGGTGCCCACATGTCAGTGCCTGGGGGCTGCCCCGTCAGCACGGTTGACTGGTCAAACCAGTCGACGGGGTCAGCGGGTCCACTGGGGGCCACCAGTCAGTGGCACGGGACGGTGCCACGTGGGTGCAAGCTCGGCACCGGCCAGCTCCGGCGACCATTTCGACGGCTGCTTAACGGGAGAGCGGCGGATTCGCCCACGGGGTCGTTTGCTGCCGAGGGTGCATTCGAACGGGCGAACGACGCCGCGTCGTACGGTGGCAGAGGCACGGCCGGACTTGGCCGGAAACGGCGCCAGCGACGAGGTTTGCGGCGGCGGTCCTTCGGGTGGGAACAGAACGCGGCTCCTGGGGGGTCTTGAGAGAGCTAGGTGGCTGGGCGGTTTCATGGGCGCGCCAGAAGCATGACGGTCAAGACGGAAGGGCTCGGGCGGCTGCGCTTCGAGCTGCACGCCGGCAATGGCGGACGGCAGCGCGTGGCGTCGGTGTCGGGTAGCTACGGGGCAGCAGCTCGCAAACAGAGGGGGAAGAGGAGAGGGAGAGACACTCACGTAGGGGCTCACGAAGGTAGGTGCTCAGTTTAGTAGCAGAAGCAGTAGGGGGAGGTCGACGGAGTTCCGCGGCGGCCGGAGAAGAGGACAAAGGGGATCCGGTGCTGCAGCGCCTCCGAGCTCCCGCTGAGGCCACCGCTCGAAGGAGTCGACCCCGGCGGAGCTCGTGGACGTGCAGCCTAAGCTCGGGGTCGACGGTGGCCGCAGTGACGACGGGGGACGGCGGCGATGGCGCTCGGGTGAGGCGGGCGAGCGAGACAGAGAGGGGGAGGAGCGCGTGGATCTGGGAGGCGAGAGAGGGGAGACGCGGGGAATGAGTGGAGCAGGGGAGGAAGAGAGAGAGCCAGGGACCATATCCCCTTGCCGACGCCGGTGAACGGGTCCGACGGGGTTCGCCCCTGTTGCGACCCCGGTCGGAGGAACAGGGAGTAGAGGTGACCCGGGGCGGTGGTTGGTGGGCTGGGCCGGTCGGGTGGTCGAGGCCCAGGTCGGGGTTGGGGCCTTGCTCCTTTTTCTTTTATTTCTGCTCTCCCTTTTATTTTTCTGTTTTCTTTTAACATCCTCCATTTGCATTTAAGCCACAAAAATGACTTTGCAAAAATGTGGAGGTGGACAGAACAAATACTAGGAAATAATGAGCGTTGCCACAAAAAGTTTGGGAGGCTTTTGAAATGTTTTGGATTTTTCATAAATTAGAAAAGCATTTTAATTAAAGCCTTGGCCACTGTTTTATTATCTTAGGGCATTAAAACACACTCTAAAATATAGGTTTCAACGTGACAAATAACCAGAGATTATTTGCCACACTTTGAACATTTTAGTTTTCAGGTCTGGCAAATATGAATTTTTTACTTCAGATTAGATTTGAATTTGAATTGTGATTTGGATCAAGTGAAGATTAGCAACAGTAACATGATGACATGGCACCATTAACAGGGGATTACTGTAGCATGACACTCGGGGTGTTACACAACCCTAGGTATTTGGTGAAGGGATCAACGGAAGCGTTTGACATAATGTCTCGTATGTGTGAAATAAAATTGTTTCGTGAAGTGTCTCCTAACATGTCTGCGATCTTCATCCCCGTAGGTACCCAAGATCCTGGAGATTGAGAACCGGTGAGGCTAGGAGCAAGGAGAGCGTGAAGTGTTATACCGAACATCAGTGATAGTAAGGTTTAGTAGGGTAACATGGATCATATCCTTGGGGATTCATCAGGTGTACTCATTAGACGCCAAATGCTTTTATCCGATATTATTATCTTAATTATCAGGTTAACCCCGCGACACTACTAGGGAAAACCCTAGTAGTAGCGCTGGAAATAGTGCTTGTAGTAGCGCGGGTAGCTGCGCTACCACTACAGCGCTACAGCTAACTTGTAGCACTAGCGTTCGTTGAAACGCGCTACTGCTATCCCCACCTAGCATTAGCGTGTGTCGGCCCAACGCTACTGCTAGATAGTTGTATCGATGTTCCTTACCAGCGCTACTGCTTGCTGACCAGTGCTACTTCTAACTTTACATTAATCCTTTTACTATGTATCCGCGCTATATTTGTACAGGTTTATACAGAAGTGTAGTCATATCATAAACATACAATATGCTCATCATATCAAACACATAATAGTCTCATCACATCACCCAACACAAATGATGTCGTCTCTTATCATAATCTCGATATAGAAATACAAATTAGTGAGAATAGAGATCAATATATGTTTCATCATATATATCTAAACTAAGATATAGAAGAGAATAGAGATCAATATATGCACGACCATGAGAATGTAGTAGTTCTTGAGGCACAAGTTCCGATCCATCTCTTGTGCTAGCGTGAACCTCAATTAACTAGCTTCCGCTTCGGCTCTGCTCTTGAACCTCTTCTGGCTGCCGCATGAGTACCCGACACTTGGGCCTGGCACTCTGGCCACTTGTCGTATACCCCTGGAACCCTTGCTTACATACACGGCGTAGCACTTATAGGCCATCGATGATCTATAAACTGTCATAATGACATAATGAAATCATCGATAATATGCAACATAATATACAGTTGAGCAACAGAAAAAGACAGAGTTAGCAAAAAAAGAAGCAACATATCATAAGCATAAATAACAAAGTTCATCGTACCCAAACTGCCCTAACTAGAGTGGTCTTCGCTAGTTGAGGAGGATGGTTTAATTACATCACAAAGTTTTGTCATGCATAAATTCAAAGTTTCGCCATAGAGAAAGTAGTGACTAAACGGACACATTGTCATATATCGTCAATCACTCCAACATGTCGTGCCATCCTTCCAAATCAGGGAGGAATTTCCCAGCGAAGTGAAAGGCTTCATGTCGAGACGCTGAGAGGCTATGCGTGTTCGGACGTCTTCCCGCGACATTTGACCTTCTTCATAGAACATCCCTGTTTTTTCGAGGACCTACTTCATGATGACTTGGGCAAGTTCACGCTGGATGAGATAGAATTCAACTCGAAGTCGATGATCCGGTACATTTCCTAGTTTCTTGGCCCATTGCAGAATATCGACATCGCCGGATTTAGCTAACATGCGCAGGTTCTTGCAATCCCGTCTGTACTCTGGCATGTGGTGCATGACATAGAATCCTTCACTAAGAATGCCTCTCGGTTGCTGGATGCAGCAGAAGTCGATCTTATGGCCGAAGCAGGGTGCGTGGTCCTTTGTCTTCTTGACCGTGATCTCTCCACCTCGGTGGCCGTAGCTTAAGATACTACTTTCGAGAATAGCCTTGATGTGGGTGTAATCCTTTTTCTTTATGTTCTTCGATGAGTCCAGGTAAAGAGCGTTGGAGAATCGGGGGTAAAGAATGATGAGGACGGCGCGCCACTCGCTGCGCAAAATAAGTACACCTCAAATTAGCCTCCACGCGTGCAGATGAATGATTGAAATCGAAGGAAGGATATCCATCGATGACTTACATGGGATGATAAGACAAGAGAACCGTCTCCTTGTCCTTATTGGCGACCATGAAATCAACGATGTAGTTCCTCGCATATTCATGGTGCTTTGGGCAAACTGATATAAGGTATTTGATCGCATCTGATGATGTAGTTTATGTACAAGGCATAAAGGCGGACAAAAATAAAATCCATCTTTGTCATGTGAAACATGTCGAAGATGTAATCAAATTGAAGGAAGAACTTATCCGCGGCGGTTGTGTGGTAGAATGACCATTGCTGCTGATACGTCTCCAACATATCTATAAATTTTTATTGTTCCATGCTATTATATTACCTGTTTTTGATTGTCTATGGGCTCTTTTTACACATTTATATGATTTTTGGGACTAACCTACTAACCGAAGGCCCAGCCCGTATTGTTGTTTTTTTGCCTATTTCAGTATTTCGAAGAAAAGGAATATCAAATGGAGTCCAAACGGAATGAAACCTTCGGGAGCGTGATTTTTGGAACGAACGTGATCCAGAGGACTTGGAGTGCAAGCCAAGAAGCAGCCGAGGCGGCCACGAGATAGGAGGGCGCGCCCACCCCTCCTGGGCGTGCCCCCTGTCTCGTGGGCCCCTCGGGCGGCCACCAATGTACTTCTTCCTCCTATATAAGCCTACATACCCCGAAAACATCCAGGGATCCACCAAAGAAATATTTCCACCACCGTAACCTTCTGTATCCGCGAGATCCCATCTTGGAGCCGTTGCCGGCGTTCTACCGGAGGGGGAATCCACCACGGAGGGCTTCTACATCAACACCATAGCCCCTCGGATGAGTTGTGAGTAGTTTACCACAGACCTTCGGTACCATAGTTATTAGCTAGTTGGCTTCTTCTCTCTTTTTGGATATCAATACAATGTTCTCCCCCTCTCTTGTGGAGATCTATTCGATGTAAACTCTTTTTGCGGTGTGTTTGTCGACATCCGATGAATTGTGGGTTTATGATCAAGTTAATTTATGAATAATTTTTGAATCTCCTCTTAATTCTTTTATGTATGATTGAGTTATCTTTGCAAGTCTCTTCGAATTATCGATTTGGTTTGGCCTACTAGATTGATCTTTCTTGCCATGGGAGAAGTGCTTAGCTTTGGGTTCAATCTTGCGGTGTCCTTACCAAAGGATGTAAAGGGTTGCAAGGAACATATTGTATTGTTGCCATCGAGGATAAAAAGATGGGGTTTATATCATATTGCTTGAGTTTATCCCTCTACATCATGTCATCTTTCTTAATGCGTTACTCTGTTCTTATAAACTTAATACTCTAGATGCATGCTGGATAGCGGTCGATGTGTGGAGTAATAGTAGTAGATGCACCAGGAGTCAGTCTACTTGTCACGGACGTGATGCCTATATACATGAACATGCCTAGATAATCTCATAATTATTCGGTTTTCTATCTATTGCTCGACAGTAATTTGTTCACCCACCATAATTATTCGGTTAATAAGTTTTCAATCTACTTTTATTTGCATCTTTATTTTCTGCATCTATATTATAAAATACCAAAAATAAATTTATCTTATCATATTATCTCTATCAGATCTCACTTTCGCAAGTGGCCGTGAAGAGATTGACAACCCCTTTATCGCGTTGGTGCGAGTTCTTTGTTTGTTTGTGTAGGTTCGTGGGACTTGTAAGGAGCCTCCTACTGGATTGATACCTTGGTTCTCAAAAACTGAGGGAAATACTTATGCTACTGTGCTGCATCACCCTTTCCTCTTCAAGGAAAACCAACGCAAGCTCAAGACGTAGCAAGAAGGATTTCTGGCGCCGTTGTCGGGGAGGTCTTTGCTCAAGTCAAGACATACCAAGTACCCATCACAAACTCATCTCCCTCACATTTACATTATTTGCCATTTGCCTCTCGTTTTCCTCTCCCCCACTTCACCCTTGCCATTTTATTCGCCCTCTCTTTCCCAACCTCATCTCTTTTCCGCTTGCCTTCTTCTTCCTCTCTCTTTCGCTTGCCTTTTTCTGTTTGCTTGTGTGCCTGCTTGTCCTTATGGCTTTGCCTAAGAGTACCGATCTCCTTCTTAGGAGGTTCAAAGAGATTGAATCGAATATTAGAAGCTTTATGAATTTGCAATTTGAGCATAACAATTTCTTCATAAAAGAGCTTCAATAACAAAAAGATTTTTTGGGTCTTATGAATAAGGAGCTTGATTATATGAATAAAGAATTTTATGGTGTGAACTCTCAAATTACCCGGCTTGAAAAGGCTATAGCCCAAATTTCTGATAAGCAAGCCACCTTAGTCAATAAGATGGCTGCCAAACCAGAAAAGTTAGATGAAAATAATGATGAAGATCTTAAAGTTATTGATGTTTCACCTATTCTATCTTTGTTTTGCAATATGAATCTTGATAATAATGGGAGTGGAGATGAGTCAACTTTATTTAGAAGGCGTCCCAAGAATTCGGAGTTTTTAGATCTTGATGCTAAACTTGGTAAAAGTGGGATTGGAGAGGTCATGACTTTAAATAGTATTGAACCCACTATCTCGGATATCAAGGATTTTGATTATGATAATTGTTCTTTAGAAATTTGTATTTCCTTGTTGCAATCCGTTGTTAATTCTCCTCATGCTTATATTCAAAATAAAGCTTTTACCAAACATATTGTTGATGCCTTGATGCAATCTTTTGATGAAAACCTTAATTTGGAAGTTTCTATACCTAGAAAACTTAAGGATGAGTGGGAACCTACTATAAATATTAAAATTAAAGATTATGAGTGTTTTGCTTTGTGTGATTTGGGTGCTAGTGTTTCCACGATTCCGAAAACTTTATGTGATATTCTAGGTTTCCATGATCTTGATGATTGCTCTTTAAATTTGCACCTTGCAGATTCCACTATTAAAGAGCCAATGGGAAGGATCAATGATGTTATAATTGTTGCTAATAGAAATTTGGTGCCCGTTGATTTTATCGTTCTTGATATAGATTGCAATCTTTCTTGCCCTATTATTCTTGGTAGACCTTTCCTTAGAATGATTGGTGCGATTATTGATATGAAGGAAGGGAATATTAGATTCCAATTTCCATTAAAGAAAGGCATGGAGAACTTTCCAAGAAATAAAGCTAAATTACCTTCTGAACCTATCATGCGAGCTACCTATGAATCAAGTGCCAAAGATGGCACTACTTAGATCTATCTTCGCTTTTATGCCTTGCTAGGGGCGTTAAACGATAGCGCTAGTTGGGAGGTAACCCAATTTTTGTTGTGTTTTTTGTTTTTGTTCCTGTTTAGTAATAAATGTTTCATCTACTTTCTGTTTAGATGTGTTTGCATGTTTTATTTAGTGTTTGTGCCAAGTGGAACCTATAGGATAACCTATGATATGAGTTGATTGGATTCTGCTGAAAAACAGAAACTTTGCACTCACGAGAAAAAATTAAATAAATCACAGGAACGAGATTTTGCATTGATTCTTTTTTCTTCTGTTTAATAAAAAAATTGTTTAGGACTTCCTATTTTGGTAGGATTTTTAAGATTCCATAAGTTTACGTTAGTTACAGATTGCTACAGACTGTTCTGTTTTTGACAGATTCTGTTTTTCGTGTGTTGTTTGCTTATTTTGTTGCATCTATGGCTAGAATTTAAGGGTATGAACCATAGAGAACTTGGAATACAGTAGGTTTAACACCAATATAAATAAAGAATGATTTCATTACAGTAACTTATGTGGTGGTTTTGTTTTCTTTCACTAACGGAGCTTATGAGATTTCCTGTAGAGTTTTGTGTTGTGAAGTTTTCAAGTTTTGGGTAAAGATTTGATGGACTTTGGAATAAAGGGTGGCAAAATCCTAAGCTTGGGGATGCCCAAGGCACCCCAAGATATTCAAGAATAGCCAAAAGCCTAAGCTTGGGGATGCCCCCGGAAGGCATCCCCTCTTTCGTCTTCGTTCATTGGTAACTTTACTTGGAGCTATATTTTTATTCGCCACATGATATGTGTTTTGCTTGGAGCGTCATGTATTATATTAGTCTTTGCTTTTTAGTTTACCACAATAATCCTTGATGTAACACACCTTTTGGGAGAAGCCTCCTTGATTGAAATTTATTAGAATACTCTATGTGCTTCACTTATATCTTTTGAGCTAGATAGTTTTTGCTCTAGTGCTTCACTTATATATTTTAGAGCACGGCGGTGTCTTAATTTTGAAGAAATTGTTGATCTCTCATGCTTCACTTATATTATTTTGAGAGACTTTTATAACAGCATGGTATTTCCTATGGTTATAAATTGGTCCTAGAATGATGAGCATCCAAGTTGGGTATAATAAAAACTATCATAGGAAGTGAATTGGATGCTATGATCAATTTGATACTTGATAATTGTTTTGAGATATGGAGGTAGTGATATTGAAGTCATGCTAGTTGGGTGATTATGAATTTAAAGAATGCTTGTGTTGAAGTTAGCAAGTCCCGTAGCATGCACGTATGGTTAAAGTTGTGTAACAAATTTGAAGCATGAGGTGTACCTGGCTTGTGCATCCTTATTGAGTGGCGGTCGGGGACGAGCGATGGTCTTTTCCTACCAATCTATCCCCCTAGGAGCATGCGTGTAGTGCTTGGTTTTTGATGACTTCTAAATTTTTGCAATATTTGTATGAGTTCTTTTGACTAATGTTGAGTCCATGGATTATACACACTTTTACCTTTCCATCATTGCTAGCCTCTTCGGTACCATGCATTGGCCTTTCTCATCTTGAGAGTTGGTGCAAACTTCACCGGTGCATCCATACCCCGTGATATGATACACTCTATCACACATAAACCTCTTTATATCTTCCTCAAAACAGCCACCATACCTACCTATTCATGGCATTTCCATAGCCATTCCGAGATATATTTCCATGCAACTTTCCACCGTTCCGTTCATCATCATCATGACATACATTACTTTTGTCATATTGCCATAGCATGATCATGTAGTTGACATTGTATTTGTGGCAAAGCCACCATGCATAATTTTTATACATGTCACTCTTGATTCATTGCACCATCCCGGTACACCGCTGGAGGCATTCATATAGAGTCATATATTGTTCTAGTTTCGAGTTGTAATTCATGTGTTGTAATTAATAAAAGTGTGATGATCATCATTATTAGAGCATTGCCCAAAAATTAAAAAAAAAGAAGAAAGGCCAAAAGAAAAAAAAAGAAAGGCCAAAGAAAAAAAATAAAAAAAAATAAAGGCCAAAGAAAAAAAAGAAAAAATAAATAAATAAAGGGCCAATGCTACTATCTCCTTTTCCACACGTGTGCTTCAAAGTAGCACCTTGTTCTTCATGTAGTGAGTCTCATATATTGTGCTTCAAAGTAACACCATGTTTTCATGTAGAGTGTCTCATAGGTTGTCACTTTCATATACTAGTGGGAATTTTTCATTATAGAACTTGGCTTGTATATTCCTACGATGGGCTTCCTCAAATGCCCTAGGTCTTCTTGAGCAAACAAGTTGGATGCACACCCACTAGTTTTCTTTTGTTGAGCTTTCATTCATTTATAGCTCTAGTGCATCCATTGCATGGCAATCCCTACTCCCCATGTTGACATCAATTGATGGGCATCTCCATAGCCCGTTGATTATCCTCATCAATGTGAGACTTTCTCCTTTTTTGTCTTCTCCACACAATCCCCAATCATTATTCTATTCCACCCATAGTGCTATATCCATGGCTCACACTCATGTATTGCGTGAAGGTTGAAAGAGTTTGAGATTATTTATGTACGAAACAATTGCTTGGCTTGTCATCGAGGGTATAGAAGTTGGGAACATCTTTGTGTAACGAAAATGAAGCATAGCCTAACTATATGATTTTGTAGGGATGAACTTTCTTTAGCCATGTTATTTTGAGAAGACATGATTGCTTTTATTAGTATGCTTGAAGTATTACAATTTCTTTTGTCAATATGAACTTTTATTTTGAATCACTTGGATCTGAACATTCATGCCACAATAAAGAGAAATTACATTGAGAATTATGCTAGGTAGCATTCCACATCAAAAATTCTGTTTTTATCATTTACCTACTCGAGGACGAGCAGGAATTAAGCTTGGGGATGCTTGATACGTCTCCAACGTATCTATAATTTCTGATTGTTCCATGCTATTATATTACCTGTTTTTGGATGTCTATGGGCTTTATTTTACACATTTATATCATTTTTGGGACTAACCTACTAACCGGAGGCCCAGCCCGTATTGCTGTTTTTTTTGCCTATTTCAGTATTTTGAAGAAAAGTAATATCAAACGGAGTCCAATCGGAATGAAACCTTCGGGAGCGTGATTTTTGGAACGAACGTGATCCAGAGGACTTGGAGTGCAAGCCAAGAAGCAGCTGAGGCGGCCACGAGATAGGAGGGCATGCCCACCCCTCCTAGGCACGCCTGCCTGTCTCGTGGGCCCCTCGGGCGGCCACCGACATACTTCTTCCTCCTATATAAGCCTACATACACCGAAAACATCCAGGAGCCACCAAGAAATATTTCCACCACTGCACCCTTACAGATTCTGCGAGATCCCATCTTGAGCTATCGCCATGCGTCACGAGGGGGAATCCACCACGGAGAGCTTCTATAGCAACACCATTGCCCTGCCGATTAGTTCTGAGTAGTTTACTACAGATCTTCGGGTCCATAGTAATTAGCTAGTTGGCTTCTTCTCTCTTTTTGGATCTCAATACAATGCTCCCCCCCTCTCTTGTGGAGATCTATTCGATGTAAACTCTTTTTGCAGTGTGTTTGTTGAGATCCGATGCATGGTGGGTTTATGATCAAGTTTATCTATGAATAATATTTGAATCTCCTCTGAATTATTTTATGTATGATTGAGTTATCTTTGCAAGTATCTTCGAATTATCGATTTGGTTTGACCTACTAGATTGATCTTTCTTGCCATGGGAGAAGTGCTTAGCTTTGGGTTCAATCTTGCGGTGTCCTTACCCAGTGAAAGAAAGGGTTGCAAGGCACTTATTGTATTATTGCCATCGAGGATAAAAAGATGGGGTTTATATCATATTGCTTGAGTTTATCCCTCTACATCATGTCATCTTTCTTAATGCGTTACTCTGTTGTTATGAACTTAATACTCTAGATGCATGCTGGATAGCGGTCGATGTGTGGAGTAATAGTAGTAGATGCAGGCAGGAGTCGGTCTACTTGTCACGGACGTGATGCCTATATACATGATCATGCCTAGATAATCTCATAATTATTTGCTTTTCTATCAATTGCTCGACATTAATTTGTTCACCCACCGTAATACTTATGCTATCTTGAGAGAAGCCACTAGTGAAACCTATGGCCCCCGGGTCTATCTTTTATCATATAAGTTTTCAATCTACTTTTATTTGCATCTTTATTTTCTGCATCTATATTATAAAATACCAAAAATATATTTATCTTATCATATTATCTCTATCATATCTCACTTTCGCAAGTGGCCGTGAATGGATTGACAACCCCGTTATCGCGTTGGTTGCGAGTTCTTTGTTTGTTTGTGTAGGTTCGTGGGGCTTGTGAGGAGCCTCCTATTGGATTGATACCTTGGTTCTCAAAAAGTGAGGGAAATACTTACGCTACTGTGCTGCATCACCCGTTCCTCTTCAAGGAAAACCAACGCAAGCTCAAGACATAGCAGTTGCGCCACGTTAACCACGTAGAGCGGGTATCCTAGGTTTTTCGAGGCGATAAGGCTTTTCTCTCTCAACAACACATCGTCATGAAGTCTCCTTAGATCACCGTCTATGGCCTCTACTGCTTCCTTAGGTAGGATCAGATCACCGGGGATATGGTATTTCGCTGCACCTTAGACAGGTATACGGTCTACAACCCGAGGCTGAGGAGGCGGCTGGCTCATTGAAGCAGCTTTGGTGCCATTAGGGCTTTTCTTCGGTCTCTTCCTATGCTTCTTTGGTTCTGGAAGTGAGCCTATGATATCGTCCCTGACTACCACCCACAGTGTTGTCGAGCTCAGCATTAATGCACGAGCCACACATTGTTGTTGCTGGGTTGAGGCGACATCTGAAGGCTTGTCCTGCAAGGATTGCAGGAAGAGAGACTTCCTGCAATAAGCCTTAAGACGATCCTGCTCCGGCAATTCAGGCATCAACTCATCATGCTCAAACCCTAAGTCATACTGCTGAGCCATCAATCCTCCATCGTCATAGACGCCGGTATTGAGATACTGTAGAGGGTCATCATCCTCATCCATGGCAACATCCATTGCTTCTTCGACAATGGCGTTGTCATCAGCCACTAATGGAGCATGAACTTCCTCACGCTGTCCGCTATCGCCCAGGACGACAGGCGCCGCTAATTGGGTAGGTAGGGTGGTGGTGTTCATACCTTCCTGAGGCTACTTGATCGTTGGTGTGCTCCCGGCCGCCTCCAGATGAAGGAGACTCTTTGGCCACAATAGGACCCAACTCTTGCAATTTCGAAGCCATGGCGGGGTCTCGTCGTCATCTCCCCCTAGTGGTACCGGAGGAGCCAAATTCTCATAGCCCGCTTTGACACTAGCCACGAAAACCTTGAAGACGCCAGGGGGCATCAGCTGGTTGTGGAATGATTGTTGCTTCGGCTTCACTCTTTTCGACTTCCCCACGTCCACCTTTTGGCTGCGGATGGTGTACATTATGGTGCACGGGATTTTGTCGGCCTGCGAAGACATGTCTGTGACGTGAGACATCCGGAAGGCAACTGAAACGGGAGATTATACATATATTGAAGAGGGCAGGCGTGAAAGGTAGTTACCGTTAGGGCGTCGAGCACAACCAAAGACTAAGCCCCGCCGAGCACGCAGGAGACGGAAGGACATGCTGCTATGAGAAGGTGCTGGAGCAGGTGCGGTTGCGTGAGTAGGTGCTGGTGCAACGCTAAACGAGCTTCTCCCGATAAAGCTTGGAAGGGGAAAGTCTGCTGCCTCTTTATCTGGATTTTGCTTGGTCCAATTGATGACAGCTGGAATCAAGGCACCAAACAAAGATGCCATTTTATCTCTTGTGGAAGCTACCACTGCTTTGACTGCCTCGCTCAGCAACACTGGTCGGATCGCTTCTTTGGTCTTGGCTGATTTCTCGTCGACCGCAATTTCAACCTTCTTGTCGATGCTTATTTCGTTCAACTGCCATCTTTGCTTTCTCTCCTCGGCGTCCTCACGGTAGTAGTGCTTCCACGTGGAGCCGTCTCCGACGCCATGAACGCTTCCATACGACGGACAGTGTCCATCGTGAGTCTTTTTAATATGTTCATGGCCCGGTTGTCGTGGGAAACCATGACCACCTATGGGGCCATTTGCCCCTTGTGGTTCCGCAGGGGGGATGAGCACATTGCACAAAGAGTAGAGAACGTAGCACATCACGGCAGAGATTGCACGGACAGCTTTAGCTAGGTTCGGGCCGCCGTGAGGCATAAAACCCTACTCCTGCTTTGGTGGATTGATGAGAGGACTGTGGTGGAGACGCAGCGCTCTTGCCTGGCAGGGTTGCCTCGGGGCGAGAGCAGCTACGCGCCTATGAGTGTACAGGGGTCCGAATCCTTTCTATGGTTGCCACCACTAGTAGAAAATGGGCCTTCAGTCCCGGTTCCAGAGGGCCTTTAGTCCCGGTTCTGGAACCGGGACTAAAGGGTCGAGACTAAAGCGCAAACCTTTAGTCCCGGTTTTCTTATGGACCGGGACTAAAGGAGCTCCACATGGCCGCTGTCTTGAGCTCCACCTTTAGTCCCGGTTGGTAACACCAATCGGGACTAAAGATGTTTTTTTGAAATTTTGTTCTTTGAATTGTTTTTCAATTTTTTTCTTATTTTCAAATTTATGAATTATTTGACAATTTAATCTCTCTTCACTGCTCATTGCTCAATTATGAACCACTCATTCCAAAACGTCTAACTTCCTGACCGGTCACCCATCCTCTCACTACTCCAACCTGACTTTCGAGTTATATTCCCCCTAGTTTTCAAGTCTGCACTGGTTGTTTTCCTCGAAATACTAAGCTGTCAATCCTATTAACCCTATGAGTTGAACCTGAGCATTAAGCACCGTTTGAGTTTGAAACTATTATTCTAAAAAACAATAATTATTTGGTAACACTAATATTCCTTGAATAAGTAGTTTGACCATAGTTTGACCACATTTGACAGTAGTTTTACCAAAAGTCAAAAAAACTAAAATAATTATTTATTAACACTAATATTTCTTGAATAAGTAGTTTGACCATAGTTTGACCATAGTTTGGCCAGATTTAACGAAAAGTGAAAAAAACTGAAATTTGAGCATATATTTTTTCCTTCTAGAATTTGGGGATTCTAAAAAATTGCAAACATGCCTACGACGGTCGAAATCGGATGCGGATTTTCGTGCTGATTTTTTTGATATATTATGCATTTTTTCGACATCGTATGCAAAAGATATGGCCGTTTTACTTTTTCATAACACTTTTTTGTAAAACATGTCCAAATTTAAGTTTTTAAATTTTCCTAACTGGTAGATGTAGTAAGATAACTTCATCTCGAAGTATTTTTATTTTTTATGTTTTTATCATTTTTTTTTACAAAACTGAAAAGGCGATAGGGGGGTGGTTGAGTTTGAACCTTTAGTCCCGGTTTGAGACACGAACTGGGACTAAAGGGCATCGCACCCTTTAGTCCCGGTTCGTGCCTCAAACTGAGACGTCTCAAACCGGGACTAAAGTTCCCATTTGAACCGGGACTAATGCCTTCCCGATGCCTTAGCCGCACGAACCGGGACTAATGCTCACATTAGTCCCGGTTCATGATGCTACCGGGATTAATGTGTATACTGAGTTTGGACAAAAGCCCTATTTTCTACTAGTGCACGACCCTTCTTTTATAGATCAAGGGGTCACCACAATGGCAAATCAGTTATTGTGTACTGTGATTAGATAGCAAACACTACTATCATACCTAACTCTGCAGACAGGGCAGAGCGCATTACATGCGCCGCTTAGTGTCATATCATGGCATTGCTCGGCAAGCCTTGCCGGGCAGTTCAGCCACCATCTTGTCTGTCTCCTTGACACGCCTCTGGATGGGTGTCATTTGGAGGTGATTTCCTTCAGAAGTGGCTGCCATGTGTCAAGAAACAGCCACTTAGTCACTTGGGGGCTTGACACCGCACCGATTGATGACTTGCATCGCTGTGAGGTGGAGCGGTGGAGCCTTGGCGGGGTGGTCCTCCCTTAGTGTCCCCGACAGGCTTGCCGGGGCAGTCTTGAGACTTGTCTCTGGAGCAACCTCGACCTCGCCAGGCTCGCCTGCCTGGCAAGGGAGGCTTTTCCTTAGTGGTATCCGATGACCCACAAGTATATGGGATCAATCATAGTCCTTTCGATAAGTACGGGTGTCGAACCCAACGAGGATCAGAAGGAAATTACAAGTGGTTTTCAGCAAGGTATTCTCTGCAAGCACTGAAATTATAAGTCGCGCGTAGTTTGATAGCAAGATAATTTGTAACGAGCTAGTAACGACAGTAGTAAAAAAAGTGCAGCAAGGTAGCCTAATCCTTTTGAGGCAAAGGACAGGCCAAAACGGTCTCTTATGATAAGCAAAGCGTTCTTGAGGGCACACGGGAATTTCATCTAGTCACTTTCACCATGTTGGTTGGATTTCTGTTCACTACTTTGAATTTTTGATATGTGGGTGGACTGGTGCTTAGGTGATGTTCTTACTTGAACAAACCTCCTACTTATGATTAACCCCCTCGCAAGCATCTCCAACTAAGAGAAAAGTATTAAGAATAAATTCTACCCATAGCATTAAACTTTTGGATCCAAATCGGTCCCTTACGAAGTAGCGCATAAACTAGGGTTTAAGCTTTTGTTACTCTAGCAACCCATCATCTAATAACTACTCCACAATGCATTCCCTTAGGCCCAAATATGGTGAAGTGTCATGTAGTCGACGTTCACATGACACCACTAAGGGAATAACAACATACATATTATCAAAATATCGAACACATATCAAGTTCACATGATTACTTGCAACATGATTTCTCCTGTCACCTCAAGAACAAAAGTAACTACTCACAAGTGATAAACATGTTCATGATCAGAGGGGTATTAAATAGCACAATGGATCTGAACATATAATCTTCCACCAAATAAACCATATAGTGATCAACTACAAGATGTAATCAACACTACTAGTCACCCACACGTACCAATCTGAGGTTCCGGTACAAAGGTTGAACACAAGAGATGAACTTGGGTTTGAGAGCAGTTGGTGCTGTTGAAGATGTTGATGGAGATTGCCCTCCCCAAGATGGGAGAGTTCTTGGTGATGATGATGCTGATGATTTCCCCCGGGGGGAGGGGTGTTCCCCAGTGAATCGCTCACGGAGGGCAAAAGTGCTCCTTCCCAAGTTCCGCCTCGAGACGGCGGCGCTCTGTCCCGAAAGTCCTCTCCTTATTTTTTTCCAGGTCAATATGACTTATATAGCAGAAGATGGGCACCGGAGGTGGGCCGAGGAGGGCACAACCCACCAGGGCGCGCCTGGGCTCCTAGGCAGGCCCAGGTGGGTGGTGCCTACCTGGTGGGGCCCCTCTGGTAGTTATTTGTTCCAATAATTCTTATTTACTCCATAAAAATTCCTTGTGAAGTTTCAACTCATTTGGAGTTGTGTAGAATAGGTAGCCAGATGTAGCTTTTTCAGGTCCAGATTTCCAGCTGCCGGATTCTCCTTCTTTGTGTGAACCTTGCATATTATAAGAGAAAAGGCATTAGAATTACTCCAACAAGCATTATTATGTATAAAACATTATAAATAACAGTAGGTAAACATGATGCAAAATGGACGTCGACTCGCCCAAGCTTAGACCTCGCTTGTCCTCAAGCGAAAACCGAAATCGAAAAACATGTCCACATGCTTAGAGAGAGAGGTGTCGATAAAAATAAAATACGGACATAGAAGCATCATGTAAATTATTATAACAACAACAAACTTAAACATAAAACTTTTATCATAGAACTTTTATCATAGACTTCTCATGAATAAGTAACAATTCATCACAACATCGAAGTATAAAGCATAAACTCTATTGGAAACCATCAGACTATGTTCTCAGTCAACTTTGCAAGTACAATCCATCATATTTTTAGGAAGGGTCACGTATCGGAGCCTTTAGGCAAGTCCATATACTCAACCATCATATAGTCTTCTATGATTGCTAACACTCACCGCATAAACATGACCAAAATGTTTCAACTGGACACATAGAACGATAGGGGCTTATAATTTTGCCTCCCAACGTATTCACCTCAAGGGTGATGTCAACAATAATAACTCATGCTATCCATATCCAACTTGATATATGTGCCTAGATCATACCTCACCACATGGTGCTTGCCAAAAGAGAAAAATAAAAAGGAATAGAGAGAAAAAGATTGACTCTTGCATGAAAGTAATTACATAAAAGTAAAAGATAGGCCCTTCGCAGAGGGAATAGAGGTTGCCATGCGCTTTTTGTTTGTTTGATCAATCCCTTTGTGCAAGAGAACATCATGTTATATTGCCCCTTTTGATAGCAACCTTTATTATGCAGTATGTCGCTTTTATTCTTTGTCATCACAAGTTCATACAACGCTCGTTTTCTCTTACACTAAATGATCTAACACTTTTAGAAGAAATTTTTATTGGCTTTTTGCACCGATGACAACTTACTTGAAGGATCTTCCTCAATCCTTAGGTAGGTATGGTGGACTCATGAAAATAAGATTTGGGTTTAAGGGTTTTTGGATGCACAAGTAGTATCTCTACTTGGTGCGGAATTTTTGGCTAGCCAAGATGGCGGGTAAGCACCACATGTTGAAGGATCTATGACAATATAACTTCTATGTGCATATGAACAAACATAAATCATTATGTTGTCTTCCTTGTCCAACGTCAACAATTTTGGCACATAATATAATGATGGGCGCTCACAATCACCAAAGATTTCCAAGATAGTGTATTTGCATGTGTATCTTCTCTTCCCTTATTAATTATTTCATGAATTGCATCATTGACCAATGCTATGTTTGTCAATCTCCAATAAAATTTTCTACTTATACTTTTCCTTATGTGGTGTCGTCACTTACCATAAGATTAGCATATGATCTTTTTACTGAACATGAAAATAAAGAAGACAAAACTCAAACTAAACTTTATTATATATCTCGCATACAATTACAAAGATATATCACTAAGCAAACTTCCAAAAAAAGGATCGAACTAAACTTTTATTCATCTGAAGGAAAAGATAACTTTGGATCAAACTGAGGTAAATAAGGGAAAAAGATAGTGGAGTTGATACGATACCGGGGCACCTCCCCCAAGCTTGGCGCGAGCCAAGGGGAGTGCTCATTCCCGATACTCATTTTTCTTTTGGTTATGAAGAAGGAGGTGGTGGTGATGAAGTGGTAGCAATCTTGTCCTTGGGTTCCATGGCAGAGGCTCACCATCATAAGAAGAGGAGTGAGTCCCGCAGGTCCTGCAATTGGAAGCCAAACTCATACCTTTAAACCTTGCCTCATATTCAAAGACTTGGTTTTGAAGGTCGTAGATTTGGCCCCGGAGGAAGTTTATTTGCTCGTTTAAGGAGAAGACGGTGTCCTTCATGGGCTTGCCATCCACCTTGAGATCACGGGTGTAGTCCGCGATAATGAGGTGATTGGCATTGAGTCCACGTTCCACCATCCCCTTACACCGGAAGACTTCCTGCTCCATAGCTTCAAGCCTAGCCTCTTAATGTCTACTACGCAACTTTATTCTTGTAGACACGTGCTGGGCCTCCAAGCGCAGAGTTTTGTAGGATTGTAGCAATTTTCCCTCAAGTGGATGACGTAAGGTTTATCAATCCGTGAGAGGTGTAGGATGAAGATGGTCTCTCTAAAACGACCATGCAACCAAATACAAGAAATCTTTTGTGTCCCCAACACACCCAATATGATGGCAAATTGTATAGGTGCACTAGCTCGGCGAAGAGATGGTGATAAAACTGTAATATGGATGGTAGAAGTATATTTTTATAATCTGAAGAAATAAAAACAGCAAGGTAGCAAATAGTAAACGGGCACAAAAAATAGTTTGCAATGCTTAAAAATAAGGCCTAGGGTCCGTACTTTTGCTAGTGCAACCTCTCAACAATGTTAACATAGATGGATCATATGATTATCCCTCAAAGTGCAATAGAGAATCACTCCCGAGTTCCTATTAGCGGAGAACAAAATATAGGAATTGTTTGTAGGGCACGAAACCAACTCAAAGATGTTCTTTCCATTCGATCTATTCAAGAGTTCGTACTAAAATAACACAAAGCTATTTTTTCCGTTCGATCTATCCTAGAGTTCGTACTAGAATAACACCAAAGCAAATTCATATTCATAATACTCAATCCACACAAAGAACTATAAAGATACCCCGAAGCATCCGTCGGTGAAAAACGTGCATCAACCCCTATGCACAGATTACCCCAATATCACTGCAGGAATCCACGAGTTGAATGCCATAACACATATCAAGATGGCCACCGGAGATGATTCCCCCCTCCCGCAGGGTGCCGGAATGGGGTCTAGGTTGGTTTTAGTGGATACAGAGACCTTGCGGCGGTGGAACTTCTGATCTAGGTTAACCCCTCCTGGGCGGTGCGGGAGGCCACCAAGATGGGCACAACCCTCATGGGCGTGCTAGGGGGCCCTGGCGCGCCCTGGTGGGTTGTGCCACCCTCGGGGCACCCCCAGGTGCAACTCTGGCCCATTGGGTTCCTTCTGGTCCATAAAAATCATCGTAAATCGTCGTGGCATTTGGACTCCTTCTGATACTGATTTCCTGCGATGTAAAAACATGCAGAAAACATCAACTGGCGCTTGGCACCATGTCAATAGGTTAGTACCTAAAAATGATATAAAGTTGCTATAAAATGATTGTAAAACACCCAAGAATGATAAAATAACAGCATGAATACTTCATAAATTATAGATACGTTGGAGACGTATTAGCAACCCCAAGCTTAATTCCAACTCGTCCTCGAGTAGGTAAATGATAAAAGAAGTAATTTATGAAGTGTGAATGCTAGCAAAGTGCATAAGTTCGATCAATGATAATTTCAATCACTTTTCCTAGCATCATAACAGCAGTTCTTTCTCATAAAATTTCTTATGTTATAGTAGCAACCAATTCACGTGTTAAGGTTCAAACAATGAATTCTCTTGAAACCCAACAACCAATGTTCACAATCACCAAGCAATTGCAATTCAAATTATTCAACAATTTTAAGTAAGAGCTCCGCATATTCAACCATCATATACTATTTTATGATTGCTAACACTCACCGCGTACTCATGAGCAAAATGTTTCAACAGGACACATAGAAAGATAGGGGCTTATAACGTCGCCTCCCAATGTATTCACCTTTGGGTGATGTCAACAATGATAACTCATCCTACCCATATTCAACTGGATATATGTGCCTAGATCTTTCCTCATCACATGATGCTTGCCAAAGGAGAAAAATAAAAAGGAATAGAGAGAAAAACTTTGACTCTTGCATGAAAGTAAATACATCAAAAGTAAAAGATAGGCCCTTCGCAGAGGGAAGCAGAGGTTGCCATGCGCTTATTTGTTTTGTATGCTCAACCCCTTAGTGCAAAATAACATCACGTTATATTTCCCCTTATGATAGCAACCTTTATTATGCAGTCCGTCACTTTTATTGCTTTTCCATCATAAGTTCATACAATGATCAATTTTCTCTTACACTAAATGATCTAACACTTTTAGAAGCAAATTTTATTGCCTTATTGCACCAATGACAACTTACTTGAAGGATGTTGCCCAATCCTTAGGTAGGTATATGGTGGACACTTGAAAATAAGATTTGGGTTTAAGGGTTTTTGGATGCACAAGTAGTATCTCTACTTGGTGTGGAATTTTTGGCTAGCAAAGATGGGGGGCAAGCACCACATGCTGAAGGATCTATGACAATATAACTTCTATGTGAATATGAGCAAACATAAATCATTACGTTGTCTTCCTTGTCCAACGTCAACAATTTTGGCATATAATATTTTGATGGGGGCTCACAATCACAAAAGATTTCCATGATAGTGTATTTGCATGTGAAAGCTCTCTTCCTTATACTAATTATTCGTGAATTTTTTGTATGACCAATATTGTGATTGCCAAGCCTCAAAAGATTGCACATTCTAAACCCAATGTGAAGCTACCACTAGGCATGATATGATTTCAACTTCATGACCTTCAATTTATTCAACAATTTACTCATAGGATATAAGTGAAGCACAAGAGTAAATGACAAACTACTCCAAAAATATATAAGTGAAGATCATGCGAGTAGTTAAGTAAATAGATAGCTATGTAAGGGCTCTCTCTTATATAAAAGATTCAGATCTAAGTATTTTATTAAAGCAGAAAGAAAAAACAAAATAAAATTACATTCCAAGAATAGCACACATCATGTGAAGAAGCAAAAACTTAGGTACAGGCGATACCAACCGATAATCGTTGAAGAAGAAAGGTGGGATGCCTACCGGGGCCTCCCCAAGCTTAGATTCTTGAGACTTATTGAAATATTAGCTTCGGATGCCTTGGGTATCCCCAAGCTTGAGCTTTTGTGTCTCCTTAATTCCTCTAATATCACGGTTTTCCTAAATCTCAAAAGCTTCATCCACACAAAAGTCAACGAGAACTCGTGAGGTAAGTTAGTACAAACCAATGCCAAACCTTATCATTCTTTACTGTAGAAAATCACTAAAATTATTATTCAACATTGCATACTAAATGCCTCTTCATATTTAATAGTCCTATCCTCAAATAGAATCATCAATCAAGCAAACATATGCAAACAATGTAACCAAAACAGCAATCTGCCAAAATAGTACAGTCTGCAAAGAATGCAAGATTCATCATAATTCCCTAACTCAAAAAATTATGAAAAAAATACCAGACTGTTGGAAATTTATCAGAGCTTATTTTTCAAAAAGTTTCAAAAATTTATCATATTCTGACTTTTCTAGGAATTTTTGCAACATCGATAAACTTTCTGTTTTGAAACAGGAACATGTATACTTGCAAAATAAGCATGGCAAAGGCGATCATTGCCACTTTTATTGAAATAAAAGACGCAAAACATTATTATAAATAACAGAAAGAAAATCCTAACAAAATAAATTGACGCTCCAAGAAAAACACATATCATGTGATGAGTGAAAACATAGCTCCAGGTGAGGTTACCGATAATGTTGGAACGAGAGACGGGATGCCTTCCGGGGCATCCCCAAGCTTAGTTGCTTCGATCTTCCTTGAATATTACCTTGTGGGTGCCTTGGGCATCCCCAATCTTAGGGTCTTTTAACTCCTTATTCTCCTCATAACCACATTTCACCCAAAACTTGAAAACTTCAATCACACAAAACTTAACGGAACTTCGTGAGATAGGTTTGTATGATAAACAGCGAACCGTTTCACTTTCGTACTGTCAAAGAAAAGATTCATAATTCTTTCCACACAATTCCTACTGTATCATATCATTTCCACAATTTATATTGAGCAATATAAGCCGTAGAAACAAGGATACAAGCAAACTATGCATTGAAAACAAAATTTGTCAAAAACAGAACAGTCTGTAGTAACCTGTACTCAAACCATACTTCTGCTACTCCAAAAATTATGAAACAAATATGACCATGTGAGAAATTTGTATATTAAGCTTCTGCAAAACGAATCAACTCAAAAGTACTCTTCTGCTAAAAATGAGAGTTTTGTTTCTGTGAGCACAAAAGTTTCTGTTTTTCAGCAAGATCAAATCAACTATCACCCAACATGATCAAAAAGTCATTACTTGGCACTTTATTGAAACAAAAGAAATAAAACATGATTACTACAGTAGCCTAACCATGTTAACACACAAAAACAGTAGGGGTAAATGTTGGGTTGTCACCCAACAAGCGCTTTTCTTTAATGCCTTTTAGCTAGGCATGTTGGTTTCAATGATGCTCGCATAAAAGATAAGAATTGAAACATGAAAAAGAGCATCATGAATCACATGGAAAGCACATTTAAGACTAACCCACTTCCTATGCATAGGTATTTTGTGAGCAAATAATTCCTGGGAACAAGAATCAACTAGCATAGGAAGGCAAAACATGCATAACTTCAAAACTTTCAACACATAGAGAGGAAACTTCATATTATTGCATCTCCTGCAAGCATAAGTTCCTCCCCCATAATAATCTTCAGTAGAATAATAAATGAATTCAACAATATAACTATCACATAAAGTATTCTTTTCATGATCCACAAGCATAGATTTTTTTTTACTCTCCACACAAGCAAATTTCTTCTCATCAATAGTAGTGGGAGCAAACTCAACAAAATAACTATCATGAGAGTGAAAATTAAAATCATGATGACAAGTTTCATGGTTATAATTATTATTTATAGACTACATGTCATCATCATAATCATCATAGATAGGAGGCATGCTTTCATCATAGTAAATTTTCTCACAAAACTTGGGGGGCTAAAAATATCATCTTCATCAAACATAGCACCCCCAAGCTTATGGCTTTGCATATCATTAGCATCATGAATATTCAAAGAATTCATACTAACAAAATTGCAATCATGCTCATCATTCATGCCAATCATTTTATTAAATTCTTCTTCTATCAATTGAGCACAATTTTCGAAACCATCATTTTCAAGAAAGATATTATAAAGATGATAAATAATATGATGCAACCTTAATTACATTTTTTGTAGTTTTCTTTTATAAACCAAACTAGTGATAAAACAAGAAACTAAAAGATTCAATTGCAAGATCTAAAGATATACCTTCATTCACTCACCTCCCCGACAACGGCGCCGGAAAAGAGCTTCGTTGCCGTGGTGTGAGTGCCGATTTCCAAACCTCCCCGGCAACGGTGCCAGAAAAGAGCTTGATGTCTACTACGCAACTTTATTCTTGTAGACACGTGTTGGGCCTCCAAGCGCTCAGTTTTGTAGGACAGTAGCAATTTTCCCTCAAGTGGATGACCTAAGGTTTATCAATCCGTGAGAGGTGTAGGATGAATATGGTCTCTCTCAAACGACCATGCAACCAAATACAAGAAATCTCTTGTGTCCCCAACACACCCAATACTATGGAAAATTGTACAGGTGCACTAGTTCGGCGAAGAGATGGTGATAAAAGTGTAATCTATTTTTATAATCTGAACAAATAAAAACAGCAAGGTAGCAAATACTAAACGGGCATAAAAACGGTGTTGCAATGCTTAAAAATGAGTCCTAGGGTCCATACTTTCGCTAGTGCAACATCTCAACAATGCTAACATAGTTGGATCATATGATTGTCCCTCAATGTGCAATAGAGAATCACTCCCGACTTCCTATTAGATGAGAACAAAGGATAGGAATTTTTTGTAGGGCACAAAACCAAGTCTAAGCTATTCTTTCCGTTTGATATATTCAAGAGTTCGTACTAAAATAACACAAAGCTATTTTTCCTTTCGATCTATCCTAGAGTTTGTACTAGAATAACACCAAAGCAAATTCATATTCATAATACTCAATCCACTCAAAGAACTATAAAGAGACCCCAAAGTTTCCGTCGAAGAAAAATGTGCATTAACCCCTATGCATAGATTACCCCAATATCACAGCAGGAATCCGCGAGTTGAATGCCATAACACATATCAAGTGAATCAATAAGATACCTCATTGTCACCTCGAGTATTCATATTGCATGACATATATCATGTGTTCTCATCTCTGAATATTCGATCTGACAAGACAAAACTTTGAAGGGTAAAGATTCAATTCATCATAACAAGAGCATAGAGGGGAGAAACATCATATGATACAACTATATTAATAAAGCCCATGATATAGATCACGAGAGAGAGAGATCAAACACATAGCTACTCGTAGAAACCCTCATCCTCGAGGGTGGACTACTCCCTCCTCATCGTGGTGGCCGCCGGGATGATGAAGATGGCCACCGGAGATGATTCCCCCCTCCGGCAAGGTGCCGGAACGGGGTCTAGGTTGGTTTTTGCGGATACAGAGACCTTGCAGCGGCGAAACTTCTGATCTAGGTTAACCCCGATGGGTTTCGGAATATTTGTGAATTTATAGGGTAAATAGGGGGTGCGGGAGGACACCGAGGTGGGCACAACCCACCTGGCCGCGCCAGGGGGCCCAGGCGCGCCCTGGTGGGTTGTGCCCCCCTCGGGGCACCCCCCAGGTGTAGCTCTAGCCCATTGGGTTCCTTCTGTTCCATAAAAAATCATCGTAAATCGTCGTTGCATTTGGACTCCTTCTGATATTGATTACCTGCGATGTAAAAAACATGCAGAAAACAGCAACTGGCACTTGGCACTATGTCAATAGGTTTGTACCAAAAAAATGATATAAAGTTGCTATAAAATGATTGTAAAACATCCAAGAATGATATAATAACAACATGAATACTTCATAAATTATAGATACGTTGGATACGTATCACCTCCGCGGATCCAGTCCCCTTGGGGCCTTGCACATCACGGATGTGGAGCACCCCATCACACATCTGGATAGCTTGAGGGTGTTGCATCACCTCCTGCCAATATGGGTTAATGACGTTCTCGAAGAACTTGTCCTTGGAGGAGGTTGAAGCGGCCATGGTGGATAAGATCTATCAGAAAACAGCAAGGAAAAGAAAATAGAAGATTTCTCCATGATATGGAGGTCAATAGGTTCGGGGGGTATATAAAGATTTTTTTTATCTTGGGAAACAAGCAAACGGAAGAAAAACGGAGTCCAGAAGGTACCCGAGGTGGGCACAACCCACCTGCGCACCTGGCAAGCCAGGCGCGCCCTGGTGTCTTATGCCCACCAGGGGTGCCTTCCTGGTTGTTTCTTATTTTCCTAATTTTTTATATTTCAAAACAGACAGAAAATATTTCTGCAGATTTTTAGAGTCCGTTTACTTACTGTATCATGTACCTCCTTTTTTTCACGATTCCGGACTGTTCCGGAAGGTTTCTTTCATGTGTTCTTCCGGTGTCATAGTTTGGATGATATTGATTTCAACATTAATAGACGTACCTAAGATATAATGTTTTATTCATTGCCCATTAACAACCTTCGGGTTAGTACCTTCGGCATTATTTATTTTGATAGCTCGAGATCGATAAACCTCCCCGATAACATAGAGTCCTTCCTTCTTAATAGCATTGTAAATATTCTTCTGTAAGCTTCTTAGAACGCTAATCCATGTGTACATATTTTCCACTAAATATATTTATGTTCACTCTTTTTTTTTGCTTGGCTTACTCTCGTCCCTTGTGCCATCGGTGCAACGGGTCATCCAGTAAATAGAAATAAGCAATGTATTGACAAGTTCCCATGCTTCTGAAAACGAGGCAAACAAATGCACGCACAAGGTGACCATTCATGCCTGCAATAGGACATTTCATTATCCATGTTCATATATCTATAGAGATACTAAGCTCCCAATATTTGAAGCGTTGTGGTGCTTCAGCTGTTGTGGGGTTAGTGAGGGGCCCACTTATAAGATTGTGTGGAGTTTGGTTTTTATCTGTCCTTTAATTTTATATTTTATTTTCCACATTTTAATTCGTAAGTGCTTAATAAAATTTGTAAACATTAAGAAACAAAATATTTTTAGATTCATTATTATTTATTACATTCGCGGATATTTTTGAAGTATCATTTTTAAAGTTTGTGAACACTTCTAAAATTTGGAAACTTGTTTAAATTGTGAATATTTTTAAAATCCGTGAATACATTTTTACTCGTGAATGTTTTCTAAAATTCATTCTTTTTAAAATTCATAATATATTTTGAAACCCTTGAAGATCTTTTAATTAAACTAACTTTTACAAAAAGAAAATGATCATTGATTTCTTTCTTAGCTAGCATTAGGCGAGTGGAAAAAAACTAAGTGAGCAAGAGGAGTAGGGAGCCAAGTTGAGCGGACATAAGCTTCGTGGGCTGGCATATGTGAGTGTTATAGCAACAATTTAATAGCGTTTAAATACCCCACGACTATGCACCAAACAATTCCATTCTCCTCTGGGAACAAATGCAGTCTCCAACGGCAATCTGCCATGATATATGAACGAAAAAACACCATCAAAACATATTTAAACACAAGTCAAGACAGATGAAATCCAGAAAAACAACCAATCTCAATAATCTTCTAGATGTAAAAGAGCTAACCCCAGAGTGAAGAACGGCGCGGTAAAGCGCGTGTTAGCCTCTATTATAATGGAATTTGGAACAATACAAAGTTCTCATAGCACAATATCTCAAAGCGTATAGGTTTTTGGCGTCAATATTGTTTATTGTTCCGTAATATGGATTCTAATCTAAGATGATAATAAATACCCTTATATATGAATCACTATATTCTATAATATGGATTCTAAGATAATAACATGAACTAGCCCGTGCGAATGCACGGGTTCACGACTAGCAATATTCAGTGAGGCAACACTGTGTATACATGCAATCTTGCATCCTTAATGAATTCCCTAATTTTGTCTAAACCTACCCCAACATCTAGTTTTCTTTTTCTGTCTTTAGCATTTGTAGTTTTCTCTTGGTTTTCCTCTAATTAACTAGGAACTCCCTTCTTATATGAAATAACAAAGATCCCCCGCACCCCTCCTCCTTGCCTCGGCAAGCATTTAAAACCTGAAGAATCATTCTAAAAGAGGACAAAACGAAATGATTCCAGATATCTCATGGGAAGGATCTGCATGAACGAGAAAGCTATACCAGATACTATATTATCAGGCTAATGGAGGTAGGAGGAAAAGCACAATTGCTTAGCCCGTACCAAGATGAAGTTTTTTTTTTTAGAACTACCAAGATGGAGGGGTTATTGAAGGACAATCTAATTTGACGGATTTTATCACCGATTCTAAACAATACTATTTGGAAAGCAAGAACAATCTTGTTTGTTCCATAATAAAAGCATATGTTGGACGGATGACTCGTGAGGATACCGAGATATTGACTAGGAACAACTTCTTTTAACAATTAAAAGAGTTTTATGATAATAATATTGATATTGACACTAGTACAAAATGGTCAATAGAGGTTTTCCATGGAGGCGGTTCCAAATGTGAAAATCATCGATTGTCTCTAATTTCCTTGCCCATTTAGGATGAAAACCACCTCCAAGGAGGTGATACTTGGGGCCAATTTTACTTGCGGTATGTACACGGTTGTTTGTCGGAGAATCTTGCGGAAGGCGAGTAAAGCCGTCGACCTGATTGAGGGATGTGAGCAATCGGTTCCAAGGAGATTCTTTTCCATGGAAACAATTTGCTAGTTAAAAACAGTGTACTTGATGCATCCATTGTTACGATGGTAATAAGGTCTTCTTTTGGCCCCCAATTTCACTGAAACTTATTGAAACTTCCTCGCGAAAAAATTGAACCTGGTACCTAACTTCGACCTGCAGGCTGCAGCTCACATCTACATGATAGAACATTTTCTTTGGGAATAATTAACAAGATGGAACATGATGGAGAAACATGAACAATTGTACATGTATGATTACACTTCCTGGTCGACGTCGTTTCCTAAAGGGCAAGCTTAGTCTGAACTGAACTGAGGCAAGCATCACAACAAACCACCCTAGCTAAGCACCATCATCAATGTTCATGGCAACAAAGTTGGTATCATCCTGGCCATATTCCGGACGAATAACGACGTAGTATAGGTATGGCGCAGCAGCAGCGGCAGGCATAGCCACCACCTGGCGCCGGCATATGGGGCAGCTCCCCTTTGCTTGCAGCCACTTCTCCACGCACCGCCCGTGGAACCAGTGCCCGCATGGTGTCTCATTCCACGCCGTCGTGTCGTCGTCCTCCAAGCAGATCGGGCAGTTGAGGCCGTCGTCGGATGAACGCGTGTCCACCGTGTTCAGGTCCTCGTCCACCGCCGCTGCCAACGCCAGGTCCAGACCTTCTGGAGCCTCCGCGGCACCAACGTGTTAAGCATGACGCGTATCTATAGTTGCAGCCACTGGAGAGCACATTGCCGCCTAAGCTGGTGATGCACGACAATGGCGTAGTCCGCTAGGATGCCCACGTGAACTTCTTCTTATTGCAGGTGCTCGCCGTCTTTGGCGACGTCCATGGTGTCTGCAAGACCTTCTTCTTCTTCTTGTGCTAGGTGGTCGCCGTCTTCACCGATGTCCATGGTATCGCACGACCATAGGTACCTGATTGTGAACTGAACTAGGTTAGATCATAGGAGATCGATGCTCGGGGAAGCGATGGATATAAGCTCGCGGGTGCCAGTGTCTGAATCTATATGGAACCAGAGTGCCTCGGCTCGTGTCCTTTCTGTCCCCGATCGAGTCGAGTGGCGAGCTACGTGTACGGACCGTGCGACTGGGCTCGCGTAAGAAAAAGGGAGTGTCTAGGTCTCAGTCGTCTGACATCACCCCCGACAGATTAGGCATGTTTAGCGTCTGTCCCTGATGGGTTTTACTTCCCCCGTGATTGGCTTGTGGTGTGGGCTTTGCTTGTTTGTCTGTCATTTGCTTTTGTTGTTTGCTTGGGCTGTTCTACCTGTGTCCCCATCCATGTGCGCAGCAAACACACAAGAAAAAAGCAGAGAGCCCATGTATAGCTAAAAGACAGGAAACCTTTTGCTCCTCTCCCAGTTGTACCTTCCTCTGTCAGGCAAAACCCTGAACCCCCACCCTCCCACCTTGAGAGAACACGCCAGTCCTCACCCCTCCCGCCTTTCCCCTCCTTCCTCCCCGTCCCTACCTCCCCTACACAACCCTAGTGTGTGTGGTGGCTGTTCTTGGTCATGAAGGAAGCAGATGATGAAGATAAGAACAGGGATAAGGGGAAACAAACTCACCAGGGTGAGTTGCTGTGCCCCATGGATCCATCTGCAGCTCCTTTTTTCAATTATCTTGTTCTTGTTCCCTTCTCCTTTTTAGATCTGAAAACCTTGTGATTTCTTCTTCTCCCTTTGTTTTCCTGCAACAATCTTGGAGCAGTATGGATATTTCCTGATGGGCACGCAGGTTTGTCTCTGAGATAACTTCATGGGAAAAAACTCCATTTTTGTCTCACGTGTTGTTCAAGTTTCTCTGAAGAAAAGAATGAAGAAGAAAACTGCAGTATATTAGAATCATGGGTATTCAATGTTTTGATGACATAAAGGATAATAATTATCATGCTTCCAGCACATATACAGTTTCAGGACACATACTGAAAAACTTTTAGTGCGTTTGTGGACAGAGAAAAGGTTGTATATTTCTTGTGGACAGAGAAGTTGAAAATTTGCTGTTGTTCTCGACATTTTTTAACAAAAATTGTGCTGGACACCTCCCTACAGAAACATGTATATGGGTTGTTTTGATTTCATGTTTCAGGGCAAAAAAACAGAATTAACTAGGGGTAAAAATTCAGCAAATTCGTATACATGGCCCCTCCCCTAAACAAGTAGTGTCATGTGATTACCCCTATACAAAATACACTGAAAACTGAACTTTTTTTCAAGATATGCTACAGTGGTTTGTTTGTTTTTGCCCATTCACTCTCTGGACAAAAACAAAACAAGCACCAGTTGGAATGGACTGTTCAAGTTTCCCATGCTTAGTAATAAATAAGAAGAAGAATGGATCTATACAAAAATATGGAAATGTAGAGTATGTGTAACATCTGGTTTGCTGACTACAGAACATAGAAAATCTATACCTCACAAATAATGATTTTCTTCATTTGTGTAGGTGCCGGGTGGAACTATGGCACAAGGAACTCCAATCAGTCGTGGACAAGTCCTAGTTGATCCAGTAACATCGGTTCATGTAAGATTGATGTTATATTTTTGCAAAAAATAACGAAACCATTAGATTGTGAAAGAAAAAACACATCATTTTTTTGCGTCGCCCCAAAAAGATTGATGTTAATAGCATTGTAAATATTCTTCTGTAAGCTTCTTAGAACGCTAATCCAGGTGTACCAATTTTCCACTTAATATATTTATGTTCACTCGTTTCTTGCTTGGCTTACTCTCGTCCCTTGTGCCATCGGTGCAACGGGTCATCCAGTAAATAGAAATAAGCAATGTATTGACAAGTTCACATGCTTCTGAAAACGAGGCAAACAAATGCACGCACAAGGTGACCATTCATGCCTGCAATAGGACATTTCATTATCCATTTCATATATCTATAGAGATACTAAGCTCCCAATATTTGAAGCGTTGTGGTGCTTCGGCTGTTGTGGGGTTGGTGAGGGGCCCACTTATAAGATTGTGTGGAGTTTGGTTTTTATCTGCCCTTTAATTTTATATTTTATTTTCCACATTTTAATTTGTAAGTGCTTAATAAAATTTGTAAACATTAAGAAACAAAATTATTCTTAGATTCATTATTATTTATTACATTCACCGATATTTTTGAAGTATCATTTTTAAAGTTTGTGAACACTTTTAAAATTTGGAAACTTGTTTAAATTGTGAATATTTTTAAAATCCGTGAATACATTTTTACTCGTGAATGTTTTCTAAAATTCATTCTTTTTAAAATTCATAATATATTTTGAAACCCTTGAAGATCTTTTAATTAAACTAACTTTTACAAAAAGAAAATGATCATTGATTTTTTTCTTAGCTAGCATTAGGTGAGCGGAAAAAAACTAAGTGAGCAAGAGGAGTAGGGAGCCAAGTTGAGCGGACATAAGCTTCGTGGGCCGGCATATGTGAGTGTTATAGCAACAATTTAATAGCGTTTAAATACCCCACGACTATGCACCAAACAATTCCATTCTCCTCTGGGAACAAATGCAGTCTCCAACGGCAATCTGCCATGATATATGAACAAAAAAACACCATCAAAACATATTTAAACACAAGTCAAGACAGATGAAATCCAGAAAAACAACCAATCTCAGTAATCTTCTAGATGTAAAAGAGCTAACCCCAGAGTGAAGAACGGCGCGGTAAAGCGCGTGTTAGCCTCTAGTATAATGGAATTTGGAACAATACAAAGTTCTCATAGCACAATATCTCAAAGCGTATAGGTTTTTGGCGCCAATATCGTTTATGGTTCCGTAATATGGATTCTAATCTAAGATGATAATAAATACCCTTATATATGAATCACTATATTCTATAATATGGATTCTAAGATAATAACATGAACTGGCCCGTGCGAATGCACGGGTTCACGACTAGCAATATTCAGTGAGGCAACACTGTGTATACATGCAATCTTGCATCCTTAATAAATTCCCTAATTTTGTCTAAACCTAACCTACCCCAACATCTAGTTTTCTTTTTCTGTCTTTAGTATTTGTAGTTTTCTCTTGGTTTTCCTCTAATTAACAAGGAACTCCCTTCTTATATGAAATAACAGAGATCCCCCGCACCCCTCCTCCTTGCCTCGGCAAGCATTTAAAACCTGAAGAATCATTCTAAAAGAGGACAAAACGAAATGATTCCAGATATCTCATGGGAAGGATCTGCATGAACGAGAAAGCTATACCAGATACTATATTATCAGGCTAATGGAGGTAGGAGGAAAAGCACAATTGCTTAGCCCATACCAAGATGAAGTTTTTTTTTTTTGAGAACTACCGAGATGGAGAGGTTATTGAAGGACAATCTAATTTGACGGATTTTATCACCGATTCTAAACAATATTATCTGGAAAGCAAGAACAATCTTGTTTGTTCCATAATAAAAGCATATGTTGGACGGATGACTCGTGAGGATATCGAGATATTGACTAGGAACAACTTCTTTTAACAACTAAAAGAGTTTTATGATAATAATATTGATATTGACACTAGTACAAAATGGTCAATAGAGGTTTTCCATGGAGGCGGTTCCAAATGTGAAAATCATCGATTGTCTCTAATTTCCTTGCCCATTTAGGATGAAAACCACCTCCAAGGAGGTGATACTTGGGGCCAATTTTACTTGCGGTATGTACACGGTTGTTTGTCGGAGAATCTTGCGGAAGGCAAGTAAAGCCGTCGACCTGATTGAGGAATGTGAGCAATCGGTTCCAAGGAGATTCTTTTCCATGGAAACAATTTGCCACTTAAAAACAGTGTACTTGATGCATCCATTGTTACGATGGTAATAAGGTCTTCTTTTGGCCCCCAATTTCACTGAAACTTATTGAAACTTCCTCGCGAAAAAATTGAACCTGGTACCTAACTTCGACCTGCAGGCTGCAGCTCACATCTACATGATAGACCATTTTCTTTGGGAATAATTAACAAGATGGAACATGATGGAGAAACATGAACAATTGTACATGTATGATTACACTTCCTGGTCGACGTCGTTTCCTAAAGGGCAAGCTAAGTCTGAACTGAACTGAGGCAAGCATCACAACAAACCACCCTAGCTAAGCACCATCATCAATGTTCATGGCAACAAAGTTGGTATCATCCTGGCCATATTCCGGACGAATAACGACGTAGTATAGGTATGGCGCAGCAGCAGCGGCAGGCATAGCCACCACCTGGCGCCGGCACATGGGGCAGCTCCCCTTGGCTTGCAGCCACTTCTCCACGCACCGCCCGTGGAACCAGTGCCCGGACGGTGTCTCGTTCCATGCCGTCGTGTCGTCGTCCTCCAAGTAGATCGGGCAGTGGAGGCCGTCGTCGGATGAACGCGTGTCCACCGTGTTCAGGTCCTCGTCCACCACCGCTGCCAACGCCAGGTCCAGACCTTCTGGAGGCTCCGCGGCACCGACGTGTTAAGCATGACGCGTAGCTATAGTTGCAGCCACTGGAGAGCACATTGCCGCCTAAGCTGGTGATGCACGACAATGGCGTAGTCCGCTAGGATGCCCACGTGAACTTCTTCTCGTTGCAGGTGCTCGCCGTCTTTGGCGACGTCCATGGTGTCTGCAAGACCTTCTTCTTCTTCTTGTGCTAGGTGGTCGCCGTCTTCATCGATGTCCATGGTATCGCACGACCATAGGTACCTGATTGTGAACTGAACTAGGTTAGATCGTAGGAGATCGATGCTCAGGGAAGCGATGGATATAAGCTCGCGGGTGCCAGTGTCTGAATCTATATGGAACCAGAGTGCCTCGGCTCGTGTCCTTTCTGTCCCCGATCGAGTCGAGTGGCGAGCTACGTGTACGGACCGTGCGACTGGGCTCGCGTAAGAAAAAGGGAGTGCCTAGGTCTCAATCGACTCAGACTTCGCGAAGTCTCAGTCGTCTGACATCACCCCGACAGATTAGGCATGTTTAGCGTCTGTCCCTGATGGGTTTTACTTCCCCCGTGATGGGCTTGTGGTGTGGGCTTTGCTTGTTTGTCTGTCATTTGCTTTTGCTGTTTGCTTGGGCTGTTGTACCTCTGTCCCCATCCATGTGCGCAGCAAACATACAAGAAAAAAGCAGAGAGCCCATGTATAGCTCAAAGACAGGAAACCTTTTGCTCCTCTCCCAGTTGTACCTTCCTCTGTGAGGTAAAACCCTGAACCCCCACCCTCCCACCTTGAGAGAACACGCCAGTCCTCACCCCTCCCACCTTTCCCCTCCTTCCTCCCCGTCCCTACCTCCCCTACACAACCCTAGTGTGTGTGGTGGCTGTTCTTGGTCATGAAGGAAGCAGATGATGAAGATAAGAACAGGGATAAGGGGAAACAAACTCACCAGGGTGCGTTGCTGCGCCCCATGGATCCATCTGCAGCTCCTTTTTTCAATTATCTTGGTCTTGTTCCCTTCTCCTTTTTAGATCTGAAAACCTTGTGATTTCTTCTTCTCCCTTTGTTTTCCTGCAACAATCTTGGAGCAGTATGGAAATTTCCTGATGGGCACGCAGGTTTGTCTCTGAGATAACTTCATGGGAAAAAACTCCATTTTTTTCTCACGTGTTGTTCAAGTTTCTCTGAAGAAAAAAATGAAGAAGAAAACTGCAGTATATTAGAATCATGGGTATTCAATGTTTTGATGACATAAAGGAGAATAATTATCATGCTTCCAGCACATATACAGTTTCAGGACACATACTGAAAAAACTTTTGGTGCGTTTGTGGACAGAGAAAAGGTTGTATATTTCTTGTGGACAGAGAAGTTGAAAATTTGCTGTTGTTCTCGACATTTTTTTTAACAAAATTGGTGCTGGACACCTCCCTACAGAAACATGTATATGGGTTGTTTTGATTTCATGTTTCAGGGCAAAAAAACAGAATTAACTAGGGGTAAAAATTCAGCAAATTCGTATACATGGCCCCTCCCCTAAACAAGTAGTGTCATGTGATTACCCCTATACAAAATACACTGAAAACTGAACTTTTTTTCAAGATATGCTACAGTGGTTTGTTTGTTTTTGCCCATTCACTCTCTGGACAAAAACAAAACAAGCACCAGTTGGAATGGACTGTTCAAGTTTCCCATGCTTAGTAATAAATAAGAAGAAGAATGGATCTATACAAAAATATGGAAATGTAGAGTATGTGTAACATCTGGTTTGCTTACTACAGAACATAGAAAATGTATACCTCACAAATAATGAATTTCTTCATTTGTGTAGGTGCCGGGTGGAACTATGGCACAAGGAACTCCAATCAGTCATGGACAAGTCCTAGTTGATCCAGTAACATCGGTTCATGTAAGATTGATGTTATATTTTTGCAAAAAATAACGAAACCATTAGATTGTGAAAGAAAAAACACATCATTTTTTTGCGTCGCCCCAAAAAGAAAAGAACTTAGAACATTACTCTCTATGTGCAGCAGCCATACATTGGTGCCCAATATGTGCAGCAGCAACAAGCTGGGATGCAACTGGCATTCCAAACATCTTCAAGTTCATTTGCAACGCATGTATTGTTGGGGAACGTTGCATGAAATAAAAAAATTCCTACGTTCACCAGGATCCATCTATGAGTTCATCTAGCAATGAGTGATAGGAGTGCATCTACATACCTTTGTAGATCGCGAGCGGAAGCGTTCAAGTGAACGGGGTTGAGGGAGTCGTACTCGTCGTGATCCAAATCACCGATGACCAAGTGCCGAACGGACAGCACCTCCGCGGTCAACACACGTACGGAGAGGATGACGTCTCCTGCACCTTGATCCAGCAAGGAGGAGGGAGAGGTTGATGAAGATCCAGCAGCACGACGGCGTGGTGGTGGATGCAGCAGGGTTCCGGCAGAGCTTCGCCGAGCTTCGGCGAGAGGGAGAGGTGTAGTAGGGGAGAGGGAGGCGCCAAGGCTTCAGGGTGCGGCTGCCCTCCCTCCCCCCCTTTTATATAGGCCCCCTGGGGGTGGGGGCGCCGGCCCTGGAGATCAGATCTCCCAAGGGGCGGCCAAGGGGGAGGCTTGCCCCCAAGGCAGTGGGGCCCCACCCCTAGGGTTTCCAACCCTAAGCGTAGGGGGGGGGCAAGGGGGGCGCACCAGCCCACCAGGGGCTGGTTCCCTCCCCACTTCAGCCCACGGGGCCCTCCGGGATAGGTGGCCCCACCCGGTTGACCCCCGGGACCCTTTCGGTGGTCCCGGTACAATACCGGTGACCCCCGAAACTCTCCCGATGGCCGAAACAGCACTTCCTATATATAATTCTTTACCTCCGGACCATTCCAGAACTCCTCGTGACGTCCGGGATCTCATCCGGGACTCCGCACAACTTTCGGTTTGCTGCATACTCATATTCATACAACCCTAGCGTCACCGAACCTTAAGTGTGTAGACCCTACGGGTTCGGGAGACATGTAGACATGACCGGGACGGCTGTCGGTCAATAACCAACAGTGGGATCTGGATAGCCATGTTGGCTCCCACATGCTCCTCGATGATTTCATCGGATGAACCACGATGTCGAGGATTCAAGCAACCCCGTATACAATTCCGTTTGTCAGACGGCATGTTACTTGACCGAGATTCTATCGTAGGTATCCCAATACCTCGTTCAATCTCGTTACCGGCAAGTCACTTTACTCGTACCATAATGCATGATCCCGTGACCAGACACTTGGTCACTTTGAACTCATTATGATGATGCACTACCGAGTGGGCCCAGTGATACTTCTCCGTGTCGGAGTGACAAATCCAGTCTCGATCCGTGTCAACCCAATGACACTTTCGGAGATACCTGTAGTGCACCTTTATAGTCACCCAGTTACGTTGTGACGTTTGGTACACCCAAAGCACTCCTACGGTATCCAGGAGTTACACGATCTCATGGTCTAAGTAAAAGATACTTGACATTGGAAAAGCTCTAGCAAAACGAACTACACGATCTTGTGCTATGCTTAGGATTGGGTCTTGTCCATCACATCATTCTCCTAATGATGTGATTCCGTTATCAATGACATCCAATGTCCATAGTCAGGAAACCATGACTATCTATTGATCAACGAGCTAGTCAACTAGAGGCTCACTAGGGACATATTGTGGTCTATGTATTCACACGTGTATTACGATTTCCGGATAATACAATTATAGCATGAATAAAAGACAATTATCACGAACAAGGAAATATAATAATAAGCATATTTCCAACAGTCTCCCACTTGCACTAGAGTCAATAATCTAGTTACATTGTGATGAATCGAACACCCATAGAGTTCTGGTGTTGATCATGTTTTTGTTGGGGAACGTTGCAGAAAATTAAAATTTTTCCTACAGTTTCACCAAGATCCATCTATGAGTTCATCTAAGCAACGAGTCATGGGAGAGTGATTTCATCTACATACCACTTGTAGATCGCGTGCGGAAGCGTTCAATGGAACGGGGATGATGGAGTCGTACTCGCCGTGATTCAGATCACCGATGACCTAGTGCCGAACGGACAGCACCTCCGCGTTCAACACACGTACGAAGCGGATGACGTCTCCTCCTTCTTGATCCAGCAAGGGGGAAGGAGAGGTTGATGATGATCCAGCAGCACGACGGTGTGGTGGTGGATGCAGCAGAACTTCGGCAGGGCTTCGCTAAGCAACTACGGGAGGAGGAGGAGGTGTAGCAGAGAGGGGAGGCGCCAAGGGCTTCAGGGTGCGGCTGCCCCTCCCTCCCCTCCATTTATATAGGTGCAAGAGAGGGGAGGGCGCAGCCTTGCCCTTCCTCCAAGGAAGGGGTGCGGCCAGAGGGGGAGGAGTCCATCCTCCCCATGGCACCCTGAGGTGCCTTCCCCTTTAGGACTCTCCTCCCAAGTCTCCTTGGCGCATGGGCCTCTTGGGGCTTGTTCCTTGGCCCATATAGGCCAGGCGCACCCCTACAGCCCATGTGCCCCCGGGCAGGTGGACCCCAGTGGACCCCGGACCCCTTTCGGCACTCCCGGTACAATACCGATAAAGTGCGAAACTTTTCCGGTGACCAAAATAAGACTTCCCATATATAAATCTTTACCTCCGGACCATTCCGGAACTAACAACATTCGGTTTGCTTCATACTCATATTCATAGAACCCTAGCGTCACCGAACCTTAAGTGTGTAGACCCTACGGGTTCGGGAGACATGCAGACATGACCGAGACGTTCTCCGGTCAATAACCAATAGCGGGATCTGGATACCCATGTTGGCTCCCACATGTTCCACGATGATCTCATCGAATGAACCACGATGTCAAGGACTCAATCGATCCCGTATACAATTCCCTTTGTCTAGCGGCATTGTACTTGCCCGAGATTTGATCGTCGGTATCCCGATACCTTGTTCAATCTCATTACCGGCAAGTCTCTTTACTCGTTCCGTAACACATCATCCCGTGATCAACCTCTTGGTCACATTGTGCACATTATGATGATGTCCTACCGAGTGGGCCCAGAGATACCTCTCCGTTTACACGGAGTGACAATTCCCAGTCTCGATTCATGCCAACCCAACAGACACCTTCGGAGATACCTGTAGTGCACCTTTATAGCCACCCGATTCGTTGTGGACGTTTGGTACACCCAAAGCATTCCTACGGTATCGGGAGTTGCACAATCTCATGGTCTAAGGAAATGATACTTGACATTAGAAAAGCATTAGCATACGAACTACGATCTTTGTGCTAGGCTTAGGATTGGGTCTTGTCCATCACATCATTCTGCTAATGATGTGATCCCGTTATCAACAACATCCAATGTCCATGGTCAAGAAACTGTAACCATCTATTGATCAACGCGCTAGTCAACTAGAGGCTTACTAGGGACATGGTGTTGTCTATGTATCCACACATGTATCTGAGTTTCCTATCAATACAATTATAGCATGGATAATAAACGATTATCATGAACAAGGAAATATAATAATAACAACTAATTTATTATTGCCTCTAGGGCATATTTCCAACAGTTTTGCTCGCGGAAGAGGTTTAGTCAACGGATCTGCGACATTCAGATCCGTATGCACTTTGCAAATTTCTATGTCTCCATCTTCAACATTTTCACGAATGGAGTTGAAGCGACGTTTGATGTGCCTGGTCTTCTTGTGAAACTTGGGCTCCTTGGCAAGTGCAATAGCTCCAGTGTTGTCACAGAAGAGTTTGATCGGCCCCGACGCATTGGGTATGACTCCTAGGTCGGTGATGAAATCCTTCACCCAAATTGCTTCATGCGCTGCCTCCGAGGCTGCCATGTACTCCTCTTCACATGTAGATCCCGCCATGACGCTCTGCTTGCAGCTGCACCGGCTTACTGCTCCACCATTCAACATATACACGTATCCGGTTTGTGACTTAGAGTCATCCAGATCTGTGTCGAAGCTAAGCGTCGACGTAACCCTTCTGACGAGCTCTTCGTCACCTCCATAAACGAAACATGTCCTTAGTCCTTTTCGGTACTTCAGGATATTCTTGACCGCTGTCCGGTGTTCCTTGCGGGATTACTTTGGTACCTTCCTACCAAACTTACGACAAGGTTTACATCAGGTCTGGTACACAGCATGGCATACATAATAGACCCTATGGCTGATGCATAGGGGATGACACTCATCTCTTCTATATCTTCTGCCGTGGTTGGGCATTGGGCCGAGCTCTATTTCACACCTTGTAATACAGGCAAGAACCCTTTCTTGGACTGATCCATTTTGAACTTCTTCAATATTTTATCAAGGTATGTGCTTTGTGAAAGACCTATGAGGCGTCTCGATCTATCTCTATAGATCTTGATGCCTAATATATAAGCAGCTTCTCCAAGGTCCTTCATTGAAAAACTCTTATTCAAATAGGCCTTAATGTTGTCCAAAAGTTCTATGTCATTTCCCATCAGAAGTATGTCATCTACATATAATATGAGAAATGCTACAGAGCTCCCACTCACTTTCTTGTAAACGCAGGCTTCTCCATAAGTCTGCATAAACCCAAACGCTTTGATCATCTCATCAAAGCGAATGTTCCAACTCCGAGATGCTTGCACCAGCCCATAAATGGATCGCTGGAGCTTGGATACCTTGTTAGCATTCTTAGGGTCGACAAAACCTTCCGGCTGCATCATATACAGTTCTTCCTTAAGATAGCCGTTAAGGAATGCTGTTTTGACGTCCATTTGCCATATCTCATAGTCATAGTATGCTGCAATTGCTAACATGATTCGGACGGACTTCAGCTTCGCTACGGGAGAGAAAGTCTCATGTAGTCAACCCCTTGAACTTGCCGATAACCCTTAGCGACAAGTCGAGCTTTATAGATGGTAACATTACCATCCGCGTCTGTCTTCTTCTTAAAGATCCATTTGTTTTCTATCGCTCGTAGATCATCGGGCAAGTCTGTCAAAGTCCATACTTTGTTTTCATACATGGATCCTATCTCGGATTGCATGGCTTCAAGCCATTTGTTGGAATCTGGGCCCGTCATCGCTTATTCATAGTTCGAAGGTTCACCGTTGTCTAACAACATGATTTCCAGGACAGGGTTGCCATACCACTCTGGTGTGGAACGTGTCCTTGTGGACCTACGAAGATCAGTAGCAACTTGATTCGAAGTACCTTGATCATCATCGTATAAGCATCGCATCCCCAAACTTTTAGAAATGACAGCTTAGGTTTCTTCCCAAACCATAATTCATATGGTGTCGTCTCAACAGATTTAGACGGTGCCCTATTTAAAGTGAATGTAGTTGTCTCTAGAGCGTATCCCCAAAATGATAGCGGAAAATCTGTAAGAGACATCATAGATCGCACCATATCCAATAGAGTGCGATTACGACATTCGGACACACCGTTACGCTGAGGTGTTCCAGGTGGCGTGAGTTGTGAAACGATTCCACATTTCCTTAAGTGTGTACCAAATTCGTGACTTAAATATTTGTTGGAAATATGCCCTAGAGGCAATAATAAAAGGATTATTATTATATTTCCTTGTTCATGATAATTGTCTTTTATTCATGCTATAATTGTATTATCCGGAAATCGTAATACACGTGTGAATACATAGACCACAAAATGTCCCTAGTGAGCCTCTAGTTGACTAGCTCGTTGGTCAACAGATAGTCACGGTTTCCTGACTATGGACATTGGATGTCATTGACAATGGGATCACATCATTAGGAGAATGATGTGATGGACAAGACCCAATCCTAAGCATAGCACAAGATCGTGTAGTTCGTTTTGCCAGAGCTTTTCCAATGTCAAGTATCTCTTCCTTGGACCGTGAGATCGTGTAACTCCCGGATACCGTAAGAGTGCTTTGGGTGTACCAAACGTCACAACGTAACTGGGTGACTATAAAGGTGCACTACAGGTATCTCCGAAAGTGTCATTGGGTTGACACAGATAGAGACGGGATTTGTCACTCCGTGTTACGGAGAGGTATCACTGGGCCCACTCGGTAGTGCATCATCATAATGAGCTCAAAGTGACCAAGTGTCCGTCACGGGATCATGCATTACGATACGAGTAAAGTGACTTGCCGGTAACGAGATTGAACAAGGTATTGGGATACCGACGATCGAATCTCGGGCAAGTAACATACCGATTGACAAAGGGAATTGTATACGGGATTGTTTGAATCCTCGACATCGTGGTTCATCCGATGAGATCATCGAGGAGCATGTGGGAGCCAACATGGGTATCCAGATCCCGCTGTTGGTTATTGCCCGAGAGCCGTCTCGGTCATGTCTACGTGTCTCCCGAACCCGTAGGGTCTACACACTTAAGGTTCGGTGACGCTAGGGTTGTATGAATATGAGTATGCAGTATACCGAATGTTGTTCGGAGTCCCGGATGAGATCCCGGACGTCAGAGGAGTTTCGGAATGGTCCGGAGGTGAAGAATTATATATAGGAAGTGGTATTTCGGCCATCGGGAAAATTTCGGGGTCACCCGGTATTGTACCGGGACCACCGGAAGGGTCCCGGGGGTCCATCGTGTGGGGCCACCCATCCCGGAGGGCCCCATGGGCTGAAGTGGGGAGGGGAACCAGCCCATAGTGGGCTGGTGCGCCCCCCCTTGGCCCACCCCCTGCGCCTAGGGTTGAAACCCTAGGGTGGGGGGGGCGCCCACTTGCCTTGGGGGCCACTCTTCCCCCCTTGGCCGCCGCCCCCCTTGGGAGATGGGATCCCCAGGGCGGCCCCCGGGGCCTATATAAAGGGAGGGAGGGGCAGCCGCACCCTGAAGTTCGGCGCCTCCCTCCCCCTGCTACACCTCGTCCTCCTCCCGCAGCACCTTGGCGAAGCCCTGCCGGAGTTCTGCTGCATCCACCACCACGCCGTCGTGCTGCTGGATCATCATCAACCTCTCCTTTCCCCTTGCTGGATCAAGAAGGAGGACACGTCTCCTGTCCCGTACGTGTGTTGAACGCGGAGGTGCCGTCCGTTCGGCGCTAGGATCTCCGGTGATAGGATCACGGCGAGAACGACTACTTCATCCCCGTTCCATTGAACGCTTCCGCACGCGATCTACAAAGTGATATGTAGATGCAAACTCACTCCCTTGACTCGTTGCTAGATGAACTCATAGATAGATCTTGGTGAAACCGTAGGAAAATTTTTAATTTTCTGCAACGTTCCCCAACAGTGGCATCATGAGCTAGGTCTATGCGTAGTTCTCTATTGCACGAGTAGAACACAATTTTGTTGTGGGCGTAGATCTTGTCAACTTGCTTGCCGCTACTAGTCTTATCTTGCTTCAGCGGTATTGTGGGATGAAGCGGCCCGGACCAACCTTACACGTACGCTTACGTGAGACCGGTTCCACCGACTGACAAACACTAGTTGCATAAGGTGGCTGGCGGGTGTCTGTCTCGCCCACTTTAGTTGGAGCGGATTCGATGAAAAGGGTCCTTATGAAGGGTAAATAGAAGTTGACAAAAATCATGTTGTGGTTATTCGTAGGTAAGAAAACGTTCTTGCTAGAACCCAATTGCAGCCACGTAAAAGATGCAACAACAATTAGAGGACGTCTAACTTGTTTTTGCAGCAACATGTGATGTGATATGGCCAGAAGTTGTGATGAATGATGAATGACATATTGTGATGTATGAGATCTTGTTCTTGTAATAGGAATCACGACTTGCATGTCGATGAGTATGACAACCGGCAGGAGCCATAGGAGTTGTCTTTATTTTTGTATGACCTGCGTGTCATTGAAGAACGCCATGTAAATTACTTTACTTTATTGCTAAACGTGTTAGCCATAGAAGTAGAAGTAGTCATTGGCGTGACAACTTCATGAAGACACGATGATGGAGATCATGGTGTCATGCCGGTGACAAGATGATCATGGTGTTGGAAATATGCCCTAGAGGCAATAATAAAAGCATTATTATTATATTTCCTTGTTCAGGATAATTGTCTTTTATTCATGCTATAACTGTATTATCCGGAAATCGTAATACACATGTGAATACATAGACTACAATACGTCCCTAGTAAGCCTCTAGTAGACTAGCTCGTTGGTCAACAGATAGTCATGGTTTCTGACTATGGACATCGATGTCATTGATAACGGGATCACGTCATTAGGAGAATGACGTGATGGACAAGACAATCCTAAGCATAGCAAAAGATCGTGTAGTTCGTTTTGCTAGAGCTTTTCCAATGTCAAGTATCTCTTCCTTAGACCGTGAGATCGTGTAACTCCCGGATACCGTAGGAGTGCTTTGGGTGTATCAAGCGTCTGGCGTAATCGGGTGACTATAAAGGTGCACTACAGGTATCTCCGAAAGTGTCATTGGGTTGACACGGATCGAGGCGAGGATTTGTCACTCCGTATGACGGAGAGGTATCTGGGCCCACTCGGTAGTGCATCATCATATTGAGCTCAAAGTGATCAAGTGTCCGGTCACGGGATCATGCATTACGGATGAGTAAAGTGACTTGCCGGTAACGAGACTAAACGAGGTATTGGGATACCGACGATCGAGTCTCGGGCAAGTAACATACCGTCGACAAAGGGAATAGAATACGGGTTGCTTGAACCCTTGACATCGTGGTTCATCCGATGACAACCTCGAGGAACATGTGGAGCCAACATGGGTATCCAGATCCGCTGTTGGTTATTGACCTGAGATCGTCTCGGTCATGTCTACATATCTCCGAACCCGTAGGGTCTACACATAAGGTTCGGTGACGCTAGGGTTATTAGGAAGACAAGTATGTGACTACCGAATGTTGTTGAGTCTCGGATGAGATCCGGACGTCACGAGGAGTTCGGAATGGTCCGGAGGTAAAGATATATATATGGGAAGTGGTTAAGCGGACTCGGAAAGTTTGAGGGGTATACGGTAATGTACTGGGGCCACGGAAGGGTTCGGAGGTCCACCGGAGGGGCCACCCCTCCGGGGGCACATGGGCTGGGTGGAGAGGGAGCCAGCCCTGATGGGCTGGGCGCCTCCCCACCTAGGCCCATGCGGCTAGGGCATGGGGAGGAAACCCTAAAGGGGCGCCCTAGCTTGGGGGCAAGCCACCTCTCCTCCTCCCTTTTGCCGCCGCCCATCTAGGGTTTCCCTAGATGGCGGCCCCTCTTCCCTCTCCTCCTATAAATAGAGGGGTGGGGAGGGCTGCACACACCACTGAAGGCGCAGCCCTCCCTCCCAACACCTCTCTTTCTCCACGTGAGCTTGGCGAAGCCTGCTGGGAGAACTGCCGTACCAACTGCACCACGCCCGTCGTGCTGCCATTGGAGTTGTCTTCCTCAACCTCTCCTTCATCCTTGCTGGATCAAGGCGGAGGAGACGCCATCGTCCCGTGCACGTGTGTTGAACGCGGAGGTGCTGTCCGTTCAGCACTTGGTCATCGGTGATCGGAATCACGTTGGGAGCGTCTTCATCATCACCACTCCTCGAACGCTTCCGCTTTTCGATCTACAAGTGGTATGTAGATCCAAACTCTCTCTTGACTCGTTGCTTAGTAGAACTCATAGATGGATCTTGGTGAAACCGTAGGAAAAATTTTAATTTTCTGCAACGTTCCCCAACAGTGGCATCATGAGCTAGGTCTATCGTAGTTCTCTATTGCACGAGTAGAACACAATTTAGTTGTGGGCGTGGATCTTGTCAATTTACTTGCCGCTACTAGTCTTATCTTGCTTCCGCGGTATTGTGGGATGAAGCGGCCCGGACCAACCTTACGTGACGCTTACGTGAGACCGGTTCCACCGACTAACATGCACTAGTTGCATAAGGTGGCTGGCGGTGTCTGTCTCTCCTACTTTAGTTGGAGTGGATTCGATGAAAAGGGTCCTTATGAAGGGTAAATAGAAGTTGACAAGATCACGTTGTGGTTATTCGTAGGTAAGAAAACGTTCTTGCTAGAACCCAATTGCAGCCACGTAAAAGATGCAAACAAACAATTAGAGGACGTCTAACTTGTTTTTGCAGCAATTGACATGTGATGTGATATGGCCAAGTTGTGATGAATGATGAATGACATATTGTGATGTATGAGATCATGGTCTTGTAATAGGAATCACGACTTGCATGTCGATGAGTATGACAACCGGCAGGAGCCATAGGAGTTGTCTTTATGTTTGTATGACCTGCGTGTCATTGAAGAACGCCATGTAACTTACTTTGCTTCGTTGCTAAACGCGTTAGCCATAGTAGTAGAAGTAGTCGTTGGCGTGACAACTTCATGGAGGCACGATGATGGAGATCATGGTGCCATGCCGGTGACAAGATGATCATGGAGCCCCGAAGATGGAGATCAATGGAGTTTTATGATATTGGCCATATCATGTCACTACTATATAATTGCATGTGATGTTTATTATGTTTATACATATTGTTTACTTAGAACGACGGTAGTAAATAATATGATCCCTTACAACAATTTCAAGAAGTGTTCTCCCCTAACTGTGCACCGTTGCTAAAGTTCGTCGCTTCTAAGCACCACGTGATGATCGGGTGTGATGGATTCTTACGTTCACATACAACGGTGTAAGACAGATTTACACGCAAAACACTTAGGGTTAACTTGACGAGCCTAGCATGTACAGACATGGCCTCGGAACACGGAGACCGAAAGGTCGAACACGAGTCGTATAGAAGATACGATCAACATGAGAATGTTCACCGATGATGACTAGTCCGTATCACGTGATGATCGGACACGGCCTAGTCGACTTGGATCGTGTAACACTTAGATGACTAGAGGGATGTCTAATCTGAGTGGGAGTTCATTGAAATAATTTGATTAGATGAACTTAATTATCATGAACTTAGTCTAAAACTTTTGAATGATATGTCTTGTAGATCAAATGGCCAACGCTCATGTCAACATGAACTTCAACGCATTCCTAGAGAAAACCAAGCTGAAAGATGATGGCAGCAACTATACGGACTGGGTCCGGAACCTGAGGATCATCCTCATAGCTACCAAGAAGGCATATGTCCTAGAAGCACCGTTAGGTGACCCACCTGCTCCCAAAGACTGCAAGACGATTTGAGCGTTTGGCGAGCACGCATCGATGATTACTCCCTCGTTCAAGTGCGGCATGCTTTACAGCTTAGAACCGGGGCTCCAAAAGCGTTTTGAGAATCACGGAGCATATGAGGTGTTCGAGGAGCTGAAACTTGTTTTCCAAGCTCACGCCCGGGTCGAGAGATATGACATCTCCGACAAGTTCTATAGTTGTAAGATGGAGGAAAACAGTTCATCGGTGAGCACATTCTCAAGATGTGCAGGTTGCACAACCGTATGACCCAGCTGAATATTAACCTCCCCGATGAGGCGGTCATTGACAGAATCCTCGATCGCTCCCACCAAGCTACAAGAGCTTTGTGATGAACTACAATATGCAGGGGATGGTAAAGACCATTCTGAAGTATTCTCTATCTGAAGTCAGCCGAGGTTGAAATCAAGAAAGAACATCAAGTGTTAATGGTCAATAAGACCACTAAGTTCAAGAAGGGCAAGGGCAAGAAGAACTTCAAGAAGGACGGCAAGGAGGTTGCCGCGCCGGTAAGCAAGTTGCGGGAAGAAGTCAAAGAATGGACCCAAGCCTGAGACTGAGTGCTTTTATTGCAAGGGGAAGGGTCATTGGAAGCGGAACTGCCCCAAATACTTAGCGGACAAGAAGGCCGGCAACACCAAAGGTATATTTGATATACATGTAATTGATGTGTACCTTACCAGTACTCGTAGTAACTCCTGGGTATTTGATACCGGTGCCGTTGCTCATATTTGTAACTCACAGCAGGAGCTGCGGAATAAGCGGAGACTGGCGAAGGACGAGGTGACGATGCGCGTCGGGAATGGTTCCAGAGTCGATGTGATCGCCGTCGGCACGCTACCTCTTCATTTACCCACGGGATTAGTTATAAACCTTAATAATTGTTATTTGGTGCCAAGTTTGAGCATGAATATTGTATCTGGATCTCGTTTAATACGGGATGGCTACTCATTTAAATCCGAGAATAATGGTTGTTCTATTTATATGAGAGATATGTTTTATGGTCATGCTCCGATGGTCAATGGTTTATTCTTAATGAATCTCGAGCGTAGTGTTACACATATTCATAGCGTGAATACCAAAAGATGTAAAGTTGATAACGATAGTCCCACATACTTGTGGCACTGCCGCCTTGGTCACATTGGTGTAAAGCGCATGAAGAAGCTCCATGCCGATGGACTTTTGGAGTCTCTTGATTATGAATCATTTGACACATGCGAACCATGCCTCATGGGCAAGATGACCAAGACTCCGTTCTCGGAACAATGGGCGAGCAACCAACTTGTTGGAAATCATACATACCGATGTATGCGGTCCAATGAGCGTTGAGGCTCGCGGAGGATATCGTTATGTTCTCACTCTCACAGATGACTTGAGTAGATATGGGTATGTCTACTTGATGAAACACAAGTCTGAGACCTTTGAAAAGTTCAAGGAATTTCAGAATGAAGTAGAGAATCAACGTGACCGGAAGATAAAATTCTTACGATCAGATCGTGGAGGAGAATATTTAAGTCATGAATTTGGTACACACTTAAGAAAATGTGGAATCGTTTCACAACTAACGCCGCCTGGAACACCTCAGCGTAACGGTGTGTCCGAACGTCGTAATCGCACTCTATTGGATATGGTGCGGTCTATGATGTCTCTTACCGATTTACCGCTATCATTTTGGGGATACGCTCTAGAGACAGCTACATTCACTTTAACTAGGGCACCGTCTAAGTCCGTTGAGACGACACCGTATGAATTATGGTTTGGGAAGAAACCTAAGCTGTCGTTTCTAAAAGTTTGGGGATGCGATGCTTATGTCAAGAAACTTCAACCTGAAAAGCTCGAACCCAAGTCGGAAAAATGCGTCTTCATAGGATACCCTAAGGAAACCGTAGGGTATACCTTCTAATTAAGATCCGAGGGCAAGATCTTTGTTGCCAAGAACGGATCCTTTCTGGAAAAAGAGTTTCTCTCGAAAGAAGTAAGTGGGAGGAAAGTAGAACTCGATGAAGTACTACCTCTTGAACAGGATAATAGTGCAGCTCAGGAAAATGTTCCTGTGATGCCTACACCAACTGAAGAGGAAAATAATGATGATGATCAAGGTACTTGGATCAAGTTGCTACTGAACCGTGGGTCCACAAGGACACGTTCCGCACTGAGTGGTACGGCAACCCTGTCACGGAAATCATGTTGTTAGACAACGGTGAACCTTGAACTATGAAGAAGCGATGGCGGGCCCAGATTCCAACAAATGGCTAGAAGCCATGAAATCCGAGATAGAATCCATGTATGAAAACAAAGTGTGGACTTTGACTGACTTGCCCGATGATCGGCGAGCGATAGAAAACAAATGGATCTTTAAAAAGATGACGGACGCGGATGGTAATGTCACCATCTATAAAGCTCGGCTTGTCGCTAAGGGTTATCGGCAAGTTCAAGGTATTGACTACGATGAGACTTTCTCTCCCGTAGCGAAGCTTAAGTCCGTCCGAATCATGTTAGCAATTGCCGCATACTATGATTATGAGATATGGCAGATGGACGTCAAAACAGCGTTCCTTAACGGATATCTTAAGGAAGAGCTGTATATGATGCAGCGGAGGGTTTTGTCGATCCTAAGAATCTCGACAAAGTATGCAAGCTCCAGCGATCCATTTATGGGCTGGTGCAAGCATCTCGGAGTTGGAACATTCGCTTTGATGAAATGATCAAAGCGTTTGGGTTTATGCGAGACTTATGGAGAAGCCTGCATTTACAAGAAAGTGAGTGGGAGCTCTGAGCATTTCTCATATTATATGTAGATGACATACTTTTGATGGGAAATGATATAGAATTCTTGGACAGCATTAAGGCCTACTTGAATAAGTGTTTTCAATGAAGGACCTTGGAGAAGCTGCTTATATATTAGGCATCAAGATCTATAGAGATAGATCGAGACGCCTCATAGGTCTTTCACAAAGCACATACCTTGATAAGATTTTGAAGAAGTTCAAAATGGATCAGTCCAAGAAAGGGTTCTTGCCTGTGTTGCAAGGTGTGAAATTGAGCTCAGCTCAATGCCCGACCACGGCAAAAGATAAAGAAGAGATGAGTGTCATCCCCTATGCCTCAGCCATAGGATCTATTATGTATGCCATGCTGTGTACCAGACCTGATGTAAACCTTGCCGTAAGTTTGGTAGGAAGGTACCAAAGTAATCCCGGCAAGGAACACCGGACAGCGGTCAAGAATATCCTGAAGTACCTGAAAAGGACAAAGGACATGTTTCTCGTTTATGGAGGTGACGAAGAGCTCATCGTAGGGTTAGGCCGACGACGTTAGCTAACCCGACACAGATCTGATGACTCTAAGTCACAAACCGGATCGTGTATATGTTGAATGGTGGAGCGAAGCTGGTGCAGCTGCAAGCAGAAGCGTCGTGGCGGGATCTACATGTGAAGCGGAGTACATGGCAGCCTCGGAGGCAGTGCATGAAGCAATTTCGGTGAAGGAGTTCATCACCGACCTAGGAGTCATACCCAATGCGTCGGGGCCGATCAAACTCTTCCGTGACAACACTGGAGCTATTGCACTTGCAAAGGAGCCCAGGTTTCACAAGAAGACTAGGCACATCAAGCGTCGCTTCAACTCCATCCGTGAAAATGTTCAGGATGGAGACATAGAAATTTGTAAAGTGCACACGGATCAGAATGTCGCAGATCCGTTGACTAAACCTCTCTCATGGGCAAAACATGATCAACACCGTAACTCTATGGGTGTTCGATTCATCACAATGTAACTAGATTATTGACTCTAGTGCAAGTGGGAGACTGTTGGAAATATGCCCTAGAGGCAATAATAAAAGCATTATTATTATATTTCCTTGTTCATGATAATTGTCTTTTATTCATGCTATAAGCTGTATTATCCGGAAATTGTAATACATGTGTGAATACATAGACTACAATCGTCCCTAGTAAGCCTCTAGTAGACTAGCTCGTTGGTCAACAGATAGTCATGGTTTCTGACTATGGACATGGATGTCATTGACAACGGGATCACATCATTAGGAGAATGACGTGATGGACAAGACCCAATCCTAAGCATAGCACAAGATCGTGTAGTTCGTTTTGCTAGAGCTTTTCCAATGTCAAGTATCTCTTCCTTAGACCGTGAGATCGTGTAACTCCGGATACCGTAGGAGTGCTTTGGGTGTATCAAGCGTCACTGGCGTAGCTGGGTGACTATAAAGGTGCACTACAGGTATCTCCGAAAGTGTCATTGGGTTGACACGGATCGAGGCCCCTTTCCAAAGGGGGGGAAAAGGGGTTTAAAAAACCAGGTTTTGGGGGGCCCAAGGGGGGGCCCCCAAAACCTAAAAAGGATTCCTTTTTGGGTTTTTAATTGGTTTTTTTGGGGACCTTAAAGGGGGTTTTAAGGTAGGAATTTTGGGGGGGGTTTTGGGTTTGGGGGTTTTAATCCCAAAGGAAAGGGTTTCCCCAAAGGTTTTTCGGTTAAAGGGGGGATTTAAAGGCCCTTTTGGGGGAAAAATTGGTTTGGGGAAATCCGTCCAAAAAAATTTGGGGGGCCCTTGGAATTGGGCCGGGGGGGGAAATTGGGGGCCCAAGGGAAAACCCCGGGTTAAACTGAGGTTGTTTCCCTTTAAATTTTCCCCAAAAATTAAAAATTGGGGCCCGGGGTTTTAAAACCCTTTTTTTTTGGGGTCCGGTAATTCCCCCGGGTTGGGGTTTGGGGGTTTTTAAAAAGGGAAAAGGGAAAAAGTTTGGGGGAGGGGGGGGGCCGGGGGGGGGAAGGGGGAGGAAATTTTTTGGGGGGGTTGGGGGGGGTTTTTTGGGGGGGGGGCCCCGGGGTTGGGGGGGAAAGGCCCCCCCGGGGGGGGGGGCCCCCCCCCCCCCGGGGGGTTTCCCGGGCCCCCCCCGCCCCCTTTTAAAAAAAGGGGGGGGCCCCCCCCCCCCCCCCCCCCCCCCCCCCCCCTTTTTTTGGGGCCCCCCCCCAAAAAAGGGGGGGCCCAAAATTTTTCCCCCCCCCTTCCCCCCTTTTTGGGGCCCCCCGGGTTTGGGGGCCCCCCCGGGGCCCCCTTTTTTCCCTTCCCCCTTCATCCTTCCCCCCGGAGGGGTTTTTCCCGGGTTGTTGACAAAATTTCCCCCGGGTTTTTTTTGGGGGGGGGAAACCCAAAAAAATTTTTTCCCCAAATTGGGGAAATTGGATCAAAACTTTTTCCTTTTGGTTTAAAATAAAATTTTGGGGTTTTTTTAAAATTTAATTTTTTAAACCCCCCTTAAAAAAAAAATTTTTTTTTTTCCCCCCTTCCAAATTAAAATTTTTTTATTATGTTTTCATCCCTTTTTAAAGGGGGAAAAATTTAAAACCAAACAAAAAAAGGGCCCCCTTTGGCCTTGGCCCGGAAAAGGGGAAAGGGGGGGGGATGATCCAAAGGAAATGGGGGGAAAATTTCCCCCTTTGGGGGGCCTGGGTGAAAAAACCAAGGGGAAAAATTGGGGGTTCTTAAAATTTTTTAAAATTTAAAAAATTTTTTTTCCCCCTTTAAAAGGGGAAAAAGGGGTTTAAAAATGAAAGGGGTTTTTAAAAAGTTAAAAAAAAAATTTTTTTTCCCCAAATTTCCCCTTTTAAAAATTTTTTAAAAAGGCCAGGGAAACCCCAAAACCCATTTAAAAAATTTTTTTGGGGCCCCTTTTGGGGGGGCCCTTTCCCCCCAAAAAACTTTTGGCCAAAGGACCCGGGGATAACCGGGGAAAAAATTTTTTTTTTTTTCCCCCGTTCTTTTTTGGGAAAAAGGGGGAAAATTTAAAAAGGGGGTTAAAACCCGGGGGAAAAAAAAAGGGGGGAAAAAAAATTTTTTTTAAAAAGTTTAAAAGGGGAAAAATTACCAAAGGGAATTAAAATTTTTCCCCTTTTCCCGGAAAAAAAAAAGGGGGGAAATTTAATTCCCCAAAAAAAAAGGGGGGGAAAAAATTCGGGAAGGGAAAAAAGGGGGGGAAAACCGGGGGAAAAGGGAAAAAAAAAAACCTAAGGGGGTTTTTAATTAAAAAAAGGGGCCCGGGGGAAGGGCCCAAAAATTTAAGGGCCGGAAGGGGGCCCCCGGGGAAAAATTTGGGAAAAGGGAAAAACCCCCGGGGAAAATTTTTTAAAAGGGGTTTGGGCCAATTTGCCCCAAATTTAGGGGGGAAAAGGGGGAAAAAAAGGGGTTTTTAAAATTTTGGTTTTTCCCTTTTGGGAAACCCCTTTTTGGAAGGTTTTCCCCAATTTTTTTGGGGGAATTTGGGGAAAAAATTGGGAAGGGGGTTTTTGGGGGGGAATTTTGGGGAAAGGTTTCCCCTTTTTGGGTTTTTTTTTTTTTTTAATTTTAATTTTCCAAAATTTAAATTTAAAAAATTTTAAAGGGGTTTTTTAAAAATTTTTGGGTTTTTTTTTGGGGGGGTTTTTCCCCTTTTTTTTTTTTAAAATTTTTTCCCCCAAATTTTGGGAAAAACCAAAAAAGGGGAAAAAGGGGAAACCAACCTTTTAAACCCCCTTTTCCCGGGGGTTTGGGGGAATTTTTTTTATTTAAAAAAAGGAAAGGGTTTTTAAAAAACCAAATTTTCCCCAAAAGGGAAAAAAAAATTAAACCGGGAAAGGGAAAAACTTTTTTGGGGGGGAAAATTTTTTTCCCTTCCCGGGGAAAAAATTTTGGGGTTTCCCAAATTTTTAAAAAATTCCAAACCGGAAAAAAGGGGGTTTTTAAATTAAAATTTAATCCGGAAAAAAACCCTTGGGTTTTGGGGGGTTTTTGGGGGGGCCGAAAAAAAAATTTTTTTGGTTTAAAAATTTTCCCAAAATTTTAAAACCAAAGGGGTTTTTTTACCCTTTTAAACCTTAATTTAAAGGGGTTTGGTTTCCCAAAAAATTCTTTCCCGGGAAAAAATTTTTTTAAAAACCCCTTTAAAAGGGTTTAAAGGGGGTTTTCCCGGGAAATTTTTTTTTTTGGGGGGGTTGTTCAAAAATTTTTAAACCATGGTTTCTTCCAAAAACCAAAATTCAAGTTTTTAAAAATTTTTAAATTTTCCCCTTTTTAAAAAACCAAATTTTTTAAATTTTTTAAAACCCCGGGGTTTTAAAAAGAATTTATTCATTTTTTTTTTAAAAAAACCCAAAATTTTTTTCCCAAATTTAATTAAATTTCTTGGTTAAACCCCTTAAATTTTTGGCCCTTTATTTCTTTTTAAAAACCCCAAAATCATTGAAAACCCCCCTTTTTTTCCTTAAAAGGTTTCCAAAAAAAAAAACTCTCGATGGCGAAACAGCACTTCCTATACATAATTCTTTACCTCCGGACCATTCCGAACTCCTCGTGACGTCGGGATCTCATCCGGACTCGAACAACTTCGGTTTGCTGCATACTCATATTCATACAACCCTAAGCGTCACCGAACCTTAAGTGTCTAGACCCTACGGGTTCGGGAGACATGTAGACATGACCGGGACGGCTCTCAGTCAATAACCAACAGCGGGATCTGGATACCCATGTTGGCTCCCACATGCTCCTCGATTATTTCATTGGATGAACCATGATGTCGAGGATTCAAGCAACCCCGTATACAATTCCCTTTGTCAGACGGTATGTTACTTGCCCGAGATTCGATCATCGGTATCCCAATACCTCGTTCAGTCTCGTTACCGGCAAGTCACTTTACTCACACCGTAATGCATGATCCCATGACCAGACACTTGGTCACTTTGAACTCATTATGATGATGCACTACCGAGTGGGCCCAGTGATACCTCTCCGTGATACGGAGTGACAAATCCCAGTCTCGATCCGTGTCAACCCAACAGACACTTTCGGAGATACCTGTAGTGCACCTTTATAGTCACCCAGTTACGTTGTGACGTTTGGTACACTCAAAGCACTCCTACGGTATCCGGGAGTTACACGATCTCATGGTCTAAGGAAAAGATACTTGACATTGGAAAAGCTCTAGCAAAACGAACTACACGATCTTGTGCTATACTTAGGATTGGGTATTGTCCATCACATCATTCTCCTAATGATGTGATCCTGTTATCAATGACATCCATTGTCCATAGTCAGGAAACCATGACTATCTATTGATCAACGAGCTAGTCAACTAGAGGCTCACTAGGGACATATTGTGGTCTATGTATTCACACGTGTATTACGATTTCCGGATAATACAATTATAGCATGAATAAATGACAATTATCACGAACAAGGAAATATAATAATAATCCTTTTATTATTGCCTCTAGGGCATATTTCTAGCATGTATGTGCTTTCATGAGAAAAAGGATAGCTTGTGCCCTCTTCAAGTCATGTGCTTTCATGAAAAAAAAATCTCCTTCTCTGCTGCAGACCCTTATAACTCTGAAGAAGAAAAAGAAAAGAAAAGAAAGAAACTTATACTATTATCAAATTCTAACATGCAAAAAGGTGATAAAAATGCAGGAAATGAATTTCCTTGGAAGTGGGTACATGAGCTACACACAGTTGTTGATGGCTGCTGATCAAGAGGTACTATAAGTGCCTTTGTATTGTTGACTTTGACATGTATAGTGGAAACAAAGAAATGTTGAAGAATGTCAACAAACAAAATATAAACTACATAACAAGTTTGTGGTCACAGGCTGGTATTGGTGGATCTCAACATTCTGATCAACAACAAGATTCTGGTGGCATGAGTTTTTGTGAGGTATGGTTCATTTACATATGTACATATCCGACTGCCCTTTCCCCCATGTTTGACAGAAAAAATAACAAAAAAATGGTTACTCTCTTATTCTTGTTGTTGTTGATACAGAATGACACATACATGATAACTGAGGGGTATGGACGTTTGCAAGGACAAGACGAGGGGGGAAACCAACAGAGAGGCAGCAAGAAAAAAATATAGATGTGGGGCAGAAGGTTTCCCTAGCTGGAGCTGGGATGGCAACACAGCTGAAGGACAGCAAGGTTGCAGGTACCAACCTAGGTACAGAGCACAAGACAGCGATGATGGCGATTTTGACTTTGATGAAGGTGAGGATGACTTGGGTGATGATTTGGATGATGATTTAGATGATGAAGTTGCTCCCTGTTCAAGCCATGGACCTAGTTTCCCTGAGGACATGAGTCTTGGTGGTGATTTGGGTGATGATTCAGCACCTGCTGGCTCCAGCCATGGCCCTAGTTTCACGGATGGCATGAGCTTCGATGATGTTTCAGACAATGGTGAACAAGCAGATGCACATGGCAAAAACAAAAAATGTCTGTGACTGTGATGATCAATAGGAAGGCGGGCATGTGCAACAGGAAAATGTTGAACGCCTGTCACATGAGGACATACTCATGTTCATAGAAAATGACAGTGTCTGTGCAACTCAGGCTCAGACTTGTAGTTTAGAAGTACGGAGCCACCATGTGCCACATGTGGGCATGGTCTTTGATTCTTGTGATGATTCCCATGCATTTTACAATGAGTATGCAGCCATTTTTGGTTTTGCAATCAAGAAAGCAGGCAACTACCATGCAACTAAACCCGGTGGCAAGGCAGTGTCGCGTTACACTTACAGGTGCAACTGCTCGGGTAAAGTTGTTGGCGAGGATGTGCTTGAAGAAAGGAAAAAACAGAGGCAGGAAAAGAAGCAAGATAAAACAGGGATTCCCCCACCCGAGAAGGCAAAAAGGAAGAGGAAAAACTTCATACAAATAACCGGGTGCCAGACTAAGATGATTGCAACACTAAAAGGAGACAAATGGGTTGTCATGGTTGTTGACCTAGACCACAACCACACCCTTAGCCCTGCAGACGAGAGCAAGTACCTCAGATCTCACAAGAAGATGACAGAGGAAGAGACGTTGTTTATCAGGACATTTAACTCTGTACAAATGCCCACTAGGAAGATTATGTCCATTCTTTCTTACCTGCGAGGTGGCGATGCACCATACACTAAGAAATATGTTAGCAATGTGAGGACGGCAATAAACAGAGAGAATGGCAAGGGCGATATGCTGCAGGTCCTTGAGTACTTTAGGAACAAACAAAAGGAAGATCCAGATTTCTACTATGCATTCAAAGTTGCTGATGAGGACATCAACAAGGTGTTGTGCATATTCTGGGCGGATGGCTACTCGAGAAAAATGTATGAGCTATATGGTGATTGTTTGAGTTTTGACACGACATACAAGACGAACCGTTACAATGTGCCGTTTGCACCATTTGTTGGCATCACTGGACACGAGCTCAACTGCTTGTTTTCTTGTGCTATAGTGCATAACGAGACGGTGGACACATTTGAATGGCTTTTCGACACATTTCTGGACTACATGGGTCGAAAAGCTCCTCTCATGGTCATTAATAACCAAGAGGTGCCAATGAAGTATGCAGTTCCTGGTGTTTTCAATGGTGTTGTTCATAGGTGTTGTCTCTTCCACATAATGAAAAAGGTTTTGGAAAGATGTGTGAGAACCTTTTCAACACAACCAGACTTGTATGCTGACTTCAGTGACATCATGCATAACTACCTGACAGAGGCAGAGTTTGAAACGTTGTGGCCACCGATGACGTAGAAGTGTGGAGTAGAGAATGTCAAGTACTTCAGGTACATGTGGAAGTACAGGAAGTTGTTTGTCCCAGTGTATTTCAAGAAAATCTTCTTCCCTTTCATCCATTCGACTGCCCGGAGTGAAGGGACAAATTACATATTCAAGGACAATGTAGGCTCAAGTGTGATTACCTTTTTGCATGAGTATGAGCGGATATTGAAAGCGACGCAGGAGAATGAGAAGGAACAAGACTCGATTACCAGAACAACAAATCCAACCTATTGGCTGGGCACTGAGCTGGAATTGCAGGCTGCTGAGAAGTACAACAGAGCGATATTCTACAGATTTCAGAAAGTTGTAAAGTTTGCAACCCAGTTGCATGTGGAGGAGGTTGAGAAAAACAGAAGGTATGAGGTGTACAAGACAAGGATGCTCACCGAGAAAGATTTCAGAATCCGGAGATATATTGTCATTGTTAATATGCAGAGAGAGGATTTTGCTTGTATTTGTGGAAAGTTTGAAAAAGATGGCGTTGTGTGCAGCCACATACTTAGGGTATTAACACACCTCGACTTGCCGGTGCTACCTGAGAAGTACTACATTGACAGATGTAGACCCAAGCAAAGAAAAGACATTAGAAAACTGAGGTATGGCGTCCCAGAGGAGCTAACAGCAGGGGACCATCACCTTAGATACATGTTGCTGTCTAGCAGACTGAATGAAATGGCTTCGATGCTGCGTCATTCAATGAAAAATATATGTATGTGGTTGGTGAAAGTGTGAGGATTGAGGCAAAGCTAGATGAGATGACTTTGGCAGAGGAACAGCAAAAAATGCAAGACAAGCATGTTGAGAGAGCTCCACACCCTACTGTGAGCGTGCCGCACCCTGATGGGTACAGGGAAAACCTAAAGGATCCTGATGTTATTGCTTCGAAGGGGCGTCCACAAGAGCGTTACAAGACATTTTTGGAGAAAATACAAGCAAAACAACAAATTTGGTGCAGCATTGTGATCAGCATGACCGTGTGTTTGGATCGTGCACAAACAAACACATCCCCAGGTCCCAATTTCACAAGAAGACTACAATGGGCAAGCAACCAACATGTTTGCCTCAATCCTCACACTTTAAAAGGACTACTACTTAAAATCCCATCACTTTGCTGCTGCCATTTGTTTGCACCTAAAAACTAAGAAAAAAATATTGTTGTCATAGGAGTCCCTGGTGCTTCAAAGGATAGTACTAGGAAGAATCAAACAGGAGGGGGGTCCAAAAGCGGGTGACAAACAGTGTGCAGAGAAGGATACTACTAGTGCGCCTAGTGCTTCAAAGGGGATGCCTAGCAAGAAACAAACATGAGGGAAGCAAAAAGCAGGCCAGAAGTGGAGCGCACGAAAAGATATTACTGGTGCATCTTGAAGAAAAAAATATATGAAAGTTCTTTAACAATAAATACATTATAAGGAGAGAAGAAGAAAATTGTTGCATGATTCTCTTCCTCTTTATTTTTTGGTTATGAACTGAAAATTATGTTGCTGCGCAAATGATGGGAAACAATGTGGATAAGTTACCTTGTTGTTGTTGGTCTTGATCTTTATGAGTGTTTCCTTGGATTATGAGAAAAATCCAAATGGGCATTGTTCCTCCTCCTTAAGTGTAACATCCCAAATTTCCTATTTGGAATGTTTTACAATTATAGCTAAGCATCCTATGCATCCTATTTGAATTTGAATGCCATTTGGAGTTTCAGAGGATTTTGAGTTTTGAATTTGAATTCAAACTTTGGCAAGTGGGAAACATTTCAAAAACTATGCCTGATAAATACTCTATCAAAAGTATGAGAGGAGTAAACATGACACTCCAAAAATATCAGAGGAAAACATTGCCAAAAGTTTTGGATTCAAATCTGAATTTTATTTGAATTTGAAAAAAAATGGATTTTTATAAAGTTTGGATTTTGCCTTTGGAAAAATGTTCAAATGGTAGGGAATATTCCCCTGATCATTTTGGTATATATATACCCTATATAAAATATTTATAGATTTTGTTTTATTTCTGTTTTTGTTTTATTAAAAAAATAAATTCAAAAAAAAAGAGAAAACCCCCAGCGCCGGCCAGCCCCCTGCCCAGCAGTGCTGAAACCCCCACCACTGGCCCAGCCAGCGACGACCACCAGATGTTCGGCACAGCCCAATGTCCGAACCCCTTTGGCGTCGGTCGCCGCTCGCTCCACCCCTCTCTCTCTCACCGACAGGTGGGCCACCACCTCCTCTTCCTCGCCCACGCCACTCGCCGCCAGGCCGCCGGATCCCGAGGATCCGGATCCCGATCCTCCCGATCGCCCCGAAGCAAGGCCGAGGCCCCGCCTATTTAAGCCCTCGCCCGCACCCCATTCCCCCCTAGCCCTCGCGGACCCCTCTTCCTCTCACTGAGCTAACCGGAGTTCGAACCTCCCGCCGCCGCCATTGTCGTCGCCGTCGCCGCCCTAGCCACCCCCGACCCCCACCGACTCCACCAGACGCCTGCCCGACCTCGTCGCAAGACTCGCTTGGCCACTCCGTCGACCTCCCCGACGACCGGAGCCATCAACGCACTCGCCGCCGCCGCCGCCGCCGCCGCCGAGGTCCGGTAAGTCACCGGAGACCCCTCCCCCGTCCGATGCGGAACCTACGGCGTAGATTAGACCCCGAAGGGGTATGCGTTTATAAAAAACCACCGGTTCGGCCGGTTCATTCGGTTTAGTTTTTAGGTTAGGGTTTATTTTTATTAGCCCGCCCGACTAGTTTAACCCTAGGGCCCGTTTAGGTTATTTTACGCTCAGTGCGTAGTTTAGGCCCATTAGGCCCTTTTTCATTTATTTTTGTTTTCTGTTTTAACAGAATAGTTCCTGTTTTGAAAAATTCATATCTTTTATTCTGTTTAATATTTTTAGGTGATTTTTTTTGTTGGTTTGCAAATTTTCTATAGTTTCTGTAGAAAATATAATTTGCTATGTTAAAATTAATTAAAATTGCTTTAATTTAGTTTTAGTCAGAATAGTAAATCTGTTATAACTTGAGCTAGAAAAATTATATTTATATGATTCTTTTGTCCCAACTTTATTTTGACATTGCCAAACCATAGGAATTAATTTGGGTATTTTAGGATTAATAAAAAATAGTTTTAAGCAGAATCTTGTTAATCCTAATTAATTAACTAGCTACTGTTTTCCTATTATTTTAATTAGTAAATAAATTTATTTTTAACATGTGATTGATTATTCTAGGATAGTTTCTGTCACTTTATAGGATGAACTTTTATTTATAATAAATAAAAGTTTTATTTTATTTTCTTAATAGAAATTGGATTAGGCCTAATAGGAGTTTCATAATAGATTTTTAATTAATTCTTTTTGATCCTAGTTGCTTAGTGAATTCTTTTCTGTTAAGTTAACCTAAAACCATGATTAGGTTATGTTGAAAAAAAAATTATTATATAAAACTACTTTTAGTTGTTGTTTGAAGTAGGAAAACTTTGAGTTGGTTTTCTTTGAGTTTTCCCTTTGGATTTTGATTTGGTTGTTTTGGTGTGTTATGTTGCTATTGTTATGCTATTGTATTATGTGATCCTATGCTATATGCTTATTGTGATTATTGTTTGTCTCGGTAGAGTTTCCGGAGTGCGAAGCTTGCTACTACGAATCTTTAGCTTACGAGGATCATCAGCAAGGCAAGTTTTGATCATGTTATTTTCTATACCTATGTTTTATGCATTAGAATTGTCACCACCCCACCATGCATGCAGTAGATGAAATTTTGAAGTTATTAATCTTGAGTAGTATCATGTGGTAGGATGAACCAATCCCCTTGTTACCATGACCCCCGGGACGAAGTAGTTTACTTTGCTATGCTCGTAGACGGGTTTTGGTTGAGTGAAATTCATAAGCAAGATGTGAGAGTCAATGATGATGACAACCCCATGAACTACAATGATCAAGATGGACTTCGGAAATTCACTACTGGGTGGAGGACGGTTGACGGGCACCCTGGAGAACCCAGTGGTTGGCCGGGATGCATGGAGAAGTGCCATGACATCTTGCGGAAAGCTTCACCCAGCCACGAAGAGAAGGATGGATGCCCCATGACCGAAGCTTACTGTGCAGCCGCAAGCCATTATGGGCTCTGGCTGGGTTAACCCTAGTAGTGACGCTGGCTGGACGGTACTACGAGATGTAGAAGAACGGTAGGATTGGATGGGTACCGGCAGTAGCCAGAAGAACTCTTTGGAAGACCCTGTTTCATTCGTCCGTCTTCAAACACCATGAAGTGCGAAGACTTTAAAGGAGGAATGATTCTTGCGGAAAAGTGCAAACCTCTGCAGAGTTTAAAGATCTAATCGATAAGCCGTGTCCCGGTTACGGACAATTTGAGCCTCTGGAACTTGGAAGTATTCGGAAATCTCAACACTAAAACTAATGAATTAATTTGAGGGGTTTTATGACTTAATAATTTGGGAATGAGATATTGGTTGGCGGAACCATCTCAATAACTACCAACAATTGTAGTAATTTGCAAGCAAGTCCTTTGTAGTAGGGAAAAATTTGCTTTTCGCAAAATGATGAAACTTAGAGCTCCACAGCCAAAATGCATATAGTGATAGTAACTTTATTATTGTTATTCTTCATGACTTGCCAGCTTATTCAAAAAGCTGACCTACATGGCTGCAACGTCTTATGTTGTAGAGGTATATTCCGCTCAGAGTGAGGCTACGCTCGCGCTTGGTGATTGCCCTTTGAGTCGGATGGACTCGCTTTACTTCTACGCTTCGCAGCATTAGTAGTTTATTTCTCATGAGTTGGCCTTGAGCCGAATTTATTCCCTTGTAATAAAGACTCTATATGAGAAACGTGTAATAATATTCAGGTGTGATTGAACTTTGATTACTTTATCGATGTACTGTGAGTACCAGCATGATCTTGGGATGGTACAGGCACAGAGATTTGACCGATTTTGGGTCAGGTCGCTACAGAGATGGTATCAGAGCACACGCTGACCGTAGGATCATAACCCCTAGGATCGGAAAGCCATAAGCAGAGACCATTTACTTTATATCCTTGTCATTCCGTAATTCTCCCCTGTTCAATTCTGACTCTTCTCCTATTTTCAACATTCTAGATGGCCGTCGAGTTCACCCCAGTTTTGCTACCGGAGTTTTGCCAGCCCGATGAGACGATGCCCTTCGGCAGGAAGCTGGTCCAGATGGTGAAGAAGCTGAAGATTGCTCGCCCTCGATCACCGGAAGCCAACAAATGCACTTCCGGCGGACACCGCTCTGGATTGAAGTGCATATCCTGGGAGAAACTTGGAGGACACACGGAGCCTATTGACTTTGAGTTCACGAGTTCAAGCTGGATCATCGGAAGGGGCGTGGCGATCTATCGAGCACTTGGACATCTCCGAGAGGAGTACAGGGCCGAGCTCGATCCCTCAGACCTCGCCATGGTTTCACGCAGGTCAAGGAATGGAGATATCATCCGTACCGTGGAGGACGACTCCATTCTCTCGTACATCCAGGACTTGGAGTGTCTTCTCAGGAAACGGGAGATTCAGACTCGCCGTAACTCAAAGACACACCGGAAGCTTTTGTTCCGTGAACTGGAACTGGAGGAGAAGGCACGCGCAGACTTCCTTAACCATGAGGAAGAAGTCGCGGACTTCATGGAGACAGTCGACGACCTGAAGATGAAGCTTGCCGCGATAGAGGAAAAGATGGACTTGGGAGAGGACCTTTTTCCGAGTGGAGATGAAGGACCCCTCGTGAGCAATGATCGGGATTATGAAGGGAGTTCCACTGAAGGAAGTCACAAGAGGAGGCGCCACAACAGAGGACGCAAGGATTATTGATGAAGACTTTTTAGTCGACCACCATGTTATCTTTTTACTTTTTCGTCGATCAGTTAGGCCGATATTTTCCTTCGATTAGTCATGAGCTTTTGTAATCGAGATTGAACCATGTTTGAGTGGAATGAATAAATGATTGGTGTGTTATGATTGTGCATTCATATGGGTAGTGTTATTTCTCATAGACCATTGTTCTATTCTAATTTTCTCATCCACTCCAAAACACCAGATGCCTCCGAGACGTGACACTGGTTTTCCGCCGGAGCTCACCCAGCTGCTTCAGCAGCAGAATGCACTCATGCAGCTACTCATCCAGAATCAGAACAACAATGCCAACAATCCACCGCCACCACCCCCTGTGGACAACTTGACTCGATTCCTGAGACTGAATCCGCCAGTGTTCTCTAGCAGCACTGAGCCGATTGTGGCTGATGATTGGCTCCGCAAAGTCGGAAGAGAGCTAATCACTGTTGGATGCACTGATGCAGAGAAGGTGCGCTTTGCCGCGCATCAACTTGATGGACCTGCAGCTTCTTGGTGGGAGAACTACACCGCCACTTATCCCATTGGTGCCATCACATGGGATCAGTTCCAGCAGGCCTTCCGCACCGCTCATGTCTCAGCTGGAGCCATGAGTCTGAAGAAGCGTGAGTTCCGCAACTTGCGCCAGGGGAACCGTACTGTGGCACAGTACGTGGATGAATTCAGCAAGCTAGCCCGCTATGCCCCTGATGATGTGGCCACAGATGCCGCAAAGCAAGAGAAGTTCCTGGAGGGACTCAATGATGAACTGAGTATGCAACTTATTGTGGCTACCTTCAACAACTACCAGGAGCTGGTAGACAAGGCCACCATACTTGAAGGCAAGCAGCAGCAGATTGAAAGCCGCAAGCGGAAGTACAGCCAGGGGAAGCACAACTCGGGAGCTCAGCGAAGCCCGTTATGCACCATACTCAGGAGGGCACACCCATCATAACCATGGAGGTCATAACCATGGAGGAAATGGGAACAACCGCAGCCGGGACAACAAGTCAGGCCACGGCAATGGCAATGGAAGCGGTAATGGCAATCAGCATCGTTCGCCCGGCTCCGAAGGATCTGAGCCACATCACCTGCTTCAAGTGCCGAAGGCGGGCACTATGCCACCGACTGCCCGGAGGGCAAGCAGAGGAATGGAAAGCGGCAATGGAGGCTCAGCGAAGAAGCCCAATCCGTTCCCTCGTGCTCGGGTGAACCACATCGGCGTGGAGGGCGTCTATGATCAGCCGGACAACGTGGTTGGTAAGTTTTATTGAATTCACGTTCAGTTTTGGTACTCTTTGATTACGGTGCAACGCATTCATTCATATCAAGGGTAGTTGTGGAAAATACGGGTTGCCCACTAAAACCCTTAGAAGCCCCCTTCGCGTCGGTTCCGCAGAGGCGAAATGATGGCGAGCTTAGGCTGTCATGCAACCCTCAACATCGGGAACCATAAATTTCCGCAGACCTCATAGTGTTGGAAACCCAGACCTTGGATGTAATCCTAGGCATGGATTGGTTGACAAAGTTCGAAGGGAACATAGACTGTGCCCGCAAGTCTATTCTGCTCACCACCCCGGAGCGAAAAGGATCAAGTATGTAGCCGAGCACAGCCGGATGAAGAATCAGTGCATTCCCTCACGGGAGTTGTTCGGGAGGAAGTGCCGAGTGCAAGATTTTCCGATGTGTTTCGGAGGAATTACCAAGAATGCCACCGGACAGGGACATTGAATTTCTGATCGAGCTATTGCCCGGCACAGCCCCAATATCCAAGAGACCTTATCGGATGCCACCGAATGAGTTGAAAGAGATCAAGGATCAAATTAATGAGTTATTGGAGAAAGGATATATTCGACAAGCTCATCACCTTGGGGAGCCCCAGTTCTTTTGGTAGAGAAGAAGGATGGAAGCTTGAGGATGGTTGTGGATTATCGTGCGTTGAACGAAGTGACCATCAAGAACAAGTACCCTTTGCCGATGATAAATGATCTGTTTGATCAGCTAGTTGGAGCCAAGGTATTCTCTAAGATCGATCTTCGATCAGGGTATCATCAGTTGAAGATCCGTGAAAAGGATATACCCAAAACAGCATTCACTACCAGGTATGGTTTATATGAGTATACCGTCATGTCTTTTGGATTGACTAATGCTCCTGCATACTTCATGAATTTAATGAACAAGGTGTTCATGGAATATATGGACAAGTTTGTCGTGGTGTTCATCGATGATATATTGATTTTCTCCAAGAGCGAGGAAGAGCATAAGGAACATTTGCGTCTAGTTCTGGAGAAACTTCGAGAACATCAGTTGTATGCCAAGTTCAGCAAATGTGAATTTTGGCTGAAGGAAGTTGGATTCCTCGGACATGTTATTTCAGGAGAAGGAATAGCAGTTGATCCCGCCAAGGTTGAATCAGTCACCGATTGGCAGTCACCCACCTCAGTCAAGGAGATCCGCAGTTTTCTCGGACTCGCGGGATATTATCGGAGGTTTATTGAGAACTTCTCGAAGATTGCCAAGCCCATGACTAAGTTGTTGAAGAAGGAAGCCAAGTATGTTTGGACCAAGGAATGTGAAGCCAGTTTTCAGGAATTGAAGAAACGGTTGGTCACAGCCCCAGTGTTGATTTTGCCAGACATACATAAGGAATACCAGGTTTATTGTGACGCTTCTCGTCAAGGACTCGGAGGAGTACTATTGCAGGAAGGAAAAGTTGTAGCTTATGCCTCCAGACAGCTACGACCTCACGAGATGAATTATGCCACTCATGATTTGGAGTTAGCAGCCGTAGTGCATGCACTCAAGACCTGGAGACATTTCCTCATCGGAAACCGTTGTGATGTTTACACAGATCACAAGAGCTTGAAGTATATTTTCACGCAGAAGGAATTGAACCTCGGCGAGAGGAGATGGCTAGAGTTGATAAAGGACTATGACATGAGATTGCATTACCACCCAGGTAAGGCTAATGTTGTAGCAGATGCCTTGAGCCGTAAGAGTTATGTGAACACTCTTACAGCAGGAGGATTACCTCAGGAGTTAGTCGATGACCTCAGAGATCTCCGACTGGAGATAGTTCCGAGAGGATTTGTTGCAACTCTGGAAGTACAGTCCACTTTGGCCGAAAGGATTCATGAAGCCCAGAAGTCGGACAAGGAAATTGATGAGATAAAGCAAAAAATGGATGAAGGAAAAGCTAAAGGATTTCGTAAGGATGAACACGGAACTATATGGTTCGAGGATCGTATCTATGTGCCCAATGATCCCGAACTCAGGAAGCTAATTCTTCAGGAGGCTCATGATTCACCGTACTCGATTCACCCCGGCAACACCAAGATGTACCTGGATTTGAAGGAAAGTTTCTGGTGGACTGGTATGAAGAAGGATATTGCCGAGTACGTAGCCGTATGCGATGTTTGTCAACGTGTAAAGGCAGAACATCAGAAGCCAGCAGGGTTACTTCAACCTTTGCCGATTCCCGATTGGAAATGGGAGAAACTTGGAATGAATTTCATCACAGGATTACCCAGGACTCGTTCAGGTTATGATTCTATCTGGGTAGTGGTTGATCGTTTGACCAAGGTAGGTCACTTCATTCCCGTGAAGACTACCTATACCAGTGCTAAGTTGGCCAAGATATACATGACCAGGATCGTATGTCGCATGGAGTTCGAGGAAAATCGTGTCGATAGAGGAACGCAGTTTACCTCAAAGTTTTGGAAGCAGTTGCATGAAACTTTGGGTACGAGGCTGGAATTCAGTACAGCTTTTCATCCGCAGACAGATGGTCAGACCGAGAGAGTCAATCAGATTCGGAGGACATGTTGAGAGCTGTGTGCTAGACTATGGGTCTAGCTGGGATGATAATTTACCGCACGCAGAGTTCTCATACAACAACAGTTATCAATCCGATCGAAGATGGCCCTTCAAGCTCTATACGGAAGGAGGTGCAGAACACCATTGCTGTGGGATAGTGTTGGAGATCGATCACTTTTCGGTTCCGATCTTATCAGGGATTCCGAAGAGAAAGTCAAGCTGATTCGAGACAGGCTCAAGATAGCACAGTCGAGACAGAAGAGTTATGCAGACAGTAAGCGCAAGGAAGTGACTTACGAAGTGGGAGACCGAGCATATCTTCATGTGTCTCCACTTCGTGGAATCAAGAGGTTTGGTGTCAAGGGAAAGTTAGCACCCCGATTCATTGGCCCCTACAAAATCCTCGAACGTCGTGGAGAAGTTGCTTACAAGTTGGAATTGCCGGAAGGATTGTCCGGAGTTCATGATGTCTTCCATGTTTCTCAGCTGAAGAAGTGTCATGCCGACATGGCCGATGTTCCATTGAGAGACACAGTGCCCCTAGAGGCCATACAGCTTGACAGTGATCTGACTTACAAGGAGAAACCCGTCCGAATTCTCGAGACTGCGAGCAGAGTCACCCACAGCAAGGTCATCAAATTTTGCAAGGTGTTGTGGAGTCACCACACCGAGGAAGAAGCCACCTGGGAGCGCGAAGAAGACCTTCTTCGAGACCACCCGCACCTATTTGCTAGCCAACCCGAATCTCGAGGGCGAGATTCATCTTAAGGTGGGTAGGTTTGTAACATCCCAAATTTCCTATTTGGACTGTTTTACAATTATAGCTAAGCATCCTATGCATCCTGTTTGAATTTGAATGCCATTTGGAGTTTCAGAGGATTTTGAGTTTTGAATTTGAATTCAAACTTTGATAAGTGGGAAACATTTCAAAAACTATGCCTGATAAATACTTGATCAAAAGTATGAGAGGAGTAAACATGACACTCCAAAAATATCAGAGGAAAACATTGCCAAAAGTTTTGGATTCAAATCTGAATTTTATTTGAATTTGAAAAAAAATGGATTTTTATAAAGTTTGGATTTTGCCTTTGGAAAAATGTTCAAATGGTAGGAATATTCCCTGATCATTTTGGTATATATATACCCTATATAAAATATTTATAGATTTTGTTTTATTTCTGTTTTTGTTTTATTAAAAAAAATTCAAAAAAAGAAAACCCCCAGCGCCACCCAGCCCCCTGCCCACCAGCGCCGAAACCCCCCACCAGCCTGGCCCAGCCAGCGCCGACCACCGCAGCGCCAGGCACAGCCCAGCGGCCCACTAGGGCCAGCCGAGCCGGCCCAGCACCGGCCTCACCTCACCCCCGCATCCGAATCCCTTTGGCGTCGGTCGCCCGCTCGCTCCACCCCCCTCTCTCTCTCTCACCGACAGGTGGGCCACCACCTCCCTCTTCCCCTCGCCCACGCCACCTCGCCGCGCCGCCGCTCGCCGGATCCCGAAGGATCCGGGATCCCGCTCCCCTCCCGATCGCCCCCCGAAGCAAGGCCGAGGCCCCCGCCTATTTAAGCCCTCGCCCCGCACCCCATTCCCCCCCCCCCTAGCCCCTCGCCGGACCCCCTCTTCCTCTCACCTGAGCTCACCGGAGCCCGAACCTCCCGTCGCCGCCATCGTCATCGCCGTCGCCGCCCTAGCCACCCCTGACCCCCACCGACTCCACCAGACGCCTCCCCTGTTGGGGAACGTAGCAGAAATTCAAAATTTTCTACGCATCACCAAGATCAATCTATGAAGATTCTAGCAACAAGAGGAAAGGAGAGTGCATCTACATACCCTTTTAGATCGCTAAGCGGAAGCGTTCAAGAGAACGGGGTTGAAGGAGTCGTACTCGTCGTGATCCAAATCACCGGAGATCCTAGTGCCGAACGGACGGCACCTCCGTGTTCAACACACGTACAGCCCGATGACGTCTCCCATGCCTTGATCCAGCAAGGAGAGGGAGAGGTTGAGGAAGACTCCATCCAGCAGCAGCACAACGGCGTGGTGGTGGTGGAGGAGCGTGGCAATCCCGCAGGGCTTCGCCAAGCACCAAGGGAGAGGAGGAGGAGGAGAGGCAGGGCTCCACCAAGAGGGAGAAAACTCGTGTGTGTTGGGCAGCCCAAAACCTCAAGTATATATAGGGGGAAAGGGGGGCTGCGCCCCCTTTAGGGTTTCCCACCCCAAGGGGTGCGGCCAGCCCTAGATGGGACTTGGGGGGCGGCCAAGAGGGGGAGGAGTGCCTCCCAAGTCAAGTGGAGGCCCTCCCCCTTAGGGTTTCCCCCTCCCATGCGCATGGGCCTTGGGGGCTGGTTCCCTGGCCCATTATGGCTAGGGCGCCCCTACAGCCCATGCTACTGTATTGGACGTGGTGGAACAATTTCCGGACCTCCGGACCCCTCCGAATCCTCCGGAACCTTCTGGAAGCTTCCCGGTACAATACCGAAAAAACCCGAACTTTTCGGAACCCGAACAACAACTTTCCATATATAAATCTTTACCTCCGGACCATTCCGGAACTCCTCGTGACGTTCGGGATCTCATCCGGGACTCCGAACAACATTCGGTAACCACATACAAACTTCCTTTATAACCCTAGCGTTATCGAACCTTAAGTGTCTAGACCCTACGGGTTCGGGAGACAAGTAGACATGACTGAGACGTTCTCCGGTCAATAACCAACAGCGGGATCTGGATACCCATGTTGGCTCCCACATGTTCCACGATGATCTCATCGGATGAACCACGATGTCAAGGACTCAATCGATCCCGTATACAATTCCCTTTGTCTAGCGGTATTATACTTGCCCGAGATTCGATCGTCGGTATACCGATACCTTGTTCAATCTCGTTACCGGCAAGTCTCTTTACTCGTTCCGTAACACATCATCCCGTGATCAACCCCTTGGTCACATTGTGCATATTATGATGATGTCCTACCGAGTGGGCCCAGAGATACCTCTCCGTTTACGGAGTGACAAATCCGATCTCGATTCGTGCCAACCCAATGCAGACACTTTCGGAGATACATGTAATGCACCTTTATAGCCACCCGATTCGTTGTGACGTTTGGTACACCCAAAGCATTCCTACGGTATCCGGAGTTGCACAATCTCATGGTCTAAGGAAATGATACTTGACATTAGAAAAGCTTTAGCATACTGAACTACGATCTTTGTGCTAGGCTTAGGATTGGGTCTTGTCCATCACATCATTCTCCTAATGATGTGATCCGTTATCAATGACATCCAATGTCCATGGTTAGGAAACCGTAACCATCTATTGATCACGAGCTAGCCAATAGAGGCTTGCTAGGGACATGGTGTTGTCTATGTATCCACACATGTATTTGAGTTTCCTATCAATACAATTATAGCATGGATAATAAACGATTATCATGAACAAGGAAATATAATAATAACTAATTTATTATTGCCTCTAGGGCATATTTCCAACAGTCTCCCACTTGCACTAGAGTCAATAATCTAGTTCACATCGTCATGTGATTAACACTGATAGGTCACATTGCCATGTGACCAACACCCAAAGAGTTTACTAGTGTTTGTAAACTAGTTCACATCATCATGTGATTTAGACTCAATGAGTTCTGAGGTTTGATCATGTTTTGCTTGTGAGAGAGGTTTTAGTCAACGGGTTTTAGTCAACGGGTCTGAACCTTTCAGATCCGTGTGTGCTTTGCAATTCTCTATGTCATATTGTACATGTTGCTTCCACGCTCCACTTGGAGTTATTCCAAATGGTTGCTCCACTATATGTATCCGGTTTGCTACTCAGAGTCACTCGGATAGGTGTTAAAGCTTGCATCGACGTAACCCTTTACGCCAAACTCTTTATTACCTCCATAATCGAGAAACATGTCCTTATTTACTCAAAGGACAATTTTGACCGCTGTCCAATGATCCATTCCTGGATCATTCTTGTACCCCTTGACTGACTCATGGCAAGGCACACTTCCGGTGCGGTACACAGCATAGCATACTATAGAGCCTACGTCTGAAGCATAGGGGACGACCTTCGTCCTTTCTCTCTCTTCTGCTGTGGTCGAGCTTTTAACTCTTAACTTCATACCTTACAACTCAGGCAAGAACTCCTTCTTTGACTGATCCATCTTGAACACTTTCAAGATTATGTCAAGGTATGTGCTCATTTGAAAGTACTATTGAGCGTTTTTGATCTATCCTCATAGATCTTGATGCTCAATGTTCAAGTAGCTTAATCCAGGTTTTCACTTGAAAACACTTTAACCCTATATGCTTTACAGAAAATTCTACATCATTTCTGATCATCAATATGTCAACAACATATACTCATCAGAAATTCTATAGTGCTCCCACTCACTTCTTTGGAAATACAAGTTTCTCATAAACTTTGTATAAACCCAAAATCTTTGATCATCTCATCAAAGCGCACATTCCAACTCCGAGATGCTTACCCCAGTCCTTAGAAGGATCGCTGGAGCCAGCATACCTTTTAGCATCCTTAGGATCGACAAAACTTTCTGATTGTATCACATACAACCTTTCCTTACGAAAACTGGTAAGGAAACTCGTTTTGGCATCCATCGCCAGATTTCATAAATGCAGCTTATGCTAACATGATTCCGACGGACTTAAGCATCGCTACGGATGAGAAAATCTCATCGTAGTCAACTCCTTGAACTTGTGAAAAACTCTTCGCCACAAGTCGAGCTTCATAGATGGTGACATTACCGTCCACGTCCGTCTTCTTCTTAAAGATCCATTCATCTCAATGGCTTGCCGCTCATCGGGTAAGTCCACCAAAGTCCATGCTTTGTTCTGATACATGGATCCTATCTCAGATTTCATGGCTTCTAACCATTTGTCGGAATTTGGGCCCACCATCGCTTCTCCATAGCTCGTAGGTTCATTGTTGTCTAGCAACGTGACCTTCAAGACAGGATTACCGTACCACTCTGAAGCAGTACGCATCCTTGTCACCCTACGAGGTACAGTAGTGACTTGATCCAAAACTTCATGATCACTATCACAAGCTTCGACTTCAATTGGTGTAGGTGCCACAGGAACAACTTCCTGTGCCCTGCTACACACTTGTTGAAGTGACGTTCAATAACCTCATCAAGTCTCCACCATCCTCCCACTCAACTTTCCGAGACAAACTTTTCCTCGAGAAAGGACCTGATTCAAGAAACAATCCCTATTGCTTTCGGATCTGAATTAGGAGGTATACCCAACTGTTTGGGTGTCCTATGAAGATGTATTTTATCCGCTTTGGGTTCGAGCTTATCAACCTGAAACTTTTTCACATAAGCGTCATAGCCCCAAACTTTTAAGAAAGCGACAACTTAGGTTTCTCCAAACGGTGTCGTCTCAGCGGAATTACGTGGTGCCCCATTAAAGTGAGTGCGGTTGTCTCTAATGCCTAACCCATGAACGATAGTGGAAATTCGATAAGAGACATCATGGAACGCACCATATCCAATAAGGTGCAACTATGATGTTCGGACACACCATCACTCTATGGTGTTCCAGGCGGTATTAATTGTGAAACAATTTGCACAATGTCTTAATTGTGTGCCAAAACTCGTAACTCAGATATTCATCTCTATGATCATATCATAGACATTCTATCCTCTTGTCACGAAGATCTTAAACTTCACTCTGAAATTACTTGAACCATTCAATAATTCAGACTTGTGTTTCATCAAGTAAATATACTCAACATCTACTCGAATCATCTGTGAAGTAAGAACATAACGATATTCACTGCATGCCTCAGCACTCATTGGACTGCACATATCAAAATGTGTTACTTCCAACAAGTTGCTATCTTGTTCCATCTTCTTTGAAACCGAGGCTTTTAGGTCATCTTGCCCATGTGGTATGTTTTGCATATCTCAAGTGATTCAAAATCAAGTGAGTCCAAACGATCCATCTGCATGGAGTTTCATCATGCGTATACACCAATAGACATGGTTTGCATGTCTCAAACTTTTCAAAAACGAGTGAGTCCAAAGATCCATCAACATGGAGCTTCTTCATGCGTTTTACACCAATATGACTTACATGGCAGTGCCACAAGTAAGTGGTACTATCATTACTATCTTATACTTTTGGCATGAAAATGTGTATCACTACGATCTAGATTCAATAAACCATTTATTTAGGTGCAAGACCATCGAAGGTATTATTCAAATAAATAGAGTAACCATTATTCTCCTTAGATGAATAACCGTATTGCGATAGACATAATCCAATCATGTCTATGCTCAACATAAACACCAAATGACAATTATTCAGGTTTAATACTAATCTTGATGGTAGAGGGGCGTGCGATGTTTGATCACATCAAACTTGGAAACACTTCAACACATATCGTCACTCACCTTTAGCTAGTCTCCGTTTATTCCGTAGCTTTTGTTTCGAGTTACTAACACTTAGCAACCGAACCGGTATCTAATACCCTGGTGCTACTAGGAGTACTAGTAAAGTACACATTAACATAATGTATATCCAATATACTTCTATCGACCTTTCCAGCCTTCTCATCTACCAAGTATCTAGGGTAATTCTGCTCCAGTGGCTGTTCCCTTTATTACAGAAGCACTCAGTCTCGGGTTTGGGTTCAACCTTGGGATTCTTCACTAGAGCAGCAGCTGATTTGCCGTTTCATGAAGTATCCCTTCTTGCCCTTGCCCTTCTTGAAACTAGTGGTTTCACTAACCATCAACAATTGATGCTCCTTCTTGATTTCTACTTTCGCGGTGTCAAACATCGCGAACACTTCAAGGATCATCATATCTATCCCTGATATGTTATAGTTCATCACGAAGCTCTAGCAGCTTGGTCGCAATGACTTTGGAGAAACATCACTATCTCATCTGGAAGATCAACTCCCGCTTGGTTCAAGTGATTGTTGCACTTCAGACAATCTGAGCACAAGCTCAACGATTGAGCTTTTCTCCCTTAGTTTGTAGGCTAAGAAAATCGTCGGAGGTCTCATACCTCTCGACGTGGGCACGAGCCTGAAATTCTAATTTCAGCCCTCGAAACATCTCATATGTTCCATGACGTTTCGAAAAACGTCTTTGGTGCCTCTACTCTAAACCGTTTAACTGAACTATCACGTAGTTATCAAAACTTGTATGTCCGATGTTCGTAACATCCACAAACGACGTTTGGGGTTCAGCACACTGAGCGGTGCATTAAGGACATAAGCTTTCTACTGTCCGCATAATCGCTACTGTCAACTTTCAACTATATTTTCTCTAGGAACATATCTAAACAGTGGAACTAAAGCGCGAGCTCACGACATAATTTGCAAAGATCTTTTGACTATGTTCATGATAATAAAGTTCATCTTATGAACTCCCACTCAGATAGACATCCCTCTGGTCATCTAAGTGATTACATGATCCGAGTCAACTAGGTCGTGTCCGATCATCACGTGAGACGGACTAGTCATCATCGGTGAACATCTTCATGTTGATCGTATCTACTATCGACTCATGCTCGACCTTTCGGTCTCGGTGTTCGAGGCCATGTCCGCACATGCTAGGCTCGTCAAGTTAACCCCAAGTGTTTTTGCTGTGTAAATCTGTCTTACACCGTTGTATGTGAACGTAAGAATCCATCACACCCGATCATCACGTGGTGCTTAGAAGCGACGAACTTTAGCAGCGGTGCACGTTAGGGAGAACACTTCTTGAAATTGTTGTAAGGATCATCTTATTTACTACCGTCGTTCTAAGTAAACAAGATGCATAAACATAATAAACATCACATGCAATTATATAGTAGTGACATGATATGGCCAATATCATATAGCTCCATTGATCTCCATCTTCGGGGCTCCATGATCACCATCGTCACCGGCATGACACCATGATCTCCATCATCATGATCTCCATCATCGTGTCTTCATGAAGTTGTCTCGCCAACTATTACTTCTACTACTATGGCTACCGGTTAGCAATAAAGTAAAGTAATTACATGGCGTAGTTTAATGACACGCAGGTCATAAAATAAATAAAGACAACTCCTATGGCTCCTGCCGGTTGTCATACTCATCGACATGCAAGTCGTGAATCCTATTACAAGAACATGATCAATCTCATACATCACATATCATTCATCATATTCTTCTTGGCCATATCACATCACATAGCATAACCTGCAAAAACAAGTTAGACGTCTTCTAATTGTTGTTTGCATGTTTTACGTGGCTGCTATGGGTTTCTAGCAAGAACGTTTCTTACCTACGCAAAACCACAACGTGATATGCCAATTGCTATTTACCCTTCATAAGGACCCTTTTCATCGAATCCGTTCCGACTAAAGTGGGAGAGGCGGCACCGCTAGCCACCTTATGCACCAAGTGCATGTCGATCGGTGGAACCTGTCTCACGTAAGATGCGTGTAAGGTCGGTCCGGCCGCTTCATCCCACAATACCGTCGAAACAAGATTGGACTAGTAACGGTAAGCATATTGAACATCATCAACACCCACAACTACTTTGTGTTCTACTCGTGCAAAGAATCTACGCAATAGACCTAGCTCATGATGCCTTTGTTGGGGAGCGAGCAGAAATTCAAAATTTTCTCGCATCACCAAGATCAATCTATGAAGATTCTAGCAACAAGAGGAAAGGAGAGTGCATCTACATACCCTTGTAGATCGCTAAGCGGAAGCGTTCAAGAGAACGGGGTTGAAGGAGTCGTACTCGTCGTGATCCAAATCACCGGAGATCCTAGTGCCGAACGGACGGCACCTCCGTGTTCAACACACGTACAGCCCGATGACGTCTCCCATGCCTTGATCCAGCAAGGAGAGAGGGAGAGGTTGAGGAAGACTCCATCCAACAGCAGCACAACGGCGTGGTGGTGGTGGAGGAGCGTGGCAATCCCGCAGGCTTCGCCAAGCACCAAGGAGAGGAGGAGGAGGAGAGGCAGGCTGCACCAAGAGGAGAAAACTCATGTGTGTTGGGCAGCCCAAAACCTCAAGTATATATAGGGGAAAGGGGCTGCGCCCCTTTAGGGTTTCCACCCCAAGGGGTGCGGCCAGCCCTAGATGGGACTTGGGGCGGCCAAGAGGGGAGGAGTGCCTCCCAAGTCAAGTGGAGGCCCTCCCCTTAGGGTTTCCCCCTCCCATGCGCATGGGCCTTGGGGGCTGGTTCCTTGGCCCATTATGGCTAGGGCGCCCCCTACAGCCCATGCTACTGTATTGGACGTGGTGGAACAATTTCCGGACCTCCGCACCCTCCGAATCCTCCGGAACCTTCTCGAAGCTTCCGGTACAATACCGAAAAACCCGAACTTTTCCGGAACCCGAACAACAACTTTCCATATATAAATCTTTACCTCCGGACCATTCCGGAACTCCTCGTGACGCTCGGGATCTCATCCAGGACTCGAACAACATTCGGTAACCACATACAAACTTCCTTTATAACCCTAGCGTCATCGAACCTTAAGTGTGTAGACCCTACGGGTTCGGGAGACATGTAGACATGACCGAGGCGTTCTCCGGTCAATAACCAACAGCGGGATCTGGATACCCATGTTGGCTCCTACATGTTCCACGATGATCTCATCGGATGAACCACGATGTCAAGGACTCAATCGATCCCGTATACAATTCCCTTTGTCTAGCGGTATTATACTTGCCCGAGATTCGATCGTCGGTATACCGATACCTTGTTCAATCTCGTTACGGCAAGTCTCTTTACTCGTTCCGTAACACATCATCCCGTGATCAACCCCTTGGTCACATTGTGCACATTATGATGATGTCCTACCGAGTGGGCCCAGAGATACCTCTCCGTTTACATGGAGTGACAAATCCAGTCTTGATTCGTGCCAACCCAATGACACTTTCGGAGATACCGTAATGCACCTTTATAGCCACCCGCCACGTTTTGACGTTTGGTACACCCAAAGCATTCCTACGGTATCCGGAGTTGCACAATCTCATGGTCTAAGGAAATGATACTTGACATTAGAAAAGCTTTAGCATACTGAACTACGATCTTTGTGCTAGGCTTAGGATTGGGTCTTGTCCATCACATCATTCTCCTAATGATGTGATCCGTTATCAATGACATCCAATGTCCATGGTTAGGAAACCGTAACCATCTATTGATCACGAGCTAGCCAATAGAGGCTTGCTAGGGACATGGTGTTGTCTATGTATCCACACATGTATTTGAGTTTCCTATCAATACAATTATAGCATGGATAATAAACGATTATCATGAACAAGGAAATATAATAATAACTAATTTATTATTGCCTCTAGGGCATATTTCCAACATCCCCGACCTCGTCCGCACCCGCCCGGCCACTCCGTCGACCTCCCCGAGGACCGGAGCCATCAACGCACTCGCCGCCGCCGCCGCCGCCACGGCCGAGGTCCGGTAAGTCACCGGAGACCCCTCCCCCGTCCGATGCGGAACCTACGGCGTAGATTAGACCCCGAAGGGGTACGCGTTTTTATAAAAAAACCGCCCGGTTCGGCCGGTTCATTCGGTTTAGTTTTTAGGTTAGGGTTTATCTTTTATTAGCCCGACCCAACTAGTTTAACCCTAGGGCCCGTTTAGGTTATTTTACGCTCAGTGCGTAGTTTAGGCCCATTAGGCCCTTTTTCATTTATTTTTGTTTTCTGTTTTAACAGAATAGTTCCTGTTTTGAAAAATTCATATCTTTTATTCTGTTTAATATTTTTAGGTGATTTTTTTTGTTGGTTTGCAAATTTTCTATAGTTTCTGTAGAAAATATAATTTGCTATGTTAAAATTAATTAAAATTGCTTTAATTTAGTTTTAGTCAGAATAGTAAATCTGTTATAACTTGAGCTAGAAAAATTATTTTTATATGATTCTTTTGTCCCAACTTTATTTTGACATTGCCAAACCATAGGAATTAATTTGGGTATTTTAGGATTAATTAAAAATAGTTTTAAGCAGAATCTTGTTAATCCTAATTAATTAACTAGCTACTGTTTTCCTATTATTTTAATTAGTAAATAAATTTATTTTTAACATGTGATTGATTATTCTAGGATAGTTTCTGTCACTTTATAGGGTGAACTTTTAGTTATAATAAATAAAAGTTTTATTTTATTTTCTTAATAGAAATTGGATTAGGCCTAATAGGAGTTTCATAATAGATTTTTAATTAATTCTTTTTATCCTAGTTGCTTAGTGAATTCTTTTCTGTTAAGTTAACCTAAAACCATGATTAGGTTATGTTGAAAAAAAATTTATTATATAAAACTACTTTTAGTTGTTGTTTGAAGTAGGAAAACTTTGAGTTGGTTTTCTTTGAGTTTTCCCTTTGGATTTTGATTTGGTTGTTTTGGTGTGTTATGTTGCTATTGTTATGCTATTGTATTATGTGATCCTATGCTATATGCTTATTATGATTATTGTTTGTCTCGGTAGAGTTTCCGGAGTGCGAAGCTTGCTACTACGAATCTTTAGCTTACGAGGATCATCAGCAAGGCAAGTTTTGATCATGTTATTTTCTATACCTATGTTTTATGCATTAGAATTGTCACCACCCCACCATGCATGCAGTAGATGAAATTTTGAAGTTATTAATCTTGAGTAGTATCATGTGGTAGGATGAACCAATCCCCTTGTTACCATGACCCCCGGGACGAAGTAGTTTACTTTTCTATGCTCGTAGACGGGTTTTGGTTGAGTGAAATTCATAAGAAAGATGTGAGAGTCAATGATGATGACAACCCCATGAACTACAATGATCAAGATGGACTTCGGAAATTCACTACTGGGTGGAGGATTTGTTGTGAGCACCCTGGAGAACCCAGTGGTTGGCCGGGATGAATGGAGAAGTGCCATGACATCTTGCGGAAAGCTTCACCCAGCCACGAAGAGAAGGATGGATGCCCCATGACCGGAAGCTTACCTGTGCATCTGCAAGCCATTATGGGCTCTGGCTGGGTTAACCCTAGTAGTGACGCTGGCTGGACGGTACTACGAGATGTAGAAGAACGGTAGGATTGGATGGGTACCGGCAGTAGCCAGAAGAACTCTTTGGAAGACCCTGTTTCATTCGTCCCGTCTTCAAACACCATGAAGTGCGAAGACTTTAAAGGAGGGAATGATTCTTGCGGGAAAAGTGCGCAAACCTCTGCAGAGTTTAAAGATCTAATCGATTAGCCGTGTCCCCGGTTACGGACAATTTGAGCCTCTGGAACTTGGAAGTATTCGGAAATCTCAACACTAAAACTAATGAATTAATTTGAGGGGTTTTATGACTTAATAATTTGGGAATGAGATATTGGTTGGCGGAACCATCTCAATAACTACCAACAATTGTAGTAATTTGCAAGCAAGTCCACTGTAGTAGGGAAAAATTTGCTTTTCGCAAAATGATGAAACTTAGAGCTCCACAGCCAAAATGCATATAGTGATAGTAACTTTATTATTGTTATTCTTCATGACTTGCCAGCTTATTCAAAAAGCTGACCTACATGGCTGCAACGTCTTATGTTGCAGAGGTATATTCCGATCAGGAGTGAGGCTACGCTCCGCGCTTGGCGATTGCCCTTTGGAGTCGGATGGACTCGCTTTACTTCTACGCTTCCGCAGCATTAGTAGTTTATTTCTCATGAGTTGGCCTTGAGCCGAATTTATTCCCTTGTAATAAAGACTCTATATGAGAAACGTGTAATAATATTCAGGTGTGATTGAACTTTGATTACTTTATCGATGTACTGTGAGTACCAGCATGATCTTGGGATGGTACAGACACAGAGATTTGACCGATTTTGGGTCAGGTCGCTACATTAAGTTCACAAGTTTTTGGTGCCTGTTGTGTGATCTTTATTAGTAAAATGAGAAAATGCAGTAAAGCTGAAAACTGTATGAACAAAACTTGTTACCCTGGCAGGAGTAAAATGATAAAGGAAAATTCAAACATGAGAAAAGATTTTAGGTGGAATCTGAACTTAAAAATATAGAGATCTAGAAACTGAAAGATGACTGATGTGCACTAAAATGAGTACAGAAAAACATATAAGAAGAGAATGTGACCTTTGTGTGGTGATCCATTTATAATAGTCTGTGTCGTCATCTCCTTGGCCCTCTCCATCAGATGAAAAACACCAAAAAAGTATTGATGCCACACGAAAAACATAAAAATTCATTATGCAAAAAAATTGGAAAAGGTGCAAATAAACACATGAGGAAAACTCTGTTATAATTCCTGTGTTTCACCACATTACCGAGTGAAGAAAAACAATCTGGGAAAAAAATACCTTCGGGAGAACAAGTTTCACAACAACAACAAAAAATGACATAGGGGCATATATATACATGTCTACAGCAACGACAAGGGTGTACATTCTCTGTTCATACAAAAAGAAAAAATATAAAAAATGTTTAAGAAGTGCTAACTATGTGTTTGATACAGCTCCTCTTTTCCTTTGACTTTGCTGATATGACTCTGGATACAACTCATTTTGTTGCTGTGGGTGGTGTATTTTTAGCAACTGTCAGCACCTTTGATGTCTGCACGATAGGATAAACACAGGGGGAAACTTAATAACTTCCTGTGACAAAAACATAAAGCAAAGGAGTCTGAAAAAAAACAGAAAATGCATATGGGGTTAAGCTATAGGCGGTACTCCTTGACGCACTTCTTCTCTTCATACAAAGTGATGTAGGGGCTGAACATGAGATCAACAACATATCTGATCCTTGCATCTGGGACGTCTTTTGGTGAAAAAACTATAGGGGTCGGGTTCCTTCGGCACCATCGCATTAGTTTCAAAGTGAAAATGCCACAATCAGAACTGAAAAAGACATACACAAAAAAAAGGTACATGTGTTTGTAAGCAAAACCCACAAAAATGTATATTTTTTTTACAACAAAGCAACAAGGAGTCAGGAAACAAACAAACAAAAAGCATAGAGTGTTGATTTCGTACTCATTATCTTGCTGAGGGACTTTAGGGTAAACCGCAGGGAATGTATTGAATTCCATTGGCGGGAGGTGAGCTTTGTACCAAGTGCATGTAAATCTTGAGATCTACCTCAAAATATAAAAATAACATTTACTGATATTTGCAGGAAAAGTTGCAGACAAAAATAATCATCACAAAAACAAAAAACAGTATTAAAAAACCTTGTACTTACAATCTTATTTTTTATGTTCTTGTGATATGAGCTGTTCTCATCGTAGAAAGAATCCAGAAAATAGAGCGTGCTACCCTTGATATCGACGACGAAAAGAAAGTAATGTTTCTTGTGTAGTGTTGGAAATTATAGCTTGTGTATATCCATTTTGGAGTTGATGCAGAAAAGGAAAAATGTAGATAACAAAAAAATTAGTGTGTATATGAAGAAGGGAAAAGATTAACTAAATTATAGCCGAACTTGTATTGTGCAAAAAATGAGAGAGGAAGTTTGACAAAAAAAACTTGTCTGACATCGAAAGATTATGTGCTTTTCCAACTCCGATGAAACTCGTAATCAGTTTATGTCTCCACCAAATTCTTTCCTCCTCATTTTTCCATTTGCCCAGGAAGTATTCCTTTTAAGTTGTTGAATGATGAAAATTTTGAAAGAGATAAAAAAAGGTAGGTAAGTACGATGATAGAAAAATTAAAAAATAAGGGAAAGCATGAAAAACAAACAGAGAGAAAAAAAGTGGTGTTCCATTTGCGTACAGATGCAATGTGGAAGAAATAGCGCTTGTGTGAGTTCCTAGGATGATTTTCATTAAGTAGGTGCCTACAGTACACATTTATGACATAAGCATGAACCCGGCCACCTATTTTCATCGAGTTACCCAACTGTCCAAATGTGGCGATGGTTTTGTCAATAAGAACTGCAGGTTTGTTGTACATATAGAACAAAAGGAAAACATGTCAGCTTACTGGTTAGGTTTAGGCACAAAAGTCTTTCAAGTGAGTATAAGGAAAAAAATAACATTTTTGCAAAAAAGAATTAGTGCATCTAAGAAGAAACTCATGATCCTTTAACATCGGCCAAGGATGTTATGGCCTGATACATCTTCCTCTCATGTGGCGTTATCGGGCCCCTCTCATTGCAGTCATATGGTGAGCTACGGTACCTGCTAGGTTGAACAATCCTCTTTGGTGGTACATTTTCTTTTCCGTGGAAACTGCTTGGCTTTGGCCTTCCTAACGAGAGATTTGTGTTGTAAATATCATCAGTTATGTTGACCAAAGTGTTGCGCTCTTGCCTAAACATGTTTTCTCCATGAATTTCGAGTTGTCCTGACTATACATATGAGAAAAAAAGGGCGAGAAAAAATAAAAATGGCAGATGCATAATTAAAAAGAATTTCAGAAAAAGAAAAGAACGCTTAACAAAACAGAGAGCACATAAAAACGGCTTCTTACAGTTTTTTCTTCCATTAGTTGTATTGAATTCCTTTTGCTGCCGCTGGATTCTTGTTGATAGCTTTCCTCATCTGGAAATAACCTTTTTCCTATTATTGGAACCATGGAGTAGTCCTGGGGGAAACATAAACAAAGAACCAAACACAAAAAAAGGTCATATGAAAAGGATTGTTTTAGTATGAAAAAAGAATACATGCTTGTATTTGATGAGAAATATGCTATTTCGGGACTACCTTCTTCATTTTGAGTGGGGGAGTCTCGGCTGTGTACTGGTTATTATTTTTCCATGGTGAGTAGCAAGTTTGTCTGTGATTCCACCTAGTTGACATTTGAACTTCAGGTGATGTCTGCGCCACATAGGGTGAATAAAAACGAAAAAAATGAAGGAAAAAGTCAACCCTGAAAATGCTTGGAGAAAAAGCCTATTTGAGATAAACTACTACAAGACAAGAAAGTTTTTTTGCGAAACTGACTAAATCAACAATATCCTCAGCTAATTTTGGGGGGTGTGGCGTCTGAGACATCAAACTTCTCTGTGCTTCCCTTTGGGCACATTGAATGCTTAGATCGTAGTTTGAACTACTGCTCCCCTGTTTCTGTGTTGCCCATCACAAAAACCAAGTAACAAAACACAAGAGAGACCAAAAAAAGTCAAAAAAAGCCAGCGTTTATAGCAAAGATTTGAACAAATGGGGGTAGAATACCTTCAAGTTTGTATTCCCTTGCACACAAATGTCAAGTTCTTCTGGCTGTAGTTCCTTGATGTTTCTGGCGATCTTGATCTTCGTTGCCTATTTATGAGAAAAAGAAAATGTTAGGTGCATTGAAAATATGGCGTTTATGTTGACAGGAGAAACCACTTGTGGACAAAAAAGGATATTGAAAAATTAGCCTCTATCTTTCTATTGTAACACTCATCCTTCATCCATATAGGCCTCCACAATTCATGTTCTTCGATTATATTTCCACATTCATCCACATCTTCAGAGAACCTGAATGAGGGGGTGATATCATCGGCGAAGAAATATTTTTCCCTTGCCTTGTCTAGGAAGTTGCTAATGATTTTATAGCCTCTTGCAAAAACCTCGTCTGTATGTGCACCTAAAAGAAAAAAAGTATTTCAGTCACACACACAAAAAGGAGACCCCTGGTTGTGCTGGTACATTAATGTCTATGCTTCAGTTTTTATAAAAAAGAGAGCATAAAAAAAAGAACACATGCTTAACACTCTCTGGTTGCGCTGTTACATTAATGTCTATGCTCAGACTATCCGGGCGCCCCCTAAAATGTTTCCTCTGCAGGTCGTGTTTTCAAGTAAACAACCAAAAAATAAGATAAAAGACACAGTTAAAACACATAGAAGAAGAGAAAAAGATTGACAAAAGAAATCTAGGAATGCCACTGCTGACATGAAGAAAAATATTTTTTGTGTACCAATTCCTAAGTTGGTGTGTTCTGAAAACCAGAAAATGTTGTGGGCATTGCTTCTGTGAAATTTATTTTGGACTGAATGAGCTCTGTTGGGATGTCATCCTTGGCACTCTCTGCTACATTTTGAACGTGGTTCTCTTTTGCTTCTCCAATAAGCCTGTAGTTGAGGCTACTGCTTTTCTCTTCAACCTGTTTTGAGGGGATTTGTTTGTCAGCGTGTTACAGGAAAAGAATGCAACACCAAAACAAAAAACTGTGTTAGACGAATCTTTTTGAAAATCAACTTGCATTATAGAAAAAGAAAAAAAAGCACATTATGTACCTTCAAAAGAGCTTCCAAAGGCTTCTTGTTCTTTATTGAAGAGGGATCATGTGGGTCGCTACTTGATTGGGCATCTATCCTCCTCCTTTTGTATTGTACCAAAACTCCTGTTGTTCAAAATGAAAAAAGGGAGTTAGGAATGTAAGTTCAAGAAAACGAGAAAAACAAAGAACATTAAGAAGTTACAGAAAACCAAAAAAGTTGTACCTCCATCTACACGGTTTCTTGCAGCAAAAGTTGATGCGGCTGGAGCACACATTTCTGGCAGGGGGTCCTTTGTGCTTCAGAGTCACACTATTTAAGGGTACATGGTTAGACGCAAAAATAAAAATAAAAATGTGTGGTCAACCAAAAAATGGTGTGAGATCAAAAAAGCTATGCGTTGCAGTATGCACCTTTAGCTTGCCTATTCCATGGACTTTAGGAGGGCTGCTACAAAACCCACCCGCTTCATTTGCGCTCCCTTTTCCAGCATTTGTTTTTGATGCAGAAGAACCAACGGACGGTTGGCTAGTTGATAGAACATTTGTTTTCCTTCTTTTCCTTTGCACCAGATGCCCTACATGGGGAGGAAAAAAGGGCACCATACGGAGGTGTGACACCTTTGTAAAATGCTAACTTACATATTGACTTGTAGGCACACATCAGAAAAGGAACTGCTACTAAAGGATTACGGCAAAAAAATGGTGACACACCTCCGTAATTTTCCTCTTGAAGTTTAGTCGATTGCACTTTGACAGTGTCTCCTGATTTGTTGGATTGTTTGCTTGCATTAAATTCAGTTCCTGTTGAGCCCACATTAACTGTCTCACCTGATACACCAGAGGCATTGGTTATGATGTGGATCGTGTCTAGCAGAAGCCCTTTAGCTTTTATGCAAGTATTAAGATCTTCATCCTTCATATGGTTTTCATAAACAAGGAAGATATCCTCTTTGACCTGATCCAGAAAATTACATGAGGCATTACAAAAATTGAAAACCCTTAAAAAAGGCATAGGCTGTACATGTTGAACCCGCATAAAAAAGAAGGGGTTTACTTCAATAAAAAAAGCATAGGGCCACACACCTTATGAGACAAAGAATTCCCTGCAACACTGTTTATCGCTTTCCTGAAATTTGAATTCTTAATCATGCTTTCCCACTCATTTGTTCCGTCCTTATAGCAGGTTTCTGATACTTCTTTTATCTAGAAAAATGCATACACAAAAGAAAAAAATGTAAGAAATTTAAAAATCAGAAAATGATGCACAAGGATGTCATGCTTTTGGAGGAGAAAAAGAAAAAGAGGGTGAAAGAACTTACTGTCATACATCCTTACTTTCCATCTCTTCCAATGGTCATGTCACTTAAAGGCTAGACCATACCTCCCTTCCAAAGACATATCCTAGGCATCAAATTTGGGATTTGAATTGAGCCAAAATCAGTAAAATCAAGGCAGCGGACCTGCAAAAAAACAAAAAATAGGGAAAACATTAGATTAAATTATATAGAACTACACCAACAAAGATAAACAAACACAAAAATGGCTTAATCACATAAAAAAGAACACATTGGATTTGAAAAAAAGAGTGACATACTGCTAGGTGGTATATACATCCTCCTAGTGTCATCATTGTTCAATTCTGCTTCAGCTTTTCCTTTTGGTATTTCTTTATATACATCAACTCTCAATCGTGAACAAACCTGCACCAATTTAGTTGCTTGAGCTGCTCCACATTAACTAGAGCTCTTGGTTTAGTGTTTGATGTTGGGCAGACAAATGTTGCTAATGCCACAATCAGGAAACAACGGATGATCTAGTCGTCAGACATATCTTCGTTCATCAGCTTGTTGCCGAAGAATTTGATTGTTGGGACTTCTTCAACCCAAAGAGAGCGAGAAAAGCTTGTTTGCCACACTCTTCTTATTTAGTGTTTATGATTGTGTCCCCCGAAGGAATCCCCAACACAAACTCCACTGACTGAGTATTTAGTGGATTACTCTTCTTGTTGAAAACAATTGCTTCTGCTTGTGTATCGACATTGTCGGCAATCCACTACACAAACTGCCTTGGTACAGGAAAGTCGACCAGCTCCAGCAGATAGCCGAAACCGCTGTACCTAACAAGCTGGACCCTGCGGTGGCTCTTACACACGAAATTGACAATCTCGGAGAAGTATGACACGCTACACCGGCTGTAAGCTTTGGTCGCAATCTCATCAATTGTGGCTTTGGTTGTGGTTGGATCAATCCTTGCTCTCTATTGCAAAAAGAAAAATATAGAAGGTAAAAGAAGGTGTGTGAATTTTTTGAGCTAGACAACTATAAAAAATGGAACTCCAACTGGTGAAAACAAAGAAACAGCAGTAACGTACCTTCTTTTTTCGTTCCAAAATAGCTTTCTGTTGTTCTTTCCTTTGAGCACTCTTACACACCACCATCAGAACTTCTTCATACAGCAAATTCTCTGATGCTTCCGTGTCGGTGATCTCGACATCGTAGCCTCTCTCTTCTAACTCAGTATCTTCCACACACTGATGTCTCCCTTCTTCATTCCTATCACTCCCAGGGTTCCCTTCTTCATGTTCAATATATGTTCCTGGGTGCGGCTGTGTTCATAAAAAAATGCATGTAATACATTAGTGTTGCATAGTAACGTGTATCTCTTGGAACATACTCTAGGCCAAAAAAAGATAAACAGCAAAAACAACACACATATGTGGCAGGGTAACTTCCCTTGTTTGATAATACTTATTGAAAAACCAAGCAGTAGACATCGTAAAAGCATACATGGGGTGATTGAATTTAACATACCACACTGTTCAGGCAATCTCTTGTTAAATCTCTACTCTTCTTCAAATGATCCTGTGTGTAAAAAACAGAAAATGTTGAGATTCATAACAAAATATACAAAAAAAGGGGTTTCAAAACACAAATAAAAAAAGATCGAGTGCATACAAATTTAAGATGTTGACCTAACCCTTCTTTCAAGGAGGTCCCAGTTTTTCTTCCGATCTCGTGTTCAGTCTGCTTGCGGGCATCCATCAGACACTACTCATAAAAAAAGAGGCAGTTACCTAAAGGAAAAAGTGGATTTAACGCAAACAGAAAAAAGAAAAGATAAATGATCACTTGATTCCTCTCTCAAAACTTTATTGTGCCTAGTTAGCTAAAGAAAAAAGAAATACTACACCAAAATCGTTCAAAAAGTTATGCATCAGAGATAGGGATTATGATCTTGAATCTAAATTCAGATAAGGGAAAATGAAAAGACAGCGATTATGATTGATTCCGTTAGTAATGCAGGCTTGAGAAAGGTGCTGGTGAGATACCTCTCTTACGAAAATCAACTATCACATACCTCTCCTAAGTACAAGACCATTTTAGAGAAACAGTACTATGTATAACACAACACTGGCCCAGCTTGATGTATAACACCACACTGGCTCAAACAAAAATCAAATATCTCAGTATGCCAAATGACTCACAAAAAAATTCAAACAGGCATTGGCAAAAAAATACTCAGTGCAAGAAGGCGAAAAAAATTGAACAAAACATCAGTGAAAACCAAAGTACGAGTACATCACAGCAGAATTCTATAGTTAACTTTGAAAAAAAAATCTCAGCTACCTACCTCTATTTTCAATGTCGCCCATGGAATTCATTCTCTTTATTTCGCACTTACAATAGTACGAGGTCGGGCCAAAAATGAAACACTAATTCACGGCCTCGGATTTGTGATTTGCAGCAAAGCAACAAAAAACATACCAAAAAAATCGTCATCTCCACAAACTCCATTCCAGAATCTAGATTCACACCATATATACCTTAGTGGACAATCAAAACAAATCTGAGATAATACGTTCACATATTTGAGATTCATTCCAAAAAGTCTGACATAAAACTGTGGTACAGAGTAAGTGAGCATGGTTAATCCGTTCACATATTACTACTTGTAACTGGTAAAGGGAAACACTCCCAGATTTTCTTATGGAAATGTAAAACATCAATATATGTTTGGGTAGTTCATACAAAAAAACAGGCACTACAGATCCACCACATTCCATGAGTTGGCGAGAGGAAGCTAAAACTAAGAGGTGCAGATCACTTGCACGGAAGTACCACAGGAGGATTGACCACTTGCAAACAAGTTCCAAACAAATTCAGACATGCCTACTAACATTGAACTTGGATACTTGTAAATTTACAAGCACAGAAATGTGTACCGACAGTGAACATAATTAGACTGACGCTCTCATGATACACCGTAGAAAAATTCAGTGTGTAGTCCTACCAAAGTTCCCCATTCCGCTGACCGGGGCGGCGTTGGTCGGGGCGGCGCCGGACAATGAAACAAAAGGTACCCCCGCTAGTTGCGACCAAAACTTGAAAGACATGCAGTTGTGTGCCTAGTGTGGGATGGGGAACTAGGCCCCATGTTTCTTGACGCCCCGACAAAACAAAGCCTCCCCCTAGTTGCGACCATAAAACTAGAAGACATGCAGTTGCGATGCCTAGTGTGGGACATGCAATTAGGCCTCCATGTCTCTCGATGTCGCCCCCTCTGACAAAACAAAGCCCCCCTAGTTGCGGAATGGGAGCCCGATGTCCCAGCCATGTGCCTGCTTGTGCTCACCATAGTTGAGTATATAAAAAAACAAAACAACAAATGCTTGTGAAGTGTGTGGGGACTTTCTTAAAAAGTGCCATATTTTGACCAAAAGAAGGTAAAACTAATAAAAAGAAGACACATTATACCACATAAAAAAAGTACAAAAAATACTAAAAAGTATATAGATTATCCACACACATGGTTGAGTAGGGGGGTGTGAAAAAACATATAGATGGTCACACATAAAAATTTTAAAAACTGCACCTTCTGCATAGTTCCAAACTACAGATCGTAATATATTTAAAATGCACCTTCTGCATAGTTCCAAACCGCCAAGTTCGAAATCATAAAACACAGGGCTTTCATATATAGAGTTCCTACATAAAAATGCAGTACAAGGTGCATATATACTGCTAGGATAAAGAGAGCACGCGTGTTATCAACTGCAGCTCTTTTTGATAATCTTGTTTCCACGTTCGTGCCCTACCCAAGCTTCCTCATGATCACAAATGAATCGATATCGCTCCTCTTGCTGTTCTTGAATCCAAAAAGAACAACATTGTTGACATTCAGATTCCTGCTAGCTGTGAACTTTTTCCATTTCTTGTTGTCAAACACAATTTGGCCATCACCATAAGTGTGGTATGGGATTCTTTTGAAATTTCCACCATCCATGCAAACAACAACAAAACCCGGTTCTTCAAAAAACGCAACAGCGGCAACTTTCTTGGGGATTTTCTGGGTGCCAAAAAAAAACAGTGTTATAACAAAACTTCAAAAGACAGAAAGCAAAAAAAATGAAAATAGAAAAAAAGAGAAACATACCATCATGCCTAAATGAACATCTGTCCTTGTGAGACGGTGAACGAAAGGCAAACCAACAAACCTATCACTGAGAGGCAGTAAGCCTTGAAGCTCAGACTCATCGATCTCATTCAACTCGAGCCCCCTTGTGCGAACAATGCCTTCATCATTGTCATGGGGAGCTCCCCCATGCTAATCATCTTCGTATGCATCTTCATCATCCACTTCCATGGGATCTTCGTCTTCAGAGCCGTTGCCCAGCTGGAGAAATAAAATGGCTGCCATTGGGGAAGGCTGATCCTGGAAGAAATACACCAACTGACCCTTCCCCAGCTTGTTGTCTTCATAAAACTTCTTCCAACCACTCCCATACATTGCACTATGTGTGAGACCCTTGTAGCACCTTACAGTGTATGTACGAGCGTTTTCCTCTCCTGTAATGATGTTGAAGCGCACCCTCTCATTGCATGCCACAACCTATTGGGGGGTTGAACACAAAAAAAGAAGCAAAAAAACACAAAAAAGGAGTTAGGACTGTATAGTGACAAAATGAACAAAATATAAAGATGAAAACAAAAAAAGATAAATGAACAAGTTGTTGGGGGTCATCTTATTTAAGAAACTGTTTGTTAAATTTAATGTCCCACTTGGATGCTTCGCATTTCAGATCAGTCCCAGCGGCAAAGCTAGTTGCCTATGTAGAGGGCACTAAGGGTGATGAAAATCTATACTGTTTTTGCCATTGACATAAAGAGTGGACAATATGTTGGGCAACCACTTAAAGCAATTACTTGTGACATTGAGTGGGCTGGTGATGACAACCTTGTTTACATAACAATGGACAACATGTTTCGACGGAGATAAAGGTATGTTAACTCTTACTCCTACATAAAACTTATCCCTGCCTATGCTATCAATGTGAATACACGTACTACACAAAAAAAAGAATAAATAATGATGATATGGGCACATTACTTCTCGGTTTTTGAAGGCTTCTGACACATACATGCTGAAAGAGTCCCCCTTCTCTCATAGTTGCAAGGGTTCAAACAAACTCTACAAACCACATTCTGTTCACACATAAAAAGATAAAAAGAAAAATTAGTTTGGGTTAAAAAACTCACAGATGCTGCTTTATTCTAGAGATCTTCAAGTTCATCTTGTACATATTCCTAAAGAAAAAACAACAAACACAACACATAACAGTGCAGCTCAAGGAAAAGCTTGTCATTTCACAACAACAAAAAAAGAAATGTTCAACTTAGCAAAAAAATCCTAAACACACATCTCTCTAATCACCTACTCATGAAAACAGAGGGGTGTAAAAAAAGTTCACTATACTCTCTGTATAGAGGATGTACAAAGGGGTGTAAAAAATTCTCTATAAGTACCTACAAAGCATAAAAAACACGTTGATAAAAAACAATATCCAGTACAATCCAACGGAGAAACACAGTTAAATCTCAGTCTCTTGGCCTACTAAGAAATTTAGTACTACTGGTAGCAAAAAAAATCACTAGAAAAGAACCTCAAAAAACGGTGACACACAAAAAACGGGGCTGAAACCGTCTATTAGAAGATTCTTGAACAAACAGTACACATTTACTATGCTGAAACCGTCTGAAGTAGCAGACAGTACACATTTACTATTAGGTTCATTTTGTGCCTAATGTGTACTCCTCATCGGCTTGGGCATGGGGTCCCGGTCATCGTCAATGGAGAGCACCTGTTGCTGCTCCAAATCTACTCCCTCCGATCGGAATTACTTGTCACAAAAATGGATGTATCTACAACTAAAATACATCTAGATACATTCATTTTTTGGACGAGTAATTCCGAATGGAGGGGGTAGCAAACAAACTAGTTTAACCTATCAAAGAACGGGACAAGAGCACTAGCCAAACAATGTCTATGCAGTAGCAATTTTATTTAGGTAAGAATGACACAACAGTGAGGACCTAGCTAGATGAGGCACAAACTGAAATACCTAGCATTCATTCATCATCAAAATAACTTAAACCTTGGCTAGTAAGTAACCAATCAGGAGCACACACGCATCGTGAAGAGCTAGATTAACTGAACCTAACTGAACTTAAACACTGATAAAGTACAGTTTATTTGGCTTTACACCTCCAGAACCTTACATCCACATGAAAAACACACAAACACACCTCCAAATCTATTGGCTGCTTGAACAATAAGGACACGAGAAAACAACTAAAAAATCCTGGAGTCGATTATAGAGTTGAAGCTATTAATCTTCGCTGGATGCACACAAAAAACGACTCCTAATCTCTTCAGATATGCGGTGTATCACCAACAAGAACAAGATAAACAAAGAAACAAAAACACATTAGGTTCTTCACTAGATGCTCTATGTGTTTCTTGTAGGACAAGGAATAACTCATTGACCCTCAGCCGGTGACATTGCAGATCAACAAAAGGAAACGTGACTGAATGCTCTCTTGAAGCAGCTTCAGACACAAAGGGGAACACAAAAAAGCAAACTGAATTGAAAAGAGGTGCCACAAATAACAGAGCTTTATTTATCATGGTAAGTGAATCTACCTACAAAGCAAAGAGATGGTTTTCATCCGCAAAAATCGCCACAGCGACATGCTGATCAACACGGTCAGCGAGAGACTCTATTATGCATGAACGCACAAAATGAAAATAAAATAAAAACTCTGGGAGGGGGGGGATTCCAGAGAAATAGATATGCCAAATGGTACTACTAATCAAAAACTTGATACAAACAATAAACATGCCTCTGCTACTGATTAAATAGGGTTCCATAAAAAATCTTAAAAAACAAATAAACATGCCCACATCCTAGTGATAGATTAAGTAATTATCTATCATGTTTCTAGTGATTAATAGGATTTCGGCAAAATATAAAATAAAACAAAATAAGAGACTGAGCCACTCCACTCCAAAAAACAAAAGATAATCCTCAACCATGCTACTGATATCACAAACATGCTATTGATTTGAGGGGCTTCGGGTTTGGGTTCAGTAATAGATATGAGGGGGGTTGGGTTCAGTAATAATCCTCAAAGATGCTGCTAATTTCACAAACATGCTACTGATTTGGGGGCCTTTGGGCTTGGTTCAGTAATAGATATGAGGGGGTTTGGGTTCAGTAATAATCCTCAAACATGACAAAAGTCTGAAGGAAAAATCATACAAAAAAGAGGACACAGTACATACCACTGCTTCAATAAAAAAGGGGAGCGATTCTATGCTTCAAGCTACTACTCTGGACTTGATCCAAAATAAAATATGGAACCCCAAATCCCCTCGGATCTACTGCATCTCGCCAACAAAAAATATCACTCACAGAAAAGGGGACAAACCTACATGCCACTGCTTGAAGAAAAATGACAAGAAAAAAATGGCTAAATTCTTGTAGCCGGTTATATGGTTGAAGCTATTTATCTACACTTGATACAAATAAAAAACAACCCAGTTTACAGTGATTCATACACACACAAAATGAACATCTTACTAATTCATATGGTTTAAGCAAAAAAAAAACTGAAAAAACTTGCTGCTGCTGGAAACTTAATTGCAGTAATCATTATCTTTTGATTCCACAAAAAAAGAAATTTGAACATGCTACTAATTAAATAGGGTCTCAGCAAAAAAAACTGGCAAAAACTAGTAAACATGCTACTGATACATTCTACAGAGAAAAAATATTTCAGTATAAACTCTAGTGATACAATTTAGTAGTAATCTCTCTTTTTTACAAAGAAAAAATTTCAAAAACCATCCTACTGATTAGATAGGGGTTCTGAAAAAACAATTAAAAGATACCCATTCCTACTGGTACATTCAGTAATAATCTCTCTTTCTTAAAAAAAAGTCATGCTATTGAATAAATATGGTAATCTAAATAAACAAACAAAGGACTGAACCACCCTTAGTGATAGCTTCAGCAAATACATATGAGGAGATTTGATTTAAGTAATATTCCTCAAACATGTTCACAAAAAAATTGTTTCTGCCAAAAATCATTTTCTTCAAATGCTACTTAATCTGGACTAAAATAAACAAACAAGGGACTGAACCTCTCCCTAGGTGATGGATCAGTAATAGATCTAGACGTCTGAAGTCCAAATTGGGGGATACGAGAGAACCACTTCTTGAGACCTTGACGTCTGAAGCTAGAAGCGTACAAACAAAAATGGACTGACCACTGTATGCTTCAAGGCTACTAATCTGGACACAAATCCCCTCATATATACGCACTACATTACCACCCCCTGTTGAATCAAAAAAAGGACGATTCTATGCCTCAAATCTACTAATCTGGACTTGATCCAAACAATGGAACCCAAAAAATCCACTCGGATCTACTGCATATCACCAACTAACAAACAAAAATGAAAAAGAAAAGATGGGATTGCACTTACTCCATCAGCAGAGTCGCCCATCCTCTCGTTGGGTGTGGAGGAGCACAGCGATTTCTCTTTGATTCGCTTCAGAGATCTTCGAATTTTCACAGAGAAAGGATAGAGAGAGACAGAGGATGAAATGGACTGAAGAAGACTGCCAATCCCCGCGCCCTCTGTGTCTATCCCTCTCCCCTCCTCTTAACTACCACGGGGCTGCCAGTTTCTCTTCACCTGCCCCAGCCCACAAAAAGAAACACGAGATGCTCGCGCTAGAAAAATCACTCCAACAAAAAAAACAAGCAAAACGGGCCAGTCCGTGACGTACAAAGGCCGAAACAAAGACAAAAGCGGACCAGCGCGAATCTACAAGCAACACGAGATTGGACGGCTGGCCCATCGACTGAGACTTTGCGAAGTCTCAGTCGACTGAGTTTTAGCATCTCTGTAAAAAAAAGGAGACGAGGTCTCCAAATCCAAAACAAAACGAGGACGCGTACGCCCACTTGATTCAACTCCTTCAACCGCCTGCCCCAAATATAGAACTGCCGGCTTACTTTGTCTACGATGCCATCATGGCATCATGGAATTTCTAGGTTACTGCTTGCCTCTCTCCTATTGGGAAATTGATGAGTGCTTAATTAGGCTTGTCGGATTATTGTAATTGTGGTGACAAAATGCCGCCAAGGCCCTAACATTTTTGTTTCCTTACAAACAAAACCCTAACAATTTGTAGGCAGCACCCTAAAGTTTTCGTTTTCTTATGAACAAGGACAAAATTTTGACATGTCAGGAGAAATTTTGCTAGAAATTTCGGCAGCATAACACGTGGGAAAGAATCACATGTCCTCTTGTATTTTGTATTTCACATGGAAGGGAGGGAGGCACCGCATGCCATTACAAGTACTCCACCGCTGGCTGGACGACTTTTTCATTCATTTCAGTTGGCTGGCAACTACCTATACAGAGAGAGACCTAAAAAAATTTCATTTCATCCTGCACATACCTCATACTTTATTTGGTGGTGAAAGTTGAAGGCTTTGTCTTAAGTTGCACGTATGCCATCACAACAATCTTTGCAGAATGTTTAATGTTCTTGTCAATACAAGGAAGAAAGGAAGAAAAAAGAAAACGTTCAGAATCCATCCAGCACAAGATTGTAAAACTAAAGTTCATTTGCTTGCCCGAGATGAGTCATTAAACCAAACATCATCTTACTTTGAATTGCTACTATACTGCATATCGACCCCGCGGGTGAGTTCAGGTTTTGTTGGTGGAAATATAGCTAATTTCAAAATAATGCGCTGTACATTAACCAGTGATAATGCATTAAGGTTTGTGCGGGCAACTAAGTTCAAGGTTCTGACAAAATTGCTACTATACATACATAGCTTAATGAAACTAAGTTCAAGGTTAGCAACGGCTACTATATATACATAGTTCAGGCAACTAAGTTTAATGAAACTAAGTTCAGGCAACTAAGTTCAAGGTTCTGACAAAATTGCTACTATACATACATACATAGCTAATTGAATGAACCATCTGGCTATATTCAGTAATTATTTGCCACATTTCCTCATTTAATAAGATAGGACAAATAGCATACAAAGAAATGATATTGTCTGCTCAATACAAAACAACAAATCAAATTTGAAGCAAGTTCCTATAGAATGTGCAAATCTGTAAGGAGCAGATGCATGCAGTGCACAAACTTCATGTCACTATTTCTTTTTATCATGACAACTTCTACTACTTACTCTTGTGAAACAAAATAGTTTACTTGTTAGTTTTGTGGTTTACACTTCACACCTTTAGCTAACTCTATTAGGCATTGGGGAGGTCAAAAAAGGAAATTATAAGCAAACAAAGAAAGCTTATTAAGCAATTCTTACTGAGGATTGAAAAGAAGGGAAAAAAAGATCAAATGGTTCCTTAAGATGTAGTATCTTAACTTCGCACAACGAGGTAGCATGTTTCCTGTATTTTAAAGACAGAGGTAGTATCTTAACACTGCATAACGAGGTATCATGTTTCCTGTATTTTAAGACAGACGGGCAATTTTTACAGGATAAAAAGGGATGCTAACGTAGTTTTTTTTCCTAAACGAGTCCTCATCAAAAACAAAACTGGTCATGGTTATGGCATAATCTAAAGTGAGCATTAGCTGGATGCCATTTACTTGAAAGTTGCCTGAAGAAATAGAGAAGCACGTGCTCTCACAGAAAAGCGTAGCTCTGCGGCGGTATCGAAGACGTCCAGAACGGCGTCAGTGGCGAGCGGGGACGACGGAAGAAGGTGGCTGGAGTCACTCTGGCGGCGAGAGCTTCGGATCGAGGTCCTTGTGCTCGGTTCGGTACACTCCTGTGCGATGCAGAGGGTCAAGGAGATAGAGGAGATCATGACGAAAATAGCAGGAGCAATAGGAGGTGCTGGGACCCACTGTAGGCGACGGAAATGACGACGGCGGAGGTCAGCAGCGGTGGAACTCCGGCGAGATCGCGAAATCAACCTAGGGCACGGGAGGCGGTGATTTTGGCAAAACTCGAAAGAGGAGGACTCGGGGAATATTTATACGGAGGGTGGGAGGCGAGATCTGCAAGATCCGAGCCGAATCCACGGAGGATTTGGATCCGGATTGGTCTCCAGGAAGAACACGCTGGAGGTAGGGGATGAGGGAAAAAAAACAAAAAAATAAAGGTTGCCGCCTGCTGTGCGGAAATGGGCCGAAGGCCTGCTAGCGGCTTCTGCTGCGCTGCTGCTTAGCGCGCGCGCGGGCGAAGCCCCGGTTGGGCCACTGTGCAGGCCGTCTGCGCAGTGCGACTGATTTTTTATAAACCTAGCTACAGAGATAAATAAAGCTCAAAACAAAAACTAAACTGAAAATATAAAATAACAGAAACACACAGTAAAATATAATATCTATATTAGAAAACAGTGAACATTTTTACAACACAAATTAAATTTTGAAAATTTATTTTATGCAAAACAAGCACATAAAGAGCAACATAATAACCACTATAAAACAATTTTGAGTTTCTATAAAGACAAAATAATTAGGTAGACACCAGAATATGTTCTTAGCATTTTCCATAAATAATTAATAGGCGAGAAGTCATATTATCTCCACTCCAAATATTTTAGCCTTGAGTAGGAAAACACTTTGAATAAACAATAATAATAATAATTCAAATATGCATAGAAATCATGATGACAAAGAATGATCCTATTAACATTCCAAATCTGAAAATTTGGGATGTTACAAATCTACCCCCCTTAGAATGAATCTCGTCCTCGAGATTCGAGTTGGCTAGCAAGGTTAAAGACGGGAACTTGACATAATCCATATTCCAAATATCGAGGCTTACTCATTGCATATTTCCAAATCTCCCTTGATACGACTAAATATGATGCATCAATGCTGATAGAACGGTCACAATACTTTGATCTTAATTAAGAATCTTACCAAAGACAAGCGCATTATCTGGTCTTCCTACCCTCATGTGATTCACATGTCCACTTTCGAAATGATCAATCTCCTTCTCTCTAGAATTCCCATTGTCATAATTCATTTTCTTCTTAGGACAGTTTGTTGAATAGTGTCCTGGGTTCCTGCATCTGTAGCAAAGTAACTGGCTTAGATCCTTCTTTGTGTGCGTCGAAAGGTCGTGGTCGTTGTTGCCATTCCTCTGAGCATTGTGGTTGTGTCCATTGTTGTTGTGATGATTATGCCCATCATGGTTATGACTATTATAAATGTCCACTTCAGAATCATAGTACTCGAAGATGTTGATGCATTACGATGCTTCGTTGTCCTCGAATTGAACTCGTGTCACTCGCCTTCCTCTTGCGGTTCTCCACCTCTAGAAACTTGCCTTCAAGTACAATAGCCTTATCAATAAGCTCCGACAGTTGTTGAATGTCGCCATCGTCAACTGAATACTCAACTTATCATCCGGTCCTTCAAGAAACTTCTCTGTCTAGTTGCATCGGTGTTAACATCATTAGGTGCATACCGTGCAAGATTATTGAATTCCTCCACATATGCATTCACAGTGCGACCTCCCTGACGCAAGCTGCGGAACTCTTTCTTCTTCAAACTCATGGCAGTGACGCATTCACCTGGTTAATAATCCCGAGCCTACGGCTATAAACACTCACCACTTTCATGGATCACTCGACACATGCCCGCGTCTACCATATCAAGTTGATCACACCATCATATAACACAATCGATAACAAAACATGGCAACACGAGATACACATATCAAGCCAAACATTTATCATAGCAATGAAACCACACATGCATAGCAGAATATAGGATGAGCAAAATCAAAAATGCAAACTTGCCTCGAACGGTGCTGAAGTACTCTAACGATTAATTCCGATCCGCTTCACACTCCAGACAATCTATACGATAACGAAGGCACCGATAAATAAACTGTACTCGCACAACAATCACAATAAAGCCAACAACAATGAATTCAAATAAAAACTTAGATAACATAACATAACATTAGGTATCTATTATCTACAGGCTACTACGATCAAAATGCAAAAGGAATCAACTCATTTGGATCTTCGGTTTAAAAGATATGGCCTCCGGAAGTTTGAATTCAAATTTAAACAAATTCAAATCTAAAGAGTTCAAAAATGTGAAATTTTGGTTCTACGATATTCTTTTGGTCACTACGAGTTCACAGGAAAAAGAATCGATGAATTTGGAGTTACGGATCTCAAGATAAACCTAAATGAACATTTGATATGGAATCTGCCAAAATAAATTGTGCTAAAAACAGATTTGTGGAAGAACTGCTGCGGCAGCTGTGGATGTGCCACGTGTCGCATTACTAGTGGCTATTGCCTGTCCGCCAGGAGGCTTAAACGGCGAACGGCCGCAATTTAAAGGAAAACGATTCGGCAATAAAAAAACAGAGACGACCTAATTTCAGCGGTCGGATGAAGATCGGACGGACGGGGATGCTCACTGGAGAACAGAGGAGGGATTGTCGCCGGACTTGAAGAAGACGGCGCTGGCGCCTCGGGCGGCGATGGTGGCGCCTGCTCCGGTGGTCTCCGAACTCCGTATGGTGGCGTATGAGACGCGTAGCTCTGCGGCGGTATCGAAGACGTCCAGAACAGCGTCAGTGGCGAGCGGGGACGACGGAAGAAGGTGGCTGGAGTCACGCTGGCGGCGAGAGCTTCGGATCGAGGTCCTTGCGCTCGGTTCGGTACTCTCCTGTGCGATGCAGAGGGTCAAGGAGATAGAGGAGATCATGACGAAAATAGCAGGAGCAATAGGAGGTGCTGGGACCCACTGTAGGCGACGGAAACGATGACGGCGGAGGTCAGCAGCGGTGGAACTCCGGTGAGATCGCGAAATCAACCTAGGGCACGGGAGGCGGTGATTTTGGCAAAACTCGGAAGAGGAGGACTCGGGTAATATTTATACGGAGGGTGGGAGGCGAGATCTGCAAGATCCGAGCCGAATCCACGGAGGATTTGGATCGGGATTGGTCTCCAGGAAGAACACGCTGGAGGTAGGGGATGAGGGAAAAAAAACAAAAAAATAAAGGCTGCCGCCTGCTGTGCGGAAATGGGCCGAAGGCCTGCTAGCGGCTGCTGCTTAGCGCGCGCGCGGGCGAAGCCCCGGTTGGGCCACTGTGCAGGCCGTCTGCGCAGTGCGACTGATTTTTTATAAACCTAGCTACAGAGATAAATAAAGCTCAAAACAAAAACTAAACTGAAAATATAAAATAACAGAAACACACAGTAAAATATTATATCTATATTAGAAAACAGTGAACATTTTTACAACACAAATTAAATTTTGAAAATTTATTTTATGCAAAACAAGCACATAAAGAGCAACATAATAACCACTATAAAACAATTTTGAGTTTCTATAAAGACAAAATAATTTAGGTAGACACCAGAATATATTCTTAGCATTTTCCATAAATAATTAATAGGCGAGAAGTCATATTATCTCCACTCCAAATATTTTTGCCTTGGGTAGGAAAAGACTTTGAATAAACAATAATAATAATAATTCAAATATGCATAGAAATCATGATGACAAAGAATGATCCTATTAACATTCCAAATCTGAAAATTTGGGATGTTACAGTTCGTCATATGCGGCTTCACTTCTTCGCGATGTTCACGACTCGAGCCCCTGGCGGCTCTTGTAGTGCTAGGGAGTGTGTTGCTGCGCTCAGCGCCTATGTATCCTGCCTTGGGTGTGTGTGTGCGTTTGTGGTGGGTGAGTGCGGTTGTATCGGATACTGTTGATCTATGCTTTATATATATATAAAGCGGGGCCAAAGCCTTTTTCGGTATGCACGCAACTAGCAAGTAGTATTTGGCAGACATACATCCAGAGAAGGAAATCAACCAGATGAGACAGACTAGATGAGGACTGCAAAACTTGTGAAGAATTGGTAAGTACCTGGTGAGTAGTACTGTACATAATCCATGGAGATTAACGGAGGGAGGGGATCTGCTTGGGACGGGCTCCTTACGCCAAATTGCAGATCATATGTCTCCATGGATGAACTGAAGCAGATGCACGGATTGGTTGGGATTATCTCTCCATGGGGCGAGGGGGGTGTACTTGGTGTTGATTTGAGGAGAAAGGAGGACAAGGGGGAGGGATTGGATGTAGAGCAATGCCATTTATAGGGAGAGGCATGGCATCGATAGGAGTGGGCGAGGAACGTGGCGAGGCACCGGATGCACTACCGGACTCGCGGTCTATGCCTAAGGCCGGGGGCCGTCGGCATAGATCTATGCCGACGGCTGCCGTCGGCATATCCCCGTCAGTGTAGATCACGTCAGCGTACTCCTGTCAGACCGTCGGCATAATAATGCCGTCGGCATAGGTGGCTATGCCGACGGCCCTGGCACAGCCGTCGGCATAGATTAGCCGTCGGCGTAGTTTTCCGTCTGACGGCAACGGACGGCGCCGTCAAAACTGCTGGCGGTTCGGGGGGCGACACGTGGCGAAGATATGCCTACGGCAAAGCGTATCTATGCCGACGGCTTTGCCGTCGGCATATCTTTGCCATGTGTCGCTCACTGGTTTAACCTGGCGGCAGGGCTATGCCTGCGGCAAAGCCGTCGGCATAGATTTATATCTATGCCGACGGCTTTGCCGTAGGCATAGCCCTGCCACGTGTCGCCTCCTGGTGGTCCTGGGCGTATCTATGCCGACGGCTTTGCCGTAGGCATAGTTTTTTTTTATTTTTTCCTGTTTTCTCTTTTCCAATTCATTTGACAACATTTCAAAACAGAATAATATGAAATATGACAGTTCATCAACATCATTTAAACATAGTCAAGTTCATCATCTAAAGATCATCACCGGCGAAAGTCCACGAACATAAGAATAGTGTAAGACATGAAACCGCCACCGCCAAGTCCTCCTCCGCCAAAACCGCCACCGTGACCACCATCACTCTGCCAGATCGGAGTGACTGGGGTCGAGGGAGCAGGAGTCGAGCCACCGGTCCCCTACATGTTTGAAAGAAGTTTCTAACGGTAAATATGACATGATAGTGTTGAATGAACGAGAACTAGTTTGTCATTAGTTAGGGAAATTTACTAACCGGAGTATCACCGCCTAGTGCCAGTCATTCCTCGAACGTGGGAAGGTGTGGGGCGTCTCCCGCAGCTGGTGGTGGGGGTCCAACTTGTGGTGGCTCCGTGCGGTTAGTCCAAGACGCCAAGATAGCCTGGATGTTAGTTAAACAAGTCCACTTAGAAACAAGTCGTGATCAACAAAGTCAGAAGGAATGAAAGTGCAAATTTGAGCTTGGTTTAAGAGGGCAAAACTAACCGCCATCGCTTGACGGCTGTAATCATCGTTTGCCTTCATTCGTTGCAAGTACTCCCTCACCTCAATATGCCTATGCTCGAGAAAGGCCTGATATGCCTACAAAATTGAGGTTGTTTCTAAGTGGGCAGTGATGAAAATAAACTAAGAAAGATAGAGACAAAGAAGATAAGGGGAAGTACTTACAGCACGTTGGCGGACTAAGGGAGGCTGCGAACGCCCCGTACTCTCTAACGGGCTCGGGTTGGTAGCTCGAAGCCGTGTGTACGAGATCGACGGAGTGATCAATCCATCGAAACACGGATACCGGCCATGGGACTTACCCTGGATGGCCACCACCGCCGTGTCGTTGATCTGAGACTGGGCGACCTCAGGAACGGGAACATCCGGATGCAACCGATAGTTACGAGTGTAAGACTCGGTGTTGCTCGGTGTTGCCGTAGTATCGCTCTCGCCCTCCTTGCGATCACTCCGCTCATGGGCCAGCTTCCACGACTCCATGTCCGAGGCGGCCTCGCAACTTGTCCTCCTGCAACGTCAAGCGAAGTTAGCCATACATAAGAACATGACGGTAAAGAAGAACCAAAATGCATCTTTCATATAGATATACCTTCATGGCCTTGAAGCCCTAGTGGTTCCTGTTTCCTTGGCCGTGTGTCCCGTCTTTTCCACGGTTAGCCCGGGCCTTGATGCTCTTGGCAACAAACTCTGGATCGTCACCGACCCACCTATCCACCAAACACGCCCATCCGTCATGCCTTCCATAACACCAACGAGGAACAACCTATGCAAATTTTGGAAGCATGACATGTGAGCACGAAACATATAGTTGACTCCTTGAAACAATGAAAAGTCAGTAATAGTTACCATCATGAACTGCTCCCTGCTCATGGTAATTTTGTCCTCTCGTGCTCGAGTTTTGGTCATCTTTTGTTGCAGGTAGATGTGGTAGTCTTGTGAGGCGGCAACCCAACGCACCTCGTCATCAAGAATCGACGAGCTTTCTTCTTTGCGAGGCGCAAGTAAGACCACGCCGGCTCTGGCCTTGTGCTCGTCAAGAACTCTATAGAGTTGCTGCAATCATGCATAAACCAGAAGCAAACAAGGCATGAGTTGAGTGATTCAATGATAAACTATGAACGAAACTAAAGACAAGTGATTCAAAATGGAACTTACCCAAAATTTGGTGATCACGGCCTTAGCGGCCGTCCCGTACTCCGCGTTGCAGCAAGCCTCGTAGTGGGCCCAGCTTGTGGCCAAAACACGCAGCTGTGGGTCCCTGTCTGGCCGCGGGCAGAATAGGCCAGGCCAAAACTACTTCAACAGGACAGTGAGAAGGCCATTCGGTTTACGGCCCTTTCCGTGAAGGATCCAGTTACTGCAAAAGAATCAAAAGGTTGCCATGTGCACAATAAAAAAATGTTGTCATGTGTTGAAAGTATGATTGAGATGCAATTACTCTGTCCCCGCAGGTTCAATGAGCCACTTGTGCAAATCATCCACCAACGGCTGCATAAACACACTCAAATTCGTCCCTGGATATTCAGGCCCCGGAATTATAAGCAACAGGAACATGGTCTTGCGTTGCATTATGGCGCCGGGAGGGAGATTGAGCGGAATAACAAATATGGGCCAGCAGCTATACGGATTAGACGACATACCATATGGATTGAACCCATCACCTGTTATAGCAATTCTGACATTCCCAGCCTCGGCTGCTTCCTCCGGGTACTTTATATCGAATAACTTCCATGCTTCACCTTCTGATGTATGTACAATTTTTTTTGGATTGTACCTTTTCCTTCCTTGTGCCACTTCATCATTTTGGCAGACTCCTCGGTGATGAAAAGGCGCTGCAGTCTTTATAAAATCAAGATACGAAGAACCTTCACAGGATTTTTAGCTGCCGCTTGACCATGCTTATCGACCACCTCAATATAACGAGAGGAACCGCACTTCCTCAGAGTTGTCATCCACATACTCATGCCTAAACAAAAGGCAATTCTTTGGACAAACATGTATTTTCTCATAGTCCATGGAGAGCGCCTTCATGATTTTCTTCGTACCATACATGGTTTCGGCAGTTCATGGCCCTCGGGCAGGCTGTTAGCCCATACTCCCGAAATGCTTGAAGCAACCTCGGCTACTGCCGTACTCAGCCTTCACTGCCATCGGTTGCGAGATGGCATCCAGCCTGAACAACTTGGCACCCTCATAGAGAGGTTTCTTTAGCGAGGCCAAGATTTCCGGGAAGGCCTTTGCGGTTTCCTCCGGCTCCTCCGGTTCATTCGCTGAATGTGGCGGAGGTGTCGGCTGTGCAGCAAAGACATCATCTAGCATGTCTCTAACCCCATCGTCCTCATAACCAGCGACGCGTTGTCGTATCACATCCTCTCTACCACGGTCCCGCTGGGCAAAGTTTATCGGCATATTAAAGTTGGGCATAAATCCATGCGTGCGAAGGTGCTTAGTCATCTCACTCTTATCTCTGCGGATCGTCTCTCACATCGCACACGGGCATTACGGCACCATCCTCATTGGACTACGGAATATCTCTTTCAAAAACACATCAGTTTTCTCGACCCACTCTGTTGTTACTTGATTCCGACGGAAAAACCCACTATACATCCGATTATCTGCCATCTACGCTTTATTGGAAGCCACACAACAAAATTAAGGATTCATTTTAATTACCAACATCAATATTTTATTTTTACAAGGTTGACGAGTAATCCACCTACATCTCTAATAGGTAAAGATGGGTCCTAATCCCACCGAGAATGTGTAGATTGAGTACGGTCCATGCTCTACCCATTCGAGACAAAATTTGGCAGCACCTCCCGCTTTCTCCAAATACGTCTCGGCAAAATGCCGAGAGAATGTGCATCCGGAGAACAATAGGGAGGCGCCGCCGAAATCCTGTCTCGAACGGGTAAACATGAACAACGTATCCAATCTACACATCCTCAAGCTGTCCGTCAAGCTGTTGGACAATCCGAAAGAGCTGCGGTGATAAATATGCAATTGAATGCATATTTATCGATGCAACCCTTCAGACGGGAGACCTAGGTTACGCGACTTGATGTGAAAATTCAATCTAGTGACATGGAAAAAAGTGGGCGAGGTCATGGAATTGTTGCTCACCCTCCGATGTAGTCGATCAAAGGAGAGGGCGATCTGGACCAACACCTCCAACGTCGACGATCACTCCACGAAGATGGAACACCACAAATCCTGTTAATTACACCGAGTGAAAAAAAATTAGGTCATCACATCACATTAAGCATTGATACTTTTAACTATGAAAGAAAATCATATTTTGTCAACTGTCAAATTTGGAAGCACTTATCATATCGCAATTTAGGTCATCACCTCACATTAAGCATTGACAAATCAATTTTTTTAGCAAGATCATCATGATGAAATAACCACTTATCGTATCCCAAATTTGAAGCACATCTCACATAGCTACTTAACAACATCACAAACTGAAAATAAAATCTTCGTTAACAATTTTATGAACTAAGTGACTCAAGTTGCTTTTTTAACTATGATAATCCATTTTGCCGAGATTCATCCATCTAGCAACCTAACCGTAGCAAAATAATTCCTTTTGCGGAGATTCCTCCATCCATCTAAGATACATACAACATTCATCCATTTAGCAACCTAAGAACATCCAACATCCATCCATGCATCCATTCATACATCCAACAATAGCTAAATAATGCAAAAAATGAAAAAAAAAGTGTTAGCTCACCGGGAAGAGGCGTCACGCTGGTGGAGTAGGAGGCAGGGGCGGCGGTGGAGGTGAGGGAGGCAGGCGGGCTGGGCCGGCCGGGATGGCCGGGACACAGCGAGGGCGAGCCTGGGGGGCCGGCCGGTCGGACCAGCTAGTAGGGGCGGCCAGGCTAGGGCATGGGCCAGCAGATGGCGTCCACGCACGGCGGCCGGGTCGAGGAGGAGGCGGGGCGGCTGGAGCGAGGGCGGCTGGAGCAAGAAGGGGCGGCGGGGACGAGAGGTGGGGTGGGATGGGGGCGGCGACCGGTGGGAAGCGGCAAGGGGAGAGGAGGTGGGGCGGGGGGGGGGGAGGGAGGCAAGGCGGGAGGTGTGGAAGGTGTGTGGCGCGAGCTGAGTGGGGGTCGATTGCTATCAGGCGTGAGTGGTGGAGGTGGACGTGCGGTGAGGATAGGGCAAGCTATGCCCGACGTGGCTAAGCCGTCGGCATATAGGTACCGATGCCACGTGGCACCTATGCCGACAGCTTAGCCGTAGGCATAGTTATATTTTTATTTTTTAATGCTTTTAATAGCTTATATTTTTCTTCTTTCTGTTTTTTATTTCATATAAATTTTTGATTGAAAAGTTTTGTTTACATATAAAATGAGGGACCGACGCGTCCGTTTCCCCCCTCCGGGTGCGGCGTGGGTGGCGCTTGCCGTCGTGAGGGGCCACACACCGGAGGCAGCGTGCGCCTCTTGGACATGCCACAACACCACCCCGCATGTATGAGGGCCCGGTGCGACGCTCGGTGGCATTGCTACCCCGGGGCCCCGTCCGCCCTAACCTGTAGCGTTTGACCACGGGATCTAGCCCTTTGACTTTGCAGACGGGCTTTGACGGTGGACCTCTCCACCCGGTTGTGTCGGGTCGGCCCGGAGGACACGGGAGCAACATCCGGGCCAAACCCACAGCTACATCCACTCCGTGTAGACCCGGCGCGTCCGTTTCCCCCTCCGGTGCGGCGGCGGCGCCGTCCGTCCGTGGGGGACACACACCGGAGGCAGCGTGCTGGGCGTTTGCAACCGCCTCAACACTTCCGGACTTGTGGGGGCCGCCTCGCAAGATTTGGCGGTATGCTACCCGGGGCGCCGCCGCCCGATCGTGAGCGTGCGAAGAGCAATCCGCGTAGAGGGAAGTGTTGAGATACTTCTCCATCACAAAAATTATGAAAAATTACCATCAGTCCTATAGCACATGTGCCCGTTGTGTAAAAACTCATGATTTTATCCGCTCCAAGTATTTAATAATATTCACGCTGCATCGTTACGCGAGCGTCTACTACCGTTTCATTGCCGTCCGTGAGGGCCACAACCGAGAGCGTGCGCCTCTTCGGACATGCCACAACACCACCCGCATGTATGAGGGCCGGTGCGGCGCTCGGTGGCATTGCTACCCCAGGGCCCCGTCCGCCCTAACCTGTAGCGTTTGACCACGGGATCTAGCCCTTTGACTTTGCAGACGGGCTTTGACGGTGGACCTCTCCACCGGTTGTGTCGGGTCGGCCCATAGGACACTTTGGAGCAACATCCGGGCCAGGCCACAGCTACATCCACTCCGTGTAGACCCGGCGCGTCCGTTTCCCCCCTCCGGTGCGGCGGCGGCGCCGTCCGTGAGGGGGCACACCGGAGGCAGCGTCTTTGGCGTTTGCAACCGCCTCAACACTTCCGGACTTGTGGGAGGCCGCCTCGCAAGATTTGGCGGTATGCTGGCCCCGGAGCCGCCGTACGGTCGTGAGCGTGCGAAGAGCAATCGCGTAGAGGGAAGTGTTGAGATACTTCTCCATCACAAAAATTATGAAAAATTACCATCAGTCCTATAGCACATGTGCCCCGTTGTGTAAAAACTCATGATTTTATCCGCTCCAAGTATTTAATAATATTCACGCTGCATCGTTACGCGAGCGTCTACTACCGTTTCATTGCCGTCCGTGAGGGCCACAACCCGGAGCAGCGTGCGCCTCTTCGGACATGCCACAACACCACCCGCATGTATGAGGCCCGATGCGGCGCTCGGTGGCATTGCTACCCCGGGGCCCCGTCCGCCCTAACCTGTAGCGTTTGACCACGGGATCTAGCCCTTTGACTTTGCAGACGGGCTTTGACGGTGGACCTCTCCACCGGTTGTGTCGGGTCGGCCCGAAGGACACCGGGGAGCAACATCCGGGCCAGGCCCAGCTACATCCACTCCGTGTAGACCCGCGCGTCCGTTTCCCCCTCCGGTGCGGCGGCGGCGCCGTCCGTGAGGGGGCACACCGGAGGCAGCGTCTTTGGCGTTTGCAACCGCCTCAACACTTCCGGACTTGTGAGAGGCCGCCTCGCAAGATTTTGCGGTATGCTACCCCGGAGCCGCGGCCACGATCGTGAAGCGTGCGAAGAGCAATCCGCGTAGAGGAAGTGTTGAGATACTTCTCCATCACAAAAATTATGAAAAATTACCATCAGTCCTATAGCACATGTGCCCGTTGTGTAAAAACTCATGATTTTATCCGCTCCAAGTATTTAATAATATTCACGCTGCATCGTTACGCGAGCGTCTACTACCGTTTCATTGCCGTCCGTGAGGGCCACAACCCGAGCAGCGTGCGCCTCTTCGGACATGCCACAACACCACCCGCATGTATGAGGGCCGATGCGGCGCTCGGTGGCATTGCTACCCCGGGGCCCCGTCCGCCCTAACCTGTAGCGTTTGACCACGGGATCTAGCCCTTTGACTTTGCAGACGGGCTTTGACGGTGGACCTCTCCACCGGTTGTGTCGGGTCGGCCCATAGGACACTTTGGAGCAACATCCGGGCCAGGCCCAGCTACATCCACTCCGTGTAGACCCGGCGTCCGTTTCCCCCCTCCGGTGCGGCGTGGCGCCGTCCGTGAGGGGGGCACACCGGAGGCAGCGTCTTTGGCGTTTGCAACCGCCTCAACACTTCCGGACTTGTGAGAGGCCGCCTCGCAAGATTTGGCGGTATGCTAGCCCCGGAGGCCGCGCCACGGATCGTGAAGCGTCGCGAAGAGCAATCAGCGTAGAGGAAGTGTTGAGATACTTCTCCATCACAAAAATTATGAAAAATTACCATCAGTCCTATAGCACATGTGCCCGTTGTGTAAAAACTCATGATTTTATCCGCTCCAAGTATTTAATAATATTCACGCTGCATCGTTACGCGAGCGTCTACTACCGTTTCATTGCCGTCCGTGAGGGCCACAACCGGAGCAGCGTGCGCCTCTTGGACATGCCACAACACCACCCGCATGTATGAGGGCCCGATGCGGCGCTCGGTGGCATTGCTACCCCAGGGCCCCGTCCGCCCTAACCTGTAGCGTTTGACCACGGGATCTAGCCCTTTGACTTTGCAGACGGGCTTTGACGGTGGACCTCTCCACCGGTTGTGTCGGGTCGGCCCGAAGGACACCGGGAGCAACATCCGGGCCAGGCCTGAGCTACATCCACTCCGTGTAGACCAACGTCCGTTTCCCCCTCCGGTGCGGCGGTGGCGCCGTCCGTGAGGGGCACACACCCGGAGGCAGCGTCTTTGGCGTTTACAACCGCCTCAACACTTCGGACTTGTGGGAGGCCGCCTCGCAAGATTTTGCGGTATGCTACCCCGGAGGCCGCGGCCACGGTCGTGAGCGTCGCGAAGAGCAATCGCGATACTTCTCCATCACAAAAATTATGAAAAATTACCATCGGTCCTATAGCACATGTGCCCGTTGTGTAAAAACTCATGATTTTATCCGCTCCAAGTATTTAATAATATTCACGCTGCATCGTTACGCGAGCGTCTACTACCGTTTCATTGCCGTCCGTGAGGGCCACAACCGGAGCAGCGTGCGCCTCTTCGGACATGCCACAACACCACCCGCATGTATGAGGGCCCGATGCGGCGCTCGGTGGCATTGCTACCCCAGGGCCCCGTCCGCCCTAACCTGTAGCGTTTGACCACGGGATCTAGCCCTTTGACTTTGCAGACGGGCTTTGACGGTGGACCTCTCCACCGGTTGTGTCGGGTCGGCCCGGAAGGACACGGGGAGCAACATCCGGGCCAGGCCCTGCTACATCCACTCCGTGTAGACCCGGCGCGTCCGTTTCCCCCCTCCGGTGCGGCGGCGGGCGCCGTCCGTGAGGGGGGCACACCGGAGGCAGCGTCTTTGGCGTTTGCAACCGCCTCAACACTTCCGGACTTGTGAGAGGCCGCCTCGCAAGATTTTGCGGTATGCTACCCCGGAGGCCGCCGCCACGGTCGTGAAGCGTGCGAAGAGCAATCAGCGTAGAGGAAGTGTTGAGATACTTCTCCATCACAAAAATTATGAAAAATTACCATCGGTCCTATAGCACATGTGCCCACGTTGTGTAAAAACTCATGATTTTATCCGCTCCAAGTATTTAATAATATTCACGCTGCATCGTTACGCGAGCGTCTACTACCGTTTCATTGCCGTCCGTGAGGGCCACAACCGGAGAGCAGCGTGCGCCTCTTCGGACATGCCACAACACCACCCGCATGTATGAGGGCCCGATGCGGCGCTCGGTGGCATTGCTACCCCGGGGCCCCGTCCGCCCTAACCTGTAGCGTTTGACCACGGGATCTAGCCCTTTGACTTTGCAGACGGGCTTTGACGGTGGACCTCTCCACCCGGTTGTGTCGGGTCGGCCCGAAGGACACGGGGAGCAACATCCGGGCCAGGCCACAGCTACATCCACTCCGTGTAGACCCGCGCGTCCGTTTCCCCCCTCCGGTGCGGCGGCGGCGCCGTCCGTGAGGGGGCACACCGGAGGCAGCGTCTTTGGCGTTTGCAACCGCCTCAACACTTCCGGACTTGTGAGAGGCCGCCTCGCAAGATTTGGCGGTATGCTACCCCGAGGCCGCCGGCCACGATCGTGAAGCGTGCGAAGAGCAATCGCGTAGAGGAAGTGTTGAGATACTTCTCCATCACAAAAATTATGAAAAATTACCATCAGTCCTATAGCACATGTGCCCACGTTGTGTAAAAACTCATGATTTTATCCGCTCCAAGTATTTAATAATATTCACGCTGCATCGTTACGCGAGCGTCTACTACCGTTTCATTGCCGTCCGTGAGGGCCACAACCCGAGCAGCGTGCGCCTCTTGGACATGCCACAACACCACCCGCATGTATGAGGGCCCGATGCGGCGCTCGGTGGCATTGCTACCCCAGGGCCCCGTCCGCCCTAACCTGTAGCGTTTGACCACGGGATCTAGCCCTTTGACTTTGCAGACGGGCTTTGACGGTGGACCTCTCCACCCGGTTGTGTCGGGTCGGCCCGAAGGACACGGGGAGCAACATCGGCCCATAGGCTACATCCACTCCGTGTGCGTCCGTTTCCCCAACGGTCGGCGGCGCCGTCCGTGAGGGGGCACACCGGAGGCAGCGTCTTTGGCGTTTGCAACCGCCTCAACACTTCCGGACAGGCCGCCTCGCAAGATTTTGGCGGTATGCTACGATCGTGACGAAGAGCAATCGCGTAGAGAAGTGTTGAGATACTTCTCCATCACAAAAATTATGAAAAATTACCATCGGTCCTATAGCACATGTGCCCCGTTGTGTAAAAACTCATGATTTTATCCGCTCCAAGTATTTAATAATATTCACGCTGCATCGTTACGCGAGCGTCTACTACCGTTTCATTGCCGTCCGTGAGGGCCACAACGGAGGCAGCGTGCGCCTCTTGGACATGCCACAACACCACCCGCATGTATGAGGGCCCGATGCGGCGCTCGGTGGCATTGCTACCCCAGGGCCCCGTCCGCCCTAACCTGTAGCGTTTGACCACGGGATCTAGCCCTTTGACTTTGCAGACGGGCTTTGACGGTGGACCTCTCCACCGGTTGTGTCGGGTCGGCCCGGAAGGACACGGGAGCAACATCCGGGCCAGGCCCACAGCTACATCCACTCCGTGTAGACCCGGCGCGTCCGTTTCCCCCCTCCGGTGCGGCGGCGGCGCCGTCCGTGAGGGGGCACACCGGAGGCAGCGTCTTTGGCGTTTGCAACCGCCTCAACACTTCCGGACTTGTGGGAGGCCGCCTCGCAAGATTTGGCGGTATGCTACCCGGGGCCGCGGCCCGGTCGTGAAGCGTGCGAAGAGCAATCGCGTAGAGGAAGTGTTGAGATACTTCTCCATCACAAAAATTATGAAAAATTACCATCGGTCCTATAGCACATGTGCCCCGTTGTGTAAAAACTCATGATTTTATCCGCTCCAAGTATTTAATAATATTCACGCTGCATCGTTACGCGAGCGTCTACTACCGTTTCATTGCCGTCCGTGAGGGCCACAACCGAGGAGCGTGCGCCTCTTTGGACATGCCACAACACCACCCGCATGTATGAGGGCCCGATGCGGCGCTCGGTGGCATTGCTACCCCGGGGCCCCGTCCGCCCTAACCTGTAGCGTTTGACCACGGGATCTAGCCCTTTGACTTTGCAGACGGGCTTTGACGGTGGACCTCTCCACCGGTTGTGTCGGGTCGGCCCGAGGGACACTTTGGAGCAACATCCGGGCCAGGCCCCAGCTACATCCACTCCGTGTAGACCCGGCGCGTCCGTTTCCCCCCTCCGGTGCGGCGGCGGCGCCGTCCGTGAGGGGGCACACCGGAGGCAGCGTCTTTGGCGTTTGCAACCGCCTCAACACTTCCGGACTTGTGGGAGGCCGCCTCGCAAGATTTGGCGGTATGCTACCCCGGAGCCGCGGCCACGATCGTGAAGCGTGCGAAGAGCAATCGCGTAGAGGAAGTGTTGAGATACTTCTCCATCACAAAAATTATGAAAAATTACCATCGGTCCTATAGCACATGTGCCCCGTTGTGTAAAAACTCATGATTTTATCCGCTCCAAGTATTTAATAATATTCACGCTGCATCGTTACGCGAGCGTCTACTACCGTTTCATTGCCGTCCGTGAGGGCCACAACCGAGGCAGCGTGCGCCTCTTCGGACATGCCACAACACCACCCGCATGTATGAGGGCCCGATGCGGCGCTCGGTGGCATTGCTACCCCGGGGCCCCGTCCGCCCTAACCTGTAGCGTTTGACCACGGGATCTAGCCCTTTGACTTTGCAGACGGGCTTTGACGGTGGACCTCTCCACCGGTTGTGTCGGGTCGGCCCGAAGGACACGGGGAGCAACATCCGGGCCAGGCCCACAGCTACATCCACTCCGTGTAGACCCGCGCGTCCGTTTCCCCCCTCCGGGTGCGGCGGCGGCGCCGTCCGTGAGGGCACACCGGAGGCAGCGTCTTTGGCGTTTGCAACCGCCTCAACACTTCCGGACTTGTGGGAGGCCGCCTCGCAAGATTTTGGCGGTATGCTACCCCGGGCCGCGGCCACGGTCGTGAAGCGTGCGAAGAGCAATCGCGTAGGGGAAGTGTTGAATACTTCTCCATCACAAAAATTATGAAAAATTACCATCGGTCCTATAGCACATGTGCCACGTTGTGTAAAAACTCATGATTTTATCCGCTCCAAGTATTTAATAATATTCGCGCTGCATCGTTACGCGAGCGTCTACTACCGTTTCATTGCCGTCCGTGAGGGCCACAACCGGAGCGTGCGCCTCTTGGACATGCCACAACACCACCCGCATGTATGAGGCCCGATGCGGCGCTCGGTGGCATTGCTACCCCGGGGCCCCGTCCGCCCTAACCTGTAGCGTTTGACCACGGGATCTAGCCCTTTGACTTTGCAGACGGGCTTTGACGGTGGACCTCTCCACCGGTTGTGTCGGGTCGGCCCGGAAGGACACGGGGAGCAACATCCGGGCCAGGCCACAGCTACATCCACTCCGTGTAGACCCGGCGCGTCCGTTTCCCCCCTCCGGTGCGGCGGCGGCGCCGTCCGTGAGGGGGGACACACCGGAGGCAGCGTCTTTGGCGTTTGCAACCGCCTCAACACTTCCGGACTTGTGAGAGGCCGCCTCGCAAGATTTGGCGGTATGCTACCCCGAGGCCGCGGCCACGATCGTGAGCGTGCGAAGAGCAATCGCGTAGAGGAAGTGTTGAGATACTTCTCCATCACAAAAATTATGAAAAATTACCATCAGTCCTATAGCACATGTGCCCCGTTGTGTAAAAACTCATGATTTTATCCGCTCCAAGTATTTAATAATATTCACGCTGCATCGTTACGCGAGCGTCTACTACCGTTTCATTGCCGTCCGTGAGGGCCACAACCGGAGGCGCGTGCGCCTCTTCGGACATGCCACAACACCACCCGCATGTATGAGGGCCCGATGCGGCGCTCGGTGGCATTGCTACCCCGGGGCCCCGTCCGCCCTAACCTGTAGCGTTTGACCACGGGATCTAGCCCTTTGACTTTGCAGACGGGCTTTGACGGTGGACCTCTCCACCGGTTGTGTCGGGTCGGCCCGAAGGAACACTTTGGAGCAACATCCGGGCCAGGCCACAGCTACATCCACTCCGTGTAGACCCGGCGCGTCCGTTTCCCCCCTCCGGTGCGGCGGCGGCGCCGTCCGTGAGGGGGCACACCGGAGGCAGCGTCTTTGGCGTTTGCAACCGCCTCAACACTTCCGGACTTGTGGAGGCCGCCTCGCAAGATTTGGCGGTATGCTGGCCGGAGGCCGCCGCCCGCGATCGTGAAGCGTCGAAGAGCAATCAGCGTAGAGGAAGTGTTGAGATACTTCTCCATCACAAAAATTATGAAAAATTACCATCGGTCCTATAGCACATGTGCCCCGTTGTGTAAAAACTCATGATTTTATCCGCTCCAAGTATTTAATAATATTCACGCTGCATCGTTACGCGAGCGTCTACTACCGTTTCATTGCCGTCCGTGAGGGCCACAACCCGAGCAGCGTGCGCCTCTTGGACATGCCACAACACCACCCGCATGTATGAGGGCCCGATGCGGCGCTCGGTGGCATTGCTACCCCGGGGCCCCGTCCGCCCTAACCCTGTAGCGTTTGACCACGGGATCTAGCCCTTTGACTTTGCAGACGGGCTTTGACGGTGGACCTCTCCACCCGGTTGTGTTCGGGTCGGCCCATAGGAACACTTTGGAGCAACATCCGGGCCAGGCCACAGCTACATCCACTCCGTGTAGACCCGGCGTCCGTTTCCCCCTCCGGGTGCGGCGGCGGCGCCGTCCGTGAGGGGCACACCGGAGGCAGCGTCTTTGGCGTTTGCAACCGCGGACTTGTGGGAGGCCGCCTCGCCAAGATTTTGCGGTATGCTACCCCGGGAGGGGGGCCATCGTGAAGCACCGTAGAGGACGATACTTCTCCATCACAAAAATTATGAAAAATTACCATCGTCCTCTTGCCCGTTGGACATGCCACAACACCAGCGTCTACTACCGTTTCATTGCCGTCCGTATACCGGAGTGCGCCTCTTCGGACATGCCACAACACCGCCCGCATGTATGAGGGCCGATGCGGCGCTCGTGGCATTGCTACCCCAGGGCCCCGTCCGCCTAACCTGTAGCGTTTGACCACGGGATCTAGCCCTTTGACTTTGCAGACGGGCTTTGACGGTGGACCTCTCCACCCGGTTGTGTCGGGTCGGCCCGAGGGACACGGGGAGCAACATCCGGGCCAGGCCCACAGCTACATCCACTCCGTGTAGACCCGGCGCGTCGTTTCCCCCTCCGGTGCGGCGGCGGCGCCGTCCGTGAGGGGGCACACCGGAGGCAGCGTCTTTGGCGTTTGCAACCGCCTCAACACTTCCGGACTTGTGGGAGGCCGCCTCGCAAGATTTGGCGGTATGCTGGCCCCGGAGCCGCGGCCACGGTCGTGAAGCGTCGCGAAGAGCAATCGCGTAGAGGAAGTGTTGAGATACTTCTCCATCACAAAAATTATGAAAAATTACCATCGGTCCTATAGCACATGTGCCCCGTTGTGTAAAAACTCATGATTTTATCCGCTCCAAGTATTTAATAATATTCACGCTGCATCGTTACGCGAGCGTCTACTACCGTTTCATTGCCGTCCGTGAGGGCCACAACCGGAGCGCGTGCGCCTCTTCGGACATGCCACAACACCACCCGCATGTATGAGGCCCGATGCGGCGCTCGGTGGCATTGCTACCCCGGGCCCCGTCCGCCCTAACCTGTAGCGTTTGACCACGGGATCTAGCCCTTTGACTTTGCAGACGGGCTTTGACGGTGGACCTCTCCACCGGTTGTGTCGGGTCGGCCCGAGGGACACTTTGGAGCAACATCCGGGCCAGGCCACAGCTACATCCACTCCGTGTAGACCCGGCGCGTCCGTTTCCCCCCTCCGGTGCGGCGGCGGCGCCGTCCGTCCGTGGGGCACACCGGAGGCAGCGTCTTTGGCGTTTGCAACCGCCTCAACACTTCCGGACTTGTGGGAGGCCGCCTCGCAAGATTTTGGCGGTATGCTGGCCCCGGGCCGCGGCCACGATCGTGAAGCGTCGCGAAGAGCAATCGCGTAGAGGAAGTGTTGAGATACTTCTCCATCACAAAAATTATGAAAAATTACCATCGGTCCTATAGCACATGTGCCCACGTTGTGTAAAAACTCATGATTTTATCCGCTCCAAGTATTTAATAATATTCACGCTGCATCGTTACGCGAGCGTCTACTACCGTTTCATTGCCGTCCGTGAGGGCCACAACCGGAGAGCGTGCGCCTCTTGGACATGCCACAACACCACCCGCATGTATGAGGCCCGATGCGGCGCTCGGTGGCATTGCTACCCCGGGGCCCCGTCCGCCCTAACCTGTAGCGTTTGACCACGGGATCTAGCCCTTTGACTTTGCAGACGGGCTTTGACGGTGGACCTCTCCAGCGTTTGACCACGGGATCTAGCCCTTTGACTTTGCAGACGGGCTTTGACGGTGGACCTCTCCACCGGTTGTGTCGGGTCGGCCCGGAAGGACACGGGGAGCAACATCCGGGCCAGGGCCACAGCTACATCCACTCCGTGTAGACCCCGCGCGTCCGTTTCCCCCCTCCGGTGCGGCGGTGGCGCCGTCCGTGGGGGGGCACACCGGAGGCAGCGTCTTTGGCGTTTGCAACCGCCTCAACACTTCCGGACTTGTGGGAGGCCGCCTCGCAAGATTTGGCGGTATGCTACCCCGGAGGCCGCGGCCACGATCGTGAGCGTGCGAAGAGCAATCGCGTAGAGGAAGTGTTGAGATACTTCTCCATCACAAAAATTATGAAAAATTACCATCGGTCCTATAGCACATGTGCCCCGTTGTGTAAAAACTCATGATTTTATCCGCTCCAAGTATTTAATAATATTCACGCTGCATCGTTACGCGAGCGTCTACTACCGTTTCATTGCCGTCCGTGAGGGCCACAACCGGAGCAGCGTGCGCCTCTTCGGACATGCCACAACACCACCCGCATGTATGAGGGCCCGATGCGGCGCTCGGTGGCATTGCTACCCCCGGGCCCCGTCGCCCTAACCTGTAGCGTTTGACCACGGGATCTAGCCCTTTGACTTTGCAGACGGGCTTTGACGGTGGACCTCTCCACCGGTTGTGTCGGGTCGGCCCGGAGGAACACGGGAGCAACATCCGGGCCAGGCCCAGCTACATCCACTCCGTGTAGACCCGCGCGTCCGTTTCCCCCCTCCGGGCGGCGGCGGCGCGCGCCGTCCGTGGGGGCACACCGGAGGCAGCGTCTTTGGCGTTTGCAACCGCCTCAACACTTCCGGACTTGTGGGAGGCCGCCTCGCAAGATTTTGGCGGTATGCTACCCCGGAGCCGCGGCCACGATCGTGAGCGTCGCGAAGAGCAATCGCGTAGGGGAAGTGTTGAGATACTTCTCCATCACAAAAATTATGAAAAATTACCATCGGTCCTATAGCACATGTGCCCCGTTGTGTAAAAACTCATGATTTTATCCGCTCCAAGTATTTAATAATATTCACGCTGCATCGTTACGCGAGCGTCTACTACCGTTTCATTGCCGTCCGTGAGGGCCACAACCGGAGCAGCGTGCGCCTCTTGGACATGCCACAACACCACCCGCATGTATGAGGGCCGATGCGGCGCTCGGTGGCATTGCTACCCCGGGCCCCGTCCGCCCTAACCTGTAGCGTTTGACCACGGGATCTAGCCCTTTGACTTTGCAGACGGGCTTTGACGGTGGACCTCTCCACCCGGTTGTGTTAGGTCGGCCCATAGGAACACTTTGGAGCAACATCCGGGCGGGCCACAGCTAACACTACCGTTTCCCGCGTGTATGAGCGGGCCTCTTGGACATGCCACGACACCACCCGCTATGAGGGCCCGCGGCGCTCGGTGGCATTGCTACCCCCGGGGCCCCGTCCGCCCTAACCTGTAGCGTTTGACCACGGGATCTAGCCCTTTGACTTTGCACGGACGGGCTTTGACGGTGGACCTCTCCACCGGTTGTGTCGGGTCGGCCCGAAGGACACGGGGAGCAACATCCGGGCCAGGCCCACAGCTACATCCACTCCGTGTAGACCCGCGCGTCCGTTTCCCCCCTCCGGGTGCGGCGGCGCCGTCCGTGTGGGGGGCACACCGGAGGCAGCGTCTTTGGCGTTTGCAACCGCCTCAACACTTCCGGACTTGTGGGAGGCCGCCTCGCAAGATTTGGCGGTATGCTACCCGGAGGCCGCGGCCACGATCGTGAAGCGTGCGAAGAGCAATCGCGTAGAGGAAGTGTTGAGATACTTCTCCATCACAAAAATTATGAAAAATTACCATCAGTCCTATAGCACATGTGCCCCGTTGTGTAAAAACTCATGATTTTATCCGCTCCAAGTATTTAATAATATTCACGCTGCATCGTTACGCGAGCGTCTACTACCGTTTCATTGCCGTCCGTGAGGGCCACAACCGAGGCAGCGTGCGCCTCTTCGGACATGCCACAACACCACCCGCATGTATGAGGGCCCGATGCGGCGCTCGGTGGCATTGCTACCCCAGGGCCCCGTCCGCCCTAACCTGTAGCGTTTGACCACGGGATCTAGCCCTTTGACTTTGCAGACGGGCTTTGACGGTGGACCTCTCCACCGGTTGTGTCGGGTCGGCCCATAGGAACACTTTGGAGCAACATCCGGGCCAGGCCACAGCTACATCCACTCCGTGTAGACCCGCGCGTCCGTTTCCCCCCTCCGGTGCGGCGGCGGCGCCGTCCGTGGGGGCACACCGGAGGCAGCGTCTTTGGCGTTTGCAACCGCCTCAACACTTCCGGACTTGTGGGAGGCCGCCTCGCAAGATTTGGCGGTATGCTACCCCGGGCCGCGGCCACGGTCGTGAGCGTCGCGAAGAGCAATCGCGTAGAGGAAGTGTTGAGATACTTCTCCATCACAAAAATTATGAAAAATTACCATCGGTCCTATAGCACATGTGCCCGTTGTGTAAAAACTCATGATTTTATCCGCTCCAAGTATTTAATAATATTCACGCTGCATCGTTACGCGAGCGTCTACTACCGTTTCATTGCCGTCCGTGAGGGCCACAACCGAGCAGCGTGCGCCTCTTCGGACATGCCACAACACCACCCGCATGTATGAGGGCCCGATGCGGCGCTCGGTGGCATTGCTACCCCAGGGCCCCGTCCGCCCTAACCTGTAGCGTTTGACCACGGGATCTAGCCCTTTGACTTTGCAGACGGGCTTTGACGGTGGACCTCTCCACCGGTTGTGTTAGGTCGGCCCATAAGGACACTTGGAGCAACATCCGGGCAGGCCCACAGCTACATCCACTCCGTGTAGACCCGAGCGTCCGTTTCCCCCTCCGGGTGCGGCGGCGGCCGTCCGTGAGGGGCACACCGGAGCAGCGTCTTTGGCGTTGCAACCGCCTCAACACTTCCGGACTTGTGGGAGGCCGCCTCGCAAGATTTTGCGGTATGACGTCGTGCAATCGCGTAGAGGAAGTGTTGAATACTTCTCCTCAAAAATTATGAAAAATTACCATCAGTCCTATAGCACATGCCACGTTGTGTAAAAACCATCCGCTCCAAGTATTTAATAATATTCACGCTGCATCGTTACGCGAGCGTCTACTACCGTTTCATTGCCGTCCGTGATGCCACAACTCGCGTGCGCCTCTTGGACATGCCACAACACCACCCGCATGTATGAGGGCCGATGCGGCGCTCGGTGGCATTGCTACCCCGGGGCCCGTCCGCCTAACCTGTAGCGTTTGACCACGGGATCTAGCCCTTTGACTTTGCAGACGGGCTTTGACGGTGGACCTCTCCACCGGTTGTGTCGGGTCGGCCCCGGAGGACACGGGGAGCAACATCCGGGCCAGGCCCACAGCTACATCCACTCCGTGTAGACCCGGCGCGTCCGTTTCCCCCCTCCGGTGCGGCGGCGGCGCCGTCCGTGAGGGGCACACCGGAGGCAGCGTCTTTGGCGTTTGCAACCGCCTCAACACTTCCGGACTTGTGAGAGGCCGCCTCGCAAGATTTGGCGGTATGCTACCCCGGGGCCGCGGCCACGGTCGTGAGCGTCGCGAAGAGCAATCGCGTAGGGAAGTGTTGAGATACTTCTCCATCACAAAAATTATGAAAAATTACCATCGGTCCTATAGCACATGTGCCCCCGTTGTGTAAAAACTCATGATTTTATCCGCTCCAAGTATTTAATAATATTCACGCTGCATCGTTACGCGAGCGTCTACTACCGTTTCATTGCCGTCCGTGAGGGCCACAACCGGAGCAGCGTGCGCCTCTTCGGACATGCCACAACACCACCCGCATGTATGAGGGCCCGATGCGGCGCTCGGTGGCATTGCTACCCCAGGGCCCCGTCCGCCCTAACCTGTAGCGTTTGACCACGGGATCTAGCCCTTTGACTTTGCAGACGGGCTTTGACGGTGGACCTCTCCACCGGTTGTGTCGGGTCGGCCCGGAAGGACACGGGAGCAACATCCGGGCCAGGCCCACAGCTACATCCACTCCGTGTAGACCCGGCGCGTCCGTTTCCCCCCTCCGGTGCGGCGGCGGCGCCGTCCGTGAGGGCACACCGGAGGCAGCGTCTGGGCGTTTGCAACCGCCTCAACACTTCCGGACTTGTGGGAGGCCGCCTCGCAAGATTTGGCGGTATGCTACCCGGAGGCCGCCGCCACGATCGTGAAGCGTCGAAGAGCAATCGCGTAGAGGAAGTGTTGAGATACTTCTCCATCACAAAAATTATGAAAAATTACCATCGGTCCTATAGCACATGTGCCCGTTGTGTAAAAACTCATGATTTTATCCGCTCCAAGTATTTAATAATATTCACGCTGCATCGTTACGCGAGCGTCTACTACCGTTTCATTGCCGTCCGTGAGGGCCACAACCGAGGCAGCGTGCGCCTCTTCGGACATGCCACAACACCACCCGCATGTATGAGGGCCCGATGCGGCGCTCGGTGGCATTGCTACCCCGGGGCCCCGTCCGCCCTAACCTGTAGCGTTTGACCACGGGATCTAGCCCTTTGACTTTGCAGACGGGCTTTGACGGTGGACCTCTCCACCCGGTTGTGTTCGGGTCGGCCCATAGGAACACTTTGGAGCAACATCCGGGCCAGGCCCACAGCTACATCCACTCCGTGTAGACCCGGCGCGTCCGTTTCCCCCTCCGGTGCGGTGGCGGCGCCGTCCGTGAGGGGGCACACCGGAGGCAGCGTCTTTGGCGTTTGCAACCGCCTCAACACTTCCGGACTTGTGGGAGGCCGCCTCGCAAGATTTTGGCGGTATGCTACCCCGGAGCCGCGGCCACGATCGTGAAGCGTGCGAAGAGCAATCAGCGTAGAGGAAGTGTTGAGATACTTCTCCATCACAAAAATTATGAAAAATTACCATCAGTCCTATAGCACATGTGCCCGTTGTGTAAAAACTCATGATTTTATCCGCTCCAAGTATTTAATAATATTCACGCTGCATCGTTACGCGAGCGTCTACTACCGTTTCATTGCCGTCCGTGAGGGCCACAACCGGAGCAGCGTGCGCCTCTTACATGCCACAACACCACCCGCATGTATGTGAGGGCCCGATGCGATGCTCGGTGGCATTGCTACCCCGGGGCCCGTCCGCCCTAACCTGTAGCGTTTGACCACGGGATCTAGCCCTTTGACTTTGCAGACGGGCTTTGACGGTGGACCTCTCCACCGGTTGTGTCGGGTCGGCCCGGAAGGACACGGGGAGCAACATCCGGGCCAGGCCACAGCTACATCCACTCCGTGTAGACCCGGCGTCCGTTTCCCCCCTCCGGTGCGGCGGCGGCGCCGTCCGTGAGGGGGCACACCGGAGGCAGCGTCTTTGGCGTTTGCAACCGCCTCAACACTTCCGGACTTGTGGAGGCCGCCTCGCAAGATTTGGCGGTATGCTGGCCCGGAGCCGCGCGGCCACGGTCGTGAAGCGTCGAAGAGCAATCGCGTAGAGGAAGTGTTGAGATACTTCTCCATCACAAAAATTATGAAAAATTACCATCAGTCCTATAGCACATGTGCCCGTTGTGTAAAAACTCATGATTTTATCGCTCCAAGTATTTAATAATATTCCGCTGCATCGTTACGCGAGCGTCTACTACCGTTTCATTGCCGTCCGTGAGGGCCACAACCGAGCGCGTGCGCCTCTTCGGACATGCCACAACACCACCCGCATGTATGAGGGCCCGATGCGGCGCTCGGTGGCATTGCTACCCCGGGGCCCCGTCCGCCCTAACCTGTAGCGTTTGACCACGGGATCTAGCCCTTTGACTTTGCAGACGGGCTTTGACGGTGGACCTCTCCACCGGTTGTGTCGGGTCGGCCCATAGGACACGGGGAGCAACATCCGGGCCAGGCCACAGCTACATCCACTCCGTGTAGACCCGCGCGTCCGTTCCCCCCTCCGGTGCGGCGGCGCGGCGCCGTCCGTGAGGGGGCACACCGGAGGCAGCGTCTTTGGCGTTTGCAACCGCCTCAACACTTCCGGACTTGTGAGAGGCCGCCTCGCAAGATTTGGCGGTATGCTACCCCGGAGGCCGCGGCCCACGATCGTGAAGCGTGCGAAGAGCAATCGCGTAGGGGAAGTGTTGAGATACTTCTCCATCACAAAAATTATGAAAAATTACCATCAGTCCTATAGCACATGTGCCCCGTTGTGTAAAAACTCATGATTTTATCCGCTCCAAGTATTTAATAATATTCACGCTGCATCGTTACGCGAGCGTCTACTACCGTTTCATTGCCGTCCGTGAGGGCCACAACCGAGCAGCGTGCGCCTCTTCGGACATGCCACAACACCACCCGCATGTATGAGGGCCCGATGCGGCGCTCGGTGGCATTGCTACCCCAGGGCCCCGTCCGCCCTAACCTGTAGCGTTTGACCACGGGATCTAGCCCTTTGACTTTGCAGACGGGCTTTGACGGTGGACCTCTCCACCCGGTTGTGTCGGGTCGGCCCATAGGAACACTTTGGAGCAACATCCGGGGGACCTCTCCACCCGGTTGTGTCGGGTCGGCCCGGAGGACACGGGAGCAACATCCGGGCCAGGCCCCAGCTACATCCACTCCGTGTAGACCCGCGCGTCCGTTTCCCCCCTCCGGTGCGGCGGCGGCGCCGTCCGTGTGGGGCACACCGGAGGCAGCGTCTTTGGCGTTTGCAACCGCCTCAACACTTCCGGACTTGTGAGGCCGCCTCGCAAGATTTGGCGGTATGCTACCCCGGAGGCCGCGGCCACGATCGTGAAGCGTGCGAAGAGCAATCGCGTAGAGGAAGTGTTGAGATACTTCTCCATCACAAAAATTATGAAAAATTACCATCGGTCCTATAGCACATGTGCCCCGTTGTGTAAAAACTCATGATTTTATCCGCTCCAAGTATTTAATAATATTCACGCTGCATCGTTACGCGAGCGTCTACTACCGTTTCATTGCCGTCCGTGAGGGCCACAACCCGAGCAGCGTGCGCCTCTTCGGACATGCCACAACACCACCCGCATGTATGAGGGCCCGATGCGGCGCTCGGTGGCATTGCTACCCCGGGGCCCCGTCCGCCCTAACCTGTAGCGTTTGACCACGGGATCTAGCCCTTTGACTTTGCAGACGGGCTTTGACGGTGGACCTCTCCACCGGTTGTGTTAGGTCGGCCCATAGGACACGGGGAGCAACATCCGGGCCAGGCCACAGCTACATCCACTCCGTGTAGACCCGGCGCGTCCGTTTCCCCCCTCCGGGTGCGCGGCGGCGCCGTCCGGGGGGCACACCGGAGGCAGCGTCTTTGGCGTTTGCAACCGCCTCAACACTTCCGGACTTGTGAGAGGCCGCCTCGCAAGATTTGGCGGTATGCTACCCCGGAGCCGCGGCCACGATCGTGAGCGTCGCGAAGAGCAATCGCGTAGGGGAAGTGTTGAGATACTTCTCCATCACAAAAATTATGAAAAATTACCATCGGTCCTATAGCACATGTGCCCGTTGTGTAAAAACTCATGATTTTATCCGCTCCAAGTATTTAATAATATTCACGCTGCATCGTTACGCGAGCGTCTACTACCGTTTCATTGCCGTCCGTGAGGGCCACAACCGGAGAGCGTGCGCCTCTTCGGACATGCCACAACACCACCCGCATGTATGAGGGCCCGATGCGGCGCTCGGTGGCATTGCTACCCCCAGGGCCCCGTCCGCCCTAACCTGTAGCGTTTGACCACGGGATCTAGCCCTTTGACTTTGCAGACGGGCTTTGACGGTGGACCTCTCCACCGGTTGTGTCGGGTCGGCCCATAGGAGGACACGGGGAGCAACATCCGGGCCAGGCCACAGCTACATCCACTCCGTGTAGACCCGGCGCGTCCGTTTCCCCCCTCCGGTGCGGCGGCGGCGCCGTCCGTGTGGGGGGGCACACCGGAGGCAGCGTCTTTGGCGTTTGCAACCGCCTCAACACTTCCGGACTTGTGGGAGGCCGCCTCGCAAGATTTTGGCGGTATGCTACCCCGGAGGCCGCCGCCACGATCGTGAAGCGTGCGAAGAGCAATCGCGTAGGGGAAGTGTTGAGATACTTCTCCATCACAAAAATTATGAAAAATTACCATCAGTCCTATAGCACATGTGCCCGTTGTGTAAAAACTCATGATTTTATCCGCTCCAAGTATTTAATAATATTCACGCTGCATCGTTACGCGAGCGTCTACTACCGTTTCATTGCCGTCCGTGAGGGCCACAACCGAGCAGCGTGCGCCTCTTCGGACATGCCACAACACCACCCGCATGTATGAGGGCCCGATGCGGCGCTCGGTGGCATTGCTACCCCGGGCCCCGTCCGCCCTAACCTGTAGCGTTTGACCACGGGATCTAGCCCTTTGACTTTGCAGACGGGCTTTGACGGTGGACCTCTCCACCGGTTGTGTCGGGTCGGCCCGAAGGACACGGGGAGCAACATCCGGGCCAGGCCACAGCTACATCCACTCCGTGTAGACCCGCGCGTCCGTTTCCCCCCTCCGGTGCGGCGGCGGCGCCGTCCGTGAGGGCACACCGGAGGCAGCGTCTTTGGCGTTTGCAACCGCCTCAACACTTCCGGACTTGTGGGAGGCCGCCTCGCAAGATTTTGGCGGTATGCTACCCCGGGCCGCCGGCCCGATCGTGAAGCGTCGCGAAGAGCAATCGCGTAGGGAAGTGTTGAGATACTTCTCCATCACAAAAATTATGAAAAATTACCATCGGTCCTATAGCACATGTGCCCGTTGTGTAAAAACTCATGATTTTATCCGCTCCAAGTATTTAATAATATTCACGCTGCATCGTTACGCGAGCGTCTACTACCGTTTCATTGCCGTCCGTGAGGGCCACAACCGGAGCAGCGTGCGCCTCTTCGGACATGCCACAACACCACCCGCATGTATGAGGGCCCGATGCGGCGCTCGGTGGCATTGCTACCCCGGGCCCCGTCCGCCCTAACCTGTAGCGTTTGACCACGGGATCTAGCCCTTTGACTTTGCAGACGGGCTTTGACGGTGGACCTCTCCACCGGTTGTGTCGGGTCGGCCCGGAAGGACACGGGGAGCAACATCCGGGCCAGGCCACAGCTACATCCACTCCGTGTAGACCCGGCGCGTCCGTTTCCCCCCTCCGGTGCGGCGGCGGCGCCGTCCGTGGGGGCACACCGGAGGCAGCGTCTTTGGCGTTTGCAACCGCCTCAACACTTCCGGACTTGTGGGAGGCCGCCTCGCAAGATTTGGCGGTATGCTACCCCGGGGCCGCGGCCCGATCGTGAAGCGTCGCGAAGAGCAATCGCGTAGAGGAAGTGTTGAGATACTTCTCCATCACAAAAATTATGAAAAATTACCATCGGTCCTATAGCACATGTGCCCCGTTGTGTAAAAACTCATGATTTTATCCGCTCCAAGTATTTAATAATATTCACGCTGCATCGTTACGCGAGCGTCTACTACCGTTTCATTGCCGTCCGTGAGGGCCACAACCGAGAGCAGCGTGCGCCTCTTCGGACATGCCACAACACCACCCGCATGTATGAGGGCCCGATGCGGCGCTCGGTGGCATTGCTACCCCGGGGCCCCGTCCGCCCTAACCTGTAGCGTTTGACCACGGGATCTAGCCCTTTGACTTTGCAGACGGGCTTTGACGGTGGACCTCTCCACCGGTTGTGTCGGGTCGGCCCGAGAGGACACTTTGGAGCAACATCCGGGCCAGGCCCAGCTACATCCACTCCGTGTAGACCCGGCGCGTCCGTTTCCCCCCTCCGGTGCGGCGGCGGCGCCGTCCGTGAGGGGGCACACCGGAGGCAGCGTCTTTGGGCGTTTGCAACCGCCTCAACACTTCCGGACTTGTGGGAGGCCGCCTCGCAAGATTTTGGCGGTATGCTGGCCCCGGAGGCCGCGGCCACGATCGTGAGCGTGCGAAGAGCAATCCGCGTAGGGAAGTGTTGAGATACTTCTCCATCACAAAAATTATGAAAAATTACCATCAGTCCTATAGCACATGTGCCCGTTGTGTAAAAACTCATGATTTTATCCGCTCCAAGTATTTAATAATATTCACGCTGCATCGTTACGCGAGCGTCTACTACCGTTTCATTGCCGTCCGTGAGGGCCACAACCCGAGCGCGTGCGCCTCTTGGACATGCCACAACACCACCCGCATGTATGAGGGCCCGATGCGGCGCTCGGTGGCATTGCTACCCCGGGGCCCCGTCCGCCCTAACCTGTAGCGTTTGACCACGGGATCTAGCCCTTTGACTTTGCAGACGGGCTTTGACGGTGGACCTCTCCACCGGTTGTGTCGGGTCGGCCCGGAGGGACACGGGGAGCAACATCCGGGCCAGGCCACAGCTACATCCACTCCGTGTAGACCCGCGCGTCCGTTTCCCCCCTCCGGTGCGGCGGCGGCGCCGTCCGTGAGGGGGCACGCCCGGAGGCAGCGTCTTTGGCGTTTGCAACCGCCTCAACACTTCCGGACTTGTGGGAGGCCGCCTCGCAAGATTTTGGCGGTATGCTGGCCCGGAGGCCGCGGCCACGATCGTGAAGCGTCGCGAAGAGCAATCGCGTGGGGAAGTGTTGGATACTTCTCCATCACAAAAATTATGAAAAATTACCATCGGTCCTATAGCACATGTGCCCCGTTGTGTAAAAACTCATGATTTTATCCGCTCCAAGTATTTAATAATATTCACGCTGCATCGTTACGCGAGCGTCTACTACCGTTTCATTGCCGTCCGTGAGGGCCACAACCGAGCAGCGTGCGCCTCTTCGGACATGCCACAACACCACCCGCATGTATGAGGGCCCGATGCGGCGCTCGGTGGCATTGCTACCCCAGGGCCCCGTCCGCCCTAACCTGTAGCGTTTGACCACGGGATCTAGCCCTTTGACTTTGCAGACGGGCTTTGACGGTGGACCTCTCCACCGGTTGTGTCGGGTCGGCCCGGAAGGACACGGGGAGCAACATCCGGGCCAGGCCCACAGCTACATCCACTCCGTGTAGACCCGGCGTCCGTTTCCCCCCTCCGGTGCGGCGGTGGCGCCGTCCGTGAGGGGGCACACCGGAGGCAGCGTCTTTGGCGTTTGCAACCGCCTCAACACTTCCGGACTTGTGAGAGGCCGCCTCGCAAGATTTGGCGGTATGCTACCCCGGAGGCGCGCCGGCCCGGTCGTGAAGCGTCGCGAAGAGCAATCGCGTAGAGGAAGTGTTGAGATACTTCTCCATCACAAAAATTATGAAAAATTACCATCGGTCCTATAGCACATGTGCCCCGTTGTGTAAAAACTCATGATTTTATCCGCTCCAAGTATTTAATAATATTCACGCTGCATCGTTACGCGAGCGTCTACTACCGTTTCATTGCCGTCCGTGAGGGCCACAACCGAGGCAGCGTGCGCCTCTTCGGACATGCCACAACACCACCCGCATGTATGAGGGCCCGATGCGGCGCTCGGTGGCATTGCTACCCCAGGGCCCCGTCCGCCCTAACCTGTAGCGTTTGACCACGGGATCTAGCCCTTTGACTTTGCAGACGGGCTTTGACGGTGGACCTCTCCACCGGTTGTGTCGGGTCGGCCCGAAGGAACACTTTGGAGCAACATCCGGGCCAGGCCCACAGCTACATCCACTCCGTGTAGACCCGGCGCGTCCGTTTCCCCCCTCCGGTGCGGCGGCGGCGCCGTCCGTGAGGGGGCACACCGGAGGCAGCGTCTTTGGCGTTTGCAACCGCCTCAACACTTCCGGACTTGTGAGAGGCCGCCTCGCAAGATTTTGGCGGTATGCTACCCCGGAGGCCGCCGCCACGATCGTGAGCGTGCGAAGAGCAATCGCGTAGAGGAAGTGTTGAGATACTTCTCCATCACAAAAATTATGAAAAATTACCATCGGTCCTATAGCACATGTGCCCGTTGTGTAAAAACTCATGATTTTATCCGCTCCAAGTATTTAATAATATTCACGCTGCATCGTTACGCGAGCGTCTACTACCGTTTCATTGCCGTCCGTGAGGGCCACAACCCGAGCAGCGTGCGCCTCTTGGACATGCCACAACACCACCCGCATGTATGAGGGCCCGATGCGGCGCTCGGTGGCATTGCTACCCCAGGGCCCCGTCCGCCCTAACCTGTAGCGTTTGACCACGGGATCTAGCCCTTTGACTTTGCAGACGGGCTTTGACGGTGGACCTCTCCACCGGTTGTGTCGGGTCGGCCGAAGGACACTTTGGAGCAACATCCGGGCCAGGCCACAGCTACATCCACTCCGTGTAGACCCGGCGCGTCCGTTTCCCCCTCCGGTGCGGCGGCGGCGCCGTCCGTGGGGGGCACACCGGAGGCAGCGTCTTTGGCGTTTGCAACCGCCTCAACACTTCCGGACTTGTGGGAGGCCGCCTCGCAAGATTTTGGCGGTATGCTACCCCGGAGGCCGCGGCCCGATCGTGGCGCGCGAAGAGCAATCGCGTAGGGAAGTGTTGAGATACTTCTCCATCACAAAAATTATGAAAAATTACCATCGGTCCTATAGCACATGTGCCCCGTTGTGTAAAAACTCATGATTTTATCCGCTCCAAGTATTTAATAATATTCACGCTGCATCGTTACGCGAGCGTCTACTACCGTTTCATTGCCGTCCGTGAGGGCCACAACCGAGCGCGTGCGCCTCTTCGGACATGCCACAACACCACCCGCATGTATGAGGGCCCGATGCGGCGCTCGGTGGCATTGCTACCCCGGGGCCCCGTCGCCCTAACCTGTAGCGTTTGACCACGGGATCTAGCCCTTTGACTTTGCAGACGGGCTTTGACGGTGGACCTCTCCACCCGGTTGTGTCGGGTCGGCCCAAGGACACGGGGAGCAACATCCGGGCCAGGCCCACAGCTACATCCACTCCGTGTAGACCCGCGCGTCCGTTTCCCCCCTCCGGTGCGGCGGCGGCGCCGTCCGTGAGGGGGCACACCGGAGGCAGCGTCTTTGGCGTTTGCAACCGCCTCAACACTTCCGGACTTGTGAGAGGCCGCCTCGCAAGATTTGGCGGTATGCTACCCCGAGGCCGCGGCCACGATCGTGAGCGTGCGAAGAGCAATCGCGTAGAGGAAGTGTTGAGATACTTCTCCATCACAAAAATTATGAAAAATTACCATCGGTCCTATAGCACATGTGCCCGTTGTGTAAAAACTCATGATTTTATCCGCTCCAAGTATTTAATAATATTCACGCTGCATCGTTACGCGAGCGTCTACTACCGTTTCATTGCCGTCCGTGAGGGCCACAACCGGAGCAGCGTGCGCCTCTTCGGACATGCCACAACACCACCCGCATGTATGAGGGCCCGATGCGGCGCTCGGTGGCATTGCTACCCCAGGGCCCCGTCGCCCTAACCTGTAGCGTTTGACCACGGGATCTAGCCCTTTGACTTTGCAGACGGGCTTTGACGGTGGACCTCTCCACCGGTTGTGTCGGGTCGGCCCGAAGGACACGGGGAGCAACATCCGGGCCAGGCCTGGCTACATCCACTCCGTGTAGACCCGCGCGTCCGTTTCCCCCCTCCGGTGCGGCGGTGGCGCCGTCCGTGAGGGGGGCACACCGGAGGCAGCGTCTTTGGCGTTTGCAACCGCCTCAACACTTCCGGACTTGTGGGAGGCCGCCTCGCAAGATTTTGGCGGTATGCTACCCCGGAGGCCGCCGGCCACGATCGTGAAGCGTGCGAAGAGCAATCGCGTAGAGGAAGTGTTGAGATACTTCTCCATCACAAAAATTATGAAAAATTACCATCGGTCCTATAGCACATGTGCCCCGTTGTGTAAAAACTCATGATTTTATCCGCTCCAAGTATTTAATAATATTCACGCTGCATCGTTACGCGAGCGTCTACTACCGTTTCATTGCCGTCCGTGAGGGCCACAACCGGAGCAGCGTGCGCCTCTTGGACATGCCACAACACCACCCGCATGTATGAGGGCCCGATGCGGCGCTCGGTGGCATTGCTACCCCAGGGCCCCGTCCGCCCTAACCTGTAGCGTTTGACCACGGGATCTAGCCCTTTGACTTTGCAGACGGGCTTTGACGGTGGACCTCTCCACCGGTTGTGTCGGGTCGGCCCATAGGAAGGACACGGGGAGCAACATCCGGGCCAGGCCACAGCTACATCCACTCCGTGTAGACCCGCGCGTCCGTTTCCCCCTCCGGTGCGGTGGCGGCGCCGTCCGTGGGGGGGCACACCGGAGGCAGCGTCTTTGGCGTTTGCAACCGCCTCAACACTTCCGGACTTGTGGGAGGCCGCCTCGCAAGATTTGGCGGTATGCTAGCCCGGGGCCGCGGCCACGATCGTGAAGCGTCGAAGAGCAATCGCGTAGGGGAAGTGTTGAGATACTTCTCCATCACAAAAATTATGAAAAATTACCATCGGTCCTATAGCACATGTGCCCCGTTGTGTAAAAACTCATGATTTTATCCGCTCCAAGTATTTAATAATATTCACGCTGCATCGTTACGCGAGCGTCTACTACCGTTTCATTGCCGTCCGTGAGGGGCCACAACCGAGGCAGCGTGCGCCTCTTCGGACATGCCACAACACCACCCGCATGTATGAGGGCCCGATGCGGCGCTCGGTGGCATTGCTACCCCAGGGCCCCGTCCGCCCTAACCTGTAGCGTTTGACCACGGGATCTAGCCCTTTGACTTTGCAGACGGGCTTTGACGGTGGACCTCTCCACCGGTTGTGTCGGGTCGGCCCAGGAACACACGGGGAGCAACATCCGGGCCAGGCCACAGCTACATCCACTCCGTGTAGACCCCGCGCGTCCGTTTCCCCCCTCCGGTGCGGCGGCGGCGCCGTCCGTGAGGGGGGGCACCGGAGGCAGCGTCTTTGGCGTTTGCAACCGCCTCAACACTTCCGGACTTGTGGGAGGCCGCCTCGCAAGATTTGGCGGTATGCTACCCCGGAGGCCGCGGCCACGATCGTGAGCGTCGCGAAGAGCAATCGCGTAGGGGAAGTGTTGAGATACTTCTCCATCACAAAAATTATGAAAAATTACCATCAGTCCTATAGCACATGTGCCCCGTTGTGTAAAAACTCATGATTTTATCCGCTCCAAGTATTTAATAATATTCACGCTGCATCGTTACGCGAGCGTCTACTACCGTTTCATTGCCGTCCGTGAGGGCCACAACCGAGCAGCGTGCGCCTCTTCGGACATGCCACAACACCACCCGCATGTATGAGGGCCCGATGCGGCGCTCGGTGGCATTGCTACCCCGGGGCCCCGTCCGCCCTAACCTGTAGCGTTTGACCACGGGATCTAGCCCTTTGACTTTGCAGACGGGCTTTGACGGTGGACCTCTCCACCGGTTGTGTCGGGTCGGCCCATAGAACACGGGGAGCAACATCCGGGCCAGGCCACAGCTACATCCACTCCGTGTAGACCCCGCGCGTCCGTTTCCCCCCTCCGGTGCGGCGGCGGCGCCGTCCGTGTGGGGCACACACCGGAGGCAGCGTCTTTGGCGTTTGCAACCGCCTCAACACTTCCGGACTTGTGGGAGGCCGCCTCGCAAGATTTTGGCGGTATGCTACCCCGGAGGCCGCGCCACGATCGTGAAGCGTCGCGAAGAGCAATCGCGTAGAGGAAGTGTTGAGATACTTCTCCATCACAAAAATTATGAAAAATTACCATCGGTCCTATAGCACATGTGCCCCGTTGTGTAAAAACTCATGATTTTATCCGCTCCAAGTATTTAATAATATTCACGCTGCATCGTTACGCGAGCGTCTACTACCGTTTCATTGCCGTCCGTGAGGGCCACAACCGAGGCAGCGTGCGCCTCTTCGGACATGCCACAACACCACCCGCATGTATGAGGGCCCGATGCGGCGCTCGGTGGCATTGCTACCCCAGGGCCCCGTCCGCCCTAACCTGTAGCGTTTGACCACGGGATCTAGCCCTTTGACTTTGCAGACGGGCTTTGACGGTGGACCTCTCCACCGGTTGTGTCGGGTCGGCCCGAAGGACACGGGGAGCAACATCCGGGCCAGGCCACAGCTACATCCACTCCGTGTAGACCCGCGCGTCCGTTTCCCCCCTCCGGTGCGGCGGCGGCGGCGCCGTCCGTGAGGGGGGGCACACCGGAGGCAGCGTCTTTGGCGTTGCAACCGCCTCAACACTTCCGGACTTGTGAGGCCGCCTCGCAAGATTTTGGCGGTATGCTACCCCGGAGGCGCCGGCCACGATCGTGAAGCGTGCGAAGAGCAATCGCGTAGAGGAAGTGTTGAGATACTTCTCCATCACAAAAATTATGAAAAATTACCATCGGTCCTATAGCACATGTGCCCCGTTGTGTAAAAACTCATGATTTTATCCGCTCCAAGTATTTAATAATATTCACGCTGCATCGTTACGCGAGCGTCTACTACCGTTTCATTGCCGTCCGTGAGGGCCACAACCCGAGCGCGTGCGCCTCTTGGACATGCCACAACACCACCCGCATGTATGAGGGCCCGTGCGGCGGCGCTCGGTGGCATTGCTACCCCAGGGCCCCGTCCGCCCTAACCTGTAGCGTTTGACCACGGGATCTAGCCCTTTGACTTTGCAGACGGGCTTTGACGGTGGACCTCTCCACCCGGTTGTGTCGGGTCGGCCCCGAGGGACACGGGGAGCAACATCCGGGCCAGGCCACAGCTACATCCACTCCGTGTAGACCCGGCGCGTCCGTTTCCCCCTCCGGTGCGGCGGCGGCGCCGTCCGTGAGGGGGGGCACACCGGAGGCAGCGTCTTTGGCGTTTGCAACCGCCTCAACACTTCCGGACTTGTGAGAGGCCGCCTCGCAAGATTTGGCGGTATGCTACCCCGGAGCCGCGCCACGATCGTGAAGCGTCGCGAAGAGCAATCGCGTAGAGGAAGTGTTGAGATACTTCTCCATCACAAAAATTATGAAAAATTACCATCGGTCCTATAGCACATGTGCCCCGTTGTGTAAAAACTCATGATTTTATCCGCTCCAAGTATTTAATAATATTCACGCTGCATCGTTACGCGAGCGTCTACTACCGTTTCATTGCCGTCCGTGAGGGCCACAACCGGAGGCAGCGTGCGCCTCTTCGGACATGCCACAACACCACCCGCATGTATGAGGGCCCGATGCGGCGCTCGGTGGCATTGCTACCCCGGGGCCCCGTCCGCCCTAACCTGTAGCGTTTGACCACGGGATCTAGCCCTTTGACTTTGCAGACGGGCTTTGACGGTGGACCTCTCCACCGGTTGTGTTCGGGTCGGCCGATAGGACACGGGGAGCAACATCCGGGCCAGGCCCACAGCTACATCCACTCCGTGTAGACCCGGCGCGTCCGTTTCCCCCCTCCGGTGCGGCGGCGGCGCCGTCCGTGAGGGGGGGCACACCGGAGGCAGCGTCTTTGGCGTTTGCAACCGCCTCAACACTTCCGGACTTGTGAGAGGCCGCCTCGCAAGATTTTGGCGGTATGCTACCCCGAGGCCGCGGCCACGGTCGTGAAGCGTCGAAGAGCAATCGCGTAGGGGAAGTGTTGAGATACTTCTCCATCACAAAAATTATGAAAAATTACCATCAGTCCTATAGCACATGTGCCCCGTTGTGTAAAAACTCATGATTTTATCCGCTCCAAGTATTTAATAATATTCACGCTGCATCGTTACGCGAGCGTCTACTACCGTTTCATTGCCGTCCGTGAGGGCCACAACCCGAGCAGCGTGCGCCTCTTTGGACATGCCACAACACCACCCGCATGTATGAGGGCCCGATGCGGCGCTCGGTGGCATTGCTACCCCAGGGCCCCGTCCGCCCTAACCTGTAGCGTTTGACCACGGGATCTAGCCCTTTGACTTTGCAGACGGGCTTTGACGGTGGACCTCTCCACCGGTTGTGTCGGGTCGGCCCGAAGGACACTTTGGAGCAACATCCGGGGACCTACATCCACTCCGTGTAGACCCGGCGTCCGTTTTCGGGTGCGGCCCGCGCCGGAACACAGCGTTTGGCGTTTGCAACCGCCTCAACACTTCCGGACTTGTGGGAGGCCGCTACATCCACTTTTGGCGGTAGACTCCGGAGCCGCGCCACGTTTCGTGAGCGTCCAATCGCGTAGAGGAAGTGTTGAGATACTTCTCCATCACAAAAATTATGAAAAATTACCATCGGTCCTATAGCACATGTGCCCGTTGTGTAAAAACTCATGATTTTATCCGCCAAGTATTTAATAATATTCACGCTGCCGTTACGCGAGCGTCTACTACCGTTTCATTGCCGTCCGTGAGGGCCACAACCGGAGCAGCGTGCGCCTCACGGACATGCCACAACACCACCCGCATGTATGAGGGCCGGTATGATGCTCGGTGGCATTGCTACCCCGGGGCCCCGTCCGCCCTAACCTGTAGCGTTTGACCACGGGATCTAGCCCTTTGACTTTGCAGACGGGCTTTGACGGTGGACCTCTCCACCGGTTGTGTCGGGTCGGCCCGGAAGGACACGGGGAGCAACATCCGGGCCAGGCCCACAGCTACATCCACTCCGTGTAGACCCGGCGCGTCCGTTTCCCCCTCCGGGTGCGGCGGCGGCGCCGTCCGTGAGGGGGCACACCGGAGGCAGCGTCTTTGGCGTTTGCAACCGCCTCAACACTTCCGGACTTGTGGGAGGCCGCCTCGCAAGATTTGGCGGTATGCTACCCCGGAGGCCGCGGCCCGGTCGTGAAGCGTGCGAAGAGCAATCGCGTAGAGGAAGTGTTGAGATACTTCTCCATCACAAAAATTATGAAAAATTACCATCGGTCCTATAGCACATGTGCCCACGTTGTGTAAAAACTCATGATTTTATCCGCTCCAAGTATTTAATAATATTCACGCTGCATCGTTACGCGAGCGTCTACTACCGTTTCATTGCCGTCCGTGAGGGCCACAACCGAGCGCGTGCGCCTCTTCGGACATGCCACAACACCACCCGCATGTATGAGGGCCCGATGCGGCGCTCGGTGGCATTGCTACCCCAGGGCCCCGTCCGCCCTAACCTGTAGCGTTTGACCACGGGATCTAGCCCTTTGACTTTGCAGACGGGCTTTGACGGTGGACCTCTCCACCCGGTTGTGTCGGGTCGGCCGGAAGGACACGGGGAGCAACATCCGGGCCGGCCCCAGCTACATCCACTCCGTGTAGACCCGCGCGTCCGTTTCCCCCCTCCGGTGCGGCGGCGGCGCCGTCCGTCCGGGGGCACACCGGAGGCAGCGTCTTTGGCGTTTGCAACCGCCTCAACACTTCCGGACTTGTGGGAGGCCGCCTCGCAAGATTTGGCGGTATGCTGGCCCCGGAGGCCGCGCCACGATCGTGAAGCGTCGCGAAGAGCAATCAGCGTAGAGGAAGTGTTGAGATACTTCTCCATCACAAAAATTATGAAAAATTACCATCAGTCCTATAGCACATGTGCCCGTTGTGTAAAAACTCATGATTTTATCCGCTCCAAGTATTTAATAATATTCACGCTGCATCGTTACGCGAGCGTCTACTACCGTTTCATTGCCGTCCGTGAGGGCCACAACCGAGGCGCGTGCGCCTCTTCGGACATGCCACAACACCACCCGCATGTATGAGGGCCCGATGCGGCGCTCGGTGGCATTGCTACCCCAGGGCCCCGTCCGCCTAACCTGTAGCGTTTGACCACGGGATCTAGCCCTTTGACTTTGCAGACGGGCTTTGACGGTGGACCTCTCCACCCGGTTGTGTCGGGTCGGCCCGGAGGAACACTTTGGAGCAACATCCGGGCCAGGCCACAGCTACATCCACTCCGTGTAGACCCGGCGCGTCCGTTTCCCCCTCCGGTGCGGCGGCGGCGCCGTCCGTCCGGGGGGGCACACCGGAGGCAGCGTCTTTGGCGTTTGCAACCGCCTCAACACTTCCGGACTTGTGAGAGGCCGCCTCGCAAGATTTTGCGGTATGCTACCCCGGAGCCGCGGCCCACGGTCGTGAAGCGTCGAAGAGCAATCGCGTGGGGAAGTGTTGATACTTCTCCATCACAAAAATTATGAAAAATTACCATCAGTCCTATAGCACATGTGCCCGTTGTGTAAAAACTCATGATTTTATCCGCTCCAAGTATTTAATAATATTCACGCTGCATCGTTACGCGAGCGTCTACTACCGTTTCATTGCCGTCCGTGAGGGCCACAACCGAGCAGCGTGCGCCTCTTCGGACATGCCACAACACCACCCGCATGTATGAGGGCCCGATGCGGCGCTCGGTGGCATTGCTACCCCCGGGCCCCGTCCGCCCTAACCTGTAGCGTTTGACCACGGGATCTAGCCCTTTGACTTTGCAGACGGGCTTTGACGGTGGACCTCTCCACCCGGTTGTGTCGGGTCGGCCCGGAGGAACACGGGGAGCAACATCCGGGCCAGGCCACAGCTACATCCACTCCGTGTAGACCCGGCGCGTCCGTTTCCCCCCTCCGGTGCGGCGGCGGCGCCGTCCGTGAGGGGCACACCGGAGGCAGCGTCTTTGGCGTTTGCAACCGCCTCAACACTTCCGGACTTGTGAGAGGCCGCCTCGCAAGATTTGGCGGTATGCTGGCCCGGAGGCCGCGGCCACGATCGTGAAGCGTCGAAGAGCAATCGCGTGAGGGAAGTGTTGAGATACTTCTCCATCACAAAAATTATGAAAAATTACCATCAGTCCTATAGCACATGTGCCCGTTGTGTAAAAACTCATGATTTTATCCGCTCCAAGTATTTAATAATATTCACGCTGCATCGTTACGCGAGCGTCTACTACCGTTTCATTGCCGTCCGTGAGGGCCACAACCGGAGCAGCGTGCGCCTCTTCGGACATGCCACAACACCACCCGCATGTATGAGGGCCCGATGCGGCGCTCGGTGGCATTGCTACCCCGGGCCCCGTCCGCCCTAACCTGTAGCGTTTGACCACGGGATCTAGCCCTTTGACTTTGCAGACGGGCTTTGACGGTGGACCTCTCCACCCGGTTGTGTCGGGTCGGCCCATAGGACACGGGGAGCAACATCCGGGCCAGGCCCCAGCTACATCCACTCCGTGTAGACCCGCGCGTCCGTTTCCCCCCTCCGGTGCGGCGGCGGCGCCGTCCGTGTGGGGGGGCACACCGGAGGCAGCGTCTTTGGCGTTTGCAACCGCCTCAACACTTCCGGACTTGTGGGAGGCCGCCTCGCAAGATTTGGCGGTATGCTACCCCCGGAGGCCGCCGCCCGGTCGTGAAGCGTGACGAAGAGCAATCAGCGTGAGGAAGTGTTGAGATACTTCTCCATCACAAAAATTATGAAAAATTACCATCGGTCCTATAGCACATGTGCCCCCGTTGTGTAAAAACTCATGATTTTATCCGCTCCAAGTATTTAATAATATTCACGCTGCATCGTTACGCGAGCGTCTACTACCGTTTCATTGCCGTCCGTGAGGGCCACAACGGAGAGCAGCGTGCGCCTCTTCGGACATGCCACAACACCACCCGCATGTATGAGGGCCCGATGCGGCGCTCGGTGGCATTGCTACCCCGGGCCCCGTCCGCCCTAACCTGTAGCGTTTGACCACGGGATCTAGCCCTTTGACTTTGCAGACGGGCTTTGACGGTGGACCTCTCCACCGGTTGTGTCGGGTCGGCCCGAGAGGACACCGGGAGCAACATCCGGGCCAGGCCCAGCTACATCCACTCCGTGTAGACCCGCGCGTCCGTTTCCCCCCTCCGGTGCGGCGGCGGCGCCGTCCGTGAGGGGGCACACCGGAGGCAGCGTCTTTGGCGTTTGCAACCGCCTCAACACTTCCGGACTTGTGGGAGGCCGCCTCGCAAGATTTGGCGGTATGCTACCCCGAGGCCGCGGCCACGGTCGTGAGCGTCGCGAAGAGCAATCGCGTAGAGGAAGTGTTGAGATACTTCTCCATCACAAAAATTATGAAAAATTACCATCAGTCCTATAGCACATGTGCCCGTTGTGTAAAAACTCATGATTTTATCCGCTCCAAGTATTTAATAATATTCACGCTGCATCGTTACGCGAGCGTCTACTACCGTTTCATTGCCGTCCGTGAGGGCCACAACCGAGCAGCGTGCGCCTCTTGGACATGCCACAACACCACCCGCATGTATGAGGGCCCGATGCGGCGCTCGGTGGCATTGCTACCCCAGGGCCCCGTCCCCTAACCTGTAGCGTTTGACCACGGGATCTAGCCCTTTGACTTTGCAGACGGGCTTTGACGGTGGACCTCTCCACCCGGTTGTGTCGGGTCGGCCCGATAGGAACACTTTGGAGCAACATCCGGGCCAGGCCACAGCTACATCCACTCCGTGTAGACCCGGCGCGTCCGTTTCCCCCTCCGGTGCGGCGGCGGCGGCGCCGTCCGTGTGGGGGCACACCGGAGGCAGCGTCTTTGGCGTTTGCAACCGCCTCAACACTTCCGGACTTGTGAGAGGCCGCCTCGCAAGATTTGGCGGTATGCTGGCCCCGGAGCCGCGGCCACGGTCGTGAAGCGTGCGAAGAGCAATCGCGTAGAGGAAGTGTTGAGATACTTCTCCATCACAAAAATTATGAAAAATTACCATCAGTCCTATAGCACATGTGCCCGTTGTGTAAAAACTCATGATTTTATCCGCTCCAAGTATTTAATAATATTCACGCTGCATCGTTACGCGAGCGTCTACTACCGTTTCATTGCCGTCCGTGAGGGCCACAACCGGAGCAGCGTGCGCCTCTTCGGACATGCCACAACACCACCCGCATGTATGAGGGCCCGATGCGGCGCTCGGTGGCATTGCTACCCCGGGGCCCCGTCCGCCCTAACCTGTAGCGTTTGACCACGGGATCTAGCCCTTTGACTTTGCAGACGGGCTTTGACGGTGGACCTCTCCACCCGGTTGTGTTAGGTCGGCCCATAGGAACACTTTGGAGCAACATCCGGGCCAGGCCCACAGCTACATCCACTCCGTGTAGACCCGACGCGTCCGTTTCCCCCCTCCGGGTGCCGGCGGCGGCGCCGTCCGTGAGGGGCACACCGGAGGCAGCGTCTTTGGCGTTTGCAACCGCCTCAACACTTCCGGACTTGTGAGAGGCCGCCTCGCAAGATTTTGCGGTATGCTACCCCGGAGGCCGCGGCCACGATCGTGAGCGTGCGAAGAGCAATCGCGTGGGGAAGTGTTGAGATACTTCTCCATCACAAAAATTATGAAAAATTACCATCGGTCCTATAGCACATGTGCCCGTTGTGTAAAAACTCATGATTTTATCCGCTCCAAGTATTTAATAATATTCACGCTGCATCGTTACGCGAGCGTCTACTACCGTTTCATTGCCGTCCGTGAGGGCCACAACCGAGCGCGTGCGCCTCTTTGGACATGCCACAACACCACCCGCATGTATGAGGGCCCGATGCGGCGCTCGGTGGCATTGCTACCCCAGGGCCCCGTCCGCCCTAACCTGTAGCGTTTGACCACGGGATCTAGCCCTTTGACTTTGCAGACGGGCTTTGACGGTGGACCTCTCCACCCGGTTGTGTTAGGTCGGCCCCATAGGAACACAGGGGAGCAACATCCGGGCCAGGCCTGCTACATCCACTCCGTGTAGACCCAGCGCGTCCGTTTCCCCCTCCGGTGCGGCGGCGGCGCCGTCCGTGAGGGCACCGGAGGCAGCGTCTTTGGCGTTGCAACCGCCTCAACACTTCCGGACTTGTGGGAGGCCGCCTCGCAAGATTTTGCGGTATGCTACCCCGAGGCCGCGCCCACGATCGTGAAGCGTCGCGAAGAGCAATCGCGTGAGGAAGTGTTGAGATACTTCTCCATCACAAAAATTATGAAAAATTACCATCAGTCCTATAGCACATGTGCCCGTTGTGTAAAAACTCATGATTTTATCCGCTCCAAGTATTTAATAATATTCACGCTGCGCCGTTACGCGAGCGTCTACTACCGTTTCATTGCCGTCCGTGAGGGCCACACCGGAGCGCGTGCGCCTCTTCGGACATGCCACAACACCACCCGCATGTATGAGGGCCCGGTGCGGCGCTCGGTGGCATTGCTACCCCGGGGCCCCGTCCGCCCTAACCTGTAGCGTTTGACCACGGGATCTAGCCCTTTGACTTTGCAGACGGGCTTTGACGGTGGACCTCTCCACCGGTTGTGTCGGGTCGGCCCGGAGGACACGGGGAGCAACATCCGGGCCAGGCCCACAGCTACATCCACTCCGTGTAGACCCGGCGCGTCCGTTTCCCCCCTCCGGTGCGGCGGTGGCGCCGTCCGTGAGGGGGGCACACCGGAGGCAGCGTCTTTGGCGTTTGCAACCGCCTCAACACTTCCGGACTTGTGAGAGGCCGCCTCGCAAGATTTGGCGGTATGCTGGCCCGGAGGCCGCGGCCACGGTCGTGAAGCGTGCGAAGAGCAATCGCGTAGATGGAAGTGTTGAGATACTTCTCCATCACAAAAATTATGAAAAATTACCATCAGTCCTATAGCACATGTGCCCACGTTGTGTAAAAACTCATGATTTTATCCGCTCCAAGTATTTAATAATATTCACGCTGCATCGTTACGCGAGCGTCTACTACCGTTTCATTGCCGTCCGTGAGGGCCACAACCCGAGCGCGTGCGCCTCTTGGACATGCCACAACACCACCCGCATGTATGAGGGCCCGATGCGGCGCTCGGTGGCATTGCTACCCCAGGGCCCCGTCCGCCCTAACCTGTAGCGTTTGACCACGGGATCTAGCCCTTTGACTTTGCAGACGGGCTTTGACGGTGGACCTCTCCACCGGTTGTGTTAGGTCGGCCCGAAGGACACGGGGAGCAACATCCGGGCCAGGCCACAGCTACATCCACTCCGTGTAGACCCGCGCGTCCGTTTCCCCCCTCCGGTGCGGCGGCGGCGCCGTCCGTGAGGGGGCACACCGGAGGCAGCGTCTTGGCGTTTGCAACCGCCTCAACACTTCCGGACTTGTGAGAGGCCGCCTCACAAGATTTTGCGGTATGCTGCCCCGGAGCCGCGGCCACGATCGTGAGCGTGCGAAGAGCAATCGCGCGAGGGAAGTGTTGAGATACTTCTCCATCACAAAAATTATGAAAAATTACCATCAGTCCTATAGCACATGTGCCCGTTGTGTAAAAACTCATGATTTTATCCGCTCCAAGTATTTAATAATATTCACGCTGCATCGTTACGCGAGCGTCTACTACCGTTTCATTGCCGTCCGTGAGGGCCACAACCCGAGCGCGTGCGCCTCTTGGACATGCCACAACACCACCCGCATGTATGAGGGCCGATGCGGCGCTCGGTGGCATTGCTACCCCAGGGCCCCGTCCCCTAACCTGTAGCGTTTGACCACGGGATCTAGCCCTTTGACTTTGCAGACGGGCTTTGACGGTGGACCTCTCCACCGGTTGTGTCGGGTCGGCCCGAGGAACACGGGGAGCAACATCCGGGCCAGGCCCACAGCTACATCCACTCCGTGTAGACCCGGCGCGTCCGTTTCCCCCTCCGGTGCGGCGGCGGCGCCGGCGCCGTCCGTGAGGCACACCGGAGGCAGCGTCTTTGGCGTTTGCAACCGCCTCAACACTTCCGGACTTGTGAGAGGCCGCCTCGCAAGATTTGGCGGTATGCTGCCCCGAGGCCGCCGCCCACGATCGTGAGGCGTGCGAAGAGCAATCGCGTAGAGGAAGTGTTGAGATACTTCTCCATCACAAAAATTATGAAAAATTACCATCGGTCCTATAGCACATGTGCCCGTTGTGTAAAAACTCATGATTTTATCCGCTCCAAGTATTTAATAATATTCACGCTGCATCGTTACGCGAGCGTCTACTACCGTTTCATTGCCGTCCGTGTGGGGGCCACAACCCGAGCGCGTGCGCCTCTTCGGACATGCCACAACACCACCCGCATGTATGAGGGCCCGATGCGACGCTCGGTGGCATTGCTACCCCAGGGCCCCGTCCGCCCTAACCTGTAGCGTTTGACCACGGGATCTAGCCCTTTGACTTTGCAGACGGGCTTTGACGGTGGACCTCTCCACCCGGTTGTGTTAGGTCGGCCCATAGGAACACTTTGGAGCAACATCCGGGCCAGGCCACGGCTACATCCACTCCGTGTAGACTCGGCGCGTCCGTTTCCCCCTCCGGTGCGGCGGCGGCGCGCCGTCCGTGAGGGGCCCCACCGGAGGCAGCGTGCCGCCTCTTTTGGACATGCCACAACACCACCCGGACTTGTGAGAGGCCCGATGCGATGCTCGGTGGCATTGCTACCCCGGGGCCCCCGTCCCCGCCTAACGTGAAGCGTTTGACCACGGGATCTAGCCCTTTGACTTTGCGGACGGGCTTTGATACTGGACCTCTCCACCCGGTTGTGTTAGGTCGGCCTATAGGAACACTTTGGAGCAACATCCGGTAAAGGCTCATGGCTACATCCGCTCCACGTGTAGAATAATAGCGCTGCATCGTTTCCCCGAGCGTCTACTACCGTTTCATTGCCGTCCGTGAGGGCCACACCACGGAGCGCGTGCGCCTCTTCGGACATGCCACAACACCACCCGCATGTATGAGGGCCCGATGCGGACGCTCGGTGGCATTGCTACCCTGGGGCCCCGTCCGGCTAACCACAGCGTTTGACCACGGGATCTAGCCCTTTGACTTTGCAGACGGGCTTTGACGGTGGACCTCTCCACCCGGTTGTGTCGGGTCGGCCCGGAGGACACGGGAAGCAACATCCGGGCCAAATCCACAGCTACATCCACTCCGTGTAGACCCGCGCGTCCGTTTCCCCCTTCCGGTGCGGCGGCGGGCGCCGTCCGTGGGGGGCACGCACCGAGCAGCGTGCCGCCTCTTGGACATGCCACAACACCACCCGCATGTATGAGGGCCCGATGCGGCGCTCGGTGGCATTACTACCCCGGGGCCCCGTCCGCCTAACCACAGGCGGTTGACCACGAGATCTAGCCTTTTGACTTCCCACGGACGGGCTTTGACGAGGGACCTCTCCACCGGTTGTGTTAGGTCGGCCCGGAGGGACACACCGGAGCAACATCCGGGCCAAAACCACGCTACATCCACCCGTGTAGACCCGACGTCCGTTTGCTTCTCCAAAGCCTTTGCGGCGGCAGCTACATCCACCCGTGTAGACCGGCGCGTCCGTTTCCCCCCTCCAGTGCTGGCGGCGCGCCGTCCATGAGGGGCACACCATGGATGTGAGGGGGTCACTCTCTGGAGGCAGGTGTCGGCGTTTGCAATTGCCACAAAACTTACATCGGCATAGCTGTTTTTGATTTTAATAAAATATAAGGATCTATATTTAAAGAACATGACCGCACATTATTAACGTGCTTGGAAAAATACAAACTATATATATATATATATATATATATATATATATATATATATATATATATATATATATATATATATTCATAATATATGAAAAAAACTACATATATATTCATATGTATGTTTATATTTAACATGCTACATGTTAGCTGATATAATAATACACAAAAAAGCATTAAAAAATATGTACGAAAAAAATATAACTATGCCGACGGCCTAGATCCGACCAGCGTGCCGCGGATCGCTGACGTGGCAGATATGCCGACGGCAGCCGTCGGCATAGGCTCTGCATGGTGCGGCCTGGATCGATGACGTGGCCTGCGGACCTATGCCGACGGCCCCCCGTTTCGGCCGTCGGCATAGGTCTGACGCCGTTAGCCAGGGGGTGGCCGGGCCCCACGGGTATGCCGACGGCCGTTCTAAGCCGACGGCAGCTGTCGGCGTATATGTAGCTAGGCCGACGGCCTTTCTATGCCGACGGGTGCCGTCGGCTTATCTCTGCGTAACCCGACGGCCTTTTTACGCCGACGGCCAGGACCAGGCTGTCGGCATATCTCCGAAGAAGCCGACGGGGGCCGTCGGCATTGTTTTGGCCGTCGGGGTATGGCCCTGTTCCGGTAGTGATGGGAGCGCGATCCGCGTGAGACGAACGAGAGCCGCCGACGGATTGATTGGATCACACAGGCGGATGAACGAGAGGAAGGGAGGGTGGAGGGAGTAATGGAGGCGACTCATTGGTTTGGGAGAGGATTGAACTCGAGGAGCTTGCCAGTTCTTCCCTCTTTTGTATGTTTTTCCATTGTATACACTACTGGCCTTTACTTTTATTTTATTTTGCGGGATACTGCTGGCGTTTATCTACTGCTGGTTAATTATTCTATTAAGGCAAATAGATACAATACCTTGTTTGGATATATAGGAAGAAATAGGAAATCACGGCTATGCGTTTTTCTTTGGCCGCCTCTTGCAAAAAAAACTCGATTGCTAGCGTCTCCACACAATTCTACGCTCCTGGATCGTATCAGCTCAGGTATCTCCATTGTCGAGTCACATGCTGGTCGTCTCCTTCTCCGGGAGTACGAGGTAGGTGCTGAAGACGCACGAGGTTGCCGCCCTTGCTCTGCTCGATCTCCGGCGAGTGCGCCATGCTTGACGTCGGCCACTAGATGACAACCATGATAGCCGTAGTGCGGTCGGCCATTGGCAACCGGTGCACAACTTGGCCAAGTTTGCCGGCGGCTTCAACCAGACCAACCTGTTCTCGTGCAATTCCAGCAACGGCTCGACGTTGTACTTACGCTCCTGCCGGTAGACGTACATGTCCGTGGTGGCTTTGTCGAGCACCTTTCAGTGGAGGTCACCACGACGTGGACGGCGACTTCCTCAATCTCCTACAGCAGTCTGTTGGTCCGGGAGTTTGTTAGAAAACTCGTTTTCCCATATAGGAGTACTTGGTTTTTGAGCTTACGTAAACTCAGTTTTACTCATCCAAGAGTTTTTTTTAAAAATTTACCTGAAACCACCTGGATTCCATTACTCCTGAATCACGTCTCTCCATCGCTGGCCACCAACGCACTTACATTGTTCGGCACAACGTCCATCCATAGACGGTGAGGAACCTGACCATTACTCCCCAATGCAGCAAGTGCATGGGCAACTTTATTACAACGGAAAGGTGCAACAGCACCCGGGAGTCCCGGCACCCTTTTATCTGGTGCGTACAGCGACGCCAAGATTCGTGCTTTGGAGACTGTAGTAGCAGGTCATTTACCGTGTCAGGCTAATTAGGCAGGCAATTTGCAGAGACTGCAGCAGAGAGAGTAGGTATGGGTGTAGGGCACTGACCAGCTTTGTCAGTCTATTTCGCTCATCTAATAGGGTCGCAGGTAGGCAATAATAGGTGCCCCTAGCCTGTATGGCGACATGCATGACAGAACGGTCACTGTTCATGAGTGTGACGCATGCAGCAGGCTTATCCTGCATGGTCGTTTTGTGCTGCAATATTCATGAGAGCTCACAGCAGCCTAATAAGTTACTTTTTGCTCTAAAAAAACTAGTTACTTTTTGATAGCAGTATATATATACGGCTGTTGACCGTGATGGGTCATGGTGGAACTAGAAAGCAGAAACGAAACATTTTGGCTGGCACGCGTGACTCTGAACAGTGGATTCAGTAAATACCAACCCTTGTCAAGCGAAGAGCAGAGTATGAATCACGGGCCGACATATCCAATCGACGGACTGGAAAGTGACAAAAGAATCTGCCTAAAATGTTACAGTGCCCTACAAAACCCAGCTCGCTCAGTTACTGTTTGAATAGGCCTGCGAAACCAAGTAGTAATGTAGTGTGTGGCATAGATTCCTTGGTCCAGACCGGGGGTGCCGGGGCACCCGGGTCTTGAAAATCCACTCTCTTATTACAATCACGGGGAAATTATTTGCCATGTCCATCCATAGATTATTTGGACATTCGATTTGAGGGCAACAATAAAACAAAAAATGTGCTATATGAAATGAAAATCACAGCTAACACAACACATGATTTAACATCACCTTAGGGCTTAGACTCATGATGAGCATGACTCATGATTCAATGAATTTCCATTGATAGCACAACGAAAGGACCGCTGAAGAAATTACATAAGTCCAACCTATATATAACAAGGAAGCAAACATGCAAGATATTGACCATCTTCAGCAGCATATCAAAATTGTTCGCCCAAGATTAGATTTCATAGTCTGCACATAGAAAAACAGGGAGGAAATTTCATTTCCAAGAATTGCAGAGGATGGTGATCATATAAATCTACAACAATTACTTCACCCATCTAGATATGTGAAGATTTGCTGCTCTGATAGTTCACCCCAGATTGCGACACGCCTTTCTCTTAACAGTGTCACTGAAGAAGGAAAACCGGAATCAGGTTCCATCATTTGATTTGCAAGCAAGCAAAAGACCCAACAAATGAGGGTCCTATCTGGCAGGAATCAATAAGTAATTAATTTTCACAAGATCATATTGTCCGCAGGCAGAACAAAAGCAACATCCACGGAAATGCCTATAGGCCAACACTGAAGAAAAATATTCCAGAAAAGTTCAGAAAAACATTGGTTCATGGGATGAAGATAGACGTATTCCATATAGCCGTCTGGTCCGGATGGGCCAAATTATTTCTATACACAGACTGAAAACTGCATGGTTTTAGCTTAAATTGCTTAAGCTGATTATAAGCTATACTCATATTCAAAGAAGCTTGTCGGGTATCTCTAATTGCTTACGCATACCACTGAGTTAGATTTATTATTTCTGACATTGGAAGCATTAAGTAGCCGAGCCTTCTTGCATTAGCAAATAAACATTAATTTCTCTCGTTTCCCATTCTTCTTGGTCACGGTGCACAACCCAAATAAGTATTTTTACCGGTGCCGGGATGTACTGGTAGGCAATCCACCTTTCGTCGCTTTCGTCAAGATCATTGCAGGTTTTATACTCTATTTTCAAATCTACACATGGCAATACTTGTACTAGTGTCAGCTTTTATAGAAGAGAGAGAGTTAGAGTGGAGGCAAAGGTGCATGCACGCATGCATTCACTAAGGTCATACATATGACATGCATTTTATTTTCATCCTCATATTTTTAATGACTCATATATCTTTTGAACCAAATGTCCACTATTGAAACTTTTTGTACATTTGAATTCATGGTGACAAGACCTTCAGAACAAGATCAATTTTGGATATGTTTGAAATATATTTTATTTTATATGTTTCAATTATCCTTAAATCACTTTCACAATACACTAAATTATTTCACTATTTCATAAAAGTTTTTTCTAGTGTTTCTTCATTTTCACAAACTGGAATATTGAACTCATTACAAAACTGAGTTCACTAATTTGAAACAACGCATTTCACTGATTTGGAAAACTGATTTCACTCATTACAAAATATATCTCAAAAACTAATTTCACTCGGTATTTATGAATAAAATATTGAAACATATTTCACCCAGCAGAAATATAAGTTTCACACATTGAAATAGCCGTTTCACACCAAAAAGATAAATTTCACTTTTTTCAAATAACTCATTTCTCTCATTTCAGAAACACATTACAGTCGCCCAATTGAAATACTATATTTCACTTGTTGCAAAAAATTGATTACACTCATTACAAAAGATAGATTTCACTAGTTTCAGAAAAAACACATCATAGTTACTCCATTGAAAAAAGCCGTTTCACACCAAATTAATTAGTTTCACACCAAAAAATGGTTATATTTCACTTTTTCCAAATAACTTAATTCACTCATTTCAGATAACACACTACACTCGTTTACAAAATGTAGGATTTACACTGTTTCAGAAAACACATTAGAATTATTTTCAGAAAACCTATTACACTCACTTAAACTAATTTCACTCATTACAAAAATAGATATAAAACCTAATTTCACTACATGTATGTGAAAAAATTGAATCATATTTCACTCATCACAAAAAAATAGTTTCAAATACTGAAATAAGCAGTTCCAAACAAAATATATTGAGTGAAATATGTTAATTGAAACATTGGAAATTAAAGTGTTTGAAATATCGAATATTGATCTTGTTCTAAAGGTCTTTCTACCAGGAGTTCAAATATATAAATTATTTTAGAAACAAAAATATAATTTAAAAGATATGAATGATTAAAATTGGCATGGGTGGAATAAAAGGATGGATTTTTTGGTGAGAGAGGAGAGAGTGAATGTGTCATAATCAGATAAAATGGAAGTAAAGAACTATGCATGCCTGCCAATGATGGGATCCACAAGACACAAATAACAATACTTAAAAGCTAAGAAAAGAATCAAATACATGCTACTGTATTGAGATACCAGTACCCTATTGGGTCGTACGTCCTAAGGGCATCTCCAGCCGTTGGCTCCCCAGGGAGCGTCTAAAAGCGCCGTCTGAGGGTGAGCCGGCGCAAAAAATGGCCCTGGGGCGAGTCGGTCCCCAGCCGTCGGCCCCCAGGGCCGCCCCAGGCGCGTATTAAAATAAAAAAAGAAGGGCCGTTCGCGGTTATGATAAAAAGTAGTTAAATTTCGGTTAAACATGGCAAATTTCGTGAAATTCGCGATTTTCATTACATTAACCTAATCTAAAAAGAAAAAAGGGCTGAAGTCCTCGCCGCCATAAATGCCGGCCTTCTCCTCCTTGACGCGGGCGCCCCTGCTGGACCCGGCGTCGCCATGGCGGATTGGCGGCGGCGGCGCGTCGTCGTCGTCGTCGCTGTCGCATAGGACGACGACCCCGTCTTCATCGCAGCCGCGTCGGCGCTCCTCGAAGCGGCGGAGGGCGGCGCGCTGGTGCTCCTTCGCCTTCACCCGGCGCGCCTTCTCCATCGCAATGGAGTCCTGGCGCGCCCATTCTAGGGCCGCGTCGTCGTCGTCGAACTCCGCCTTCACCGGCGCCAGCCCCGGCTCCGTCTTTAGCTTGACGAAGCGCGGAGGAGCCGACGAGGAGGAGGCGCACCGGCCGCCCTCGTTGATGACGATGCCGGTGCTGCGAGTGCGCCGGCCGAGCGGCGACTCCGCCGCGGGCTCGGCCTTGACACGGAGCAGGGCCGGAGTGCCGGATGAGTGCGATGAGGATCGGGAGGAGGAAGAGGAGGAGGAGGACCCGAACCTCCTTGGCGCCCATGGCCCGACGCGTCGGTGATGCGCCGGGGTATAACGGCGGATCGTTACCGCCATCGAGTGCGTGAGCGCCCCGAGTGTGCGGCGGGACGCCCACCGCAGGTGGCGCCGCGCTTTCGCGGCCGCCGACCACCGGCGCGCGCGTTGGTGGACGCCATCGCTGCTGCTGGCGGCGCCGAAATCGCCGCCCATGCCGCGTGGTTGTCGGCGGCGATCGGGGGGGGAGAGTTGGGCGTCGGTGAGGGGCGCGCGACGATCTCGACCTCCTCGCGCAATGCCGGCCGCCATGGCGTCGGGCAACGGGGAATGGGCACTCCCGACGCCGAGTCTCCACCCGTTGGCCCGGCGCACATGTCCTGGCGGCGCCAGATATTCGCCGAACAGAGCGTGACTCTGCTCGTGGAGCGAACGGCGGCCGCCGTTAGCGCCGCCGCGTCTCCGGGAAGCGTTACGCCATGGCAACGGCGGGCTGGGCGGACTCGGGAGAGGTAGAGGGAGGGGCTGGCGGCGGCGCTAGGGAGAGGCAGGGAGAGAGAGGGGCTGGACGGCGGCGAGGGGCGGGGCTGGTGTGTACGCGCGTGCGAGGGGAGGCGTCGGCGCGCCATCCCGCGGAAGCGCCGCCGTGAGAATCAATGGCAAGGCTAACCGCGGCAGCCTTGCCATTGATTCCCGCGGAACCGAGGCCGTTGGGGAAGACGAGGCGCCGAAGTCGCCGGCGCTGGCTGGCCGCGTTTTTTCGCTTAAAACAGCTCGCCCGGCACCCCGGCGCCCCAATAGCGCGGGTTCGGACTGGTCCGCCGGTGCTGTTTTCGGCCTAAGCCGGCGAAAATCGGGCTCCTGGGGGCGCGACTGGACCGTTTTTTCGGCGCCGGCGCGAAAAAATCGCCTGGGGAGGCCTTCCTGGGGCCGCGGCTGGAGATGCCCTAAGATGACTTATTCATTTAGACGGAGAGAGTAGAGGATAGTACAAGACAATTTTTATTTGAGACCGGTTACCATACACGAGTTACACGCGGCCTTTTTAATCACAGCTTGCACCTGGAGAGACAATTAATGAGCCGGCAAGGCGGCACAATTGAAGTTACTAGCATGGCTTGCCGACGCGGCAGTCGAGCACGCCGGCGAACCGCGTGAGCTGCCCGACATACCTGCCGTGCTTGGCCAGGATGAAGTCCATGTTGCCGTACCTGCGTTCGTTTTGGCCGCCGGACTCGTTGAAGAAGGCCCCGTTCATCATCACGTCGCCCTGCGACTTCCACACCCAGTCCTTGTACTCGGTGTAGGGCGTGTACTCCTGCTTGGTCACCTCCTTGGTGTTGCCGTCGTCGGGCGCGATGAACCGGTTCCCTTGGCTGATGATGGTGGGGTCTCGGTTGCCGCCGATGGCGTACATCTGCGAGTGCGTGTGTAGTCGTTGTTCATCACGTGGAAGCAGCTGAAGTGGCAGCGGGGCATCCGCTGCACCAGCCCCTTCCTGAAGTGGTTGAGACGCCGTCCCGGATCATGCCGCCCGAGTGCGGCACGGAGTGGTGGATGTGGACGTTCTGGATGATCACGTGCCTCATGCCCTGCAGCGTGATCTGTGCCCCCGTGATGTGTACCTGCGCGCCGCGCCCATCGATCGTCTTGTTGCTGTTAACAATGAGCTCCTGGGAAAGCGTGATCACCATGGACTGCGCGAAGACGATCCACAGGGGCCGGTCCTGGATCACGCCGTACCGGAGCGTGCCTTTTTCATCGTTGGGGTCGGTGACCACGTCATCCGGTCGCCGGCGTCGCCCATGGCGTTGTGGCCGAAGCCGCGCGCAGCTGGCGAGGCACTGCCGGTCGCTGGCCCAGTCTGGGCGGTAGCACCAGCACCGGTCGATGGGGTTCGTCGCCACGCATGGGACACCGTGCCTCCTCGCCAGCGACCGCCGCACTGATGCCCGGTGCATCTTCGCACTAGTATTATTATTTTTTTAGAAGAACAATGCACTTTATTTCATGTGCTCAAGTTTAGGGGGATACAAAGTTGATCCGGAGGATTAATGAGCCATACATGTCGGCCAATATCTAGGGTAGTGGCCATTCTAGCTAATCTATGTGCCTCATCATTGCTTGCACGTTGTTCGTGGACGAGCTCACAGCTCTGAAACTTCTGCTTTTTCTCATTGATCTCCTGTAAGATCATGCAATACTCACCCAGATAGCCCGGGCTCTTAAGGTCGTTTATGACTCTCAGACAATCTGACGCAATTCGCATTTTATGAACGACCAAGTCCTCGGCTAGTGCGAGGGCCTTCCTGCATGCATATGCCTCCAATGTTGCTGGTTCCGTTATTCCATGAAAAACATCCACCGATGCTCCAATGAAAAGACCAGTCTCACTCCGGCATACAACTCCAACCGCACCTGTATTTGATGATTTTGCTACAGCCCCGTCAACATTCAGTTTGACCTCTCCCCCAGCCGGTGGAATCCATGCCAAAACATGCCCCGCCTTCGGAGCTCTTGCAGTTCTAGTACTTCGGGTCTTTGCTTGGAGGTCGTTGAGCTCCTGCAAGTACTTCTGAATAAACATGTGTGTGGACAACGGACTTTGCATCTCATGCTCATGGATGGCCTTTCTCCTAGCCCATCAAATAGCCCACAACGTAACAAGAACCGAGATGAATTTGTCCCTGTTGAGAGCGCTGCACAAACCAGACAGCCACAACCTTGGATCGGTAGTCTCGTCGCCATAGATTGGAAGAAGAGAATCATCGTCGCGCAAGGACCATACACTCTTGGACATATTACAGTCCAATAAAGCATGTCGCCATGAATCCATAGCCGCTTGACAGATTGGGCACGTCGCCTCAACTGCCATATGTCTTCGAAGCCGCTCCTGACCCGTTGGCAGTGACGCCCTCGCCAGGCGCCAAGCGAATAACCGTAGCTTGGCCGGAACTTTCACCCCCCAAAGTGCCTTCCATTGTCGTTCCTGATGCTCCGTGTCTGAGCTACCCGACGTCCCATTGAGCCAACCTTCTCTTCTGAGTTTTCTCTCTACAACTAGGCGGTAGCAGGACCGGACTGAGAAGACTCCATTCAGCTCGTACTGCCATGCATAGAAATCTCTCTGTTGCTTGTAGCTAATCGGAATCTGTCGGATTATATCTGCATCCATGGGAAGGAAATGATCTTGTAAACTTGATTCATCCCATGTTCTGGTCGCCTGCACTATCAATTCTGATACACGTGTAGGGGGGTTATCTGAAACAGTGCTCAATGGCCGCATGTTGTAGTTCCGTGGAAGCCAATTTTCATTCCATATGTCAGTGTCCTCACCATCACCTATCCGCTTAATTAGACCAGTCCGGAGAATGTCCCTTCCCTCGCATATCGAGCGCCATATCTGGGATGGGTAGAAAAGGGGGCAAAGGTCGGGCCGGCCAACCCATTAGTCCTGTTCGGTCAAAAAAAGGACCCATGGGGCATTGGACCGATTCTCGAGCCCGGGCTGGCAGGCCACGTGGGCCATTGGTCCGGTTAAATCTGGACCTTTTGGTCCCTGGTGGTGGGACGAACAGGGACCAATGGGCCTCGCTCCTGGCCCACCACCATTGGTCCCGGTTGGTGGCTCGAACCGGGACCAACGGCTAAATAATGCAGAAAATAAAACAAAAAAACTGAAAAAAAAAATAAAAATAGCCACAATAAGTACTTATTTATTTTCTTTTATGATAATTTTTTTGCTATTAAAGTTTGTAACAAAATTTTAATTACTTATTTATTTTCTTTATGATAATTCTTTTTGCTTTTAATGTTTTGAACTAAATTCTAATTACTTATTTATTTTCTTTTATGATAATTCTTTTTGTTATTAAAGTTTATAACAAATTTCTAATTACTTATTTATTTTCTTTTATGATAATTCTTTTTGATTTTAATGTTTTGAACTAAATTCTAATTACTTATTTATTTTCTTTTATGATAATTCTTTTTGCTATTAAAGTTTGTAACAAAATTCCATATAATTTTAGTTTCAATAATAATAGAGGTTTATAAAAGCTTTTTAGTTGATTCCTTTAGTACCAGTTCAAAGGTTGTTACAAAGGCATTTTATTTGGTACATGTTTTACGGCTGGGGCCCCACGAGCACCTTTTAGTACCGGTCTGTGGCATGTACCGGTAAAAGATTTTTTTAGTTGATTCTTTCTGCAGCTGTTTTTAGTCCCACCTCGCCAAGCGAGAGGCATTCACAGTGGCTTATAAGCCCTGAGTGTAGAGACGATGAAGGGAGAAGCGCAGTGCTCACCTGCACGTTGGCCTGAAGCTAAGCAACGTGCAGGTGAGCATTGCGCCTCTCTTTTATTTTGACACGGTATCATCATAATAGTTGTGGAGAAAGTCTTCACTTTTTGTTGTAAGTAGAAACAAAATAAAATAAAATAAGCAAAAAAGAAAACAAAAAAACAAAAAAAGTGATTTCAAATTTGAAAACTGATGGCACTAACAGAAAGTTTATAATTTTTCTAAAACTAAAAGCAAAAAACAATTCAAAAATAAAGCAAAAAATAAAAGAAAATAAATAATGCAGAAAACAAAACAAAAAACTGGAAAAAACAAAATAAAAATAGCAACAATAACTAAAGAAAACAAAAAAACAAAAAAAGTGCCTCCTACTGGGACCCCACGGCCTGAATACGACTAAAAACCCTACCATGGACCAGGATTCAGGCCCGTAGAAGGCCCAGCAGGTCCACAGGCAAAGCAGTGTCAGATTAGGCCCATAGGCCTGCAGTTCAGAGTAGTTCAAGTGGGAAGAGGCAGCGGAGCTTATAAACAGGTGCGGGGCGCTCTCAACTAGCGAGGTGGGACTAAACTCCCACCATCACGCCGCTGTGCAAGGCCGTTGGTCCCGGTTGGTGCCACGAACCGGGACCAATGCGACCCTTTGGTCCCGGTTCGTGCCACCAACCGGGACCAATGACCTCCTTTAGTCCCGGTTCGTGGCACTAACCGGGATCAAAGGCTGCCACTTCCCGCCCTTTGGGCTACTGAAAAGAGGCCTTTGGTCCCGGTTGGCGGCACCAACCGGGACTAAAGGGGTCATTGGTCCCGGTTGGTCTCACGAACCGGGAACAATGCTTTGCCTATATAAGCAGCACTCGTGAAATTTTGGTTCAGTTCCTTCTTCCCCCGACGCCGCCGCCAGCTGCCGTCTCGGTTTGCCGTCGCCGTCGCCGCCTGCGCCGTCCCTTGCCGCCCGACGCTGTCGCCGCCCGCCGCCTTAAATCGCCCGCCCGACGCCGTCGTCACCGCCCGCTCCACCCGTCCCGCGCCGTCGCCGCCGCGCCGTCATCGCCGCCCAGCGCCATAAATCGCCCAGCGCCGTCGCGCGCCCGCACCGACGCCGACGTCGCCGCCCGCTTGAGTTTTGCTAATTTAATTATTTGATGTAGTAGTTATTTTAGATGTGTAGTATAATTCAGATGTGTACTTAATTGAGTTAGATTTCGTTAGATTTTTTGTTAGATTTTTGTAGTTCATAGTTTTTTGTTTGATGTGTAGTAATTTAGATGTGTAGTTCATAGATTTATTTTCATATTGTGTAATTTGTTCATATTTTGTTATATTTTTCTGTTAATAGATTTTTGGTGATATTATTGTTGAATATGCATGTTTGTATGTTCGTATATATGCAAAGATCGAATATGTCAATTTTTATGATTTTTTCTGTTCATAGAATTTTTATGATTTTTTCTGTTGTAATTTTGTTCATAGAGTTTTAATGATTTTTTGTTCATAGAATTTTCTTTCTCAATTTATGTATATGTTCATATTGTGTATGTATAGGAAAATTGTGCATGATCAAAGTCATTTATGAACATATTCATATTTAGAATAGAGGAACAAGGAAAATAAGAAGAGAAAATGTTTAATATAATTAGTTAGAAAAATAATAGAACTATAGTTAAACTAGTTTATTTTTAGTAAGTACTACTTTATTTTATTTATAGTAAGTGCTTCATATATAGTTGAACTAGCTAGTTGATTTAATAAACCAATTTATTTTACTATATATACAAGTAGTTTATTTTTAGTAAGTACTACTTTATTTATTTATAGTAAGTGCTTAGGTTGAACTAGTTGATTTAATTAATAAAACTACTTTATTTAACTATATATAGAAGTAGTTCCCGCATCGACGTCGATGATGCCTATCCCGCATCCTCGTCGTCGTCGACTCGGTGGTGGAGGCCTGCTTGATCAGGGCCATGTTCGGGATTGGGCTCCGCCGGACTGGTATTGGGAGGTGCTACCTTCTGGGGGGCGTAGGTTGGTGAGGAGGCAGCACATTGTTGACCCGATCCTTGTTTGGTGGCGGTCCCGTGGGCTAGTGACGGTGCCGAGGCTTCCGGACACCGCGGAGGTGGTACGTCACCATGTCAGCGAGGAGGACGAACACGTCCATCGCTATATGGTTCCGTTGGAGGGCAGGTTCGACAATATCTGGCAGGTTCTTCAGGGATCTCACTGGAGCTATGATCATGTGATCGTTCCTTATCTTTGGGTGTCCACCGCCTGCGACGATACCCCGTCGGGCGCTACGGTTCTAGCTGTATTAATTAGCGATGCTATATGTATAATAGTATTCGAGGAGTATTCGACGATGTACGAACACAAGAGATGATGTACTTTTGGTTATAATTGAATGCATGCTAATTTGAATACTACTTTATTTTACGATTTGGTTTTGCTTATTGAATGCTCATATTGGAAAAGTACTCCTACTTTGAATGCTAAAATTGAAGAGCACTCTATGCAGAAATCTAGGAGCCCCCTCCAACATCCACGCCGTCGTGGGGGTAGCTTCTCCTTCATTCCCATGTGCTAGACAATTTGGTGTAATAATTATGCACTCGGGAATGAAAGGAGGAGCTACGTACCATCACCGATAGTTAACCCGTGATTAATAATGATGATCTAATTTAGGTTTTATTAGTACATATATTTAATTGTATAAGTTTAATATTTGAATTATGAACTTAGGCCGGAAATGTCGTACTCGGACGACGAAAACCGCCCGGGGGAGTGCGACTGGTGCCACGACGACCGAGGTATGTGCGACAGGTTCATTGAGCTGGACGAAGATCAGCGCTTCAGCATTAAGCTCGAGGAGACCTTCGATGTTCATACGGTACGCAACAACGATAATAGTTTTTTTTCGTAATTAAGCACGACTTCAACTATTTTAACGTGTATTTTTCATCTTTTCTAATTCGAATAGCTTATCACATGCTATGCAAGACGCTATGTCTTGGAGAGGATGGGTTTTGAAGACCATGAAAGTATGGAAACCAAAAAAATTCTCCTAAGGACCCATCATGATGTGGATTTTAAAGTGAAGTTGTACAATGCTGAGAGTGTAACCCATTTTGGTTGCAAAAATTGGGAAGCACTTTGCAAGATGTATGGTTTTGATGAGGGTATGCTTGTCACCATGGATCTTGGTGATCCTACAATCTAGCAAGACAATATGGACATTTGGGTCCTTGTGAATACACCTCCAATTCTTCCCCCATGTGAGCTTAACATAGTTATTAAGTAATTTATATTGTTTATTTCAAAATAGTTAACAGCTTATTTTCATTGACAGCTTATTTTCATTCTTCAAAGAATGTGCGGAAGATGGTAGACAAAACCCACTACACCGATGGCTCCGAATTAACTTATAAGGAGAAAATTCATCTGATCGCATTTTGTACTGATCTTGAGAATTACAATGTCTATAATCGAACTCCTCAACATTATGGTCAATATGTGTCACTAGTGCACGTGTTTAACTACGGTAACTATCATGGAGATATCCAGATAAGATTTTTTACTATTATGACATCCCTGCATCTTTTTAAATACTTCTAAAACTAGTACATCATTGCTAACTACGAAGTTATTACTATGTTTTTCAACAGATAATCCCGAATGATTGCGTGCCTCATTTGATGTATACGCACGGTCGCCTTGATGTTTTGAACATACAACCAGGTCGTCCTACGAACCTCAACTGTCCATACCGGATTTCTATAAGAAGTGGAGACATGACAATCAAAGAATGAAAAAAATGTATGGACAGTCATAAGGAGCTTCTTGGAAGCAAAAGGAGGCGAAGCGCAAGAATTGAAGACAGGATGATCTCCATTCTTCAGAATGGAGAATCAGGGTCTATATTATTTTATGCTATTTTACCTTAAGGGTGTTTAGGTCCTACCTGATACTGATGATCATGTGCTAAGAACAATTATGTAGGGTTGAGTTCGATGACTATGAGGATGATGATCATATGACTTGTTATTAATAACGAGTAGAAGTTGTATGATGATGCATGTTTAGTAGGACTTGTTATTATATATGATGATGTATGATGCGAGCATGCATGAGTTATTATATATCAGCGGGTGAAATGAACATAGCAGTAACGTTGGTAAACCAAGGACGAAGAATAAGAGAGGACACTTCTCTCTATTAGCTAGCTAATAACAACCTAAAATTAACCCACAAAACCCCTAAACCAGCCACTTTTTTTTTTAAAAAAAAAACCTCAGCTGCTGACACGTGGAAGCCTTTTGGTCCCGGTTCATGTCTCCAACCGGGACCAAAGGCCCCCTTGCCTGGGCTGCTCGCAGTGGCCACGTGGAGGCCCATCTGTCCCGGTTCGTTTTAGAACCGGGACTAAAGGGTGGAGGCATTAGTAACGACCCTTTAGTCCCGGTTCAAGAACCGGGACAAAAAGGCCCTCACCAACCGGGACAAATGCCCTGTTTTCTACTAGTGTCGGTTGCGACAGGGTCGCTCACATAGGCCGCACGGCTATAAGCGCGGGCCTCCTCCGCTCGCTTCGCCCAATAATCCTCGTTGGCGGTGACGTTATAGGCCGGCAACTGTGCCTTCTGCATCGGTGCCTCTACCGCCGCGGTCACAACAAGGGTGGCGAGGACGTACAGTAGAATGTGGAGGGGGCTCCTCGCCATGAGGGAGCCCGCTGCCATGTTACGACTGGCCGGCGCCTCCCTCACTGAAATGAAGTTTCTCTGAGACCTCTTCCCGCGGTGATGACGTAAGGCCGGCACCGTGGCGGCACCTCGCAGCTTGAGCACACGTGAAGCCTTGTTCGTGGTGGTGGAGCGCGCGACGGCTGACGAGCGGTGAACCGTTCTTAGCTTGCACACATGCACCCGCGTCTTCATTTTCCTTTTGCATGCTGCTTACGTGCTAATTCGCCATGCATTCATCATAAGCTGAAAGCAACATATATTAGCCGTACACAGTAAAATTACCATGTCTTCTGCTTATTGGTTTTTCATCACAAGGAAATAGACAAAAATGGTTTCGTACAATCTGAAGATACTATACCGGCTCAGTCTTACAAAGGTGCCTATAAGGATAGGATGTGCATGCGTACGTTGTTCATAGGGGTGACCATATATGAATGACTTTGATTGTACCATGTCAAAAGAATCTTATATTTACTAATTGGAGGCATCATACGAGTCTTTACGTTAATTCACATCAGCAAGATTAATTTAACCATTAGATTAAAATTTTAATGGTCAAGATATATTAGAAGACAGTATAAAAAATTTAACAGAAAAAATAGCACATACATCAAAAGGATGAAACCAGCATGTACATATTAGAGTCCACAACAATCACGTTATGCTTCCCACGTGCCTTCCTTTGTGATGGAAAAAAATACCTACATCAAAGAGTCCTCAACACCTACGTTGCCCTAAAAAAACAGTTTCAACCTATACAAATTCCATGTACTCATGATTCAGTTTCAACCTATAGAATAAGTCCACATTCCTTCTCCCTTTTGTGATGGAAAAACAATACATACAATGATTTAATGGTAAAAATCTATTAGACTTCCGGAGAAGATTTTTTATAGAAAAACTAGCACATACATAAAACAGATTAAACCAACACGTACATTATTTGCAAAAAAAAAGGTACTTGGAAGTGTCCTGAGCGACAACGTTACGTTTCAACTTACACAAAACCCATGTGCCTTCCTTTGCGATGGAAAAAAAAGATAGGCCATCAAAGAGTCCTCACTGCCTACGTTTCACCTAAAAAAAGAGCCTCGCGTTAGAAAAAGAAGTCTGGTCTAAAAAAATGTGTCCACGTCCCAGTTATTACCACATGCAAAAGAATATGTACCTGTTCCCTTCAAAATTGAGAAGGACACACATAAATGTTAGTGTTCCTTCAAAAATGAGAAGGACACAAATAAGTACTTGCCAAGCATCACGTTATAAAAAGTGAGACTCATTGCCTGATTGAAAATAAATTCAATCCTACCTTATGAAACAAAGACCCCGGAAATATTAATAAATATGTGAAATTACCTAATTGTAGTAACCAAGAAAATATACATAAATTGTCACAGAGAGAAAATAATTTATGAACATAACCTGTAACTTTTATGGGTATTGTAAATACGGACATTCCACGAAAACATTTTTTAAAATTGAATCTTAACGGGAAAAACAAAATTTGAAGTATTGTGATATACTCCACTATTTAATGTGATACACAATAGATACATTCTGAATGAAGTATAAGATTGTATTTAATAATAAATTTATATAAGGACTACTATCCAATGCACAAAGAAGGAATGGAGATTATGTAAATGAGAAAAATAGCATCGTAGTAATGGTACGTATGTAGAGCGACAAAGATGAACCCATACATGCTTAGGCGAAGGAGTCTAACAACAAATGAAACACATATCCAGCTAACAGTAGTCTACAGAATTATATTTCCAAAACACTAGGCACCACTTCTGATCATTTAAGTTTATGTAATATTTTTTTAGGGTAAATTAAAGCAAATGGCTGAGTACCATTGTAGTAGTATGTTAACAAAACATCCCTAATCTTGATGCTGATCCAAGGGTGGACATTAATTTTATTTATTCATACATATCATTGATTCTCTTTAAACATTGGCATGATAAAATAATATGAAATTGCACAACAATGTTAAGATAGACGATTCTCTAGCCCGTGCTGATGCACGGGTTGATGACTAGTAATTGTAATTAAGGTGGAATGGACGGTCGATTACTTGTAGATGTGGACTCTACGAGGGCTGTTGCTGCACACAACATTTGGCTGTACGTTGCTGCTGAAGTTCATCCAGAAACAACAAGAGAGATCTTCAAGATGAGACGAGTAAATTGCACAAAACCACCATTTTGAAGGTTAGTTTTACGAAAAACACTACAATACATTTTTTTTGTAGAAAACACTGTGTCTACGGTAATCTTTTTGCAAATAACACTGATCGGCGGATTAGACTCGTTTGAGCACGTTTATGACAGGTGGGTCACATTTTTTACTTACGTGGCATCACATTTCGTGCCAATGGGTTTTAATCTAAATTCACAAAGTAGTCCCTATAAATTTATGTATACACCCTTGAATCAAAATGCAAAATCACAATCAGGCCCTCACGTGCATAAAACCAGTAGCACGGCGGCCATGGGCTCTCGTCGCTGGCTGGGGCGGCGCCCATGGAGGCTTGGGGCGGCTCATGGACCTCGCCGGCGGCGAGGTCTAGCACGTCCTCTTCTCTCTAATAGGTGCTGGGGCGAGCTCGAATTGGATGGATTGGGGCGAGCCCGATTTGGATCTCGGGGCGACCAGGATGAGCTCCAGCATGTGCATGTTGCCCCGCTGTCGCCGTAATCGGGGCGCCCGCCGAAGGGCCGCGTGCGCAGCCGGGGAACCAGGCACTGCTGGTACTGCAGCAGCACGACAACAGAGCGGTCAAAGGTGCCGTCATGGGGCATGTCGAGGTGTTGTCGCCGTCATCGGGGCGCCCGCGAAGGGCCACGCTGGCGGCCAGGGAACCAGGTATGGCTGGTGCCGCCGCCGCCGCCGAAGGGCCTTGGGCACCGGCTGCAGGGCTGCGCCTTGCACTCCGGCTGCAGGTTGAGGCTCCGGGTGCGCCTTGCGCTCCGGCTGCAGGTTGAATTGGATGTCACCGGATCTGCCGTGGGGTGTGGAGGTGGAAGCGGACGTCGCCGGATCCGGTGTGGGGCGCGGCGGTGGAGCCGGTGAACCTGTGTTGGCGCGGCGGGATCGCGGGCCGTGGTGGTGGGCGGCAGGGAGTGCCGGCAGCAGGCGGCGGCGGTTTAATTTTTACAGAGAGGGGAGAGAGATGGAGAAGAAGAGAGGGGTGCATGTGTAAAATTCACGCCACGTAGGCAAAAAATGGAGCCCACCTGTCATAAACTCACTTAACTGAGCCTGATCCGCCGATCAGTGTTTTCTTGCAAAAAGATTACCGTAGACGTGGTGTTTTTAAAAAAAATGTATTGTAATGTTTTTCGCAAACCTAGCCTTCAAAGTGGTGGTTTTATGCAATTTACTTAGATGAGACCAACCTGAATACCTGATCATTGATGCAAGATTCATGCCCATCTGGGAACGACATGCAGCTAGCGGGAATAGGGAGCGGCATGCATGCGGCTGAGCTGGCTAACAAACTGCTTCGAATCATCGTATGGCCAGCGCATTTTTGTCGCTTGGAGCACGTACTCTGCCCTTCCTTCTTATTCTGGAAAACTAACCGGCGCGGCGGGAGGGAGAAGAGACCAAGATGCGTCATGCGCCACTGCCAAAAATCACTTTTTAGGGGAAGGGGAAGTTTTTACTGAATGGGTCTATCTAAGACTCAGTCGAGAAGTCTCAGTTGGCTGACATCATCAAAGAAAGATTAGGCCTGTTTCCTAGGTCGCTATCTGTTGGATTGTATCTCGTTTAGATTCTGGGCCTTTTTTTTGTTTTTGTGTTTGTTTCCTTGCTATTTTGGGCCGGGCTTCTTACTGTGTTAGTGTATTCGGACTAGCCTGTTCATTTGTTTTCTTTGACACACCAAAAAAGGTACTGAACAGAAAAAGAACAGGCCCAGGCGATATGTGTGTACTTGGTCTCTGTACCAAGAAGCACTCAGCTGTCAGCTCGTTGTGTGTGTGCGCGCGCGCTTGTTTGGTACGCTTGGGGAAAAAAATAAGAAAAAACATCAACTATGCATATGCGTGCTGGTTCGCTGGAAAATTTCGGTAGCTTTGTAAAATTTGTGTGATTATGCTAATTCCCAGCAGCTATAAACAAGTGTTTATTAACAAAAAACGAAAAGTAAAACAGCTGCTATGTTTTTTGACAAAAGACAATTACTACTACTGATTATAACTGATAGTAATTCAACATATCATGCCCTGGCACACAATTTGCTAGCAACACTTCCCTGATACTGGACAGATGCACATTTCAAAAATCAAAATCTGAACAAAAATATATAATCGGAAAAAATGACCAGCAACTACTATTTATGATGCCTGAACAAATTTGCAAGACAAAAAATGACTTACCAATCAATTAAAACCTCAGTCAACCTTTTTCTACAGAGTCTAATATATACAAACAATGAATTCCTATAGACTTTGAAAATATACTGTCCAGCAGATAAAAAAATGTCTGACAAAAATATTCTAACCCTTAGATGTAAACAAGGGGATTGGACAACAAAAATAGGCAGAAAACTTTGGCTACTTCATTAGTTTCATCGACAGTTTAGACACATACAAAAAACGCTAGACTTCATAACTGATTTAAGTAACAAAACAAACACGGAAATGAAAAAAAAAAGATACTATATTTTTCTGTAATATAATAAAAACAACAATGAAAATGGTCCCTCCACACTCTTGGTAAAAAAGAACATGCAGTTGCGCCCCTCTCCCGCCGCCGTCCTTCGACAAAATAAAGGTCAGTTGCAGTCTAATAACTAGACATGCAATTGCAGTCAGTGGTGACACTACACATTGTGTGCTTAGTGTCAGACATGGAACTACCCCTTCCTCTCCCGCCATCCTTCGACATAACAAAAGGTGAGTTGCGGTCGGAAAGGTGGACATGCATCTGCAGCCAAGGACGACAACTGCAGTTGCATGCCTAGTGTCAAATATGCAACTCCCCCTCTCCCTCCGTCGCCCTCCAACAAAACAAATGTTAGTTGCAGTCGGGTGGGGGTACATGTAATTGTATTTGGGGGTGAAGCTTGCAATTGCGTGCCTAGTGTTAGACATGCAACTACCCTCCCCCTCTCCCACCACACTCTGAAAAAACAAAAGGTCAGTTGCGGTCGAATATGTAGACATGCAATTGCAGTTGTGTGTCTAGTGTTAGACATGCAGCTACCCCATCCCTCTCTCGCCATCCTGCAACATAACAAAATGTCAGTTTCAGTTGAGAGGGTGGAAATGCAATTGCAGTTGAGCCAACACTTGCAGTTACATGCCTAGTCAAACATGCAACTCTCCCTCTCTTGTCGCCGCCTCCAATGAAACAAATGTAAGTTGCAGCCAGGTGGGTGCACATGCAATTGCAGTCGGGGGTGACTCTTGCAATTGTGTGCCTAGTGTCATACATGCAATTGTCTTCCCCTTCTCCCACCACCCTCCGACAAAACAAAGGCCAGTTGCAGTCGGGCGCGACACTTGCAATTGCGTGCCTAGTGTCATACATGCAACCGCCTCCCACCGACAAAACAAAAAGTCAGTTGCAGTGGGTTAACAGGTAGTTGCAGCTAAGGGCGACACTTGTAGTTCCATGCCTAGTGTGAGTCATGAACCTACACCCCCCCCCCCCCCCGCCCACCATCACCACCCTCTCCCTCCGCCCTCCGATAATAAAAAGGTCAGTTGCAATCGAGCGCAACACTTGCAGTTGCATGCCTAGTGTCAGACATGCAACAGGCTCCCTCTCCCGCTGCCCACTGACAAAACAAAGGTCTATTCAGTCTGGTTGGTAGACATGCGGTTGCAGTAAGGGGCGACACTTGCAATTGCATGCCTAATGTCAGACATGCAACTACCACCCCTCTCCAGCCACCCTCCAACGAAAAATATTCAGTTATAGTCATATGGGTAGACATGCAATTGCATTCGGAAGCGATGCTTGCAGTTGTGTTCCCAGTTGCAGCCCCTTCTCTCCCGGCATCCTCCGACACAACAAAAATTTCAATAGCAGTCGGGTGGGTAGACATGTTGTTGCAGTCATGGGCGACACTTGCAGTTGCATGCCTAGTCTCAGACATGCAATTATCCCCCTCTCCCGCCACCCCCAACAAAACAAGGGTCAGTTATAATTCGTTGGGGTAGACATGCACTTGGAATCAAGGGCGACAATTGCAATTGCATGTCAAACATGCAACTAGCCCACCTCTCTCGTCGCCCTCCAACAAGACAAATGACGGTTGCAGTTGAGGTCCACACTTGCAGTTGCATGCCTAGTCAATGGGGATAAGTTAACTAGGATATGCAATAGACATATTTTATGACCATACAAGCCAACAACGATTTCTTAACTTGGGTATGAAAAGAAAGCAAACATATAATCATAGATGAATATACAAAAAAACAATTACTAGCAAAAAATGTATAAGTAGATATATTAAGAGGATGTAGTCACAAAAATTGAAAATGCACAAATTATGTTGGCTAACAAACAAATTCTTATACTTTTAAAAGAGAAGCATTTCGAAAACTAGACAGAAACACTAGTAGAAAAGGGGGCAATGGTCCAGGCCCGGCCAGCCCATTAGTCCCGGTTCAAACCAGAACCGGGACCAATGGGGGCATTGGACCCGGTTCATGGGCCCGGGGCGGCCGGCCACGTGGGCCATTGGTCCCGGTTCGTCTGGACCTTTTGGTCCCGGTTGGTGGGACGAACCGGGACCAATGGGCCTCGCTCTGCCCACCACCATTGGTCTCGGCTGGTGGGATTAACCGAACCAAAGGTTGCCCTTTAGTCCCGGTTCAAGTCACCAACCGGGACCAATTAGTTGTTTATATATACCCTCGCCCAAAGCGAGCACTCCAGTGCTCTGTTTTTCGTGGTTGGCGAGGGAGATCTTTGTGGTGCTCTAGCTCACCTCCTATGCACACGAGGTGTTCGATGGAATGCCCGAGCCACACTACTTAAGCTTTCTCCTCTCCAAGCTCGACCTCCAAGCTCCATCTTCCTTAATATTTGTCTAGGTTTAGCGGTCCGTCACGTCCCGTCCCCGTCTTCACCGCCGTCGATCGCCCGCGCCGATCTCGTCGCCGGCACCACCGTGGTGAGCCTCTTGTTCTTATCTTCTTTCTGAAAGGAAAAAAATTCTTACTTGTATGTTTATATAGATACTTGTATAATTTTCTTACTTTTATTATTGCATCTTATATAGCGCGATGGTTTTGGTATCCGCCCCCGTCGGCCCTCGTCCTGTTTATGATTCGGATGTGGTATATATTATCTTTTCATAACTATTGGTTCATTTATTGTTTATGACAATTATGCGGACCAACGTGACATAGATTTTATTTATCTAGTAGGTTGTTGAACCGGAAATCCGAACCGACCCTATTGTCGAGAGGTTAAATTTAGTTGAAGAAGAAAACAATTTGTTGAAGGAAAAAATTAGAAAAATTGAGGAGGAGAAGATGATATTGGAGTTGCATGTTGCGGATGTCATCGATGATCACAAGATCAAGATGGATGCAATGCGCTTGAAGATTAGAAAGATTAGAAAATATGCCATTCATACCGAGGCTTGGTATCATTATGCCGTTGGATCAGTTGTTACATTGGTTGCGATTATGATCGCATTTGTTTTCGCATTGAAATGTTTTACATAGTTTCAGTGTATGGTTTAATTAATTTAGATGCTCTGCAGAGCTTTATGTTGTTAGATGAGAACTATGTATGTACTTTGGTTTTAATGTGATGATGAACTTCTATTAATTTGGTCACTTAATTATCTATTCATGATGTTCTGTAATGATTTTTGACACACTTAATTATATATAATGCACGCAGATGAACCGGCAATGGATGTACGGTTCAAGACACACCTCCGAGTACATTAAGGGTGTGCATGATTTTCTCGAAGTGGCTGAGGCAAACAAGCAGAATGGTTTTATGTGTTGTCCATGCCCTATATGTGGGAATACGAAGTCTTACTCTGACTGGAAAATCCTCCACACCCACCTGCTTTACAAGGGTTTCATGCCACACTATAATGTTTGGACGAGGCATGGAGAAATAGGGGTTATGATGGAAGATGGTGAAGAAGAAGAGTACGATGACAACTATGTGCCCCCTGAATAAGGTGATGCTACTGAACATCAAGAGGAACCAGACGATGTGCACGATGATGCTGCAACGGGTGAAGCTGCTGAAGATCAAGAGGAACCAGACGATGTGCCCGATGATGATGATCTCCGCCGGGTCATTGTCGATGCAAGGACGCAATGCGAAAGTCAAAAGGAGAAGCTGAAGTTCGATCGCATGTTAGAGGACCACAAAAAAGGGTTGTACCACAATTGCGAAGATGGCAACACAAAGCTCGGTACCGTACTAGAATTGCTGTAGTGGAAGGCAGAGAATGTTGTGCCTGACAAAGGATTTGAGAAGCTGCTGAAAATATTGAAGAAGAAGCTTCCAAAGGATAACGAATTGCCCGACAGTACATACGCAGCAAATGTTGGAAATATGCCCTAGAGGCAATAATAAAAGCATTATTATTATATTTCCTTGTTCATGATAATTGTCTTTTATTCATGCTATAACTGTATTATCCGGAAATCGTAATACACGTGTGAATACATAGACCATAACATGTCCCTAGTGAGCCTCTAGTTGACTAGCTCGTTGGTCGACAGATAGTCATGGTTTCCTGACTATGGACATTAGATGTCATTAACAATGGGATCACATCATTAGGAGAATGATGTGATGGACAAGACCCAATCCTAAGCATAGCACAAGATCGTGTAGTTCGTTTTGCTAGAGCTTTTCCAATGTCAAGTATCTCTTCCTTAGACCATGAGATCGTGTAACTCCCGGATACCGTAGGAGTGCTTTGGGTGTACCAAACATCACAACGTAATCGGGTGACTATAAAGGTGCACTACAGGTATCTTGAAAGTATCATTGGGTTGACACGGATCGAGACAGGATTTGTCACTCCGCATGACGGAGAGGTATCACTTGGGCCCACTCGGTAGTGCATCATCATAATGAGCTCAAAGTGACCAAGTGTCCGGTCACAGGATCATGCATTACGGTGCGAGTAAAGTGACTTGCGATGCGAGACTGAACGAGGTATTGGGATACCGACGATCGAGTCTCGCAAGTAACATACCGTCGACAAAGGGAATAGTATACGGGGTTGCTTGAATCCTCGACATCATGGTTCATCCGATGACATCATCGAGGAGCATGTGGGAGCCAACATGGGTATCCAGATCCCGATGTTGGTTATTGACCTGAGAGCGTCTCGGTCATGTTCGCATGTCTCCGAACTGTAGGGTCTATACACTTAAGGTTCGGTGGACGCTTAGGGTTATTAGGAAGACTTGTATGTGATTACCGAATGTTGTTCTGAGTCCCGGATGAGATCCCGGACATCACGAGGAGTTCCGGAAGGGTCCGGAGGTAAAGATTTATATATGGAAAGTTGTCAAGCGGACACCGGAAAGTTTCGGGCGTACAAGATTGTACTGGGGCCTTTGGAAGGGTTCCGAAGGTCCACCGGGAGGGGCCACCCCTCCCGGGGGGCCACTTGGGCTGCGTGGGGGAAGGAGCCAGCCCCTGGTGGGCTGGGCGCACCCCCCCCCCTTGGGCCCTTGCGCCTAGGGTTTGGGGGGAACCCTAGAAGGGGGCGCCCCCCTTGCTTGGGGGGCAAGCCACCCCTCCCTGGCCGCCGCCCCCCCCCCCCTCTAGATTCCCATATAGAGGGCCGGCCCCCTTGCCCCTTCCCCCTATAAATAGAGGGGTGAGGGGAGGGCTGCACAACCCAAGCCAAGGCGCAGCCCCTCCCCTCCCCAACACCTCTCCTACTCCGTCACGAGCTTGGCGAAGCCCTGTCGGAGTGCTGCTTCTCCACCAACACCACGCCATTGTGCTGCCGGTGGAGCTGTCTTCCTCAACCTCTCCTTCCTCCTTGCTGGATCAAGACGGAGGAGACGTCGCCCGTACCGTACGTGTGTTGAACGCGGAGGTGCTGTCCGTTCAACACTTGGTCATCGGTGATCTGAATCACGTCGAGTACGACTCCATCATCACCGCTCCCTCGAACGCTTTCGTACTCGATCTACAAGTGGTATGTAGATGCAAACTCACTCCCTTGACTCGTTGCTTAGATGAACTCATAGATGGATCTTGGTGAAACCGTAGGAAAAATTTTAATTTTCTGCAACGTTCCCCAACAGTGGCATCATGAGCTAGGTCTATGCGTAGTTCTCTATTGCACGAGTAGAACACAATTTTGTTGTGGGCGTAGATCTTGTCGCCTTGCTTGCCGCTACTAGTCTTATCTTGCTTCAGCGGTATTGTGGGATGAAGCGGCCCGGACCATCCTTACACGTACGCTTACGTGAGACCGGTTCCACCGACTAACATGCACTAGTTGCATAAGGTGGCTGGCAGGTGTCTGTCTCTCCCACTTTAGTTGGAGCGGATTCGATGAAAAGGGTCCTTATGAAGGGTAAATAGAAGTTGACAAAATCACGTTGTGGTTATTCGTAGGTAAGAAAACGTTCTTGCTAGAACCCAATTGCAGCCACGTAAAAGATGCAACAACAATTAGAGGACGTCTAACTTGTTTTTGCAGCAATTGTCATGTGATGTGATATGGCCAGAAGTTGTGATGAATGATGAATGATATATTGTGATGTATGAGATCATGTTCTTGTAATAGGAATCACGACTTGCATGTCGATGAGTATGACAACCGGCAGGAGCCATAGGAGTTGTCTTTATTTTTGTATGACCTACGTGTCATTGAAGAACGCCATGTAAACTACTTTACTTTATTACTAAACACGTTAGTCATAGAAGTAGAAGTAGTCGTTGGCGTGACAACTTCATGAAGACACGATGATGGAGATCATGATGATGGAGATCATGGTGTCATGCCGGTGACAAGATGATCATGGAGCCCCGAAGATGAAGATCAAAGGAGCTATATGATATTGGCCATATCATGTCACTACTTTATATAATTGCATGTGATGTTTATTATGTTTATGCATCTTGTTTACTTAGAATGACGGTAGTAAATAAGATGATCCCTTTGTTTAAGTGGTGTCCGCTTTGATGCAACAACCGAGAGGGGAAAGGACACATATTATGGTTACATAGTGGACATATGGGAACTTGACTACGGACATGATTTTAAGGCCCTTTGTTTAAGTGCAAATGGGTCAATCTGTCGAGGCGGTGCAGTGTAGACCCACAAGACGGAATGACAACAAGGATCTGAAAAATCTTGGATACACCGACGAACCGTTCGTCCTAGCCAATGATGTGGCACAGGTTATCTATGTGAAGGACATGTCTACCAGACCGAGAAAGAGAAAAAATAAAGAAGCGAATACATCATACGATGAGCCAAAGCGCCACATAGTTCTTTCAGGAAAAAGGGACATCGTGGGAGTGAAGGACAAGACAGACATGTCTGAAGATTATGAAAAGTTTCATGAAATTCCTCCCTTCAAAGTCAAGGCTGACCCCAGCATCCTGATAAACGATGAAGACTATCCATGGTTACGACGCAATAAGCAAATGACACAAGCGAAGAAAAAGTGAAGACTTTCTCCCGCAACTATTATGATGATACCATGCCAACTTTGTAACTGACGAGTATGATACCATGCCAACTTTCAACTTTTTCAGAATTCATTTGAAATGCTTTAATGTCTTATGGTTCGGCCCTCGTAATAATTTAAAATAGCAACAATATGTTTAATGTTGTAAGTAGAAACAAAATAAAATAAATAAAGCAAGAAAGAAAACAAAAAACAAAAAAGTGTTTTCAAATTTGAAAACTAATGGCACTAACAGAAAGTTTATAATTTTCCTAAAACTAAAAGCAAAAAGAATTGAAAAATAAAGCAAAAAACAAAATAAAATAAATAATGCAGAAATCAAAACAAAAAAAACAAAAATAAGTATTTTGTTGTAAGTAGAAACAAAATAAAATAAATAAAGCAAGAAATAAAACAAAAAAAGTGTTTTCAAATTTGAAAAGTAATGGCACTAACAGAAAGTTTATAATTTTCCTAAAACTAAAAGCAAAAAGAATTAAAAAATAAAGAAAAAACAAAGGAAAATAAATAATGCAGAAAACAAAACAAAAAAACTGGAATAAATAAATAAAAATAGCAACAATAAGTAAAGAAAACAAAAAAACAAAAAAAAATGCCTACTACTGGGCCCCCACGGCCTGAATACAACATGAAACCCTACTATGGGCCAGTATTCAGGCCCGCAGTAGGCCCGGCCCATCAGGCACAGCAATAGCAAGTAGGCCCGAAAGCCTGCGGTGGAGAGGAGCTCGAGAGGGGTGCGACAGTGGGGCTTATAAACCACTGCGCGCCCTCTCAACTAGCGAGTGGGACTAAACTTTGGCCCGACGCGGGCAGCACTGAGGCCTTTGGTCCCGTTGGTGGCACCAACCGGGACTAAGGAGGGCATTGGTACGGTTCGTGGCACCAACCGGTACCAAAGGCCACCGCTTCCCGCCTTTGGGCTGGCGAAAAAGGCCTTTGGTCCCGGTTGGTGGCACCAACCGGGACTAAAATGCATTAGTCCGGTTGGTTTCATGAACGGGACCAATGGCTTTGCTATATAAGCAAACACTTTGCAAAAATTCAGAATCTCATCGCCAGATTGCCCCGACGACGCCGACCCTCCTCGGCGCCGCCAGTTGCTCCACTCGCCGTCGCCGCCGCCGCCGCCAAGGTTGCCGCCCCTCAACCGCGCCGTCCTTGTCGCGGCCTCCCGAGCCAGCGCCCGTCCGCCCAGCGCCGCCTCGAACCCTGCCCGTCGTCCCGCCCCCGCGCGCCGGCGCCCTCGCCGCCCCCACCGTCGCCATCGTCATCTAGCCGC